>OU343223.1:259160897-259568055 GCA_910596185.1 Chrysanthemum makinoi
CCTTTTCCTCACTGCGTACTTTTAACCATAAAACACTTAAGCACATGTGGGGGGGGAGTATTTATGCAAAATTCCATTCCTAACAAAGGGTACTAAAATGTTTTTCATTCACAAACACTTTGAGAGATTTTTTCACAAAATGTGCGGTTTCTATGGCAATATAGGTTAGTCATGGAGTTATATGTGACTAAGGTTAGAATAACTGTCCTATGATCCGGCCAGAGCCGAGGGATCTACCCCAGACACCACAAATAGTTAGGTATTTAAAGTCCTTAGGTATGATTGTAAAAAGGAGAAATGAGAACTCCGAGAGAAGGAGTTGAAGAATTAAAAAGAATGCAAAGAAAAGGTGAAAAGAAATAGCCTCCAGACATTCAACTTAGGCGCACATCGGTTCAATCTATATGCTAATGTTGTCACTTAGTGACGCTGGTATTGAAGATTAAAAGTCGCCATGGACTCAAAGGACGATGCACTAAACCTTCTTTTCCACTCAAGTTTCTTTAACAAGCTTGTTTCATTCACCGGAACCCTACGTTAAATCTACGCTTCCTCTTTAGAGATTGTCGGTATTGAAGAATGAGACCCTCTCCCTAGTCTCCGTGAAAACCAAAAACGCATCTATTGAGTCTAGAGCCACTAGATTCATCAAAAGATCTCTTAGGAACAATTTGACATTTAATCACTTGATGATCTATAATAAGGTTATCGCTGGTTCATATCGCAGTCCCTCACGATCTTAGCAATCTGTCGAGAATATTTATGAGAGGTTCGCCATGGATCCTTGAATGAATGAAACTCCGCTGTGTGGTCAAACATTTACCACTGACATAAATAGGTCGCCTTTGCAACTCCCCGCGATTGCGCTTTAGTGGTCTCAAACGGCTACATCTGAGGTGATGCTTCTCGGTGTACCTCAAATACTCATCTTCAATCGTGAGATGTACTTTACATCGTGGTTATCTCAATTTGTGGACTCATTCAGGAACGGTCTTTGTAAGAATTAGAGTTGTGTTTTCACACTATGCTTGTCACACCCCCAAATTACCTGTTTTGCAAAATGAATGGAATTCCTGGGGATTGACTGTCATAGCATCACAATCACAGTTATATTGAACGACCTAAAGTGTCGTTTGGAAAATACATCGTTTGATTTAATAAAACAATCAGAGTTTACAAAATAGGTCCCAAATGAAAAATCAACTTGTGCGGAAATAAGTTGTTACAATTCAAACGATGTTTTAAAAAGTACGTAAACCCAAGTGAGACGCGCCGTCACCACGACTCCATGATGTGTCCAAATGCATGCCATGAAGTGAATGCCTTAGACACCTGAGATAAAAACATGCTAAAAGTGTCAACACAAAGGTTGAGTGAGTTCATAGAGTTTGTGTTGAAATGTAAAAACCTTTCAAAATCGCTATGCAAAGAAAGGCATTGTAAATCGCTGAAATGTAAAGACTATCAAAATCGATTATGTAGCAAAGGCATTGTAAATCCACTCGCCCAAGTCCCCATACAAAACTTGCAACCTCGTGTGTTCACAACCCACGTAATATGCATAGTTTATGTCCAAAGTAAATCGCCAAATGAATTCACAAAATAGTGCATGACTCAATGTATCGAATAGTTTATGCAAGAAAGGCATTGTAAATCCACTCGCCCAAGTCCCCCATACAAAACTTGCAACCTCGGTATTCACAACCCATTGCCAAAATGTATATAGTGTATGTTCAAATCGTTCCAAGACCGTTAGTCCATAATCGTATACCAAGTCCGTTAGCTCAATGAATATACCAAGCGTTAGTAACCAATGAATATACCAAGACCGTTAGCTCAATGAATATACCAAGACCGTTAGACCAATGAATATACCATAGTACCTAACTCGACGTAGAACAATAGCACATAATCAATAGCACTTAACTCGACGGAGAACAATAGCACATAATCAATAGCACTTAACTCGACGTAGAACAATAGCACATAAACAAGAACAATTAATATAGTACAACATTCGGTTTTAAAACAATGGTGATCATGATAGAAATTATCCTTAATAATATAAAGTACTTGTGAAAAATAGTCGAACATGTATCTCCCCTAAAATAGTTTCAAACAATTGAAAATGGGGCTATAAAACTCACAAGAATCCTTATAAAAGTTAAAGTACTTGTGAAAGTAAATGAAAATGCTTTGAGCATGTATCTCCCCAAAAAAAGCTATATGAAAGCAAGTAAAAGTAGGGGCCATGAAACTCACAGTAGTATGTAAATGTTTATAGTACTTGTGAAAGTAAATAGTTTGAGCATGTATCTCCCCCAAAACAGTTATGAAAGCAAGTAAAAGTAGGGGCCATGAAACTCACCTGTTGTAATGATTACGATGACAAAAGTGGATACAATCAAATATAGCGGAATCTCAAAATGACCTATTATGAATGATATGATATGTAATGAGTTGCAATGTAATGTTATGCATGCATTTCGTTTGTTATTTATACCATTCTGAAGTTTTGAAAATATTACTTATCGTTGAAAAATACTCGTTTGACGCCTTGACCAATCCAAAATCACTTTTCAAGTTTTTACGCCAAAATGTCATCCTACAATGGTTTTATAATGATTTATGGTGAAATTTTCACTTTTCGTCGCAAAACAATGTCGTCGGAATTTTTATGAAATTAACAAAAATGGCTTTGGAAAAATAGTCGTAAAACAGTACGCCGATCGCTAGAGAAATTAACTCGGATCGTTGGAAAGTTTGTATCGATATCTAAAAGTTTCAGCTCAGGAGTTTTCCCAAAAGGTCTCTCAACATAAAGATAATAAGGGTTAAAGATGGTGATTTTAGTTACCGTAACACTTATCTCGTAAAATAATATAGTTTTTCTAAAAATAATAGTTACGGCAAGTTTATGAAATCGTGCATATCTTTGTCGCTTCAAACTGCTTACGATAATACGCCCTTAGCTTCAGATCGAAGTAAACTAATATATTTTTGAGAAGTCAAATAATTTGTGAAGCTTAAGGCCTATTTTACCCAAACAATGTAAAAATGCTTTGTGAAAATTCTGAAAATAATATATTTCGTCGTCAAACTTGTAAAATCCATAACGTCTTCGTTATAAGTCCTTTCATCCGCAAGCCGCCACGGATTCGCTTTTAAAGTATATTTTCTAAATATCAAGGCCAAAGTTTCGTACCAACTGTCGGAATTTCCAGAAAAATGAAACAAGGACAGAACATAATTTATAACTTATCGAAAATAGTTTTTCTCGACAAACCTATTCTAATCCCTTCAAATCAACTCCAAAGCTAATCTAATCCTACCATACACCTTCTTAGGGTGTCATGGGTTCCTAGACATCATCAAGACCAATATATAACAAGGGGATAATTATAGGATGACCTTTATATATATAACTCTAAAAATCAATGTAAAAATGGTATAACTAACACAAGTCTTGCATGTTTGCTAAAAATTGATGAAACACATATGAAATGAAAGTGAAAGATGTAAATGAAAATGAAATGCTTACAAGATAATATGATGAGGTGCAAAGAACCAAGAAGAACCTAAACACTCTAGATTTTTATTTCAAAATCTTAATAAGAGTGTTAACTAGATTGTGTTTATGCTTGAACTTGAAAGAAAAATGATGATCCCTTCTAAACATCCATGGAGGCCGGTTCTAGAGGGAAGAAAACCAAGAGAGACTTTGCTTGACTTGTATAATTGTGAATGATAAATGTGTAGTATGAATGTCTTTGAGTACAAATCTATACTATCAAAATTTTCTTACCAACTTAATAAATGAAATCATCCTCCCCCATGTAGGCCGGATTTTGGGGAGATCTTGCTTCCCAAATATTATTTTTTTTTTATAAAATGTATTATGTATAAAAGGTGTAAGTGAAATTGTAATATTAAGTGTAACTTGTAAAGGTAAAGGGTAACTTTTTGGTACAAGTAAGTTTTTAATAAATCAAAATAGAATGTATTGAGATAATAAAAATTGTAAAAATACATTCCTTGTGAAATGTGAGTGATAAAATAATTATCGAAAAATTTTAAGAAAACGACGTAATATTTAAACTTTAACGATTTATGTACCAAATTAATTTGAAACACTAGGAAAACTAAAAATATAGTTTTTATGAACTAAATGTAAGTTTAAAATACATCGGGATCATTTTTGAAAGTAACGGATTAAATATTCAAAATAATAACTCACGCGATTAAGGTTTATTAAATATAAAAATTACGCGTAAATGCTAAAATGAAATGTCATGAATGAACTAATGAGATGCAAATGATGTCAATGAAATGTAGACTAATCTTAGTCCATATGAAATGTACGTGATGTTATGATCATGAATTCGCCGCTAAACCTTCAAGTTTACGCGAATTTGAAACAAGTAAACCAAGTTTACTATAATTGTTGAAATAATGAGACATGAATTGGCCGAAATGACCTGAAAGTACGGGTTGTCACATTCTCCCATCTAAAAAGGAATTCAGTCCTAATTCAGCCGGTTAGTCTATCGGGTTTAGGGTTTGATGTGGCAAACTTTCTTCATTCCGAGCAAAACCCTCAAAAGACCTTTTGGTAACCGATTTTTACTTAATCCCACAACTCATCAAACAAGAACTGCCATACGATTAGGCTAAATCGGTTTAAGTAACAACTTGTTTCTAGCTCGATCTTTGCAACTCATCAAACAAGAACTGCCACGGATCAAACCGAAACAAGTGGTTTTAAAAAAAAATCTTTTGAAAATTTGGCTCGATTACGGAATTGCTTACACATATAAGCTACTACTCTTCATTGCATGATTCTTCCTGAATTAGACATAGGTGATCACGCTATGTATAATTTAGGAGTAACTATGCAATGCTTGGACTAATCGACTCATATGATGTTTGGTGTTGAGTCAACTGATGTTAAAATTGTGATAGGAAATGACAGGGCATCCATGTGACAATCGTTATGAAATGAAAGTAAATAACTCAAAATGTAATGATAAATCGCATGCAAAGTGAACATGCACTTGTGATGAAATGATGAGATGCTATGATGATGTAGTTATAGTCTAGGGTCAATGATGCAACCTAGTTCTCTATAACTGAAGCTCTCATGCCAATCTGTCACACCCCCAAATTACCGCTTTGCCGAATGGAATTCGGGATTGACCGCATAGCAGCATCACATCAGTTATATTGAACGACCTAAAGTGTCGTTTGGAAAATACATCTTGATTTAATAAAACAATCGAGTTTACAAAATAGGTCCCAAATGAAAATCAACTTCGCGGAAATAAGTTGTTACAATTCAAACGATGTTTTAAAGTACGTAAAACCCAAGTGAGACGCGTCGTCACCACGACTCCATGATGTGTCCAAATGCATGCCATGAAGTGAATACCTTAGACACCTGAGATAAAACATGCTAAAAAGTGTCAACACAAAGGTTGAGTGAGTTCATAGAGTTTGTGTTGAAATGTAAAGCCTTTCAAAAAATCGTTTATGCAAAGAAAGGCATTGTAAATCGTTGAAATGTAAAGACTATCAAAATCGATTATGTAGCAAAGGAATTGTAAATCCACTCGGCCCAAGTCCCCCCATACAAAACTTGCAACCTCGTGTGTTCACAACCCACGCAGTAATATGCATAGTTTATGTCCAAACGTAACGTCATGAATCACAAAATAGTCTACTCAATGTATCGAATAGTTTATGCAAGAAAGGCATTAAATCCACTCAGCCCAAGTCCCTACCATACAAAACTTGCAACCTGTGTATTCACAACCCATTGCCAAAATGTATATAGTGTATGTTCAAATCGTTCCAAGACCGTTAGTCCATAATCATATACCAAGTCCGTTAAACCAATGAATATACCAAGACCGTTAGACCAATGAATATACCAAGACCGTTAGCTCAATGAATATACCAAGACCGTTAGACCAATGAATTTACCATAGTACCTAACCTCGACGTAAGAACAATAGCACATAATCAATAGCACTTAACTCGACGTAGAACAATAGCACATAATCAATAGCACTTAACTCGACGTAGAACAATAGCACATAAACAAGAACAATTAATATAGTACAACATTCGGTTTTAAAACAATGGTGATCATGATAGAAATTATCCTTAATAATATAAAGTACTTGTGAAAAATAGTCGAACATGTATCTCCCCTAAAATAGTTTCAAACAATTGAAAATGGGGCTATAAAACTCACAAGAATCCTTATAAAAGTTAAAGTACTTGGGAAAGTAAATGAAAACAGTTTGAGCATGTATCTCCCCCAAAACAGTTATGAAAGCAAGTAAAAGTAGGGGCCATGAAACTCACAGTAGTATGTAAATGTTTATAGTACTTGTGAAAGTAAATAGTTTGAGCATGTATCTCCCCCAAAACAGTTATGAAAGCAAGTAAAAGTAGGGGCCATGAAACTCACCTGTTGCAATGATTACGATGACAAAAGTGGATACACTGAAATATAGCGTGAATCTCGAAAATGACCTATTATGAATGATATGATATGTAATGAGTTGCAATGTAATGTTATGCATGCATTTCGTATGTTATTTATACCATTTGCGAGTTTTGAAAATATTACTTATCGTCGAAAAATACTCGTTTGACGTCTTGACCAATCCAAAATCACTTTTCAAGTTTTTACGTCAAAATGTCATCCTACAATGGTTTTATAATGATTTATGGTGAAATTTTCACTTTTCGTCGCAAAACAATGTCGTCGGAATTTTTATGAAATTAACAAAAATGGCTTTGGAAAACTAGTCGTAAAACAGAGTACGTCGATCGTTAGAGAACGAACTCGACTGTTTTGGAAAGTTTGTATCGATATCTAAAAGTTTCAGTTCAGGAGTTTTCGTCCAAAAGGTCTCGAACATAAAGATAATAAGGGTTAAAGATGGTGATTTTAGTTACCGTAACACTTATCTCGTAAAAATAATATAGTTTTTCTAAAAATAATAGTTACGGCAATTTTATGAAAACGTGCATATCTTTGTCGTTTCAAATCCGTTTTCTACGTATAATACGTCCTTAGCTTCGTATCGAAGTAAACTAATATATTTTTGAGAAGTCGAAATAATTTGTGAAGCTTAAGGCTCATTTTTGACCCAAACAATGTAAAAACAGTTTGCTGAAAATTCTGAAAATAATATATTTCGTCGTCAAAATTGTAAAATCCATAACTTCTTTCGTTTATAAGTCCGCTTTCATCCGTTCAAGCGGCCACGGATTCGTTTTAAAGTATATTTTCTAAATATCAAGGCCAAAGTTTCGTACCAACTGTCGGAATTTCCAGAAAAATGAAACAAGGACAGAACATAATTTATAACTTATCGAAAATAGTTTTTCTCGGACAAAACCTATTCTAATCCCTTCAAATCAACTCCAAAGCTATTCTAATCCTACCATACACCTTCTTAGGGTGTCATGGGTTCCTAGACATCATCAAGACCAAAGTATACCAAGGGGATAATTATAGGATGACCTTATATATATAACTCTAAAAATCAATGTAAAAATGGTATAACTAACACAAGTCTTGCATACTTGCTAAAAATTGATGAAACACATATGAAATGAAAGTGAAAGATGTAAATGAAAATGAAATGCTTACAAGATAATATGATGAGGTGCAAAGAACCAAGGTTAAACCTAAACACTCTAGATTTTTATTTCAAAATCTTAATAAGAGTGTTAACTAGATTGTGTTTATGCTTGAACTTGAAAAAAAAATGATGATCCCTTCTAAACATCCATGGAGGCCGGTTCTAGAGGGAAGAAAACCAAGAGAGACTTTGCTTGACTTGTATAATTGTGAATGATAAATGTGTAGTATGAATGTCTTTGAGTACAAATCTATACTATCAAAATTTTCTTACCAACTTAATAAATGAAATCATCCTCCCCCCCCCATGGGCCGGATTTTGGGGAGATCTTGCTTCCCAAATATTATTTTTTTTTTATAAAATGTATTATGTATAAAAGGTGTAAGTGAAATTGTAATATTAAGTGTAACTTGTAAAGGTAAAGGGTAACTTTTTGGTACAAGTAAGTTTTTAATAAATCAAAATAGAATGTATTGAGATAATAAAAATTGTAAAAATACATTCCTTGTGAAATTTGAGTGATAAAATAATTATCGTAAAATTTTTAAGAAAAACGACGTAATATTTAAACTTTAACGATTTATGTACCAAATTAATTTGAAACACTAGGAAAACTAAAAATATAGTTTTTTATGAACTAAATGTAAGTTTAAAAATACATCGGGATCATTTTTGAAAGTAACGGATTAAATATTCAAAATAATAACTCACGCGATTAAGGTTTATTAAATATAAAAATTACGCGGTAAATGCGAAATGAAATGTCATGAATGAACTAATGAGATGCAAATGATGTCAATGAAATGTAGACTAATCTTAGTCCATATGAAATGTACGTGATGTTATGATCATGAATTCGCCGCTAAACCTTCAAGGTTACGCGAATTTGAAACAAGTAAACCAAGTTTACTATAAATGTTGAAATAATGAGACATGAATTGCGTCGAGAAATGACCTGAAAGTACGGGTTGTCACAATGCTGTTAACACTCTCGAAGTTCAAACTTGTAAGTGCCGGAATCCGCTTATTACTAACCGTTTAAATGTTTTATTCTTATGGAAGCTCCGGAGCGGAATGATCGTGCAGATTCTTCTCATGCTCAAGCCAACATCATCACTAATGGAAGTTCTATCCAAAAGCAACACAACAGTCAGAATGATTCTTCGTCAATACAAAGAATCTACAAAGTTAATGACTTAAAGAACTCCATCAGTACTGAATTCCAATGTCAAAAGAGCGTATGAGCATGTTGAAGAACGACGTGGAGACACTGTAGCAGCGAAGCAGACCTGAGGCAGACTTGATGCAGACAACAACATACTATCACTTTCACCACAAAGAACAATGATCAAAGAACAAAGTTAATGATGACGTCAAAGCATAACCGTTCAAAGTAAACTATATCTCTACACTGGGGAGATTGTTCAAATCAAGGCAATTCTTCTCGCAAGAAAGAAGAATGTCAGAAGACGTCAAAGCTACTATTACATCAACGCCTTCACCGTTTTCATCACCAACACTTGAGTGTTTGTTACTCATATGTAATAACACTTGAGGGGGAGATTGTTGGAATCACTCCTAGACCTTATTCAAGTGTTAGTTACTCATATGTAATAGTTAGCTTAGTATGGCCTTTATGTTTGTTATTAGCCTTAAGCTTATGTAGAAGGCCCATGAGCTTAGGCCCAAGCCCAATAAGGAAAGGAAGGGAACTAGGAGTGTTGCCCTAGCTTCCCTCCTATAAATACCCCTTGTAAACCTTCATTTGAAGGTTGGTTGTTCAAGTTATTCTCTTTCACTCACCTCTACGCCTAACCGTTTCATATTAACGTGTGTGTGTGTTTGGAATCTTGTTCAATCGCCTCTCTATCTTTCTTATAAGCTTGTGTGGTAAACCTTGTGACCTAACACATATTACTCTTATTGCGGATTTGTTTGATCAACTTGGAAAGGCGAGATACTTCTCCAAGTTAGACTTGATATCGGGGTACTACCAAGTACGGATAGCGAAGGGAGACGAAGCTAAGACGACATGCGTCACGAGGTATGGATCTTACGAGTTCTTAGTCACGCCCTTTGGTTGCACCCTCATGAATAAGCTATTTCACCCGTTTCCTGATAAATTTGTGGTGGTATACTTGGACGATATCGTTGTTTATAGTCATACCTTGGTGGAGCATGTCTTACATTTAAAACAGGTGTTCCAAGTGTTACGTGACAATGAACTTTATGTGAAGTTGGAGAAATTCTCTTTCGCCCAAGACAAAGTCGAGTTCTTGGGACACAAGATCAAAGACGGTGGATTGATGATGGACGGGGCAAAAGTAAAAGCTATCCAAGAGTGAGAACCACCAAGCAAGGTGACAGAGTTGGGATCTTTTCTTGGCTTGGTGAACTATTATTGACGGTTCATCATGGGATACTCGGAAATAGCATCTCCCTTGACGAACCTATTGAAGAAGAACAAAGCTTGGACATGGGACGAAAAGTGCCAAGCGGTGTTCGAGAGTTTGAAGAAGGCGGTTATGGAAGAACCAGTGTTGAGACTACCGGATGTAACTATGCCTTTCGAGCTACACACGGATGCATCGGACTTTGCTATTGGAGCAGTCCTAATGCAAGAAGGACACCCGATCGCATTCGAGAGTCAGAAGCTAAATGAGATGGAAAGGAAGTACACCGTGCAAGAGAAAGAAATGACGGCGATTGTGCATTGCTTGCGGATTTGGAGGCATTATTTGTTGGGTTCGAGATTCGTCATCAAGACGGATAACATTGCCACGAGTTACTTTCAAACCCAAAATAAGTTAAGTCCCAAGCAAGCTCGGTGGCAAGACTTTATAGCCGAGTTCGACTATCACTTGGAGTACAAGTCGGGGAAGGCTAATGTGGTATCCGACGCATTGAGTTGCAAGGCGGAGTTTGCGGCAATCACCCAATTAAGCACAATTCTTCCTCCAAGACCGAATCAAGGAAGGATTGGAACATGATCCTTTTGCCAAGAAGCTCATGGCCCTAGCAAGAGAAGGAAATACTCGGAAATTTTGGCTTAAGGGAGACATGTTGTTCACAAAAGGAGATCGGCTTTACGTGCCTAAGTGGGGTGATCTTAGACGGGTAATCTTGAAAGAGTGTCATGATTCGAAGTGGGCCGGTCATCCGGGGATGAAGAGGACGTTGGCATTAGTTGAGGGCACTTATTATTGGCCAAGGATGGAGGATGACGTAGAGACATTCGTGCGGACGTGCCTTGTTTGCCAACAAGACAAGATAGAGCAAAAGAAGTCTGGAGGATTGTTGGAGCCTCTACCTACGCCCAAAGTACCATGGGAGAGCGTTTCCATGGACTTTATCACATGCTTTCCAAATTGGGAAGGATGTGGGAGTATTATAGTGGTGGTCGATCGATTCTCGAAGTATGGAACTTTCATTGCCGCACCACCCGATGTCATAGCTAACGATGCGGCTAAGATTTTCTTTAAGAATGTGGTGAAGTATTGGGGAGTGCCACATGTGATCATTAGCGATAGAGATCCTAGATTCACGGGGCGCTTTTGGACGGAGTTGTTCAAGATCATGGGGATGGAGTTGAACTTCTCTACGAGTTTCCATCCCCAAACGGACGGGCAAACGGAGATGGTAAACGCATTATTGGAGCTCTATCTTCGGCACTACGTGAGTGCCAACCAACATGATTGGGCTAAACTCCTTGATGTTGCTCAATTCTCTTACAACATGCAACGGAGTGAAGCCACAGGGAAGAGTCCTTTTGAGTTGGTCACGGGGCACCAACCATTGACTCCGAATGCCTTAGGCACATCATAAGAGGGTAGTAGCCCGGCCGCTTACAAAACAATGAAGGAATGGCATGAACAAGCGGACTTGGCACGGGCTTCGTTGGATAAAGCGGCTAAGAAGATGAAGAAGTGGGCGGATGAGAAAAGGAGACACGTCGAGTTCAAGGTCGGAGATCAAGTGATGGTGAAGCTCTTGCCTCAACAATTCAAATCACTAAGGATGGTGCACAAAGGTTTGATACGAAGGTATGAAGGCCCTTTCCCTGTGATTAGACGTGTTAGGAAGGTATCGTATCAACTTCAACTATCGCCCAAGTTGAAGATTCATCCGGTCTTCCACGTTAGCCTTCTCAAGCCTTACCATGAGGACGAGGAAGACTCGGAACGAGGGGTGTCCAAACGGGCACCAACAGCGGTTGTTACTTCGTACGATCGAGAGGTTGAGGAGATCTTGTCGGATCGTACGATACGGAGACGAGGAGTGCCAAGCTATAAGGAGTACTTGATCAAGTGGCGTAATTTGCCCGATAGCGAAGCAAGTTGGGAAGCCGAAGACTTGTTGTGGCAATTCGCGGACAAGATCAAGAAATATGACGAGGATGGCACGACCAGGACGTCGCGAGCTTAGGTGGGGGAGGATGTCACGACCCGCCTACTCGTGGTGATCATTTTCAAGTATGCTCGGGATTCTAGATTATTTCACACTTCTCTTGGAAGTTCTTGGATAATCTTAGAAGAGTTTGGAACATGTTGGAAAGTCTTAGAAAATGTAGAAAGATCTAGAATGGCATGGAAATTCTAGATCCCTCATGGAAGTATGTAGAACTTGTACATAGGAGTAGTATAAATAGAGGAGGCCTCATTTGTTCAAGGTGATACTTATTGGATTTCACAATCATATCATAACACACACACAAGTAGGCGTATAATTTAGATGGTTTAGAGAGAGAAAGTGGGATATTCTAGAAAGAGAAACTCATGGAAGGTTAGATTCCAAATGAACATCCAACCCTCTCTCTTGTGAGGAGAGGGCTATTTATACAAAGAGTCACGCCCTCCTACGGGCTGTGGATCAGGCATACAGTGGGTAAAGACCCGTCCTTCCTCCACGGTGTTGCACTAGACTAAACTACACTAATAACTAATTAACAAATAACATACTAAACGATATGTCTACGAGCTAACTTAAGCTAGATTACATTTAGGGGTGACCGATACTTCACTATAGAATTTCCAATTCCTAACAATATCCCCCTAAGGGAGGTCACCCCATGAAATACAATTTGCATACTAGCAAACTATTGTTTCTTCAGTCTTGAGCTCGTAGACTTTAAATACTTCAAATTAATCAAACATTGTGCTTCCGTGGTGATTTCATCATTGTTCAACTGCAATGTATCTTTCGTGGAGGTTATAGAGTTGATCCACTTGATAATGAGTTATTTGAGCCAGCTTTGAGATCATCAGCAAACATAAATCTTTGACTCATCCTTTGTGGTGTTGGTATTATGTGATGTTGTGACTTTTGGACCGACATGCTCACATTCTGGATCATGATGTATTTTTATCATAATAGCGGAAGCTTTCGTTGATTCATGATATTGGCAACAGCGTAGCAGAAGCATGGAGTGAAAACATCAGAGTCATTGATGCACTAATCATGATTTCTTTAGATATGAATGGTTGTGTGAGCATGCGGCTATGGATTGACCGCTTCATTCTGATCACCTGCAAACGTCGGGATGTACCTGCATAAAACAGTTAGCAATAAAGCGTACGAAAGTGTCTTTGCTCACTTTCGTTGAATTGAGGTACACGGCCCACGGTTCCCCGTTGATCAGTACAAGTACTGCCTGTGAACAGGTAAAATTCTGAAGAATTTCCTTGACAGGGTTTCGCAGCTGCTCTAGCTATTCTCAAACCGGAACGTCTCAAAGAAGACAACACGGAGTGAGTGAACCAGCGAATTGAGATTCACTGATTGATGAAAAGAGATTTGAAAAAAAATCGTGTACTGATCAAGATAAAGTTTTTTTGCAATACAACGAAGGTTTTAAAGAAAATCAATTATCAATCATAAACACCTTTTATTTTTGAAATATTAGTACACAGTCGATGTGCTAAAGAAAAGAATTTTTAAGCACAACGACCGGTTTTTCAAAGGTATCCGTCAATCCATAACCTGAACCAGGATTGATTCAAACAATTGAATTGCCCCATTGTTTCTGTTCAGTTGTCACATGGTTGATCTATTTGATAGATCTCACATGCCACCTACCAAGAGCTTGTTTGATGTTGGCTCTAGAAGGCTTTCCATCTTCAATGTGAATATGTTTGCATATCACTCAGATGTTCTGGCAATACCACAAGGATAATGCGTAGGACTCTAAAAGTATATTCTCTCTTTCCACATTGTGTGAAACAGAGAGTCTTCATTGACAGTGTCCTAATGAGATTTATTGATGATCTCGTGGCTCTAGACTCAATTGTGCATATTTGGTTCCTATGCCGGAGACTAGGGAGAGGGTCTCCTTCTTCAATACCAACTATCTCTAAGAGAAAGTCGATAGATTATGTCGGTTCCCTGTGAGAATGAAACAAGTCCTTTTAAGAGGAACTTGAGTGGTTTGGAAAGTTGAAGTGCGGTGCGTCACTGGGTCCATGACGTCTTGTCTTCAATACCAATGTTACCTTGGTAACCACTAGTAGTATATGAATTGAACCTTTTTTCTGCCCTAAGGTTAAATTATTGGAGGGCTATTTCTTTTCACCCTTTTCATATTCATTTCTTTTTCATTCTTCAACCCCTTCAGTGCTTACCGAGACTTCATAACTAGAACCTTGTTGGGTTTATTCCAGTTCTAGCTTTATCTCAGTCCGCACTCTTCCCATATCTCACTTTTCTCCTTTTTTCGTCATACCTAAGGACTCTACACTATCTGGTGGATTGTCCTGGGTAGATCCCTCCGGTTCTGGCGGGTCATGGGAACAAATACCTAAACTTGTCATCCTTATATCACCATACATAAAGTAAATTTGGTCGGTCTATTTGGTATTGTTCATCTGCCATTGGAGCCAATTGAAAACCATTTGAAAATCAATCCAGATACTTGTGATATATTATCAAAGTATTTTGTATCTGAATTGTTTTTGATAATTTTAGAAATAGAGCTCCCCCTCAACATGTGCATCATGTATTTGAGATGGTTTTAGCACATGGAGGCAAGAGGGCTTGAAAATCTCAGATTTAAGAATGAAAGCTTCGTTTCTTTGATCAACCATTTCTAAAAGTTATCTACATCACTTTCCCGATCAAAATTAGCATTTTTCATACTTTGATAAAGATATTTATATGGGAAAGGATGTGGTTTTCAAAAGTTTCTCCCCCTCAATATGTGCCTAGAGATTTGAAATTGTTTTGCACGAGGAGGAAAAAGTTCTTAGAAGCATATTTACGATTATACCGCCATACTGAAATCGATTGAAAATCAATCAAGGTACATTATGATGAAACATATAAATCTTTGTACCTTGAAAGTTTATTTTCCTTTTGAAAATGCTCCCCCTTAATATATGCTTCGAGATTCGAAAAAGTTTAGCACATATTAGAAAGCAGTATGCACTTTGAAATGGTCATCTTTTATCATCTTTCATATTTATATCACATTTTCTCCCCCGATCAAAAATTTCAAATCCTTTGAGATTTTGGATCTCAAGTGATTTAAATATGTCTGAATCAAAACATTTGTTGGAGAAAAATGTGTCTGGTTTTATAAGATTTGACGTGGCCAACACTGAAGTTCCCTTTTTATATAAGAGGGAAGCCACATTACATAACCTACCACTAATACATTCATTATAGTTGTTTATATAGTACATACACCACATTATACAAAACAAAAATACAACACATAAACTACTTCTGGAAGATGTCTTCATTCAGTTCTTTGAAGCAGCATGTAGTGACCTTCACGAAGTCAACCTCCCACAAAGCTTTCAAGGCTGCGATAAATCATTCTAGTCTTTAATCTTCTACCAATTGCAACAATGAAATCTTCACACATCTTCAAGTCATGTTCTGACCAGAATCTAGTTTTGTTCCACGGCTTCATGTCAATCTTGATTTCCTTCACTCTTGAGTTCAATTCTTGTTCAACCAACCTGAGTGTACCATCACTGAACTTATATAGCTCGCATAATCTCATTAGCATTCTTGACCCGTATCTGTCGGTAAAGATGATGCCTCTAGGAGTGTCAATCACTTTATATTCGTGGTGAAATTCAAGACCTGAGGCATCCCATTGCGGCCTTGTAAGGTTGACCCTAGTCTGGTAGCTTTCCATTCCTAGCTGAAAATCCTCAACCCTTTTACGTATAACCAAGCCTCTGATCCAAAGATTGACAGCAGCCGAGAGAGCCTTCTTCTCACGAACCGGAAGATGATTAAGGCGTCCTTGTAGGTTCAGAAGGTAGAGATCTTCAAAATCATTGGGCATCAAGTGCTTGAAGTCGTTCTCTTCAATCACATGATCTTTTTGGTCTGCTCTTCGAAGAACGATCTTCTTAAGGTAATCATAGCCATGGATTGGGAAGATCTCTACACTGACAACACTTAGAATTCGTAGCTTGGATCTAACACCTTTTCGTCTTTTCTCAGCTCAATGTCTCTCAATGTAGAATTTCTTCTTTTTGAACCACCAATGAGAAATACCATATGAGGCTTCGATGTCATATACATGTTCTTTGTCAGACCAGAATTGATCAGGTACCATCTGTAGGTGTGAACCTTGAATCAACCGTGGTCCAAGCTGCAGATTTCTTGTGAGTTCCCTGATCTCCGGATGGACTATATTGATTTGACGGTTTTGGATGAGATGCCGGTGGTTGTGGTGAAGGTGTAGAGGTTGTTTTAGAAGATCCACCAGCTCCAGAAGTTCCAGCACCCCCAGTTGGAGGTGGGGGGAGGAGGAGGAGGATCTTTAGGACCTTTATGCAATGTCTCCAACACCATGGTCCTCCTTTTCTTCTTAGCTTCTCTTTCTCTAATGTCCTTCAAAAACTGTTCATGATTGTCATGCTTAATTGATTCATCGAGAACCTCAAATAGCTTCTTGTGGACATCATGCTTATGCTCGTTAGCATCATACGTCTTATCTGAAAGCACATCTCTCATATCTGCAATGGTTAGATCTTTGAACCGTTTAAGCAGTGGAGCTTCCATTGCCCATTCCACAGCATCCCTAACTTCGCCTTCAATGGCGTCTGCAACCCCTTCATCAAAGTTGAGGTGCTCCAACCTATAGACACGATTCTCGAGGGCATTAAAGGATTTTGGAAGTTGTCTTTCAAGTGCTTCAATTCTTTTCATGGTGGAGTTTCCATGTCAGTAACAGTAACCACTGGTTCAAGGGATAGATCCTTAGCAGATTCAGGTGGTGGAAGTGCGGTTGTTTGAGCAAGTTTGGGAGGTGGAAGTGCGGTTGCAATAGAAGGTGCTGACATAGGTGGAATGGTTGAAGTGTCTTGCTGAATATCGACAGTAAACATGGATTGGGCTTCCTCTTTATCATAATCTTGCTTAGAAGTCTCAGTATCTATGTGTCACACCCCACGACAGAAATATCACAAGGAAATAAAGAATCACAACTTGGTCTTCATGTATTTCATGCGTGCGTATGCAGTGTGTGTGTAAGATGAGGAGACCAAAAAGCAATTTAGCCACCCTACTAACAATTTAATATAGCAAAAACCCATTGACTAGCTAGCTCTTGACTTCATTGTCCAAGAGCTCAAGTGTTCCCCCCATGCTTACTTTGATTTGACAAAACCAATTCATGCTCCTAATAGGGGCTGTCCATCGTGCATGCTCAAGCAACACCAACACACACTATCTTCTTTGTCTTGGAACATGAAGAACACAAATAAAATATATTAGAAACCATGCCTAGTTCCTAATATAAAACACAACTTAAACACTTGACAAACTCTCAAAAAAAACCTAACTCACTTTCAAAAGTATACCTTTCACCCTCAAACACTAATCGGTTACTGTGGATGAACGGGCAAGAAAGAAACGAAACGCAAAAAGGGTCTTGGTCATTTCGTTGGGTATAAGGGTCGAGGGAAGCTCTTTGGTCACGTTCGAAACACTTTGAATCTCATCCCCACCCCTCTTGGGTGTGGTAAGTTTCCTCCGACTCATTTTCGTTTCACTTTCTCGTTTTAACTTAATTATCACAAGACAAACAAGTTAATGCACCATAATGTATCAATGGCACAAGGTAAACAAAGTCTTGGCTCATTTCTTATTATTAAGTATGGCAAACAAACACAAGAGTTAAAATACAACTTAACCTTGAAATGAAAATGGAACACTAAATACGTTAAGCATGCACACTGGGAAAGGAATATAAAATTTAGAACAGTTAAATAATTAATTAAATAGAATTAGTTTAAGAAATAAATCACAAAAGAGCCATAGCTCGGATGGTTGGGAGGCTTGTGTTTATACTGAACGTCGCAAGTTCGAATCCATCCATGTTATTTTTGGCTAGTTATTTTACAAGTTTCGCTTTCTGACACTATTAGCCCCTCAACTTCAAATCTCTTGATACTATTATTAAAACTTATTAAGGTTTGTGACTAATATATATATATATATATATATATATATGGGAATATATTAGCTATAATTTATTGTTGCCAATTGGCTATAGTTTTGTGCTATATAATGTGAGCCCCTGATTCTTTTTGTGGGTCCTGGTTCTTTTCTGTGGGTCCCAGATTCATTGCTAGTGTATTTTTCATATATATATATATATATATATATATATATATATATATATATATATATATATATATATATATATATATATGGAATATATTAGCTACAATTTATTCAATGGCTATAGTTTTGTGCTATATAATGTGGGCCGATTTTTGTGGGTCCTGTTCTTTCTAGGTCCCAGATTCATTGCTAGTGTATTTTTTATGAAGGATTGTAGCTAATTGGCTACAAAAATTATATATATATATATATATATATATATAGGGTGACGTTATTGTGGTGACCACTCTTAAAATAAAAATAATATGAACCAATGATAATGTGACACATGTACTAACTATTTAAACTAAAGAGGAAAGTGCATTAATGACTGTGTAATTAATTATCTAATAAAGAAGGGCAAAATAGGTAATCTAATTTAATCACCATCAAATCTGCGCCTATTTTCTTGTTGTTTTCTTTCTACACCCATTTCTCCAATTTTAAAATTTATGGTACACAATAAGTTTCATAACGCACTAATATTTTTTGTTACATTTGCTATGGCACACTTTTATTTTCTTTGTTGAAACACTATAAATTTTTAGTGAAACACAATAAATTTTTTGTTACATTTGCATTGACATACTAATATTTTTGACTCATTTTTTGTGACACATTTTTGTGATACATTTCTAAAGACCCATCATTTTTTTACACACTTCATTTTGTATTGCATTTCTAGGGGCATATTAAGTTATTTTTATACGTAATCGTTTGATACATTACTAGTGATATCCTAGTTTTTTGTTTATACATTTTTATTAACGTACTATAATTTTTGACACACATTATTTCTTGATACATTTTAAGTGACGAACTAGAGTTTTCGACAAAATTATTTTCATGATGCATTTCAAGTGATTCATTTAATTTATTAATTTATTTGAAATGACATCCTAAGTTTTCTGACACACTTAATTTCATGATATATTTTAACTGACACATTTAGTTTATTGATACATTTACGGTCACATTTTAAATTTTTTTAACACGCGTAGTTTCATAATACATTTTGAAATGACACACTATTTATAATATCTATTGACTTGCTTACTTTTTAGATAATACTACGTATATTTTATAATACCTATACACCATTTGAAGTTTCAATCCGTAAGACGTAAGTTATGTCCAGTATATTTATAATAGTTATATACACCATTTCATGATACCTATACGCCATTTCAATTAATACATTAGCATATAACCTTATATGTACTCGAGCATAAGGTACTCGTAAGGTACTCATACATAAAGGTCTAAAATACTCATACATCAAAGATCAAAACTAAATGTTGTTTGAACCCGTAACTTATTTCTACGCCATTGCCTATGGACTCGAACATAAGATATCTTAACCTGTTTTGGCAAGGAACGAAGCAAGAGTTTAGGTCGAACCAATTTATTGAAGCTAAAAAAAATAATAGACCTTCGTTAAAAATCACAGCGATTGTTGTAGATCGAACCGATATACGGATCGTCTGGGTGGGAGTCCTGAACTAAAAATCAATATTACGCGATCATAATCTCATGGCCGGAAAAAATAAAACCCACCATTGTACCCCTTAATCGTGAGATCTATGGTGGAGGTAGGGCGTCAGAGGCTTGTAGTAGATGTGAAAAAGATGGCCAAAGTTTTTTAACCTTAACACTTACAAGTAGTTTTAAAGAAATATTTTGAAATCACATGTTTCACCTTGAGTAAAACACCCATACACCATATGTGAATAGAATCTCTCATAAAAGAACATAAAATGTCATGAATCTGGTAAAACCACGGTGGTAGAAGGTCGCCGGAAAACTATTAAACATGGTGATCAACAATTGGGACGCCCTAAATGGAAAAGATCAGCATCAAAAGAGAAAGAGGGATTTTAAAACTTTTCGTTAGATATGAGAAAAAGGTAGTCCCAGATTTGTATGGGTTGGCTAGTTTGGAGAGAAAGATAATCCCAGATTTGTTTTTGTGGTTATCTATAAGTGAAGGAGTAATTACGATATTGTGAAAACATATAATATTTATTATACCCTTTTGAGTGTATTAATTATTAATGTTTAATTTTAAATCTTTTTTAATTAGATTGCCACTTGTAAAATTTTGGTTGGTTCCTATTGTTTTTATTTTAAGGTTGGTCATCACATGAACGCAAATCTATATATATATATATATATATATATATATATATATATATATATATATATATATATATATATATTACACTTTCGGCCCTCAATTTCTTACAACTTGTCATTTTCTTAAAAACTTTTATAAGTTGTGAAATTCATAATAATCTTTACAAATTCAACCCCTTCAAGTGGAACAGTTTGACATTTTTATCCAAAACTTTTATAAGTTCGATAAACTTATATATTTTCCCACTTTTCGTTTAAGTAAATATATTTGACTCGTATCTTTATTTGGTGACCTCATCGGCGTAAACTTTAAATACTATATTTTTTCCAAATATATTATTTAATCACGACTTCATAAAAAAAAACGAGTATTTCGATGACATAAAGTTTATAACGAGTGTTATTACGTCGATGAATAAATAAACCTATATATATTTATAAGTATATAAATCAATAAAAACAAACTTCGATATCTATACATCTTAAAAAGTGAATTTATAAAGAATAATAAACTAAGTCAATATAACACATCTTTTGAATCTGAACATTAAACACCGCCACTCGTAAGCACTTAAATTCATTTGCACACTTTGAGTCGTGAGTACACAAATCTGTAAACTAAGAGTTGCCATACTAATTTAGGTCGCGTGTTGTTGCCACACACTTATACTATCTGACTTGACCCTATCCAGTCTGCTTCACTGAGGTGAGTATTCACAGCCCCTTTTTACTGCTTTACTTATTTGGGGTGAAATGCATGAACATGAACATAAACTTAAATTGTTTTATCTAAATTAGAACTCTTAATATATTTGAACCTTTTGATTTATATTGAACCCTTTTTGACTTAATTTGAACCCTTTAATATATTTGAAACCATTGACTTATATTGAACTCTATTTTGACTTGATTTAGACTATTTAATATATTTTGAACCCTTAGACTTATTATGAACTTATGAGCTGTTCTCGATCCCTTTAGTATGCCTAGAACTATAATGTGTCGTACGCACTAAGTCTTAAAGTCTCCCATGATTGGAGCAGTCTTGTATTGATAATATAATAGTTATTATATTGTAATGTTTGTACGTGCTAAAGTCTCTCTGAGCAACACTAAGTCTCCATTTGAGAAATACCAAGTCTCCATTTGAGCAATACCAAGTCTCCTTTGTCGGCAGGAGCAACACAAAGTCTCCCTTGTTCGGAGCAGTCGTGATCTATATTTTAGGCGCTTGCATTATGACTTGTTTTGACCATATGTGTTTTGACTACCAGACTTACTACTTGAAATATGGAAATGTATGTCAACTTATATGTTACAAGTCTTTTATGGGCGGGACTTGTAACATGGTGAGTTGACAAGACATTTGCAACGCAAACATATTCAAAAATGTTTTCGTACTATTTAAAGACTTTCTTAAAATTTGATTTTATAATATGTAAAAGAACTTTCATTAAAATGGCTTTTTGTAATTCATAAAACCTGTGTACTCACCAACTATTTTCATAGTTGACCATCTTTCTCATGCATTTCAGGTGATCGTCAATAAGCTTGTGTTATGAAGTCTTTTGCATAAAGGAGTCTTCACGTGTCATCTTTGGTCGTCAATTATAAGATGTTATCTTTGGAAATCAAGTTTTAAGATTTTATTGCCAAAGTTGGCTTGAACAATATTGTAACATTTTACTATTTCCTTAAATTTAAAGATGGTATTGTACTATATCTCTTTTGCGATGTATATTGATTATGTTGCACCTCGCGTTTCTGCCTCTGGCGGGGTGTGACACTATGGGTTTGTCATTTAAGAATTGATCACCGAAAGAGAGGTCTGTATCTAGGTTCTTCAATGAAGATAGAGAACCAGTAGACAGATTTGGTTCTTCCGTGTGCATGGTCTCATCTGATCTTGACTCAAGGTTCTCCTGTGAGTCTTTATGCAACATTTTGATCAAACTGGGTATCACTTGATGCAGGAGTTTCTTGTTGCGTTTCAGACACTTTCTTTTCCAACCCAGATTGTTCTTGAGCTGAAGAAGATTCACTTCTTTTCTTCAAATTTCAAATTGAGTGGTAGTTCTTGATGGTGAAGTGGAGATGGTCAAGCATGTGAGGCTTGTTCGTCATCTACACCAGCAATCCCTTTCCTTTTGTCTTGTGTGATTGGAGTTGTATGGCGTGGCTCAGTTCAGTTCTCTCAAAGACGACACCTTCACCTGGTGGTCTCATGTTCATGCTTTCCGGCTTTGTTGAATTCCTTGCCTGCAGAGCTAAAGATCATCTTCATCAATCAACCTCGTATTACCCTCGAAACCTCGGTTTCCTCAACGTTTTCTTTTTCCACTTCCTTCTTCTTTCTTTTCTGCTTATGGGTTATGGTGTCAGAAGGTTGTGACCTTTCACGTCTCCTTTTTGAAAGGGCAGCATATGAAGTCTTTGAAGTCTTTGAGCCAGACGTCATTGAGTCAGAAGCAGACTTAGCAGTTTTGGGTTGTGGTGGAGTGGGAGAGACATCAACATTAGCACTGGATCTGGAAGCCCTTTTCTTGTACAGTTTGAAGTAATCCGTCTTCTTAATATCGTCAGTGAGAAGGATATCAGGAATTGGCAATCCAAAGATCTCTTTATCCATACCTTTAGCAACATATTTAAGGTTACCCAGAACAAATTCATCCTTGGCATTATGAAGGACTGATTCACTCCAAGGATTGAAGTTATGAGTCATTTTGCAAGTACTGGATGACAAGTTTTGAGAATCTGATGCTAGGAATCACAAGTTTGTTTACTTTCTTTCGTCCCTGAGCTTTATTCTGAAAGTTTGTTCTATCGGAGATAAATGTGTTCATTGACAACGAGAATTCTTCCCAGATACGTTCTGATACATCAACATTCACCCCATTGACTATACCCCATAGGATTTGCAAGATGGGAATCCTTACTTTATCAAACCCTGATGTTTTGCCTGATAAACATAAGTTGAGAACTGTTGTCATTGCTCTCCAGGGTTGATACATGTGTCCTGTGATGATGTCAGAAGCCCTGGATATGCCAACTTGATAACCCAAACCAATCAGAAAGACTATTAGCTCTTCCGCACTAGGTGGTGGTTTAGATCGTATGGTGGGGTTACAGGGTGTGATTCCAAGGGCCTTGCTGAGAATGTTCGAATTGATCACAAATTCCTTATCATCCAGCTTGCAGGTATAATGAGTCGTGATTTTGTCCCATTCAGTGGTGTTCCAAAATTGTTGTATGTAAATGGTGGGAATTGTGCATTGCTTGGTAAGTGCACTGAAGAAATTTGTGTTTTTGAGTATATCAATAGACACTTTGAGGGTTGGGTTTTGTTGCAACTTTTGCATGTTCACATAACAGTTACTTTTTCCAATCTCTACCCATTGATTCTTAGGGAAGATTTCATCGTCTGAAAGGACATTGGGTGGAGCAGCAGATGTAATATTCTCAGCTGAGGTTGTGTTTGCCATTGAAGATCTAAAGATACACACATACAACAACAATGATTGCAAGCATGTTAGATTAGGTAGGGTTAGTTAAGCAACATTGTATACAGCCTCATGACATAAACACAATAACTTAGTAACTTAGACAGAGTTCCCATAAGCAGTTTGAAATAGATTTGAATGGCATTAGAGAGATTTCAAGGTAACACCTCCATTTGACACAGTTATCGAAAGACAAGTTGATTTAGAATCAAATTATTTAAAAGCATAGTTGATAAGGTTTTAAAATGTACCTTTTTGAGGGGTCATTTAAGCTCTTGTTTGATCACTTTTGTATCCGTTATTACATAATATCGTTCCTTTTCACTTTTTAGGTCTCTTGAAGGCAAATTGCTGTAATGGCACTTATTTGGACGAAAAGGTGCGAATATACAAAGAAAATGGCCAAAGTCAAGAATCGAGACACTCAGGCTGCTGAAAACATAAGGTGACGGCGTCACTGCTTATCTGCGACGCCGTCGGAGGATTTTGTGACAGGACATAAGCCAAAACTCTTATTTTCAAGTGACGACGTCAAGTTATAAAAGAGTAGGCCGTCGCAACTCAGACGGCCTAAATTCAATCCAGACGGCGTCAGAAGCTGAAGAGGACGGCGTCACAAGCACAAGTTGACGCCGTCGCAAGTCTAACGTGGCCAAGACGAAACCCTAATGACGGCGATCCGACGGTGTCACAAAACATAAGGTGACGCCGTCGCATGTGTAATCTTATATATAGAATCCGAATTTTTCAGTATTTATGTGTAGTCTTTTGGAGTAAAAACCTAAACCAAACCAAGGCTGTCTTGTACAGTATTTTAGGGTTCCAAACCCTATCTTACATCAAGATAAGTTCTTTACTTCATTAATACAATTATGTCTTTGATTATTTGTGTGTATACTTGCATGTTCTCCATGTCCGGCTAATTTATTTTTGTGTTTGCTTAGGGAATATAAAACTTAATTATTGAATATTGATTGGTTGTCTCTTATCTTAGTTTGTTAATGATCTAGTAATGCGATAGGTCATTCGTTGTGTACTTAATGCTTGATTAAATCTTTGTGAACCTTAGAATATGACTCCTTGAGTAGTTGTAAGCTAAACCATCCAAAGAGTGCCTTAAAGTAAGAGTTTATTATCCCTAGTGGGTTTTGTAGACGAGGCCCTTTGGTAAGTTCAAAGAGTTAGGGAGAAACGCATACCCTACAACTTTAGACACACAACGCAACTAAGAATAAGGACGTGACAATTCAACCACCAATAGGAGATAATTAAGGAGTAGTAAAACCTAAGTAAACACATCTTTAAACTATCATACGAGCACACAATAATTAGACATAGACTACATACACCTTAGATTAGATAATTAGATAAGTAGAGTAATCGGTAGAAATACCAACCCCCAAATCCAAACCCCGAGATTCGTACCTTTCAATTTCCTAAAAAAAACATAAAAAGATAAAAAATAATCTTCCTCAACCCCAACCTTAGCGTAGTAACTTCTCACTAGCATTCCTATTCCCCTAGAGAACTATATCAATACCCGTGGCTTACCCTAATTACTACACTACAAAGATTAGGTTCACTGCCTAGGGTGTTATAAAACTTGCTCGAAGAAAAGGAAGTTCCTTTGACCCCGAACGACGCGTGTAGCGTTATCAATAGTTGCTATTAACTAATTTCATGAGACAAGATACTCTTATGTGGATGTTATAGCAGGTTATTTGAGACAAGTTGTCATACCAAGTTACTACAAGAGAAACAAAGTACAAATTTCTCAAACAAAAAATGTTATAGCAAGTTGCTAAGAGTATGTTGTTAAAGCAAGTCGCTACAGGAAAAACCTGAATCAACTCGCTAATCATGAAATTACAATAGCAAGTCGCCTTGAAATAATTCAACATACCAAGTCGCCACTTGAACATTGAGCTAGCAAGTCGCTAATCTTGTACAGATAAGTCGCTATCAAAAAATGATAGGACCAAGTCGCTACACGATTAACAAGTTGCAGACTTGTAAGTACAAGTCGCTACCAATATTAATAGTGATAAGTCGCTACGAGTTTCATAGGTAAGTTGCTAACTATGTATAAGCAAACTAACTCGCTACCAAGAATATTGGTAAGTCGCCACCAAGAACACACAATCCAACTCACTACGAAGAACACATCTAAGTCACTATCTGGAATAAGTTTTACTTATCAAAGCAACTCGCTAGGAAGAATGTTGTAAGTCGCTACCAAGAACATTTTCTACTCTAACAACAAATAGCTCCAACCAAACAATCATTCATAACCATTACATGAGCACACTCAACTCGCTATATAGAACAGTTACAATTTTAAGAGAAACCATAGGCAAATACACAAATCTCTCACACAATACATACACAAATAACATCAAAATCACTTGCAACGATACCCTATTGACGCAACACATCATCATACGCCTAAACATCATCATACGCATGAAAAGTGATCCCATTAAAGCATATTCATTTACGAACCTAAGTGAGAATCAAGAGATGAGGATCAAACGCACGGTGGGGATCACGCTAAGTCGCTAGGATGAGATGTGAATGAGAGAGAAAACTTAAGATTTTTGAAATAATGACTAGTGAACTGTAAGTCGCTAGGGTATAGGGAAAGGTTTTTACAAGAATACCAACATGGCACTTTCAGTCCCTGTAGTTATGAGACTCGTTAAGTAAGTCGCTAGCAAAGAAACAACCAAGTCGCTAAAGGTTTACAAAGCAAGTCGCTAAATCAGTCTTGTTAAGTTGCTATCTATTATTACAAAAGCAAGTCTCTATCATATCATATTATGTATAATAGACGTTTTCAGTCCATGAACTTATCAGATTGCAAAATAGCATACATAGCATAATTAAGATGACATAATAGGATAGGCAACTTAACACATTGGACACTAAGCAATCAAGACAGAAGTGACCACGGAGAACAAGACAAGACAGAGTCATGCATCTGAGCACAATACATAACCAACAATTGTGCAGATATAAAAGAGATAACTTGTAAAATTCTCCCCCTCAATCAATGTCACCAATGACCATTGATTGAATTAAACCCACCCGTTATAAAACAAGAATATATCATTTGTTCGAACTTCATCTATGATCCCGTGTCATTATTGAATGACATTTCTAGGACCGTAGATGTTATCGATAACAAAGGATATATCCTTTATTAGTTTGAGGTAAAAGACTAAAATTATGAATCTAAAAGAATGATTAAAAAAAATTAAAAAAGGATATATAATTTTTTTTTTAACTGATTTGTACACAGATTTATAAGAGCGAGTCTTGATTCAAGTCGAATAGGAGTCAAAGTACGAGGTACATCAATTCTGGCACGCTATAACTCCTGGATGAGCAATATTCATTTCTGATGGAAACCAAGTCATGAAGTTCCTGATTGAATTGAGCATTGTACCTGAAAAAGACTGAGAACCCATTGCACTAGAAGCACATGTAGTATTGCAAATAGATGAGTTAGTGACATGAGTAATCTCTCTATTGGAAGTTGCACAATTTGATCTAGGCGTGTCATTCATAAAGATCCCTTTAGGTTCGTTCTTGAAGAGTTTTCCTGTTGGCATCCACTTAAGGCAAGATCTAGGTATGTAAGTCCGTTTGGATCCTGTAAATTTAAATAATCTGCCAGTGGGAATCCATTTGAAGCAGCTGTTAGTAGATTTGGATGTAGGCACTTCCCTCTTTTGAACATTTGTCCTTATGTAATTAGTTGGTTTCTTAGGGGATTGATTAGTCATTTGATGCTTCTTAGGAAAACTAGATGACCTCCTAGTATTCGTGATCTTAGGACTTAGAACATTGAACTGGGGTCCGTTATTCATCATGTTGGAATGAAGTAGTGAAGTGACTGGTTTTGACAAAACAGTATTCTCATCAACTTGGGAGGCAAGCCTAGATTTTGATGGTTTTAATCTTTCAGTTCTAAAAGCATTGGGCTGCCTAACTACAGTATGTTTTGAGTTGTTCTGAACAGTTGGCTTTCACAAGGTTGATGGTTTTGCAAACTTAGTGTTTACACTATTTCCAATAGATTTCCTAAGCTCATTTTTTAAGGCAACAATAATGAAGCTCTTATCCTGAATTTGGGCTTTGAGGGCATCAATGTCTGTCAATAAGGCGTTAGATTGATTAATCAACTTGGAATTGGTCTCCTCTAAGTTCTTTCTTAAGGACTCATTTTCTCTTAATAGGTTGGACACACATATAGCCAGTTCAGCATTCCTAGATTTAAGTGTATCACTCATCTCATGACAATCACACTTATGCACATCTAAGAGTTGTAACTTCAGATTGCATATGATTGAGTCTTTGTCCTGAATCTGGGTTTTTAGGTGATTAATTTCAAAAAATTCTCGAAATTCTGGAAATTCCTGATTAATGCAAGAATTTTCAGCATAAAAGCTTTCTTCCTTTTGTTGTATTGCAATTTCCAAGCAAATACAATGTTTTTCAAGAATTGAGTATTTGTTTGAAAGTTCATCATAAACCCTTTTTTCAATCATGTCATTAGCTTTAAAAGTTTTAGATTCAGGCTCAACCAAGTCCGATTTCACAGTATTATGTTTAGAGTTAGAATCAAGTAGATTAGGTACATTAACACATGAATTAATTTGATCAGTTAAGGGTACCTCATCGCATGAAACCTGTTCATCTGAAGATCTGTCATCAGTATTTACCACATGAATACTAGGAGTTGTCATGTACACTGTTTCAACCTTTTCGACTCGAGTCTTTGAGATCAGTACTGTTGGCTTCATCCTCCTTTATTGCAACTGAAATTCTGCATTCGTCATCATTCATTTGTTTGACTGATCTATTGCTCGATCTATCACAATCTTCACATAACATAACTTGACACCCATTCAATTCATTCAAAGACGTCATTCTCTTGAGCAACTTCCTTAATGTATATTTCCATATTACTCATAAGTTGAATAACGGTGTTTCGAACTCATGAATTTCCATTCCAGTGTGTTTCTTGAATGAAATTCCAGTCATGTCATGATCAAAATATGAGGAATATTCCCCGGATGAATGGTGAAATTGATCGAAGATTACTTGAAGAGCTGCATTAGAATCATCAGTTGAGAACTTCTCTTTGGTAATTTGAAACCTTAGTTGTTCTAAGTTAAGTGCACGCTTCTTGTCAAGGTGGGAATATCCGACGAAGGAGAGCACTTTGCTTGTTCGATCCATAGTTGTAGATAGAAGTAGTTTGAGGTGCTGATGAAGTAGTTGAAAGGGCTCAATTTTGCATTTCATTTGCCTTGCATCATTTGTCAATATCAAGAGTGACTTATTAGAATTTGACTCAGATTGTGAAGTGTTTTGATTATAAGTTGTTGAATCATCCAAGGTAGAACATTCTGAGTAGCAGCATGTTTCATTATTCTGTGTGGTATCATAGAGTTCAAGTACTTTGGTGATTAAAGGATCAGTGATGTAAGACATTGTGTTGATGGATGTGTTTATGGATATTAGATATAAGTAACTTGCTTCACTTCACCAAATTGTTATAAGACCAAGTCGCTAAAAGTTAAGAAGACAAGTCGCTAGGACCAAGTCGCTACCAAAAACCACTATAACTCGCTACCTTTTACTGAAGCAAGTCGCTACGATGAATATCACACCGAGAACCAAGTCGCTACCAAGAAAAACTTCAAAAACACACTTTTCAATCCAAAACAAGCTCAACCACAGTGATTCAAGCTTACCAAATCAAAACCCAAGCACATACAATGATCCTAAACACAAAAGTACACCCAAAATTCAAACTTTAACACTAGAGATGATCCAAATGATGCAAAAACCACTAAACTTTTTCAAACTCAAAAACCATCTAAAAACCACTAGAAATCCAAGAATATGTAAGAGATGATCTAACCTTGGCTCTTGATACCAATTGATACTTATTGGATTTCATAATCATATCATAACACACACACACAAGTAGGCGTATAATTTAGATGGTTTAGAGAGAGAAAGTGGGATATTCTAGAAAGAGAAACTCATGGAAGGTTAGATTCCAAATGAACATCCAACCCTCTCCCTTGTGAGGAGAGGGCTATTTATACAAAGAGTCACGCCCTCCTACGGGCTGTGGATCAGGCATACAGTGGGTAAAGACCCGTCCTTCCTCCACGGTGTTGCACTAGACTAAACTACACTAATAACTAATTAACAAATAACATACTAAACGATATGTCTACGAGCTAACTTAAGCTAGATTACATTTAGGGGTGACCGATACTTCACTATAGAATTTCCAATTCCTAACACAAGGCATCCTTTGAAGTTCACTTGTAATCAAAGCTTGTAAAGAGTTCTCTAATAAAACTAAGTGTTTTCATATTCCACTTGTATCCTTTCTTAGAAACTATCTTTCGTTGCATACATCGTTGAGTATTCAAGCAAGGCAGAGCTTAGTCGAGACTAAGTGCCGCACGAGAGACCTTGTAGAGACAAGTCCGTGACAAAGAGGTATCATGATCTCGGGTCAAAGTTTAACTCACTGCTACGTCAGCGTCACATCAGCTTTAACCTTTCATTCTTAACTCACAAAAAAACACCTTTTATTATAACTCAACAGCAGTTTACAAAAACAGTTCTTCATTTAGAGGGCAGAAATGATGATGATAATAATAATAATAATAATAATAATAATAATAATAATAATTAAAGATGCCTTTAACGTGGCGTTAATGGCTTAACATGGTGTTAATGCTTAACCTTAACTCTCTAAGGCGGTATTATGACTTCCCTCTTAACTAAAAAATGTTAAGGCTTAATTCGCCTCAAATGTCATGGTACCCCTTGCTCTTAAGAGCAAATCGGGTACATCCTTTGTACCATACAATCAATCAAATGAAGATTAGCAGTGCAGGAATTATTTAATATCTCTTTTCAAAAAGAAGATAGGCAAATGGAGAAAACACACGTTCTTGAATTGATAAATATTGGGGGGTCCCTCAATTTTTGATACCTTTCCAGCTCGTTTATTTTGCTTAGAGCCTCAACAGTAATGTCAATTATGCGATCAATCAAGTACCCTCTCTTACCAACAATGCCACTCCCTCTATAGTCCAGGTCCTGTCAAGTATGCCATGGATCACCCTTGCTTTCCAACCGCGTCTGGAGAAGATTACCTAGATGATACGAAGTAATAGAGAAAAGTGAATATATACGAAGATTTGATAAGCATGATATCACGTAATTAAATATTAATTAACTTGAGACAAAAAAATAATAATTGTAAAGATAGAAATATGTCGTCAAATTGAGGACAGTCCAAGCACTTTAGCCCAAGTTTTAATTTCCGGTAAACTGCTTCCGGACGTTTGCCCCAACGCCGGGCCAACAACGAACATTTTGTCCATGCAACTCTAAAGAGATAAATAAGTTATGATCGTCGTCTTGGGTTATTATTGACCTTTTTACCATGCTAGATCTCATTTGAATAATTTCTAGATACAGAAGTATACAGGGGCTTGAGTATGTTCCGAATGAGTCAACACTACAATCTCAAACACTAAGAGAATATATGAATGATGACATGGACCAATAATGGCAAGTAATATCCATGTCATGACTAATAAATCCAAGTCATCTCCACATACGTAAAAGAAAATGGTACCACACTACAACAAAAACTATTTTGACCAATAATACCAAGTAATATCCATGTCTGATACGCGTACAACGCGCGTTCGGGATCAAAGGAAACTTCCTTTTCTTCGAGCAAGTTTTTCAACCATCTAGGCAGTGAACCTAATCGTTGTAATGTAGTATTATGGTAAGCCTCGGGATTGATATCGTTCTCTAGGTGAATAGGAATGCTAGTAAGAAATTACTACTCTAAGGTTGGGGTTGAGGAATATTATTTTTTTTTTATCTTTTTTATATTTTTTAGAAAATTGAAAAGTACGATTTCGGGGTATTGCATTTGTGGGGTGGTACTTCTACCAATTACTCTACTATTCTAATTATCAAATTAACTAAGCTAAGGGGTAGTCTCTGTCTAATTGATGTGTACTCGTATGATTATTAAAAATGTGTCTACCTAGATACTATTACTCCCTAGTTATCTTTTATTGATGGTTGAATTGTCACGTCCTTATTCTTAACGCGTTGTGTCTTCTAAGGTCGTAGGGTATGCTTTTCTCCCTAACTCTTTGAGAATACCTTAAGGTTATTGCCTACAAAATCTCTAGGATTCATAAACTAACTATAAGGTTATCTTTGGATTTTTAGCCTACAATAACTCTAGGCGATTATAAACTAATGTTCACAAAGATTACTCAAGCATTAAAAACACAACGATGGCCTATTGCAATCCTAAGCCAATTACAATTAAGATAAGAGACAACCAATCAATAATTAATAACTAGGTTTCATAGATCTAAGCAAGCACACAAGTATATTAGCCGGACATGGTAAACATGCAAGCATACACACATACAATCGAAGACATAATGAAATCAATGAAGTAGATTACTTATCTTGATGTAAAATAAGGTATGAGAACCCTAAGATACTGCCCAAGACAAACCAAAATCGTTTTAGGTTTTTACTCCACAAATCTACCTCCCCAAAAGTCTGAAAATTCGAATTCTATATATAGAGTTACAACTGCCACGGCGTCACTCTTTAATTGTGACGCCGTCAGATCACCGCCATTAGGGTTTCGTCTTGGCCAAGTCAGCTTTGGAACGGCGTCACGTTGTGGTTGTGACGTCGTCAACTTCAACTTCTTACGCCGTCTGAATCTGGATCTAGGCCGTCTGAGTCATGACGCCCTACTCTTTAAAGCCTGACGCTGTCAGGTACAAAATAGCAATTTCACTCCTGAGCCGTCGAAATTAGAGGGATGGTGTCGCCCTTTGTCTGTGACGCCGTCGGGTGCACTTCCAGCAGCTTGAGTGTCTTGATCTTGACTTTAGCCATTTTCTTCACATATTCACGCCTTTTCGTCCAAATAAGCGTCATTCCAGAATTTTGCCTTCAATAGACCTAAAAAGTGAAAAGGAACGAAATTAAGCAGTAACGGATATAAAAGTGGTCGATTAAGGGCTAAAATGACCCCTCAAGAGTGTACCTTTTAAATCCTTATCAAATATCCCTACACTTGGTATTTGCTTGTCCTCAAGCAAATGTGCTTTTGGCCAATTAATTTATAAGTTAGGGGGCATGAAGCATTGGTTTAGAACAATTCACAACAAGTATAAGCCCCGCAAAAGTCATAACAAGCACGGAAATTACATACTAGCACCTCACAAGTGGTGTTTGGATATTCTGATCTCTCGGGTGTATATGAAATATATCAAATTAGAAATGGAAGATAAACACTCATTAACCGGTCCTAGTACATAGATTACCATAGGCTTAAGACTAGATCAAACCTCCACCGCTTTGGCGTAAGCACCTAGGAAAAACTATCTAAGAGGTCTTTTAGCGGGTTGTAACGTTAGGCTTACGGTAGGGAAAACAAAGGGTTTGGTTGGATAGGTGATTTAGTGGTGGCAAGTCAAAAATCTTTATGTTACAAGCATGAGAAAAATGGCGTTTCTAAGTCAAGACTCGACACTCTAACTCTTGATAACTTTGAAACAAAAAAACATAAATTTAAAGATAGATGTAGGATGGTAGCCCGTATGTTTTTTTCATTTTTCATTTTTTTCAACACTCTTTATTTTCAATTTTTTTTCATACACTTTTACTCTACCATCCTCTACGGTAACATCAAAATATAAGAGATTTATAGGCACATCCCTACACTTGAGTTTTTATTACTCTAACACTAATTTGACCCGAATTGAAAAGATCAAAACACTTGGAGTACATTATTACGTAAATAAAGGGAATTTGAATTTAACGTTCTTTCCCGTCACTCCATAAAATTTAACTTTTCCCATGAGTCCCAATCGTCCCAAAACTGTATACAAAGGATATGACTCAACTTAGCAACTTATGCAAGTAACTAGATAATTGAACTAAGGGTTTCGTATGATAACAATAATGCACTAAAAGTGAGTGCATACAAGGTAGGCTAAGGCGATTTGGGTGTACATTTGGGGGTCAATGCTCTTCATTGATATTCCGGAAAACTGAAACATCACGAGAACCGCGAAAAGGATAGGCTCTGAGGGGTTAACTAGGGGTATCGTGTACTAAAGATGAGTACATCGCAAGGGTGTAGGGGAATTACTCAACCGATGTGGAAGAAGTAATTATAATACGAGTATCAAACAAGGGTTATCCTAATGCCTCTTATCATTTAGTTATTCCTAACTACACAAGTGTAGTCTCACTAGCGATCTCGGGATGCATCACAAAGCAACTTCTAGAATCTATTATACTACCGGTACACTCTCGAAGCATTAAAAATGAATGCTTTAATTCCTACAAATCTAGGGGCGAACCTCACATTTTTGGGGTGAGATTTAAGTGGTAAAGGGTTTTTGTTCTAGTCATATAACTTCCTATCCATGAGACGCTTTATTAAGACTAATGGCCCACTCCTACATGTCATGAAAAAATTTAAATTTGGTGCCAAAATTACCCTAACCGATATTTTTCATGGTTTATTACACAAATGAAATTGGACAAGACAAATAATCAAGGATAAGCATAGTTTCAAAGTTCTCGTTTTATTCTCACTCCCTACACTTAAACTGAACAGTGTCCCAAATGTTTCCCGAAAGTATCAAAGTTATGATAATGGAAGGTAATTAAAAGAGAAAGAAATTAATACTCCCCTGATTAGCTCGGTAGGATCCGTGTGAAGTAGTGGTTAAATTCTTCTTCAAGAAGAATGTATGCGTGAGAAGCTCCATTCAATCTTATGTATCTTCTTCTTGATAAATAAAACCAACACACTCTAAGGAAACAGACGAAACCTTCGCGTAAAATCGGCGGTAAACTATATATGACTCAACTAAACTAGGATATAATGCTTGTGGAATGGATGTTTACAAGTTTTCTGGAAAATTAAGATCTGAGAAATTCCAAAAATTTATAAGTAGCACAGAAAATGAGAGAAAGTATGATAAGCGGTTTCTGATCCTCCTGACGCCGTCAGGTTGCAATCCTGACGCCGTTAGGTTATCCTGACAGAAACTGGTCTGCTGCGTTTTTCTGTAAAAATTACATCTTTAGAATCTGGAAAAAGTCCTGCAAAACATCCATTACGACTCGATACAAGCATTTGACTCTAACAAACACACAAATATATCTTTTCAAGAATTGTAACTCTCATGTTCACGTTCTTTTAAGAACGTGTGTAATCTTCCCTACACTTATCCTTTTTGTAAAACACCTTTATATGTAATTAAGACGAGGTTAAAGACAAAATAAAGCATTTTCACAAATTCAAACATGAGAATAAACAATCAATGAAAAGATATATGACACACAAACAAGCAAACAATTAAGCATGGGTTGCCTCCCACGAAGCGCTTTTCTTTATTTATGAGTCTTGTAGCTAGACTCGAAGTCGTGCCCCTACGTGACTTCATTACCGTCACCTTCTTCCAAAACAATATCTTCATCGTGGACCATTTCATTATTGTCCAACTGATAATGTTTCACACGTTTTCCATTCGCGGTAAATTCCCTTCCATCATCGTCTAGTAGCACCACGGCCCCATTGCTCATTTTCCTCTTTACCGAAATGGCCCATACCATCTTGATTTGAGTTTTCCCGGAAATAATCTCAACCTTGAATTATACAAGAGCACCTTATCTCCTTCCACAAACTCTTTAGGATTCTTTATTCGTTGATCATGCCATTTTTCGCCCTTTCTTTATATGTGATCGACGATTCATAAGCTTCAAGTCTTAGTTCATTCAGCTCTTGAAGCTGTAAGAATCGATTTGACCCTGCTTCAGAATAATTCGTATTACAAGCCTTAAGTGCCCAGTATGCCTTTTGCTCAAGTTCAATAGGGAGGTGGCATGCTTTACCGTATATCAAGCAAAAAGGGGTTGTTCCGATGGGTGTTTTATAAGCCGTTCTGAATGCCCATAGTGCCTCATCCAGTTTGAATGCCTAATCTTTTCTATTCTGGTGGACCGTTTTTTCAAGTATCCGATTTAATGCTCTATTTGTGTTCTCTACTTGCCCATTAGTTTGGGGATGATATGTCGTAGGGAACCTATGCGGAACACCATACTTCTTCATTACCTTCTCCATTTGAGCATTGCAAAAGTGGATTCCTCTATCACTGATCAATGCCTTAGGAATCCTGAATCGTGCGAAGAGCTTTTTAAGAAAATGAATGACCACCCTTGCATCGTTAGTATTAAGGGCTTGTGCCTCCACCCATTTGGACACATAGTCGATGGCAACTAGAATGTATTCATTTCCTCCGGATGATGGAAAAGGTCCCATGAAATCGATACCCCAAACATCGAATATTTCACAGACTTGGATATAGTTCTGAGGTGCTTCATCCCTCCTCGAGATGTTTCCCGATCGTTGGCATGCATCGCACATTTAAACTAATTTTTTGACGTCACGGAAAATAGTAGGCCAGTAGAATCCGGTATCGAAAACTTTTCGTGCCGTGACATTTACAACGTGATGCCCCCCAGATGGTCCCGCATGACACTCTCTCATAATCCGATCAATCTCCCTCCCAGCAACACAACGTCGAATGATCTGATCGGGGCATATACGGAATAAGAAGGGCTCATCCCAAAAATAGTATTTAAGCGCGGTGAAGAATTTCTTTTTATCTTGCCTAGTTATGTAATTTGGTAAGACCCTATTGGATAGATAGTTAGCATAATCCGCATACCATGGCTCAATATCCTTAATGGCCATTAGCCGTTCCTCAGGAAAAGAGTCACGAATTTCGGTATGATCTAATTTCTCTAAGTCTGGGTTTTCCAATCGTGATAGATGATCAGCAGCAAGATTTTCCGCTCCCTTTTTATCTCGAATTTCAATGTCGAATTCTTGAAGCAATAGAATCTACCTAATAAGTCTGGGTTTTGCATCTTGTTTGGAGAACAAGTATCGTAAGGCGGAGTGATCGGTGAAGACGACAGTTTTGGAAAGGACGAGATATTGCCTGAATTTATCAAAGGAAAAAACTACAGCCAAAAGCTCTTTCTCGGTGGTTGTATAATTCTCTTGCGCCACATTCATGGTTTTGCTAGCATAGTAAATTGGTTGAACATGCTTCTCCTTTCTTTGGCCTAGTACGGCGCCTACAACATAATTACTAGCATCGCACATGATCTCGAATGGTTGGGACCAATCAGGTGTAACCATTATCGGAGCCTAAGTAAGATCTTTCTTCAGGCAATTGAATGCTTCCTTACATTCTTCCGAAAAGTCAAAAGGAGCGTCCTTGACTAGAAGTTGTGTCATTGGTCGGGCAATTTTTGAGAAGTCCTTAATAAACCTTCTATAAAAGCCCGCATGACCAAGAAAGCTTCGAATGGCCTTAACGGTAGTAGGATAGGGTAGCTTATATATTGCTTTGATTTTTGCCCTATCGACCTCGATTCCATTTTCGGAGACTTTATGTCCCAAGACAATTCCTTCTCTTACCATGAAATGGCATTTTTCCCAATTCATGACTAAATTGGTTTCTTCACACCGTTTCAGCATCTTCCTAAGGTTGGATAAACAAAGGTCGAAAGAGTTTCCAAATACCGAAAAATCATCCATGAATACTTCCATGTTGTCTTCAATCAATTCATGGAATATGGCCATCATACATCATTGAAAGGTAGCGGGGGCATTGCATAATCCGAAGGGCATTCGCTTGTAAGCAAAAGTCCCGTAGGGGCATGTGAACGTAGTTTTTTCTTGATCTTCAGGAGCAATGGGGATTTGGAAGTATCCTGAGAAATCGTCAAGAAAACAATAGTACTCATGCCCTGCTAACCTTTCGAGCATTTGATCGATGAATGGTAAAGGAAAATGATCTTTCCGTGTGGCATCATTTAATTTCCTGAAGTCGATACAGACGCACCAACCAGTGATTGTTCTCTGCGGCACTAAATCGCCCTTCTCATTCTTCGTCATTCCTCTTTTTTTTAGAACCACTTGGACTGGGCTGACCCAAGGGCTATCCGAAATGGGGTAGATTTGGCCGGCATCGAGAAGCTTGATGACCTCCTTCTTTACTACCTCCTTGATATTAGGGTTAACACTCCTCTGAGGATGAACGGTGGGTTTGTAATCCTCCTCCATAAGAATTTTATGAATGCAGAACGTAGAATCAATTCCCTTAATTTCAGCAACGCTCCATGCGATCACTCCTTTGTTTTCTTTTAGAACTTCTAAAAGTTTCCCTTTCTGTTCAATGGTCAGTGAGGAGCTTATGATTACAGGGAGTTGATCCTCTCCTTGAAGGAAGGCATATTCTAAATGGCTCGGGAGATCTTTCAATTTTAAGGTAGGAGGTTCCTTGATTGATGGTTTTAGCTTGTGTTAGGAACATGTTTTATTATCAAGTGTAGGTCATTTCATTTGTAATAGGTCGTTACTAATTATGGTTTATAAATGTTTGTAATTAGTTTCTCAGCTCATGTAGTAAGCCCATGAGCTGTGATAGAAGGTTCTTCTAGAACCAAGGGGAAACACCCCTACTTATGTAAACACTATAAATACCCCCTCCCTTGAAGGGAGAGGGTGTTGGTTCTAATTGCAATTATCATTTTCACTAATCATTCATTAGTTCCTTCCACTTTCTCTCACTAAAACTTTCTCTCTCTAGAAATACATATTGTTGTAATAATGTGGTGACCTAACAAGTGGTATCAAGAGCCAAGGGATAATTTAGGTTAATATTGATTAGATTTAATAGAAATCCGTACTTAAAAACGTGTTTTAGATTGAAATTTATGGACTTTTTGGACTGAATACGTGTTTCTGCGAGTTTCTGCGCGTTTCTCATGAGTTTTGGCGAGTTTGGCGAGTTAGCCATGCATTTCTGCGAGTTTCTCATTGAAGATTGGCGAATTTCTGCTTGAATTTCTGCGAGTTTGCAGTTTTGGCGAGTTTCTGTCTTAAATTTCTGCGAGTTTGCATTTTTGGCGAGTTTCTTGTATTTTTGAATATTGGCGAGTTTCTTGAATATTGAATATTGGCGAGTTTCTTGTATTTTTGAATACTGGCGAGTTTCTTGAATATTGAATATTGGCGAGTTTCTTGTATTTTTGAATATTGGCGAGTTTGAATATTGGCGAGTTTTTTGAATATTGGCGAGTTTCTTGTATTTTTGAATATTGGCGAGTTTCTTGAATATTGAATATTGGCGAGTTTCTTGTATTTTTGAATATTGGCGAGTTTCTTGAATATTGAATATTGGCGAGTTTCTTGTATTTTTGAATATTGGCGAGTTTGAATATTGGCGAGTTTTTTGAATATTGGCGAGTTTCTTGTATTTTTGAATATTGGCGAGTTTCTTGAATATTGAATATTGGCGAGTTTCTTGTATTTTTGAATATTGGCGAGTTTGCAGTTTTGGCGAGTTTCTGTCTTGAATTTCTGCGAGTTTGCATTTTTGGCGAGTTTCTGTCTTGAATTTCTGCGAGTTTGCATTTTTGGCGAGTTTCTGTCTTGAATTTATGCGAGTTTGCGTTTTTGGCGAAGTTTCATCTGCATTTCTGCGAAGTTTGCAGTTTGGCGAGTTTCTTCCTGTGAGTTTGCAGTTCATGAAGTTTCTTTCTCAAGTTTCTTGTCTGCAAGTTTCTTGCTAGCAAGTTTGGATTTCTGCAAGTTTGGTTTTCTTCTACTCATCTACTTAAGTCTAAACAACCTCAACCTTAATTATCCTTAACGATCAACATCACTTCACAAATATGTCTCAACCACCATCATCCAACTATTTTCCTTACACTCATAATCAACAACAACAACAACTCAGTCCACAACATCAACAATGGAATCAACAACAAGCAATTTATCAACAACAATTTAATCAACAATATACTCCAAACCATCCTCAACAAGGACCACAACGAACGTCAATGGTTCCACAAATCCCTCAACAACAAACTTGGTTTTCTCAAATGTGCGAAGCTGTTACAAGTCAGCAATCGATTCATGAAGCTGGTTCGGATACTCGTCCTCCAATGCTTACACCAGGAAATTATGTGCAATGGTCAAGTCGATTTCTAAGGTATATGGAACTCAGGAAACCTCATGGTAAGTATCTAAAGAAGGTGATATTAGAAGGACCGTTTCAAATGACAACTGAAACTGTTCGGCGATCCTACAATTTGTTCCACCGAGACCCGATACTATCACAATTGTTCCACTTAGTCGTTTAACACCTGAACAACTACTTCATCTTGAAGCTGATGAGCTTGCTATGCAACAAATACTTCTTGGAATTCCTAATCCGATTTACAAAAGTATTAATGCACAGATAACTGCAAAAGCTATGTGGGAACAAATTCATCTTTTAATGGAAGGCACTGAACTGAATAAGATCGACATGGATTCTAAGCTATATCACAACTTTGATGTGTTTACCATTGAGCCTGGGGAATCACTTGAATCATATTATCATCGTTTCACAAATGTGGTCAATGATTTGCATCGACATAAGATTGATCTTCCAACAATTGCTATTAACACCAAGTTTCTGAACTCATTAGGACCGGATTGGCATAAGTATGTTACGTTTGTTCGACAAGTCAAGGATCTTCATGAAGTCAAGCATGGATTATTGTATGATTATCCGAAACATCATCAATATGAAGTTATCAAAGATAAAGAAGCTCGTGGCACACATGGTTTCCCCACACCACCAATTGCGATCGATTGCTCTCATGGCACATGGTTATCCAACTCCTTACCCAAAGTCAAATCATGCTTTCGATCAACAACAACGTCACTTTAGTTATGCTCCACCTACACCTTCTCATCAACTCACACCCGTAGGAGATTCTAACACTGCATACTCTGCTCAAATCAATGATGATCAAGTTGATGCCTTTGAAGCATTAAATCATGGAATGGCCTTTATTGCTAAAGCCTTCTCCAAGTTCTCTACTCAGTCAAACAATCGTCTTCGTTCATCATCAAATCCCAAAAGTCATGTTGTTATACAAGGTGGCAAAGTTGAGGTTCAGAACAGAACTAGTGGTCGTCGAATGATTACAAGTGGGTATTCTGGTAATTCTAGGAATGGTCAAACATCGCAGGGGATCGGGTAATACTTTCAAGAGAAATGTTCAAGTTGTGGAAATAGGAATTCACCGGCTTCGGGATCTACTATTCTGCTATAATTGCAAAAAGCAAGGACATCTTGCTAATGCTTGTCCTGAACCACGAACAAGAGGAGGAGATTACTATAAGCAAGTCATGACGATGGCATACAAGGATGAAGCAGGAGGAGAACTCAGTGAAACTCAGCAAGGTTTTATGGCGATACTCTCTCGGATGATGAATATGAAGATTTGGAAGCAAATGCTGCAGTTATTTTGATGGCAAATATGAAAGAACATCACATCACCAAACAGAGAATGGACCAGTCTATGACACGGACGGTCTATCTCGGTACCGACAGCGATATATGTCTCATAAATGCAATTGTGTGCGCATCAGCATCGATGAGCAAAGAATCTGTTCAACATGAATCATCATTTAATCATAATGAAGTTGATCAAATTAACCCGTGGTTACATTTGATGACTTAAGTGATGATGAAAATAATGAGCATATTGAACTGAGTGAAGCAATTCATGGTCCAGATTCGAATATCGACTTCATTACTTCGCCATTTCAAGCTCAAACTGCAAAATGTAATGAAATAAACCATAACCTTAGGGTTGAGATTACCTCCTTGACTGCTGAACTTGAGAGTTGTCGAAAACGGATAAATGATTTTGAAACAAAAACCACCCGAGAAACAAGTTTTGAAGTGGCCTTTCAAAAATCTTACGTTAACGAACAAAATCTTCAACATCAAATGCATGAAATTGTTGCGACAAATTACGAAAAGATTTCTAAAATTGAACAAGAAAAGTCTGAACTTCATAAAAACATTGACAATCTTCAAACGGAACTTTCAAATACTAAACAAGATTTTTCAAAAAGTCGGTCAAATTTTTCTGAATTCAAGAAGAAATCTAAGAAGCGCATTGATGATCAAATCGAGGAAATTCTTCGATTGGAAAGACGGTTAAAAGATTTTGGTACTGTTGTATATAAGATTGGCCACTCAATAAAACAGATTGAAATGTCAACTTTACTTCCGAGTCCGATGACTCAAAACGTTTTGCTCTTGGGTATAATCACCCACGTTTTCTTCACACAGCTCTCAAGGAAATGCCCAAATTGTATAGTGCTCAATGTCTTTTAGATCCAAGCATGCAACTTGTTGTATTTGATTGTGAGGAACAATGGTCACAAGATAATCGAAGTCGCTTAAACATGCGACAAAATGGAATTTTACCATATGATTACACAAGAGAAAATGCTTCTTACAAACTGAATGTCATTTCAACACCAACGTATAATCTTTCTGAAAAAACTGAGGCATCTTGTGTAGAAGGCCCCGTTCACAGTGTTGCACAACTAAATGGTCCTTTACCGTCCTCTTGCAAAAGCAACTCATTGCCAAAAACTCCTAAATCTTGTTTAGTATTACGATACTTTCAAACGTTTATAGAAGATATTTCATTTTTAGAAACGACAATTGAGAAAAATTCTGAATTAAAAGCATCTAATTTTCAATCTGCTTATGCAAGAGACCAAAGACAAATGTTTCAAACCCAAATCTCACCTCATGTCGCACATCTGCGTCTGTGTGCAACACACTGGGAAAGGGAACTTCAACAAGAGGTGACTTCAATGATTGAAGCTTTTAACACACTTGAAAACTCAGTTTCACAAGAACAATGCAAAAACCAAGATCTTCAAAATGCCCTTGATCGATTCTTAGAAGATGCTCTTTTCGCTAATATTGCTTCGTGGTTATATATTGTGAATTTGCTTCGTGAATGAAAATGTGTTAATCACTGAGAATCTCAATATGGTTCAAACGTTGGAAATGGACAATCAGATGTTAAGGCATGACATTGCGAAATTAAAAGAGGAAAATGAAAAAATGTTTTCACAAAATGATGATGTCCAATCTAAACTTTCAATGGAGATTTCTGAACTTAAACGAAGACTTCAATGGTGTCAGTCTAAGACAATTGAATCTGAACTTGCTTTGCAAAATCACATGGAAAAGGTGTCTTTGGATCAATCGCGAATTTCAAAAGTCGAATTTCTTGATGATGAAAATGCATCGTTAAAATGTCAAATTTTCAAACATGAACAAGTGATTGCACAAGTCAAACAGGAATATAAAACGGTTTTTGATTCTCTTAAAACTGCTCGTTAAAGCGTCAAAAGAACTTGATCACCATGTTGAATACACTCGACAAATGTTGGGTGAACAAGGAAGATTAAATTCCATAATTCAGGATAAAAAACACATCATCATTGAGCTTAAAGAAATGCTAGCTAAACAAAAATCTAGCAAGTCTAGTGACACAAACGTGATTGCTCCTGGCATGTATATAATTGATAAAACTCGTGGAACTAATTTGCTTTCTTCCACTTCTACAAGAATAGTTGCGTCTACTAATGTTAGAAGATCCGAGAATAAGAGACACCAAGAAAATACTAGGATCTCGCAACATAGGAAGAGCACTCGTCCGACATCAGAAGTAGAAGTTCATCTTAGGAAATCGAATAAAAATCATGTTGCATCCGCTTTAGATTCAAATTTGGCAACTTGTAATTCTAATGTCAGTGTAACGAATGATAAGTTTGTAAACGTTTCAAACGTTAATGCCTCCTGTGTTTTTGTCGTGAAAAGTATGATGTCCGTAATCATGATAAATGTGTTGCAAACTCTTTGTTAGTTCGTTCTAAGAAATCTATAATTGGCTCTCCCTCTAGGTCCTTAATAGTTGCAAAATCGAATTTAGGGAAGGTGCACAATGTAGTTTCTGAGAAATCTGTAGACACACCCATTGCTGCAAAAACATCTCCTAAGCAAGTGTACTCACCTAGTGACTTCACTAAGACCAAAGTGAAACATAATTGGTTATGGCAACAATGGTTGCAGCGTACCTCAAGTTTTAAATGGATTCCTAAATGTGCAAATGTGTGTAATGTCACAATTCTCAAATTTCCGGTCATTTCTTAAATTATATATGCATCATATTAGTTCATTCATGGCATTTTATTTCACATTTAACGCGTAAAATTTTATATTAATAAACGTTATCGCGTGAGTTATTATTTTGAATATTTAATCCGTTAATCTCAAAAATGATCCCGACATATTTTTATACTTACATTTAGTTTATAAAACTATATTTTGAGTTTAACTAGTGTTTTGAATTTATTTCGTATATAAATCGTTAAATTTATATTATTACGACACTTTTCTTAAAAATTACACGATAATTATTTTATCACTTAAATTTCACAAGGAATGTATTTTTACAATTTTTATTATCTCATTACATTCTACTTTGATCTATTAAAAATTTACTTTTACACAAAAACTACCATTTACCTTACAAGTTACATTTTCCTACATTATTAACAAGTACATAAATTATACAAGTATATTACTTACACATTTAAAAAAAAAATATATATATTTTGTGGACAACCCCCAAAACCGGCCCTATGGGGATTGGCATTAATTGTTGGTATGGTTTTTTTTGATTTGTATAGATATATACATTACATAAAGTCTTACTTCACATTTCACTCATACAACCTCAAATAATTCAAGTGATAGTAAAAACTTTTTCTCTCCTTCTTCCTCATCATAAAAACCGGCCATCAAGAGGTTTTCACAAGAGATCATCAATTTTTCAAGCTCAAGTGTTTATACAATCTAGATTACACTCTTATATAAGGTTTTGAAATAAAAACCTAGGGTGTTTAGGCTAACCCTTGTTCTTTGCACCTCATCATATTAACTAGTAAGCATGTTCTTTTATTTTTCATGTTTCCTTATCATCTCATATTTATCTCTTCATTTTTGGAGCAAGCATACATGATTTGTGTTGTTTATACCATTTTTTACATGATTTTTAGTTATATATATATATAAGGTCATCCTATAATTATCCCCTTGGTATATGTTGGTCTTGATGATGTCTAGGAACCCATGACACCCTAAGAAGGTGTATGGTAGGATTAGATTAGTTTTGGAGTTGATTTGAAGGGATTGGAATAGGTTTAGTACGAGAAAAACTATTTTCGATAAGTATAAAAAGTGTTCTGTCCTTGTTTTGATTTTCTGGAAAATCCGACAGTAGGCACGACATTTTGGCCTTGATATTTAGAAAATATACTTTAAAACGAATCCGTGGCCGCTTGAACGGATTAAAACGGAGTTATAACGAAGAAGTTATGAATTTTTCAAGTTTGACGACGAAATATATATTTTCTGAAATTTCAGCAACCTATTTTAGTTTTGTACGAGTCAAAAACGAGTCCTAAGCTTTACAAATTATTTCGACTTATCAAAAATATATTAGTATACTTTGATACGAAGCTAAGGACGTATTATACGTAGAAAACGGATTTGAAACGACTAAGATATACACGTTTTCATAAACTTGCCGTAACTATTATTTTTAGAAAAACTATATTATTTTTACGAGATAAGTGTTACGATAACTAAAATCACCATATTTAACCTCTATTATCTTTATGTTCGAGACCTTTATGACGAAAACTCCTGAACTGAAACTTCTAGATTTCAATACAAACTTTCCAAAACTGTCGAGTTCGTTTTCTAACGATCGACGTACACCATTTTACGACTAGTTTTTCGGAGCCCTTTTTATCACTTTCATGAAATTTCGACATTGTTTTTGACGAAAAGTGATAATTTCACCATAAATCATTACAAAACCATTGTAGGATGACATATTGACGTAAATACTTGTAAAGTGATTTTGAGTGGTCAAGACGTCAAAAGAGTATTTTTTCGACGATAAGTATTATTTTCAAAAACTCACAAATGGTATAAATATCATCTGAATTGCGTACATAACATTACATCATGACTTATTTCATATCATATCATTCATAATAGGTCAGTTTCGAGACTCACGCTACATTTCGGTGTAACCACTTTTGTCATCGCATCTATTCATCAAGTGAGTATTCACAGACTCCCCTTTTTAAATGCTTTAAATTGTTTTGGGGTGGAATGCATGATTTATACTTGAACTAAACTAACTATGTTTTATGAACTTATTGAACATTTTATGCTAGTGAGTAATCACATCCCCTTTTTACCGTTTTACTATATTTTGGGGCTGAGTGCATGAACCATACTTGAATTAAATTGATCCTTATAATTGTGAACTCTTTTGACTAGAACTTGTGAACTCGAATCAAATCCTTGAACTTAATTACGAAATTATGACTTATTTGAACTTATTGAATCGTACGTGTTATGACCTTGTCCTAAAGTCTCCCATGTTCGGAGCATCACTATAAAGTCTCCCTTGTTCGGAGCATCACTATAATTCTCGCCTTGTCGGTGGAGTGTTCACAATAATTCTCGCCTTGTCGGTGGAGTGTTCACAATAATTCTCGCTTTGTCGGTGGAGTGTTCACAATAATTCTCGCCTTGTCGGTGGAGTGTTCTCCATAATTCTCGCCTAAATGGTGGAGTGTTCTCAATAAATCTCGCCTAGGTGGTCGAGTGACAAAGGAGACTCCCTTGTTGGAGCAAAGGCAAAGTCTCCCATGTTCGGAGCATCCTTGAATTATTATATACTTGGTACTATATTGTGAACTATTATGACCGCTTATACTTGACCATTATACATACTACTTTTGGCAGTGGGTTGTGAACACAAGGTTGCAAGTTTTGTATGGGCGGAACTTGGAACTGAGTGGATTTACAATGCCTTTGCTTTGTGACCTCATTTGGCAACGTGTGCATGAGCATAAACTAGACGCTATATTTTGTGCAATGGGTTGTGAACACACAGGTTGCAAGTTTTGTATGGGCGGAACTTGGAATTGAGTGGATTTACAATGCCTTTGCTTTGTGGACCATTTTCATTAACCGAAACCTTGGACTCTTTCTTACGAGTTTTCTTATTTTGCTAAACGTGTTTACTCACCAACTATTTTCATAGTTGACCCGTTTTCTCTCATGCATTTCAGGTGATCGTTAGTAAGCTTTTTCTACCAAGTCTTGCATAATGAAGTTTTCACTTGTCACTACAAGTTGTTATGTAATAAAACGCAATATTTTGGAATCTAAACTTTGTAATATATTTGCCGATGATGGCTAAACTAGTATTGTAATGGAGTATTATTTCTTTTTAATCTTAACGATGGTATGTTCTATTATCTTGTGCTTATGTTCCCTTCGCTACACCTCGTATTTCAGCCTCCGTGGTGTGACATGATTGGTACCGAGCCAAAGGTTATAGAGAATGCCGATTTTTCAAAAATAAAAATCACAGCTATAACCGGAAAAATTTTTTTTATTTTATTTTATTAAACATTGAACATCATCCGAGTCATCTAGTTCTATCGTTGCATCGTTAATCATAAATTATACATAGCCTGATCAACTATGTCTAATTTATGAAGAACCATGCAATGATAAGAAGAGTAAATTTTAAATCATGTTTAGTCGAAGTCTTTTGAGTCCGTCACCGAAGTTGCATTGGTCGGGTGGGTATGCATAGCATGTTTTTACATTCACGTCTACATTACCGTACCTTGTTCATATCTTCTTCTTTCCATCTTTCGACTTGTTAGACATAGCATGTCCTTGATCCTGCTATATTTCGATCACTATAACACATTACCACCGTTCGCACCTCATCGACTTCGTTCGAATGTCGTTTACTCAACCCGATGTTTTGGTCCACTGTAGGATCATGGTTGCAAGAAACACACGCCGAGGGAACAACAACGGCAACCCAAACAACAATGACAATCCGAAAACAACGCTGCTGAATAGCGGATCTACTCACCCAAATTATAACACAACTCGATGCTAGGCGAACCAACAACGGAGAAGGTACTTCAAACGCTGGTCAAGGATGCAGCTACAAAACTTTCATGACATGCAAGCCAATGGAATTTCATGGTATTGAGGGTGCCATTGGACCGCTAACTGGTTCGAGAATGTTGAGTCGAAACTTAGTATCACGAAATGTCTTTGAAGGAAACAAGGTTGAGTTCTCTGGCTGGTCTACTACGAGGTCGAGCCTTGACTGGTGGAACAATCAACTGCAGACTAGAGGAAGAGGGGCAGCAAATGCGTTATCTTGGGAAGCATTTAAGAAACTACTAACCGATGAGTACTGCAGAAAAGATGAAGTGCATAAACTGGAAGAAGAATTTTGGAACCACTTGATGGTAGGAGTAGAGATTGACAAGTACACGATCCGGTTCCACGAGTTAACTAGGATGGTTCCTCACATGGTTTCCACTGTGGAGAAGTTGATTGACCGATATATATGGGGATTGATACCAGAAATTAGGAGGGACGTCACCTCATCAAACCCAACCACTCTGCAAGCCGCTGTGAGTATGGCGACGCTTAACAAATGATGTGATCAGTGCGGAGAACTAACAAAAGCAAACGACAATGGACGAAAGCGGGGAGGATCACCGGGAAACCGAGACCGAATCAAGAAAACAAGAGGCGGCGAATAACCCCGAACTATGGGGCGACCACCCAAGAGCGCAAAGGATATACAGGTCCACATCCTTTGTGCACTCGATGTAATTATCATCACTTAGGGGGCCGAAGGTGCAACAAATGTGGACAGACGGGCCACTTCACGCGAAATTGCTCAAACAGGATTGGGAATCAAGGACAGAGAAAGGCTTGTTACGAGTGTGGAAGTCTAGATCACCTTCGCAATACCGGTCCAAAGCTGAAAAGAACTCCCAATCAAGGAGGTAATCGCCCAAACCTGGCATTGGCAATAGAAGGTCCACCAGAACCGAACATTGAAATTCCTCCCGCACGTGGTCGAGCATTCTATCTTGGTACCGAGGAAGCCCGCAACGCTTAACGGGTACATTCTTTCGAACAACTACCTTATTTCGCATGCGACATGATTTTGAGTGCATAACTTCCTTCCAATCTTTACCACGTTCACGACCTTGATTAATTTGAGACCTATTGCTATCGACCTTAGTTGTTATATATTTTGTTGATTGGATTTGATTGTGTAAGCAAATCGAATATCGAGCGAATCTTTCAAAAGACTTCATTCAAGGATGTTGATTCCTACCTTTCTAACAACTTGTTTCCTAGCTTGATCTAGTGACAGTTCTTGTTTGATGAGTTGCAAAAATCAAGCTAAGAGACAAGTTTACTCAAGTCGGTTTAGTTTAATCTCATGACAGTTCTTGTTTGATGAGTTGTGAGATTAGATTAGAATCGACCACCTAAAAGTCTTTTGAGAGCTATGTTCGATATTGGGTAAGGTTACACTATCAAATCTAATCACGGGCACGTACTTAGTTGAATGGGGAACACATGCATGGACATTGATATGATCATTTAGACTGTTCGTACGAGCATGAACTTTTAGAACTCTTGTCGAGGTTCGGACCATAGTATCGTTAATCGAATCATGAGGACATGATTCCGCTGACATGGGAAGAATGTCACAATTCTCAAATTTCCGGTCATTTCTTAAATTATATATGCATCATATTAGTTCATTCATGGCATTTTATTTCACATTTAACGCGTAAAATTTTATATTAATAAACGTTATCGCGTGAGTTATTATTTTGAATATTTAATCCGTTAATCTCAAAAATGATCCCGACATATTTTTATACTTACATTTAGTTTATAAAACTATATTTTGAGTTTAACTAGTGTTTTGAATTTATTTCGTATATAAATCGTTAAATTTATATTATTACGACACTTTTCTTAAAAATTACACGATAATTATTTTATCACTTAAATTTCACAAGGAATGTATTTTTACAATTTTTATTATCTCATTACATTCTACTTTGATCTATTAAAAATTTACTTTTACACAAAAACTACCATTTACCTTACAAGTTACATTTTCCTACATTATTAACAAGTACATAAATTATACAAGTATATTACTTACACATTTAAAAAAATATATATATATTTTGTGGACAACCCCCAAAACCGGCCCTATGGGGATTGGCATTAATTGTTGGTATGGTTTTCTTTGATTTGTATAGATATATACATTACATAAAGTCTTACTTCACATTTCACTCATACAACCTCAAATAATTCAAGTGATAGTAAAAACTTTTTCTCTCCTTCTTCCTCATCATAAAAACCGGCCATCAAGAGGTTTTCACAAGAGATCATCAATTTTTCAAGCTCAAGTGTTTATACAATCTAGATTACACTCTTATATAAGGTTTTGAAATAAAAACCTAGGGTGTTTAGGCTAACCCTTGTTCTTTGCACCTCATCATATTAACTAGTAAGCATGTTCTTTTATTTTTCATGTTTCCTTATCATCTCATATTTATCTCTTCATTTTTGGAGCAAGCATACATGATTTGTGTTGTTTATACCATTTTTTACATGATTTTTAGTTATATATATATATAAGGTCATCCTATAATTATCCCCTTGGTATATGTTGGTCTTGATGATGTCTAGGAACCCATGACACCCTAAGAAGGTGTATGGTAGGATTAGATTAGTTTTGGAGTTGATTTGAAGGGATTGGAATAGGTTTAGTACGAGAAAAACTATTTTCGATAAGTATAAAAAGTGTTCTGTCCTTGTTTTGATTTTCTGGAAAATCCGACAGTAGGCACGACATTTTGGCCTTGATATTTAGAAAATATACTTTAAAACGAATCCGTGGCCGCTTGAACGGATTAAAACGGAGTTATAACGAAGAAGTTATGAATTTTTCAAGTTTGACGACGAAATATATATTTTCTGAAATTTCAGCAACCTATTTTAGTTTTGTACGAGTCAAAAACGAGTCCTAAGCTTTACAAATTATTTCGACTTATCAAAAATATATTAGTATACTTTGATACGAAGCTAAGGACGTATTATACGTAGAAAACGGATTTGAAACGACTAAGATATACACGTTTTCATAAACTTGCCGTAACTATTATTTTTAGAAAAACTATATTATTTTTACGAGATAAGTGTTACGATAACTAAAATCACCATATTTAACCTCTATTATCTTTATGTTCGAGACCTTTATGACGAAAACTCCTGAACTGAAACTTCTAGATTTTGATACAAACTTTCCAAAAGCTGTCGAAGTTCGCTTTTCTAACGATCGACGTACACCATTTTACGACTAGTTTTTCGAAGCCCTTTTTGTCACTTTCATGAAATTTCCGACATTGTTTTACGACGAAAAGTGATAATTTCACCATAAATCATTACAAAACCATTGTAGGATGACATATTGACGTAAATACTTGTAAAGTGATTTTGAGTGGTCAAGACGTCAAAAGAGTATTTTTCGACGATAAGTATTATTTTCAAAAACTCACAAATGGTATAAATATCATCCAATTAAGTGCATAACATTACATCATGACTTATTTCATATCATATCATTCATAATAGGTCAGTTTCGAGACTCACGCTACATTTCGGTGTAACCACTTTTGTCATCGCATCTATTCATCAAGTGAGTATTCACGGACTCCCTTTTAAATGCTTTAAATTGTTTTGGGGTGGAATGCATGATTTATACTTGAACTAAACTAACTATGTTTTATGAACTTATTGAACATTTTATGCTAGTGAGTAATCACATCCCCTTTTTACCGTTTTACTATATTTTGGGGCTGAGTGCATGAACCATACTTGAATTAAATTGATCCTTATAATTGTGAACTCTTTTGACTAGAACTTGTGAACTCGAATCAAATCCTTGAACTTAATTACGAAATTATGACTTATTTGAACTTATTGAATCGTACGTGTTATGACCTTGACCTAAAGTCTCCCATGTTCGAGCATCACTATAAAGTCTCCCTTGTTCGGAGCATCACTATAATTCTCGCCTTGTCGGTGGAGTGTTCACAATAATTCTCGCCTTTTCGGTGGAGTGTTCACAATAATTCTGCGCCTTGTTGGAGTGTTCACAATAATTCTCGCCTTGTCGGTGGAGTGTTCTCCATAATTCTCGCCTAAATGGTGGAGTGTTCTCAATAAATCTCCTAGGTGGTCGAAAGTGACAAAGGAGTCTCCCTTGTTGGAGCAGTGAAAAGTCTCCCATGTTCGGAGCATCCTTGAATTATTATATACTTGGTACTATATTGTGAACTATTATGACCGCTTATACTTGACCATTATACATACTACTTTTGGCCATGGGTTGTGAACACACAAAGTTGCAAGTTTTGTATGGGCGAACTTGGAACCGAGTGGATTTACAATGCCTTTGCTTTGTGACCTCATTTGGCAACGTGTGCATGAGCATAAACTAGACGCTATATTTTGTGCAATGGGTTGTGAACACACAGGTTGCAAGTTTTGTATGGGCGGAACTTGGAACTGAGTGGATTTACAATGCCTTTGCTTTGTGGACCATTTTCATTAACCGAAACCTTGGACTCTTTCTTACGAGTTTTCTTATTTTGCTAAACGTGTTTACTCACCAACTATTTTCATAGTTGACCCGTTTTTCTCTCATGCATTTCAGGTGATCGTTAGTAAGCTTTTTCTACCAAGTCTTGCATAATGAAGTTTTCACTTGTCACTACAAGTTGTTATGTAATAAAACGCAATATTTTGGAATCTAAACTTTGTAATATATTTGCCGATGACGGCTAAACTAGTATTGTAATGGAGTATTATTTCTTTTTAATCTTAACGATGGTATGTTCTATTATCTTGTGCTTATGTTCCCTTCCGTTACACCTCGTATTTCCGCCTCCGGCGAGGGTGTGACATGTAACACTAACATAATGGAACCCACTAACTCTTTGGGTTCCACTGCTTCTATCATACCACCCTCGTTGTCTTCGTGTGTTGCAGGTGATTCAACTCGTTCTGTGGATTGTTGATAGCGGATGTACCCGACATATGACAGGAAATCTAAAGTTGTTAATAAACTTTGTTTCAAAGTTCATCGGTCTTGTCGATTCGGGAATGATCATTTTCTTTGCAATAATGGGATATGGAGATTATGTCAATGGAAACATCGAGAAACGGTCGGGTTTATTATGTTGAAGGTCTTGGACACAATCTTTTCTATGTTGGACAATTACGTGATGATGATTTGGAAGTTGCGTTTCGCTCCAAAAGATGTTACGTACGTGACTTGGAAGGACATGATTTACTCACCGGCAATCGGAGCACAAATCTTTATACGATTCCTATGTCCGATATGATTGCATCTTCACCGATTTGTCTTCTCTCCAAAGCAACTTCGACTAAATCATGGTTATGGCACAAAAGGCTTTCTCATTTAAACTTCAAAACCATGACTGAACTCGCTCGTCATAAGTTAGTTGATGGTTTTCCAAGGTTCCGATACACCAAAGATCATTTATGTTCGACTTGTGAACAAGGCAAGAGCAAGAGATCTAACTTTCCCTCAAAACCCGAACCAAGTTCTCAACATGTTCTTAACTTGCTTCATATGGATTTATGTGGCCCTATGCGTGTACAAAGTGTGAATGGAAAACGATACATTCTGGTTATTGTTGATGATTATTCACGATGGACTTGGGTCTATTTTCTCCGCACTAAAGATCAAGCTCCAACAATGATTATCACATTTCTCACAAAGATTCGAGTTCAACTCGAAACACTGTCCGCATTATAAGAGCAGACAATGGAACTGAATTCAAAAATCAAACACTTCGTGCTTATTTTGAGAAAGTTGGAATCACACATCAAACCTCGATTGCCCATACTCCTGAACAAAATGGTGTTGTTGAAAGACGAAACCGAACGTTAGTGGAGGGCTTTCGAACGATGTTGATTTTCTCACAATTACGGATTTCTTGTGGGTGAAGTCGTCTCAATGCATGCTTTACTCAAAACCGTTCCATCATTCATACACGCCATAATAAAACTCCATATGAGGTTGTTCACAACCGCAAAACCGGATATCGATATTTTCATGTTTTCGTGCCTGTGCTATCCAAAAATGATCGCGATGATATTGGTAAACTTGTAAAGTCGACATTGGAGTGTTCATTGGTTACCGTGAAAATTCGAAAGGATTTAAAATTTGGAATCGTCGAACTCGACAAATGATGGAAACCGTTCATGTTAACTTTGATGAGCTTACGATATGGCTTCGAGCAAAATCGCTTAGGACCCGCATCCAATCGTCTAAACTTTCCTTCTTCATCAGCCGTTCCACCCATGGAATTCACTCGTCAACAATTGGAAACTTTGTTTGCTCCTCTGTTTGATGAAATTCCCGAAAGTAGTGCTCCGGATGTATCGATGTTTCCTTGCACACCCGATCATAATTCAATACCCGATACACCTGCTCCAACAACAACAACTGTTGCACCGGATGCACCGAATGATTCTCATTCAAGAAGAACACATTGCATCCAACACGACACGGTGATGAATCACATAATCAAGAAGTACCCGCACCCGCAGATTATGACGGAAATGCATTCTTCAATCCATTTGCTCCGGCTCCAACCATTCCAGACATTGGCGAGTCATCTTCACGCAATTTGGAACCGTCTAATATGCATGCTACATTCAATCACCACCCTTCAACACATAAATGGACGAAAGATCATCCCTTAGTGAATGTGATTGGCGATCCTTCTAACCCGATTATGACGAGACAACGACTTCATCGCGATCTTTGAAACTTGTGTTTATGCACTCCTTTGTTTGTCAAGATGAACCACGAAACATCAAAGAAGCTATGACATATGACAATTGGATTGAATCAATGCAAGAAGAGTTGAATCGGTTCAAACGTCTCGAAGTCTGGGAACTTGTTCCAAGACCGGATGGGATTTATGTCATTGGCCTCAAGTGGATCTCGAAAAACAAACCGGATCTTTGAAGGCAATATTATTCGCAACAAATCTCGTCTTGTGGCTAAAGGGTATTCTCAAGAAGAAGGAATCGATTATGAAGAATCGTTTGCATCAGTGGCTCGACTTGAAGTCATGACGGATATTTCCGGCATATGCCGCACACAAGAATATCACGGTTTATCGATGGATGTAAAACGGCGTTTCAATGGTCAACTCCGTGAAGAAGTTTATGTGGGTCAACCGGACGGGTTCGTTGATTCAGATCATCCTAACTACGTGTACAAGCTCAAAAAGGCTCTTTATGGTCTTAAACAAGCTCCACGGGCCTGGTACGACAAACTGTCAAAATTTCTTCTCGCTAATCAGTTTACCAAAGGCACTGTTGATCCAACATTTTTCATTCAACGTCACGGGAGGATATTTTGATTGTTCAAATTTATGTTGATGATATCATTTTTGGTTCGACACATAAAAAGTATTCAAACGCTTTTGCAAAATTAATGAAACAAAATTTTGAAATGTCAATGATGGGTGAACTAACGTTCTTCTTAGGACTCGGTGTTCATCAATCTCCCCGTGGCATATTTTTAAATCACCCAAATATGCTCTTGAAATCTTGAAGAAACATGGAATGACCGGTTGTGATACTTATAACACACCTATGTCTGCAACCTCACCAAAGCGGATGCGATTTACATGGGAAAATTATTGACCCTACCAAATACCGAAGTATTATTGGGTCTCTCATGTATCTAACGTACCGCCAGACCGACATTGTATTTGTTGTATATCTTTGCTCCGTTATCATCAAGACCAAGCGAAAGACACCTCAATGAGGCTAAAAGAATCCTTCGCTACGTAAAGGGAACCATTCACTTGGGAATCTGGTATCCGAAGGATTCTGGTTTTGCACTAATCGCCTTTTCGATCTTGATCACGCGGGGTGTTTAGATACGCGCAAAAGTACATCCGGTGGTGTTCAATTTCTCGGAGATAAACGGTGTCTTGGCAAATCAAAGAAACAAGACTGTACATCTATGTCATCAACGTAGCGAATACGTTGCCATGTCGGCATCTGTGCTCGAGATAATTTGGATGAGATCACAACTGATGGACTACGGTTTTGTATTCGACAAGATTCAAATGTATTGTGACTCCAAGAGTGCCATTGCAATCTCCCACGCAACACGGTTCAAGATTCCAAGTCAAAGCATATCGCTCTCCGATATCATTTCATCAAAGAGCATGTTGAAAAGGGTACAATTGAACTATACTTTGTGGGTACTCAATACCAATTGGCGGATCTATTCACCAAAGCCTTGCCACCGGCAAGGTTTCTTGAGCTTGTCCATCAAATTGGTATGCGGTGTTTGACTCCAGAAGATCTGGAAAATTTAATCAAACGTTATTAAAATGTCAAACACCAAAAACATTTCTTTGTAAATACATATTTCAAAATCAAAATACAAAAATATAAAATCTATTCAAAACCCAAAAAGATTTTCTTTTTCATCTTTTATATATATATAAAAACGTTTTTTAATACTCTAGGGACTAAAAGTGTCACTTTCTCATTCTTCTCCCTTTAAAACCTTAGTTTTATTCATTCTTCAAATAACCATTCATTCTCAAAATCACAAACACCTGCTGCTGCATTTTTTTTGCCCCATTCGATCCATATCAAGCTTCTTTTATTCCAAGTCAATTGTAAGTATCTATAACTAATTGTTGTGTTAAGTATGTTTTAATTGGGGTTCCTATTCTCGTATATAGGACACAATCGATCTTAGGTTATGCGGATCTGATCTTAGGTTAGGAATCTGGCAAATCTGTTGAGCTTTATGAATTTAGGGTTCTTGATTTATATGAATGTTGGCGAGTTCCCTAGTTTTGTCAAGTTATGAATATAGGCGAGTTTAATATGAACTTATGATTTTTGGCGAGTTTGTCATGTTTCTTATGAATGTTGGCGAGTTTGCCAAAGTTAATAAGTGCTTGCGAATTTTTCCACTAGATTTATTGTTTGGCGAGTTTGCCGTAAACATATGAATTTTGGCGAGTTTCAATTCAGTGTAAAGTTTGGCAACTTTGTTAGGTTTTGGCGAGTTTGCCTACCACACATGAATATAGGCGAGTTTAATATGAACTTATGATTTTTGGCGAGTTTGTCATGTTTCTTATGAATGTTGGCGAGTTTGCCAAAGTTAATAAGTGCTTGCGAATTTTTTCCACTAGATTTATTGTTTGGCGAGTTTGCCGTAAACATATGAATTTTGGCGAGTTTCAATTCAGTGTAAAGTTTGGAAACTTTGTAAGGTTTTGGCGAGTTTGCCTACCACACATGAATTTTGGCGAGTTTGCACTTGGTTCAAAACACTTGCGAGTTTCGTCTTAATTGTTGAATACTGGCGAGTTTGTTTTCTCTACTTAAGGAATTTTGGCTACTTTCTCTTAGGTTTAGAAAGTGGCGAGTTTACTTTTTATCCATTCACTTTGTGAGTTTCTATAAGACTTTGATTTTTGGCGAGTTTGATAACCACACAAGAATCGTGGCAAGTTTGCAACTTTGAGATTTAATTGGCGAGTTTGTCACTATAAACATGAATTTTTGGCAAGTTTGTGTGTATTGCGAATTTCTTCTTGTCGTTTGCAAATTTCTAACTATTCAGTTTAACTTATGCATCTTTGCGAATTTGTAATATGACTACATACGTTGGCGCGTTTTTTGTTGTGTGTTGCATAATGGCGAGTTTTTTACATGTCTTATGATCATTTGCAAGGTTGATAATACTTTAAATTGTTGAGAGTTTGAATGACTTTGTGAGGATCTATTGTATCTATGCTTGTATAACTTCGTTTGTGATTGTGAATTTCACATCTAAATACTTTTGTGAGTTTACACAGATCATATGTGTCATTCATCTAACATGTCATTACAAATTCTTGACCATTTTGGTAAATGCTTTGTTTCAGGTCTAAATATGTCTCAAGGATCTCTCACAAGAAGAGACATGTATCCCATTGAAGATGAACGCAACATTGGGCTTTCAAACTCTCGAATTGATCTCGAACAACTTTTATGTCATCCCACATGTCAGATAATAGTGGAAATTCTTAAGCGGCACTTCTGCAGGCATCTTCTGACTTTATCTGCCAGTGTCCCTGAGATCTACTTAAACCAATTCTGGCATTCACTCAAGATAAATACCGATTCCAATCTCATGACAGTCCAGATTGACAGAACACCAATCGAATTTGATGTCAGCATTCTTCGTGATGTTCTTCATCTTCCTCTTGAAGAAACAAAGACTTCCAAATCGTTCATACCATCTCCATCGTTCTCACAAATTGCAACATCTCTTAGAAAAATGGGTTATGATGAGTCTTCCTATCCGCTGTCAAAGAGTTCTGATGTAAACCGGAAATTCATTCCTCAACCATGGTTATCTTTGTATACCATACTCAGTCATTGTGTTACCGGAAAGGCAACCGGTCATGAACACCCACGCTTGGAACTTCTTCAAATCTTTTGGGGTGTCATCAACACACAACATCTTGATTACGCATAACTAATTTGGAATGATATGATATATCAAGCACGGCAGTTTAGCAATAAGCCAGGGTACAAAATTCCGTTTGCTCGATACACAAAGCTTCTTATTGAATACTTCATGAAAGCCGATCCAACCATCGACAAACGCATGGCAAATGGTGATAAGTATCATACTAGTAAAATGGATCATGTGCTTAAATCTGTTAAAATTCAAAGCACTAGCACAACAAACAAAGTCTTAAGAATTCCTGACCGTCTCTTGAATGATGGCATCAAGCAGACGACCGCTTACATGGACTATGATCAAGCGAAAAGCGAGAAGCAGTTGGGATTATTTCTGACAAAACTAAAGGTCGAGGAAGGAGATCCACTGCTAAACACAAGAAAAACTCACTGCTTGATGAAGATTTGTCCAAATCAGAATATGTTGCTGAAGAAGAACAAGTTCATCATCACGACGAAGATGCTAACCCGGCAGAAACTCAAAGACTTCTCAAGGTGAAACAAGAAAAAGCTGCAAGACAACGTGGTAAAACCATCAGTAGTCAAACTCAACTACTTCAATCTTCTCGCACTCACAAAGAAGAACAACCAATCCTGAAGAAAACCTTGGCTATCACCAAACGTCATCACCAAGCTGATCTTGAAAGGTTGCAGAATAAGGGTGCAGGATCAGGTTCTAAGGTGATTTCTGAACCACTTCAACAACCTATGAATGAATCGAATCTTTCGAATCGATAACTCAATCTCTGCAGCACTCTCTTCATCCAAAGATGAATCGATCAATTCATTCGTTCGATAATGAAGACTCATCAACAATGATGACTCGAGAATGATGAGTTTGATGATGTTTTCACTAATAAACCACATCCGAAAGTGACGCTGCGTCTTCCAACATCACTAACCCAACCACCTCCAAAGCATCCTCGATCAACAGTCAAAGACGAATGTTCCTTCAAAACCACCTTTAAGATCAAGGTTCCCTTCTCGACAAACATCCGAAAGCAACTGAAAAGATAAATTTCAAACCCTTCAAGAACGACTTACTTCTCTACAAACCCAAGTTCAGACACAACAAAAGCAACTTCAAGAACACCATCAACAGATTCAGAAGTTTCCATTACCCGAGCAGATTGAGGAAATCCTTAAACATGTTCTTCCTACAGAGGTAAAGAGTTGCATTAATGAAGTTCTACCATCGGCATTACGCACATATGTTAAAAACAAGCTTCAAGGTGTTTTAGCCACTCATCTTCAAACACACCCGATAACCCTTGAAACAAAACCTTCCAAGTTGTCTGTCGTTGATCTCAAAAGTCAACTTCTTGAGAAGATAATTGATGATGATGAAGAAGTGGAACTTCGAGACGCTCTACTCAAATCCATGAAGAGGGCTGATAAGAAGAGTGCATCTGCATCGTGCAAAGATAACCCGCCTCGTAAACGCAGACCGGATGATAAAGATGATGAGCCACGTCCACGCGACAAACGTACCAAATTCACTGCACCGTCATCTTCAGTTTTTCAAACCACTTCTCATGATATTTCACCTGAAGATGAAATTCAACCACAATCTTCCAATCAACCTCCACAACAGACTGTCTCTCAAGTCATATCCCAACCACCATTGAACATGCAACAAGATGATGCCCCATAATGGATTGATTCTTCCACGACTCAGTTTGACTGGTTTGAAGAAATGATTGATGCTCATCCAGAAGATGATCTTCCCAATGAAGCTTCCATTGTGGGTTTCACAAATAATTTGAAAAAGATCATGAAGGTGCATAAACTTAAATTGTCTCACATTGCCACTATTCGCCGAGCAGGGTTTACACGATTTAAGACTTCCACCACTTCAAGGCTTCAATTTGAATATAATCTTGAGGAAGTTGCACGAGCAATGTCCGAGAACTTAACTTGGGATGTTTCGCTGCCCTCCAAAGGCACCCAAAACATTCAAGTTTCATGACTATTCTCAACCTTTACCACTCATGGGTCATACTCATAATCTCAAGGTACCCACACCTTATTTCTTTAATCATGATTTAGAATATCTGCTGTATGGCAACACAGATCCAGAGAAATGGTATGCAACATCATTGTCTAAGTTACATCTTTGCGGTTTACACTCAAGAGGGAATGGAGGAAGAAGTTGTTGACTTGTTTAGTTCTTCGGTTGTTACATATAATGATGAGGTGAACTTGGCATCTTCCATTGGCCTAATATGCGTAAATGGTTTTACAAATGGCGGCTCACATTCACCTCCAAACACAAAGTGTGTTATAACCACCGGATCTTGTCCATTAAAAGTGCAGAGATTATGGATAAATACGTGTACAACTTTTTAACTAACATCAAGGTTCGCAGAGTGACGACAACGAGTACACTTTCAACGGCGACTACAGGTTTCTGAATCTCAACGATATCGAAGATATGTATCTTCTCAAAGTTCAAGGAAAACTTGAGCATCTTCTAGGAAGCTTACAATATGATATCTTCAACTCAATCCTCATTTTTATCCATGATCTTGTCATTAAGTCAAGAGTTGAAGATCTTCATCTTGGTGTTGAAAGTTATCAGAAACGTCTGAATCTTACCAAACCTGATCTCCAACCACCCGGCATTTATGACCAGAAACCATATTCATTCACCACAACACCATTTGGATTACACTTCATCAGGAACAACATTGTCAAATTCATGGGATACGAAGAAATTCACAAATTCAGTGATGATACGCTGACACCGGTAAAGGTTGAGCTTGTCAACATTCTTGAAGATCTAAAGCGGCGAAAACAACTGGTTGCGGAACATGACATGGAAGAGAAGCGATGTTAAGCAAGCTGAAAAGTTTGTCAAGAAAATTGATTCACGACTCAAGTTCCGAGTTCAAATGCGACGACTTGAAGGCTATGTTGGAGGAAGAGCAAGGGTTCTGAATATCTTGACGTTTAAATCGACTGAATGAAATCTGCAGCTTAGTTAGTTTATTTGGAACATTACCGAACATTTAAACATCATGCGTAATAACTCTAACTCTTTACTTTCATTCGTATGCTTATCTTAATTGATTATGTTTTTCGCTTAAACCTTGAGCTCGAATTTTTTCACAAGCACAACAAATCGATAATATGTTTTTACAACTCTGTAATAAACTGTTTCAAATTCGACTCAAGAAGGCTATCTCTCGAATATACTTCCATATTTTGAGGGGTAGTACTTTTGTTCAACGAAAACAAAATCGATTCCACGAAAGGACCCGTGGTACGTTTCAAAGGCCTCAATCCTAATTAAAGGAGCGAAAGCTTCTTAACTGTTTGAAACAAAATCTTTGTTCAAAATCAAATGTTCTTGAAATCCATTTCTTCCCAAAAGAATTTCAAACACCTCAAAAAGCATATTTTAATCACCATGTTTTTCAAAAACAACATACATATGCTATTTTTGAGGGGGAGAAATGTGATTAAAATTGTTGATCAGAAGTTATGGAATCTCATAACGTGCTTTCGACTCGATATCACCAATGAATTGACGATCTTTGAATGTCAGTAATCGAAAAGATTTGTCTTTCAAGACTTATCTTAGTAGAATGTACCAATCCGAGACACTCTTGATTAACATGAACATTGACGGGCCTAACCTCCTTTTCAAGGAGAGTTTACATCTTCAAGGTAGTTATTAGAGCTAGTTGTCACCTAAAAGCTGATAATGGAACTCTTTAACTATACAACGCAACCGTGTCTCGCGGGGAATTGTCTATCAAGAGTCGATCAATTCAAAAGTGCGAACTCTTCCCTCTCTGTGCAGATTTCAGTCAAAACTCATAAGCACATGTGGAGGGGGAGTATTTCTGAAAAACCAAAACTCTCAAGGTGTTAGCAAAACATGTTTTTCATCATAAACATATTGAGAGATTTTTCAAGAAAAGGTTTTGTGGCAACATAGGATAGTCATGGAGTTAAAAGGTGACTAAGTTTAGGAATAAACGTCCTATGATCCGCCAGAGCCGGAGGGATCTACCCAAGGACACCACAAATAGTTAGTATTTAGAAATCCTTAGGTATGATTGAAAAAGGAGAAAATGAGAATCGGAGAAAGAAGGAGTTGAAGAATTAAAAAGAAAAGTTAAAGAAAAGGGTGAAAAGAAATAGCCCTCCAAAATTATTCAACTTAGGGAAGTCACCGGGTTCAATTCATATGCTACTGGTTGTCACAAGATGACACCGGTATTGAAGACCAAGTCGTCATGGACCCGATGGACGCAATGCACTAAACCTTCTAAGCCACTCAAGTTCTCTCAAAAGAGCTTGTTTCATTCTCACAGGGAACCCTACGTAATCTATCGACTCTCTCTTAGAGATTGTTGGTATTGAAGAAGGCGACCCTCTCCCTAGTCTCCACTTAGGAAAATCAAAAGCGCACTAATCGAGTCTAGAGCCATGAGATTCATCAAAAAGATCTCTTAGGAACACTTAAATATTTCATCACTTGTTGTTCAAAACAATAAGGACACAAGTGACATTTTTTCCAGAGTCCTACGCAGATCTTAGCAATCTGCCAGAACATTCATGAGGGGATTCACAAGTGTGATCCTCAGTGATTGAATGGAAATTCCTGCCAGGGTCAACATCAAACGTACCGACAGCAGGTCACTTCGGTAACTCCTTGTGGGTTACGCTTAGTGTGTCTCAAACGGTCTCGTGGGGTGATGCTTCGTGTACCCCCGACTCATCCTGAACTGTAGGTGTATTTCTCGTACATCGCGTTATCTCACTTGTGGGACTCTAGTTCAGAACACCTTTGTGAGAATCGGAGATGTGTTTTCACACTATGTTGTTAACACTCTCGAAGTTCAAACTTGTAAGCGCTGGATTATTTCTAACCCATGTTTTATGTTTTCTTCTTATGGATGCTCACGGGTGGAAAAGATCGTGCAGACTCTTCACATGCTCATACCAACATCAACACTAATTGAAGTTCTCTCAAAAAGCAATGAAAATTTCAGAAAGATACTACATCAAAGTCAAAGAATTTGCAAAGTAATGAGATAAAGATCAAAGTTAAAGAATAAGAGCTTCAAATAAATGAATCACAAACTTCACCAGAAGTATGAGCATGCTGGTAATGACTTTCATCACTAACAACAAAGATTCTAATGATAGGCAGACTTCACAACTGATCGAAATAACAAGAACAAAGAACAAATATGCAAAGAATCAAAGACGTCATAAGCTATGAACGCCAAAGAAGTTCAAGACGTCAAACGACCTAAGCAAGACAACAAATGATGACCAACCCTTAGGGGGAGATTGTTAGGAACATGTTTTATTATCAAGTGTAGGTCATTTCATTTGTAATAGGTCGTTACTAATTATGGTTTATAAATGTTTGTAATTAGTTTCTCAGCTCATGTAGTAAGCCCATGAGCTGTGATAGAAGGTTCTTCTAGAACCAAGGGGAAACACCCCTACTTATGTAAACACTATAAATACCCCCTCCCTTGAAGGGAGAGGGTGTTGGTTCTAATTGCAATTATCATTTTCATTAATCATTCATTAGTTCCTTCCACTTTCTCTCACTAAAACTTTCTCTCTCTAGAAATACATATTGTTGTGATAATATGGTGACCTAACAGCTTGTTTTCCGGCTTTTGAAGTTCAAGAGGTTCAATTTCTTCCCTGCGCGGGTAAAAGGAAACAGCTCCAACCATCTCAGTCCCTTCATCATCGTATATCAAGTTGTTTTCATCATTCATGAATTCGTTTACTAGATATTCATCAATACAATTATCTATATCATCAACAAACTCATCAACTTCTTCAACAAAATAAATAGGATGATCGTAAGAGAAGGGGTGACTCATAGAATCCTTGATGTCGAAGGTTAGGCTCTCGGATCCCACTCGTAAAGTGATTTTACCATCATGAACATCGATGATGGCACGAGCTGTAGCTAAGAAAGGTCTTCCAAGGATTATCGGGACTAAGTTATCTTCCTCCAATTCTAAAATCACGAAATCAACCGGAAACTTGAACTCCCCTACCCTCACAAGAACATTTTCACAAACTCCAATGGGATATTTGATTGATCGATCAGCTAACTGAATACCCATTCTGGTTGGTTTCAGCCCTGAATATCCGAGTTTGAGGAATAAAGAATGAGGCATCAAGTTAATGCTTGCCCCAAGATCTGCCAAGGCGTTTTTCATAAAGAGCGCCCCTACAGAGCAAGGGATGGTGAAGCTACCCGGATCTTCTTTCTTCTTAGGTAGGCTCTTTTGGATGATAGTCGAACATTCTTCTCCTAATGATATCAACCCTTCAAGCTTCTTCCGATTTGAGAGCAACCTCTTGAAGTATTTTATATGTTTAGGGATATGATAAAATACATCGAGAAGTGGTATGTTGACGTTGGTCCTTTTTATGTAAGACAACAACCTCTCATTGTCTTTTCAGCCTTTTGATTCTTTAAACATGAGGGATAAGGAATCCGTGTGAGAGTCGAACGCTGGACGGGAATTGATGCTTGTGGAGGAGGGTCGTGAGGAGTTGGAGGGGGTCTAGGAACTTTTCCCTTATCCAACTCAGGCTCCCTGGTAGTGGGATTTTGACCAGGGCATGGTGGATCCTTGGTAGTGGTTCCTGATCGGGTAGTAATGGCGCAAGCTGGATCATGCTGAGTTGGACCAGGTTCACTTACTCTTGTGTGGAGTTCAGCGAACTGGCGTTCTAATTTAGCTTGTTGCTCTTGAATGAATCCTTCGAGACCCTTTAAAAGCATTCCCCTTTCCATGGTGAATTGCCCGAGCTCTTTCTCAAAGGTATCACGGATGGTGTATTCGGAACCCTCTTCTCCCTCAGTCTTCCATTTTAGATTACCCCAAGGAGTGTATTCATCATATTGATAGAATACTATGAGGGAAGGGTCATCATAAATGTCATGGCTGGAAAGGAAGGCGTGCTCTTGGCGTGTGTTATCATCACATTCATCGCACTCGTGTGACCCTCCACAAATGTCGCATATAAGGTATGGGTTAAACAACCTCTTAGGTTCTTGTGACTTCGTGAGGTATGCAATCTTCTCTTGCGCCCTCTTCATCCGATCATCGAGAGATAATGGGCTATTATTCGAGGTAGCAGAGATACTCATTACAGTTACTGGCTCGTTCCAAGTATTGTCTTGGTCCTGGACATACTTCCGCACTGAGATTGGAAATTTTCCGGCCAGTTGAGAACTCAATCCCTTTTTGATCATTGCGGGAGACATTGTCGTAAAAGATTTGAACAAGCAACCAAAGGTTGATACCATGGTGTGGGGCTTGTTGAACAAGATCTTTGTAATGAGTCCAGGAGTTAACGATAGATTCTCCATCTGGTTGATGGAAGTGAAGGATTTCGCTCCTGATAGATGCAGTTCTCCCAGGAGGAAAGAACTTTTTGGTAAATTTGGTAGTGAGTTTTTCCCAAGTGAAGATGGACCTTGGAGGTAGCTTATCGAGCCACTCTTTAGCCTTCCCTTGAAGAAAAAATGGGAAAAATCGGAGTCTAGATGTCTCCTTGGTGCTCCGTCAACATAGATAGTATCCATAATTTTTAAAAATTGTTTGATGTGATGAATTGGGTTTTCGTTGTGGGATCCGTGAAATTGACATGCATTCTGGATAAGCCAAATGTCGGTGGCGTGCAACACCTCGTTGACCTGTTCAGAAGGGTAGACAATGGCGCTGGTAAATCCAGATGCGGAGTGAGAAGAGTACTCCCTAAGGACTTTTGCCTTTGGTCTATTGATGGGTCCATTGACAGGAATAACGGGGATTTCCTCGCTATGTTGGCTCATATTGTCAATGTTGATGGTTTCAGGAGACTTGGGGGAATGTGTGGACTCTTCGTCAGTTACGGCTTCATCAAAATCGATGGTGGTGCCTTGAGGTTCCGACTCATGGAGAGCTCTTCTTCGCTTATACAGCTCTCTTTCGGGTTCAGCAAAGGGTTCAAGAAGGGTTTTGGTGGAACTACGGGTCCTAAGTTGTCTAAGGGAATTGGCGAGGGGAAATGGCTAGTTTGGTGGTGGGTTATCACTTTCTATGATGAAAAGTGATGGGGTTACTAACAAAGGTCACAAAGAAGGAGGATAGACTACGAGAAAGCTAAAAATGAGAAAAATTCTTACTTGATAGGAATCAAGCAGGGGAACCTAAACGAGGTGGAAATCTAACTAGCTATTCTATTCCCCGACAGCGGCGCCAAAAACTTGATACGCGTACAACGCGCGTTCGGGGTCAATGGAAACTTTATTTTCTTCGAGCAAGTTTTTCAACCACCTAGGCAGTGAACCTAATCGTTGTAGTGTAGTATTAGGGTAAGCATCGGGATTGATATCGTTCTCTAGGGGAATATGAATGCTAGTGAAAAATTACTACGCTAAGGTTGGGGTTGAGGAAGATTATTTTTTTTTATCTTTTTTATATTTTTTAGAAAATTGAAAGGTACGATTTCAGGGTATTGGATTTGGGGGGTGGTACTTCTACCAATTACTCTACTATTCTAATTATCAAATTAACTAAGCTAAGGGGTAGTCTATGTCTAATTGATGCGTGCTTGTATGATGAATAAAAATGTGTCTACCTAGATACTATTACTCCCTAGTTATCTTTTATTGAAGGTTGAATTGTCAAGTCCTTATTCTTAACGCGTTGTGTCTTCTAAGGTTGTAGGGTATGCTTTTCTCCCTAACTCTTTGAGAATACTTTATGGTTATTGCCTACAAAATCTCTAGGATTAATAAACTAACTCTAAGGTTATCTTTGAATTTTTAGCCTACAATAACTCTAGGCGATTATAAACTAATGTTCAAAAAGATTACTCAAGCATTAAAAAAACAACGATGGCCTATTGCAATCCTAAGCCAATTACAATTAAGATAAGAGACAACCAATCAATAATTAATAACTAGGTTTCATAGATCTAAGCAAACACATAAGTAAATTAGCCGGGCATGGTAAACATGCAAGCATACACACATACAATCGAAGACATAATTAAATCAATGAAGTAGATTACTTATCTTGATGTAAAATTGGGTATGAGAACCCTAAGATACTGCCCAAGACAAACCAAAATCATTTTAGGTTTTTACTCCACAAATATACCTCCCCAAAAGTCTGAAAATTCTAATTCTATATATAGAGTTACAACTGCGACGTCGTCACTCTTTAACTGTGACGCCGTCAGATCGCCGCCATTAGGGTTTCATCTTGGCCAAGTCAGCTTTGGGACGGCGTCACGTTGTGGTTGTGACGCCGTCAGCTTCAACTTCTGACGCCGTCTGAATCTAGATCTAGGTCGTCTGAGTCGTGACGCCCTACTCTTTAAAGCCTAAAGACGTCAGGTACAAAATAGCAGTTTCACTCCTGAGCCGTCGCAATTAGAGGGACGGCCTCGCCCTTTGTCTGTGACGCCGTCAGGTGCACTTTGTGACAACTCGTAAATTCCTCGATGCGTCGTAATTAGAGAAACGTCGATTAGAGCGATCGTTTGATTAATTTGAGATACGAGTCGTATTTTATATCGTTTTTATTGGAAATAATATTCTAAGAACGTTGGCGTAACTCCCGTGTCATGAATCATTCGTTTACTAAGCTAAACGAGTCCCGAATCATTAAAATACAAAAGATATCAAAAGTTACGACAATAGTCCTTTCGATAATTTCAATCTCGCCCTTGTGATTTTGAGTGTACAAATTTGGCCCCGCCTGGGTATATAAATACCCACACAACTCACCCTTCTCTCATTTTATTATTTTCTTTCTCTCTCTACCCAAACACACATAAGTAAAACCTCCTACCTCTCTCTAAAATATCCGGCCACCCAAACTAGGGTTCCGGCGCCGTCACCGGAATCCGGCCAACTTCCGGCCACCTCCAATATTTTCACCACCACTTCTAATCAATAGATCGAGACCTTGTGATTCCATTTTCATACAACACGCACTACAAAACCATGTAACGCGCCCTAAATCTAAAATAATAGATTCGAAATAATGGGTTTTGTGTGTTAAACGTTTTAAAAAGGGTTCTAGCCTGGTGATAGCTACGAGTAGTACTCGTAAAGACGCCACCAACTCCTCCCGTCTCTCTTTTCTCTCTCGGTAAAACATAACCTCTTTCTTATATTTTGATTATTTCGCTATTTTTACTGATTGTGCTTGTGATATGGTTTTCGTGGGTTAACAAATAAAAGTGTCTTAAAAATATTTAAGTGTCGTGTGGTATAGAAACTGAAAAACGAGATTTGAGATAAAAATATCATTGTTACTGATTCGTGGATACGAGATAGGGCCAAAACAGATTTTATAAGTTTTATAAATGAACCGTGTGGTTAAGAAACGTTGGTAGCGCTCGACTTCGGATTCCTTTTTATGATACTCTTGGTTAACAAATCTGGAAAAGAAACATGTGTTGTGTATAATGGTCTTGAATCAATTGTAACCCGTTTAGGGTAATGGATAATTGGAACTAGATTGGTGTTGCGTCTTGTTGAGTTTGCCCCTGCGTTGACTCGGTCAAACCTCACGGGTCGGGTCAGACAAGGGTTTCGGGTCAGTCACAAAATGGGTCTTAAGAGTCTTGTTTATCGAGTCAAATTCAGGTACTGATGGGTTGGTCTAATGACCATGGACAAGCATTTGGCTCTGTTGGGCTTAAGGCCCAGTTGGGTGGATCTCGTGTCTTATTTTGCGCGGGTTAGGACCTAAGTTGTTGATTGACCAACATATATCATTAGTCTCGAGTTTGAACCCGAAGGATAAACTAATGTTTAATTTGTTTTGATTTGTAAATCGGTTATATGGAACAAGTAAAAATGAGTTACGAGTAAATTAGATTACTAGTATAACTTGGACAAGATTTGATAAATAGAGAATTGTAGACGGTTGATAAAATAGAATATCGAAACGGATAATAACTTGGTGGTTGTTTTGCCTTTGTTATAATTTGGAAATATGGCATGGGTTATATAGGTTACGGGTTCAATTCAAGTGAGACTTGGTAAACGTAGTTGATAAGTAGTAAATATTATTGTAACGTGAAATATTAAGACTAGTAAAATTGGTTAATGAATCAACATGGTTTCATTTGTTTAATCACGAAATAGTATGTTTGGATAATATGGGGATTGCTATTTGGATTTGAATACGGAATTATACGTGATATTGGACATATTAGAGTTAACGGTTATTAAATAAATACAAAGCAAGTAATATCTCGAGTTGTTTGGGTAAATGCAAAACATGATAATGGAAGTTGCACATGATAAGCATTTATTAACATTAAGTTAAGAACATAATGATAGTAAGTATCGAATAAATAACTACAAAACGAGGTGATAAACGTTAAGAGATAACTACTTGTTTATAAGATTGGTAACGAATATTACATATACGTTGTAAGATTTAATACGGTTTATAAATTTGGAATAACGTTTATTATGCGAGTTATATTGGTATCGAATTTTATTTTGACAAACGTTTTGACTTAAATGGGTCTAGATATTTTATTATCACATATTGACTAATGACGAGATAATTAGATGTACATATATTATCAATGAATACGGTTCTATATAGTTAAAAACCCTCGTGTACTACGATAATAACTTGTGTTATGAATACAAAATATCTTTTATAAAATTGTTTGGAAATATTATTTTGATAATATAACTTATTGAAGTCGTAATGATTTAGAAACGTTGGAATAAACGAACGTGCCACTTATAGTACATTACTTAATATATCTTATATGAAGTACTTTCTTGTAAACTAGTATAATTGTGAATAGCGATTGAGAAACCTTTATTAATTGAGCGATAAATGGAGAATTGTTTTTTATTATTGAACATGTACGTTTGGGAATTGTTGGGTAAAATGCCGAAACTTATCAATTAACCTATTTATGTTACATAAATAGTTGTCTTCATTTCCTAGTCTTTGACTAGCTTAAGTATTATCGGTGTTCCTTGACTTTGTCAATGTATTTTCATTCTTGGTATGAGTTATGGTCTGTATGTCTCGTATATGTCGATATCTTCTTTTCATTCGCGTGAGTTGTGCGTCGCGCCTATGTTTCATACCACCACACGAAACGTTAAAACTAAACTTTTGAGATATTAATTATGAACTTTTGGGAACGATAATGTACTTTTGAAAGTAACGACAAGAATGATCCACGAAAACTACAACACATTACTTTTATTGATTTCTTTATCGTATGAGCCGTATTCTAAGAATATCGTATACGCATTAGGTTGCGTCACAACTATTCTATTGTACCTGTCGTACATTCTTTTGGATGCCATGGAGATTAACTTTAGATGCCAGTCGTGTCAATAGTGAATAGTGCATTGATGTGCCGTGATTACTTGTTATCTTCTGCTAGTGTTTATTCGTGCATTGCTGTGGCTAAGGTGAGTTTCATAGCCCCACTTTTATCTACGTTTTTAACTATATTGGGGTGAGAATCATGCTACTGTTTTTGGACCGTTAAAACTATTTGGATTTTCTTATATGCTTGACTGTTTAGATAGATGTGCGGTAGTTGTTGCCTTAGTCTAGGTTTAACCGTGCCTAGCTAAGAATAGGCTTCTACATCGACCTAGTCAGGGGTTGGCAACTGTTCTAGAGGTTGCCACGACAGTGCTGGACTAGAGTTGCGGGGCCCGAGTAATCCCTGGATGCGGAATATGATTTGAGATCCGGGTAGGATCAGTGTGTGAAACGGTATTTATCTATTTAGGTCTTGCATAGCAAATCAACTCTTACAGGTCCACTATGATTTTGTTGAACTTAAACCTATGAACTCACCAGCGTAAGCTAACCTTTTAGCATGATTTCTCAGGAAATTGAGAGGTGTTTGGAATACGTGATCGGTGGAAGCTTGGCAAGAAGGCGGGGTGAAAGGATCATTTTTGACTCTAATAAACTTTGGGGACCTATCTTATTAAATTATGTTTTGGGCCTAATATTTACACTTTTGAACTAAATGTTTTGAATATCCAATTTTGGGATTGGCTTTGAATGATAAATGACTATCTTTTTGCTATACTTGTGTGCGATACCAATCCAATAGTAACGCCCCGAAAACTTGATTAAGTCTTCCGCTGTACCGAGATTTAGGGGTGTTACACACTTTCAGCAGCTTGAGTGTCTTGATCTTGACTTTAGCCATTTTCTTCACATATCCACGCCTTTTCGTCCAAATAAGCGTTATTCCAGCATTTTGCCTTCAAGAGACCTAAAAAGTGAAAAAGAACGAAATTAAGCAGTAACGGATATAAAAGTAATCGATTAATGACTTAAATGACCCTTCAAAAGTGTACATTTTAAATCCTTATCAATGTCATCACAAATAAATCCAAGTCATCTCCACATATGTAAAAGAAAAAGTTACCACACTACAAGAAATTTTTTTTTTGTTACGGCAACCTTTTAGCGAAGACACATCAACACATGTCTTTGCTAAAAGTCACGAACAACAAAACTTCAAATAATCATTTAGCCTGCAATAACCTTTAGCGACAACACATATTGTCGCTAAAGACATATATGAATTTAGGATTGGGACCCTCTTATGTTAAATTTGAACATGATATGTCGTGTTAACTTTGTTGTGAGAAGAAAATTATTGGTTGTTTTTTTTTTTGTTTTTTTTTAAATTGAGGTTACACAAGGCCACAATGAATGACTATATGAGCAAATTCTCTAAATGCCTAAGTCGCCCAAATTGTTCACCTTTTCTATACTATAAAAAGCATGACTTCTCAAAAAATTACAAGGCGACTTGGGCGAATAGTCGACCAAATAAAATGTCGCCCAAAAAGTTGCCCAAAGTAAAATCAGAGAACGCTTGCTAACATTTTTTTTGAGCGACTTGAAAGGTACCTTACAAAAAAAGTAATCCAAAGTATAATCAGGGGACACTTGTCAATAATTTATTTGAGCAACTAGTCGCCTTGTCTATTTTGAGAAGTCATATTTTTTTGTCTAGAAAGTTGAACAATTTGGGCGATTTGGGCATTTAGAGAATTTTTATTTGACTCACAAACAACTCAACATTACCTTTTATGTTCGAATTAAACATGAGAGAATCTTGATCCATGAATTTAATATTTGTTAGAGCATAAAAGGAGTATCATTAGCATATGTTTTTTTATGTAATAGTTGGTAGTTTATTATGTAACAAGTTGTTATGTTAGTTATCACTCTTCCAACACTTGTATAGTTGAGAGGGGAAAGATAATGTTACCACCTTTGAAACATTTGATTTCAAGGGTTTGAACTTTTTGTGTAATTGGTGTAAATACCTTATCAATACCTCACTTTTATGCTATGTGTTCTAGTAATGAAGTTCCTACCTTCTCAACTCTCTCTCTCTCTCTCTCTCTCTCTCTCTCTCTCTCTCTCTCTCTCTCAATAAGTGTATACATCCACTCTCTCTATAAATTATGATATAATTAGGATAATTATGGCACAACACTTGGTATCAAGAGGAAGTATATGATATATTAAGATTTAGTAGTGTTAGCTTTTTTTAGCTTAATGCCGTCATTAGTACACTTTTTTAATCCATTTTTTAGCTTAAACTCTCGTTACTTCGCTTTAGAAAACTTTTTTGTGACTTACCATACTTGGTTGAACATTTCATGTGGTTAGATTGCAAAAAAATCTTTGTTGTTAAAGCTTTATAGAAATTGGTTTTAAGTTTTTAACGGATTAAAAGTGCATTTTTACGGTTGAAATTCAAGATTTAAGCCTCAAAACGTGTGTTTTTGTTAAGTGTTCTTGAAGCTCGTAAATTTTTGGCTTTAGCTCGTGAATTTTTGGTTCCGAGATACAGTTCGGAGGTTAGGAACACCAGGGTTTCAGTTGCGAGATTGTGTTCCGAGGCTAGGACTTTTAGGGTTTCAATTGCGAGGTCAACGTTCCGAGGCTAGGAACTTTAGGGGTTCAATTGTGAAGTCAGTGTTCCAAGCATAGGCAGTTCTGAGGTTATTTGATCCAAGGCTAGGAATTTTAGGGTTTCATTTGCGAGGTCCAGGTTCCGAGGTCACAAGTTCCAAGGATTATGTTCCAAGGTTCGCAACTTTGGCGTTTGAGTTACAAGGTTAATGGTTCTGAGATTCTTATGAAAGTTTTGTTACGAGCTTTATGATTTTAATTTGCTACGAGAATTGTAATTTCGAGACTCGTTACGAACCTTGTTCCACGACTTAAGTTCCGAGCTAAGTTACTCTCTTTTGTTACGAGCCGTAGTAGTAGTTATGAGATTAGTTCTAAGATATTAACTCCGATACTTCACTTAAGAATCACTTACAAGGTTGATTTTGTTCCGAGGTAGGGTATTATTATTTGTGTTCCAAGGGTACTTTCGAGACTTCATGATATTTTATTTTCAATCACGACTTTGTTAGTGTGATTTAGTTCCAAGACTTATACCTTTTATCACAACATACCTTCAATCACGAGACTAATCACCAACAAAAACAAACACTACATCTTTACTTAATCATTTCATATAAAAGATTCGTAAACCATAATTTCACGTTCAAGAGATGCATTGGCTTCCAGATGTGATGCCAGACCACCTATGTTATATCGGGGAAACTATGCTCAATGGTCTTCACATTTATGAATCATATCATGGGTTTCAAGGAACGAAAGCTATTAATAAATTCTATCAAAAAAGGATTGTTATGTCATGAAAGAAATTGATGATCCTGCCAACCCTGGTCAAACAAGGCTTCAAGAAGAAGATGATTTGAATGCAACTGAATTGGCTTAGTATGAGACTGATATTCGTGCAAATAATCTTTTACTATTTAGGTTGAGTGATGAGATCTACAATGCAATTGATAGCAATGAAACATCTCAGGGTTTATGGAAAGCTTTGGAAAGGTTGATGCAAGGTGTTGATGTTGGTGTCCAAAGTCAACAGACTCTCACTTGATAGGAATCTTGTGAGTTAGACCAAACGAAATAGAAAACGAAACCTAGAGTATTCCTCAGAAGAGGCGCCAAAACTTGATGTGACGGTTGCAACACTGAAGTTTTACAACTCCCTAGGCAGTATACCTAACCGTTGTAGTGTGGTCTAGGCAAGGCGGGGGAAGATTGTTCTCTAGGGGGATAGTCAGGTAGGTTCAAGATGTATGAAAATTTGATCTAAGGACGGAAGGAGGTTATTTTTAGTATTATATATTTTACGAAAGCAAGTAAAATTTTAGGGTTTGAGGAATTGTTTTTATGACTAATATTAACCCAAGCACGAGAAAAATAAAGTAACAAGAAAAGTAAACTATAGTGTAAACAATAAGATGGAAAGACGTATTTATCTAGGGTGCACTACTGTTTATTAGTAATCTAATTAATCCTATTTAATTGTCACACCTTGTTTAATGTAATGGAGATATTCGTTACTACCGATTGTCTGTTGGTCATTCACGCGTTTATGCAGTAGCCTAAGTGAAGCACGCCTAAGAATGGCTAAGCATCCCAAAATAACTAAGCATGCTTTAAATATACAAGCCAATCAAACACCTAATTCTAACTGAGTTATAGGTTATGACGGCGCCAGCTTTGGGTTTTCACGCTGTCACCTTGGTCGTCTCCACTGAGTCTTCACAAATCCATCTATTTCTCACTTTCTAAGCGCTTCTGGTGACCACGTCAGAGTTGTCGGCCACAGACTTGAAACTTTGTCTTTTTCGTCCAAATGAGCCCAAAACGTGTACATTTCCCCAAGACCTAGAACTCAAAAAGAAATGATCTAAGGCAATAAATGATACAATGTGCATTAAATTAAGGGAATTATCCCTAAAAACCGTATACTTTACACCTCATCATACTTCCAACACCCACACAACATACAGACAATTCTTTCTCACTCTCCTTGAAGTTACGGGACTAAATGTTGCTTGGATATTTTTTTCTTTTTTGCCGCCTCCTCCTGCAGGGTGTGTAGAAGGGTTGCCTAAGGAAAAAGTTAATTCCCGCTTGTTTTCCCGCAATGCTCCCTATAAACTAAATGGTTCAGACCATATCATAAATAAAAATATTTTAGCGCATGCTTTTTCAGATCTTTATTAAAAGCATGCCTTGATTTTCAAGCTTTCCATTTTTTCTCTCATCATTGCTCTGTGTATAGCCATCGCCCTATCTATATCCAAGGCTCAAAGGCCTTATATATGTCGTTCCCGTACAATTCAAAGCACAATTCAAAGCACAAGTATCTTGTAGCCATGGTCGCCTTACACCAAATTTCTACTTTCCCAATCATTTTGGCTACTTTTTAATTAGTTAATATTTCAAGCTAGCTTGTTTTTCAATCATCACACCAACTTTACATTATTAAATAATATAAAGTTCACAACACCAAAGTTAATATCGTTAATTACTAATTATCCATTAAAAAAAAAATAATAATAAAAAATAAAAAAAATAAAAAAAACCTCTCTTAAAAAATGTTTATTTGAGCTAACTTGTGAACTTATAAACTTATTTGACTTAGGCATATAATTTATTATAAGCTCAAAATTTTCAGTTATTTTGAAACTTATGAATTCATATAAACTCATAAATCACGATATAAGCCGGAAAAAAAAAAGTTCGAACCTTTAAAAAAAGCTTTTGTTATGATCACATAAAATGTGTAACCCAACAAATAATACTATTTAATATCCTTTACATTCTAGCAACCTTTTATTAATTTCTTTTCAACAAAATAATGCAAAAAGGTATACACACTCACAACTACTACACATACACAACACAAGTACTGCATAGCACGTTACCACCAACTTTATAACACCACCACCACCTTTCAAACCGTTACAGTCAAACAAAGTCAAACAACCATGCAACCACCACCTACCACCTACACCACCATCCCAATCTCCGGCACCGACGTCATTTTCCGATCATTCCAAAACCTCTCCACCTTCATCTCCCACCACCGTCCATGGCCGGAGTTCATCTCCGGCAACTTCAACCGACCGGAATCCGTGGACGAAACCCTCACCAGGCTCAAAACCAACTCAAAATACTTCGCCGTAAACTATCTCATCATCACCGCCGTCATCGCCGCCATGTCGTTGATCGGAGATCCGGCATCTTTGGTGATGTATGCGACGGTGGTGACGGCATGGCTTGTTTTGTTTGTGTTTAGAGAGGATCCGATGAATGTGTGTGGATATGGTGTGGATGATAATGTTGTGATTTTAGGCCTTGTTTTGGTTAGTTGTATGGTTGTTTGGATGTTCGGGTTTGTTTGGAGTTTAGTTGTTGGTGTTTTGGTTGCGGTTTTCGCGAGTTTTGTTCATTGTGTTTTTAGGAGCTGTGACGGTGTTTATCTCGATGAGAGTGATGCGGTTAGTCAAGGATTGATGTCGGTTTAGGCGCATAAGAGAAAAAAACAAACGGTATCTTTTAGAAATGTGTCTGCGCGTGCCTGCAGACATAAGAGACAAATAACTACTTTTAATTGCGTTTTGATACAACAGATAAGCGGGTTGGAGTTGTTTATAGCGGAGGGTGTGTTTTGAAGAGAATTGAGGAGATAAGCGGTATTTATTAGTGTTGTGACGATTTTTTTGTGTAGTTGTGATGGCGATTTGTGTGATAGTTTTCAGATGATTGGATTGCGGATTTTGGAATTATTATGATGGAGACGCCTTTGGGTTTCTTTTTACTGGTTCGATATGTAAAGTGTGTCTCATAATTTTACTTACTTATATAAACATTGTCAATTTGATTCACACATTTTTTAGTTTCTGCGTTCTTGTTCTTGTTCTCGTATCAGATAATGTGATGATCATTACTTTTAGCAAATAAATATTACTACTACTAATGGTTTAGTAACTCAGGTGGCACTTACCCTTTTACTGTAGTTTTAGTATATCTGTATATAGTGTCTGTAAAAGTCTTGATAATCTGCTAATATGGACTTTCTGACGGCAGATCTAAGGTTGACTTTGACTCATAAGTTCATCAAATGTGGTCCAATACATCACTGACATTTTGTCATTCAGAAAAGAACAATCAAGCCTTGTAGTTCCTTGAAATGCCAGAAATTGGGAAAGCGTAATTGACTAATTGAGGATGACTCTTATGAACTTGGTTTAACTAGGTTATGCTGACTAAGAGGATGCTGTTTGTGATGAAATAAGCTGTTTGAATTAGCAACTATTTTGACTACCAAATAAGCAATTCGAACGAACACTCTCCAAACTATGTATCAAAAGTCAGTAAGCAATACAAAACACGTGCTGATGTTATACTGATGTTTATGCTGATCAAATGTTATATGATGTTTGCAAATTGCAAGAGTAATATGAACAACTGTAAAACTGAAACAAAATGGTAGATTATGTCGTGGGAAAATTAATCTACTGATAAATGTATCAAAAGCTGATCTAATTCTATATCTTACTCCTCATTCTAACTAATTTTGCTAACGTTTCTTGAGCAGCCAGAGTTTGAGCATGATTATGACCAAGCATTACTGTCCGGATGCTGATACACGTCCTACACAGCTCTTCCCCATTGTCAAAATGTCCACCTCTTAACAACAACTTCGCTCATGTTTCTAGCAAGTAGCCTTCAATAATGTCACATCTTGACACATGTACTCGTCAATCCTCTTGTGTGAGTTCATCTTCTTTTTCCAACAAAGTAACCCATGACACCAATCCTGCATCTGTGACACAAACGATTTTTCCACTTCTTCAAGAACATTTGTGCAGACTTTTAGTAGCTCCAAAGCTGAAGTGCATCTTAAAAATGTCGTGAATGCCTGATTGAGAATGGGAACGTGTTTTTCTTTATGAAGTGAACCATGTCGCTGGCTTTTAGCTGCACTAATGGTGGCTCTGATTTGAACCCAAAGACTAAAAAAGCAGAAGCCCAGAGATGGTCTGAGTTTAAAATCGGGTTGCCTATTATCCTTATACCATGAATTGTTGCTTTGGCTGTGATTATACCCCCTTTAAGTTTTGCAAAATTTTGGGCAATGGGGTGAAAGAGGATGTAACATCCGGGATGATGTTTATTCGCTCTTCTAGCAAGGCCTAATTTGACCAACACAAGGGCGGAGTCATCTTCACTCTTTGAAGTTTGGTTCTTTAGAAAACCCGAACAGCAAAAGAATGTCGTATTTGCACACTTGACCCATTTTTTGAACCGGTTGTTGGACTTGCTTATGCTTGTTGCAGCTGCATCTAGTAAATTTGCTTACACGGGTAATGGAGCAAACCAAGCCCCGACAAGAAACATCTTCAAGGCAAGAAGGTTTTTAGTTCCGTTCGCTTCATGCAAAATAGTAATGCAAAAGATCAAGACTTTGAGTAGAAACTTATTGTTACCCCAAAACGCTTCATCAATATGAGACAAAGGTTCGTCTACCCGAATATGATTAATGGCTTCAAAAAGTGTTGAAGGAGCGATTGCAAGTTCAGTAAGCAACGACCCTATCACCCATAACCCGAAAGTCGACCTCTCCAATTTCTCATTAAATCTCCCAAGAATTTCAATCTCTTCACCAGGGTACTCTTTCTTTCGTCTTCCTTTCATTAATAAGATTGCTTCTTTTAATTGCAATGGTTGAAGCGGCATTGGATCAAAGCTCATTACTTTTGGGAGTCTAGTTGTGATAATAACATGTGAACCACCCGTGTTTCGTGGTATCAGATCATGTAAATCTCTACCTTCCCACCAATCTTTTTCCGTTTCCAGATTATCGATGATAAGTAGATAAGGCATATCACGAAATAATTCCCGTTTTACCCTTTTAAATGCTTCGGTTTCTTGCTCATCGAAACTCCTAATCCTCCCTCTTTCTTTCTCTTCATCTGCACTTACATCTAACCCCAAATTTAACGAGAGATTCAATATGTTTTGTCTGAAATACCGAGCTTCACCACCGACCCATAACACCATCTTGTATCGTTGACAGTATCTGTGAGCAAACTCTAATGCTAGCTCGGTTTTCCCCATTCCTGGACTCCCATTGATGCACACTATGCTGCTTCCGAAACTTTTGTATTTCCCACTTTTCGTTTTTTTGTATTTCTGCCTCTTAAATGAATTTCTCCCAATTACTGGTTCGACCCATGCTTCTAATTCTGGTTCGTTACACTTTCCAACTTCTAAATTAATAAACTTCCCATTTTTACTTCCATCTACTTCACTCTCCTCATCTGCCAGCCCTTCTGATGTTCCTGGTGTTACTTCTTTAACGACATTTACAGTACTGTCGTTATCGTTACAGTCCCGACATCCGAAAAAAGCTGTTTCGATCTCTGCAAGCTCCTTTTCTCTGCCGACGAAAATTTTATTTTTCGGAAACGGGATTTCATCGAAACTCTCAATTTCAGGTTCGGCTACGCTCATTCTACCAAGTCTACCCTTTAATATCCCGGCTGTTTTCGCTACACATAATCGCCAATTACCTTCATTTGCTTCGAGTTTAAACTCGTGGGACCTCATCAACCCATCTACCGCTTCTTTACACTCTTTACTATCCGAATTCTCAGCTAAAACATTTCCAACTTCGTTTACATCCATGTCGAAAAACAATGGTATCAGATTCTTCTTTTGAGAAAAGAATCTAATCTCTTCTAGACTTAAGTAACTTAACAAGCTCTCTTTAGTAACAACCACAACCCCGAATGTAACTGAACATATTACTCTATCAGCAATCTCATGGCTTTGAGAATCTGCGTATTTCGCCCTGTCAGCAACAAAACACGCAATCCCCTGAAGCTCTAGCTCAGATTTTAGCCATTTACAAAACCGAACCAAGTTTGGATTTTGACCATGGTATCCTATGTAAACATCACAACTCCTTAGTTTCGTATTTGCAGGCGAAACTGACCCTTTTTGGAAAGACATTCCAGGGACAGGAAATGAGAATGAAATACGTGGTTGTGCAGTTGCATTATTGGTATTTGTATTCGTATTAGTATTCGTATCAGGTTGAGGGACACAGTTGACGATTTTGAGCTTTGTTTCATCAGAAAATTCGTATCTTTCGGATGGGGGAGTGTAGGAAGTGCTTGGAATATCGTCTGTCCCGGACCCACAGTAGGATCCAGGAGTGGATGGGTGGGTTAATGTAGTTGGTGTAGTGGCACCAGTGGTGTTGGTAGTAGTACTATTGGTTGTAGTAATTTGTTCATCTCTAGTGGCTCTAGGAGATATATAAGGCGACTGTAAGGCGGATACAAAGGCGGAAGATGGTGGTGAGATTAATGATGGAGAGTTATATGGAGACGATGAAATCGATGTGGCTGTGACAATGTTGGTTAAGATCTCTTTTCTCGGCTTTTGAGCTGAGTTTGTTATTTTGATGGTGAGGTTTGTTGTGGCTGATGGTGGTGACTCTTTGTTCATATCTCAAGACAATATTCAAGAAACTTTACAAAGATTGGATTTTTATCCTAGAATTACAGTAACATCAAAAGGGTATGTGGCTATGTCAAAATGACACAAGAAATGAGTTTTTTTTAGCAAGATTTAAAGTGGAAATTGATGAAATAAATGGAATCAATCATGAACAGGAGTTAGATAGATTCTAGTTTTGCTCAAATTTATGCTGACAAAAACAAGTCAAATTTTGGATTTAAATCAGTGACTGTGAATATGATTGTGACTGTGAATTGAATCAGAAACTGATGAATGCAACAGTAGACTTTATGAGCATGAACAAGAGGTTAAAAGAGTACATACATGTGAAATAATACATCATCTTCATTCATTTGTGGGCCTTCCAGTAGTCAGTATTCACAAGTACTACCAAAAGAAAGATGATTGAGGCACAACTTCTAAGGCAGAAGGTACAACTTTAACTGGGGTAGAAACCTATTTCAAAATGTGCAGAAGGTATGACCAAATGGGTTAGATCCACAAAGTTTGAATATTTGTTAAGATAATGATTTTAAGTGGCTTAAAAAGAAGCTGCAGTGAGTGTATTAAGGTGTAAACAAACCAATTTTAAACATAAAATAACCATTTTCATTGGGTTAGGCATTTTCTTTTTGTTTTATGTGCTGTCTAGTTTACAATTCAAAATCATGGGAAATTACCAAATTGGACACAAGTATTGACTGGAATCTGATATTGGGTTGTGTACAAAGATTGGTCAGAAAAGTAATTTTCAAAAGGGAACAAGGCTTTGGGAGATGAAAGCTCAGAACTTGTTGGCAATGGTGATATTATATTAACTTTTGAAATAATTACATGTTTTGTCCCTATGGTGTACCCCAAATAACAAGTTTAATTCCTAAGTCGTTTTAATTACACCATTAGTATCTATTTTTGAAACCTGTTGCACATTTAGTCCCTATTTAAAAAAATAGGGATCATCTGTGTAATTATTTTTATTACACGGATAGTCCCTATTTCTTATAATAGGGACTAAATGGGCAACAGGTTTCAAAAATAGGTATGTGTGGTGTAATTAAAATGACTTAGGGACTAAACCTGTTGTTATTTGGGGTAAACCATAGGGATCAAACATGTAATTTTGTCTTAACTTTTTTATTAAAAGTATTATTCTCCGAAAAGGTGAAGATCGGTGGGATCACCCTGGTCCCATGCATTTTATGGATGCCAACCGGACCCTCAGGCAATGAGCACATGTTCCAGTGACTGTATTTATCAGGAAGTAGGCTTTCAATCTTGTTCATTTTCTCTAATAAACCCTTCGCTGATCAGTCAATTTGAGCATTTACAATAAAAGAATGGTAGCAAGTGATCTTTAGTGCCATGAAAGAGGTTTGAACCGGGTCTAATGACCCAAGCCCAAAGCTCTTGCCAATGGATTAAAGCATCATTGGTTATAATAAAGTATTATTAGTAGTAGTGAAGTTTGATTATTATTTTGTTTGATTCTTTAGCCAGAGAGGGTGAGGTCCATTAGAGTAAATGTTAAAGTTTTGCTCCCCTTTGTCTGACATGTGTGTGATGGCAACTGTGTTTCTAAATTTGAATACATGTTGATCTTTCAAGTATGGCATACTTTCCCTCACCATTAATTATGCCTTTTCAATGTACCAAATATGCACCCATACTTCTTCTTTCATATTCTCGTTGTCATTAATTTGAACTATATTTTATGATAAAAATGAATCTTGTTTCTTTTTCAACTGCAGGATAATCAATACATTAGATCTTGATTGGATCCAGCCATCCAGGAAATAGCTACCACTGTGAAGTGTGAACTAGATATCTTAACTACAATTAAAACAACAGATAATGGCATTGTGGACATAGTACATATGATTGATGATTTCATGTGCTTGACATACATTTTTTCTACAACAAAAACATCATTAGTTTCTTGTTATATATCTATATATTTTGTTTTACAAAAAGTATTTCAGTCAAATCATACGTGAAGAAGTTAATTTCAGTATAATTTGTGTTCTTTTGATGCATAAAGTTGTTTAAATGGATTTTGAAACTCCTCAAAGATGGATATTGACGTGATAAGTAGATGGCGTATGCCGTATGCTTTGGGCTGTTATTGTTAGGCACTTAGGCCTTAGACCAAGGCGTAATGCATGGTTCTTAACTCGATCCTGAACTTGGTCATCCCATTAGGAGATGCGTTCTCTCCACTACATCTCCTCTTTTGGGCGCGTTCTATACAAAAAATAAAAAAGAAAAAAAAAACGTTCGAAATAATGACCAACTTGTGTGAGTGTTTATTTAATTGATTTTGTAGAATATGTTTTTGGTGATGTACTTGGTCATCCTCATTACACTAAGTTGGTCATTAAGCTGTTGTAGAGAGAGAAAACTGATATGACAGTGATATCATCTATCTGAGTTGATCACCATTACGGGTAACCTTAAGTTGTACACGATGAACACTTATCACACATGGTATGAACATTTTTAATTACCGAAAACTATCTAGTAATCTAGTACAGGGCCTAATCCAATTAAGTATACGGTTTACACACAATAGTTAATATTGGAAAATAACATAATTAGACCAAAGGCATCGGGTGTGAGTTCATCACCCCTCACACCAGTTCACACCACAAACCTCATTAACTAAAAAAATGTCATGCATGACCGCATCACAAAATGGAGATAGTGGTGAGCTGAAAAACTTTCAGCATTTGTGCATTTTGTTTGTATTTTATCATATATTTTTTTTCGTTTGTGAGTGTATGTGGTATTTAGTAGTGTATATTTGTATAAAGTGGGTATTTTAATGAAATGTAAGTCGGTGTGACCTTGTTAGCATTGAAAGATGATAGGGTATGAGAGGAAATAAAAGGAGAGAGAAAGTTGAAGTTACGCTGTTGTAAAAGAGAATGTGTGATGATAACCTTTTAGCCTTAAACAATGGGAGGTGATTTGCATACTCTCATAATTGATTGAGACACTCAAATTTATAGTGTTTTGACATTTATACCCTCATAGATTTTATATTCATTTAACCTGTAAAGGTATAAATGTCAAGACACTCAAAATTTGAATGTCCTAATCAATTGTGAGAATGTGCAAATCACTTCCCTAAACAATGGGAGGTGATACTCACACCACATTTTTTTATGCATGCATCACAATTTGCGCATTACAGTATTGTACAATACAAACTGTAATGCACAAATTATGATACATGAATAAAAAAAATGTGGTGCTGAGTATCCCTTAAACAATGGATGCAAAGTGGAAAGAACTTCTATAATACGTACAGTATTTTTTTGAGGTTTTAATTAGAATGATACGTAGTACGTAGTATAAAATAAGAGAAAAGGCCAGAAAGAAAAAGTACAAGACCAAATAATTGTCATGTTAATTGTAGTACCAGTTGTTCAATGAATGTTTAAACATACTAATTTATTAGCTACTTTTTTCTCTTGCCGGCCTATGATTTTTCTTGTTATTAACAAAAGAAAACATTTTTAAGTTCAAGAAATACAACTTTATAAAACCGATACAGTGCAAAGATTTAAAAAGAGCCATGTTTACATGTTTCTTGGCTATTAAGTGGTGTTATTTCCGTTAAAAAAAAGTGGTGTTATTAAAAAAAAAATTGTTTATTTTCAAATTTATGTTAGAAGCATTTTCTTTTCTGAATACACAATTATTGGCTTACACGTATGTACGGGTCGGTGTGCCCTCTTGTTTCTATTAAACTCCATACTAAGAGGTCGTAATAGGGGTGTGAGAATTATGGAATGAGTTTGATATCATTTATGTTTATTTGGTTGAGGGGTTTTGTCAAACCATTTCTATAGGGCCCACAGTTGAAACCTATAGATCTATACCACTTAAACTCGGTGAATTTTGACAAACCGTTTCTATGGGCTATATTCTACCATTAATTTCACTCACCCCACTCTTTTCCTTCATATTTATTAAACAATATTCAAACCCAAATATATAAACCAAACAACATTTTTTGAACTATCAAACTCATTTTCATACCACCATATTATCATAACAATATCCATTGTGATTCCTTTAAGCAAACCAAACGGAATAGTAATTTCTCTCTTTCATAATACAAATAGACTTTAATGAGTAGATCTGATATTTAATTGATAAAATGTGCAATTAGTAAATTTTCTTGTAAAATATGAATGTGTATACTTATTATGGAATGAAAGAAGTAATTGATTTCATTATCATCTATCATCGTGTTCATGTTAGTGATCATTTAAAGGTTTTCAAAAGTGCACAGTAATTTGTATCTAACTTGTCATAGTTAAAGGGTGTTTGGGAGTGGCTTTGTAGCTAGATTATCTGCTTATCACGATTTACAAACACAAGCCGTTAAAAAAAGCCGATTTACAAACACAATAATGTGGTGGAAGTTGTTGGATGAGATAAGCTAAAAATCAATTGTTTACGTTTTCTTGCCTCCAAACCGTAGAATTGAAAAAGCAGGTCATAACATATTGTTTGCGAACGTGATTTTACTTCTCTCAAAATTACCCATTTACCCCCCCTCCTCCCCCAGCCACCACCACCATATTTTACCGTGAAGTTGAATTTTATTTGCTTGTTGGTTTCTTGTAACTCTTGTCTTTTAATTTATTTCTCATCAACATATAATCTTTGTTCCTGGCAGTGTAAGATTCATTAGAAAACATATATATATTTGTTGAGACGGTGTTGAGTGAAAAACAGGGAGGCAAGATGGAGTTGTATCTCTATATAATAAATACCCCTAAATATGTCTCTTAGTAATCTTATTGTTAAGAAAATTTTAAATGGTAGACAAATTCTCTTTTAGAATGATACATGGCTCAAGGATATTGGTCCTTTAAAGTTTCATTTCCCTCGGTTGTATGCTCTGGAAATAAATAAAAATTGCATTGTTGCTGAGAGATAGTCTAAAATAGATGATATAAGGCAAGGGAATTGGGCGAAGACATGATTATACATTATACATATCTAAAAACAATTGGAAAACATATTTTGGACTTAATATGTTTGGTCAGTTTTGACGAGGGACTAAAACGTAATTATTAAGAAAAATCTGTGAGTTTCTGGACTTGGAAAAAGAATATAGGTTATAGATCTATTTCTTAGCTTCAATTCTGCAGGTGGCTCGACCCGTAAGTCCACCCGATGATTTATTTGGAAAATAAACGGTAAAACTATGCTAGATTTGGTAACCAGATTTCAATGGCCAAAAACTCTTAAAATTTGTAAAGAACCCCCTATTGGTGTTCAGATAGAAAATGTAGTTGACCCTTTAACTTAAACGTAGCCGCTTGAATGTAATCAAAGAGATTTGTAGTTTGTAAAATAGAGCCGTTTTCGTGAGACTGTTGTAAACTGAAAATTAACAGCTTTGACACACAAAAGTGTTTTGGTAATTTAACACTGGTATGTAATTAATTAGATAGTGGGACCCACAAATTTGATAAAGACACTCAAATACCTTTTCGAATACTTAAAAACCAAGTTGTAACTCTTTGCGGTTTAATATAAACAGACTTTACAAAATCGGGTAACTATTAAAAACCAAACCGTACTTAACATCGGGCTTATCTTGTCTTATAAATTGCCCCAATTATTTTATAGAACTTATTAACGCTAAGTACAATGCATAATATATTTATATAAAACTCTATAATAACTCATTTGCATATTTACGTTATCATTTTTGAAACCTAAGACGCAACGTTACATTTTTAGTGTTAGACCCGTATCCCGGACACAAATAGGCCCCACCTTAGATGAAATTGACCAAGGTTTAACATGATTGGTTAGTCAATGAAAGTTAAGTTGTAGTCAAACCCGATAGTCAAATTAATAGTCAAAGAATGTGTAATGTGATTATAGAAAGAATTATGTGGCACAACTAAAATGGAAGTAGACTTAAGGGACCTAAGTTGCCAAGTGCTAACCATGTTATAAGTTAAGTGTGGCGAAAATAGAAGGAAAGAGACTTCGAGGACCTAAATTGAATATTACTAAATGTGTTATGTTATGAGGTGTGGCCATATTAGAAGAAAAGGGACTAGAGGAACCATTCTTGCCAATGGGCCAAACTTTTGGATGTAAATATCTAGATGAGGAGTCTTCTAGTCATTTTCCACACAAACCTTATCTCTTATAAGTGTGTGTGTGTGTTGATGGTTCGGTTATGAGAAATGGGAGGGAAAAAGATGGGTCTTGATGATCCATTAATGAAAAAGATTAAGGTCTCATGCTATAGGTTAAGTACTAGCAACAATCAATCAAGTTGTGATGTAAGGGTAAGAGATGATGATGATGGAGGGTGAAGACGATGATAATGGATGATGATATTAATGATGTCCTTGCTTGGCTTAGCTTGTTATTGAGGTAAGTGAACCGATTATAATGAAATGTTATAGTGATTTATATGCTTTATGTGTTATGTGATTCATATGCTAATGTAATTGTTTGGTTTGGCTATGTGCTTAATTGAAAGTTAGTTAAGGCTAGTTAGCGGTGTTAGACAAGATTTGATTAGGAAATGAGACTCTATGCTTAAGGGATTAAAGGTATGTGTTAAGCTTATTGTGTAATGTGTAATGATTATGAATGTGTAAAGCATGAATGAGTTATAATGTTAATTTTATATCCGTTTTACTTACTAAGCATTCATGATTACGGTTCAAGTGTTCAATGTTTTGTAGGTAATGTACTAAGAAGGAAATGCTTGGATTATGGTTTAGTAATGGATGTGCAAGGTTAAGAAGGTTTGGAATGTAATAGGAGCTTAGGTAGATACCGCGCTCAATATCAATGTTGTACCCCCAATGGTCATTTAATGATTTGTAAATGTTTGTCAAGTGTCACAATATATGTCTTGGTTGTTAAAGTAAAGAGTGTCAAATGGGTTGTTATAGTTATAACTAATCATTATAGTAATGGGTTGAAGTGTGTATATTTTAGTAAAATGAGTGTTTGGAATAATCTCTATTATGACCCATTTTGGGGTCATACGGGTCGAAGGGTTATGAAAATGATGTATTATGTTATATTAAAGATTTCTAAAAAGTTTTGTTAAGTTTTGAGTCTTTTAAGTCGATTTTCCAGAAATTGAGTAAATATGGTCTTTTGGAATATTTTATGTAGTGGGCATATGGCCATATGGTAATTTCAGCATATGGTCATATGATTGCTTCAGAAATATAATAAAGGGTATATGGTCAGCATATGGTCATATGGTATTTTCAGCATATGGCCATATGGTTGTCTCAGAAAACTAAATAAGGGTATATGGCCAGCATATGGCCATATCGAATTTTAGCATATGGTCATATGCTTCCGTCAGAGTATAAATAGAGTATTTTTCAAATTTTGTCAATTTTAGAAAAATCATATCTTTTAAAGCGTAAGTCGTTATGGGTCGCGCCACCCGTCATTTTGAAGGTATTAAAGTCTAGTTTCATTTAAAAATGGTTTTAAGATCTGTAATGTTATAGATTTTTATCAATGGTAAAAAGAGTAATGAAGGGTCCGTTAAAGTAAAGTCGTTTTCGTGTTAAAGTTTTAATTTTTAAGTCGTGTCGTTCACGGGGTGTAACAACTTGGTATCAGAGCTTCGGTTTAAGTGAATTAGGTTTCTATTTAGGTTTCCTAGACTTAAACCACTATTAGAATGCGTTGAATGTAAGAATAAGTTATGTGTAGAAGTAAATGTTTAAGTTTGAAGCGAATTATGAGATATGTTTTATGAACCTAAGTAGAGAATAATGCATGTGTTTTATAATGTTAATGTGTATATGATATAAGTCCGTGTAGGGCTTGATATGTTTAAATGATTGAATCGTCGTGCACTTTGGTTTGTGCCGGTAATTGCCTTTTGATTATAAGAACGTGTTTTAAAGAGTAGCGGTAATGAAATGTAATTAAAATGGTAAGTGGTATTAGAGACGGGGTATAAGTGAACTAAAGTATCGAATGCTTAGAGTATAGAACGTAATAATGATAAGTGAGCTAAAGTATAATGTGTTAAAGCAAGATGAGAATTGACACATTAATTGTTAAGTGTCTATTAATACGAGATGTATAGGATGAGGCTAAGAAACGATAACGAGTAATGATGAAATGAAAATAGAATAATTAATGAGCTCATAACTAAAGAAGAAATGAGTTGAGAATGTAAGTAAGAACGTAATGACATGTCTTATAGTCAGAAAGTGATAAGTATGTATAAAGTTAAGACAATGACTTGAAATTATGATATCACAACTAATGTGTATCATTAGCAGTGATCATTTAAAAATGAAAATGATAATTGGTAAGCATGTTTGAAATGAGTAATAAGAAAGTAAGATGTGTAAACACATAAAATGTGTAAATATAATAAGCAAGTGTCATTTTCTAATGATGCTTTCTTAAAACTAAATAAAAAGAATGGAAATGTGAATGTGTGTTGAAATGATGATGACTTGGATCCAATGTTGAATGTGAAAGGTTAAAGGTAACTATCATGTAACCGATGAGTTAATGTTAGTTAATGATTGTATCCTTCGGGATGACCAAGGTAATGGTGGAATATTTCTAGATTACCATGTGAATGATGGTATCCTTCGGAATGACCAAGCTAATGATGTTAATAATGGTATCCTTCTGGATGACCAAGTTAATGATGGTATCCTTCGAGATGACCAAGCTAATGATATTAATAATGGTATCCTTCCTGATGACCAAGTTAATGATGGTATCCTTCGGGATGACCAAGCTAATGATGTTAATGATGGTATCCTTCAGGATGACCAAATTAATGATGTTAATGATGGTATCCTCCGGGATGACCAAGCTTGAAATGATAAGGTAAGATGAATCCAAGCTAGAAAAGAGAAAAGTTAAAAGTGAAATATTTAATTTACAAACAATGAATGTAAAATAAGAAAGAGAAACAGAAGTTAAAATGTGTAACGAATAGGTGTGAATGTTATGTCGAAAGTGTATAAGTAGGACGATTTATGATTTCCTTGATTAAATGGATTGGGACGCCTTGTCATTTAATTAAAGAAATTGTGAATCCCCGAACCATGAGTTTATGTTTCTTGATTTACGTAGACTAGGACGCCTTTCCATGTAAATGAGGAAATATAAATGAGTGGGCTTATGTGTTCTCGATATGGCATGAGTAAGGTAGAAAGGGTAAAAAACGAAAGCCTAGAATTAGTTAGAAGTTTTAAGAACTAGGATAAGTAGAGTAGAATTAGAATGCGACTTTTAAATTGAGACATTAATTGAAACCAACCATTTGGAGTTTAAAGTATAACTCAAAAATATTAAGAGATTGGTAATGATGTTAAAACATGCCTTGAGGCGTGGTACAAAATACTAGTAATGATAGTAACGGATGCTAATTATTATTATTACCTTATGTGTAAATGTGAATGTGTAAGTTAAGTTTGACTTTTTGAAGTCAAAGTGTTGAAAGTTCTTATGAGACTCATAATCTTTGACGATAAATTGTAGAAAGAAGTTGAGAAAATGAGACAATGTAACGAAAAATGTTAACGAAATAACGAAATAATCATAGTAAGATTAGAAGATATTAGTTAATGTTGATCCGTGGAAGTAAAAATAACTTAAGATTTCCCAAGTGAACCTTAACACTTGGTGAAAATCCTTAAATGAAATAGAAAGAAAAAGGAGTTACAACAAAATGTTTAAGTGGATAATAGAATCACTATGGTAGAATTGAAATGCCAAGTCGTATAGATTAATGTTTGACTTATGTAAAGTCAAAACGACATAAATTTTCTCAAGTGACACATAATCCGTGATTAAAAAAGTTAAGTATAGTAAGTAAAAATGTGATGTGATGGAAATGAGGTTGGCAAAATGATACAATGATTATACTAAATGTGTCTTGTTTGATATAATGACCTTAGTAAGAGTTGTACGCTCTTAGACAAATCAACAAGAAGAAGAGCGAATTTAGGATTTTTGGAATATGTTACTTTGTGTTGCAAGATCACTTAGATCATTGCAATGTAATATTTGAATAAAAGTGTGCTTAGTACTAAGAATGGGGTTAAGAAATGACCAAGTCATGGTTAGTAATAGACGAGAGATTTCGGGGACGAAATCTAAATAAGGGGTAGAATTGTTAGACCCGTACCGGACACAAATAGGCCCCACCTTAGATGAAATTGACCAAGGCTTAACGTGATTGGTTAGTCAATGAAAGTTAAGTTGTAGTCAAACCCGATAGTCAAATTAATAGTCATAGAATGTGTAATGTGGTTATAGAAAGTATTATGTGGCACAACTAAAATGGAAGTAGACTTAAGGGACCTAAGTTGCCAAGTGCTAACCATGTTATAAGTTAAGTGTGGCCAAAATAGAAGGAAAGAGACTTCGAGGACCTAAATTGTATATTACTAAATGTGTTATGTTATGAGGTGTGGCCATATTAGAAGAAAAGGGACTAGAGGAACCATTCTTGCCAATGGGCCAAACTTTTGGATGTAAATATCTAGATGAGGAGTCTTCTAGTCATTTTCCACACAAATCTTATCCCTTATAAGTGTGTGTGTTTGATGGTTCGGTTATGAGAAATGGGAGGGAAAAAGATGGGTCTTGATGATCCATTAATGAAAAAGATTAAGGTCTCATGCTATAGGTTAAGTACTAGCAACAATCAATCAAGTTGTGATGTAAGGGTAAGAGATGATGTTGATGGAGGGTGAAGATGATGATGATGGATGATGATATTAATGATGTCCTTGCTTGGCTTAGCTTGTTATTGAGGTAAGTGAACCGGTTATAATGAAATGTTATAGTGATTTCTATGCTTTATGTGTTATGTGATTCATATGCTAATGTAATTGTTTGGTTTGGCTATGTGCTTAATTGAAAGTTAGTTAAGGCTAGTCATCGGTGTTAGACAAGATTTGATTAGGAAATGAGACTCTATGCTTAAGGGATTAAAGGTATGTGTTAAGCTTATTGTGTAATGTGTATATATTATGAATGTGTAAAGCATGAATGAGTTATAATGTTAATTTTATATCCGTTTTACTTACTAAGCATTCATGCTTACGGTTCAAGTGTTCAATGTTTTGTAGGTAATGTACTAAGAAGGAAATGCTTGGATTATGGTTTAGTAATGGATGTGCAAGGTTAAGAAGGTTTGGAATGTAATAGGAGCTTAGGTAGATACCGCGCTCAATGTCAATGTTGTACCCCCGATGGTCATTTAATGATTTGTAAATGTTTGTCAAGTGTCACAATATATGTCTTGGTTGTTAAAGTAAAGTGTGTCAAATGGGTTGTTATAGTTATAACTAATCGTTATAGTAATGGGTTGAAGTGTGTATATTTTAGTAAAAAGAGTGTTTGGAATAATATCTATTATGACCCATTTTGGGGTCATACGGGTCGAAGGGTTATGAAAATGATGTATTATGTTATATTAAAGATTTCTGGAAAGTTTCGTTAAGTTTTGAGTCTTTTAAGTCGATTTTCCAGAAATGGAGTAAATATGGTCTTTTGGAATATTTTCTGCAGTGGGCATATGGCCATATGGTAATTTCAGCATATGGTCATATGATTGCTTCAGAAATATAATAAAGGGTATATGGTCAGCATATGGCCATATGGTATTTTCAGCATATGGCCATATGGTTGTCTCAGAAAATTAAATAAGGGTATATGGCCAGCATATGGCCATATCGAATTTTAGCATATGGCCATATGCTTCCGTCAGAGTATAAATAGAGTATTTTTCAAATTTTGTCAATTTTAGAAAAATCATATCTTTTAAACCGTAAGTCGTTATGGGTCGCGCCACCCGTCATTTTGAAGGTATTAAAGTCTAGTTTCATTTAAAAATGGTTTCAAGATCTAGAATGTGTTAATACAAATATCGTCATTAAACGTTATTTATATTTTTGATCTTTACCTAAGTTTTGTTAACGACAAAAGTAAATATAATTTTTATAAAGCTTAAAGTTTGTCAAGTCTAATAGATATTAAAACAAGCTTTTTCAAATAATATCTTCATCACTCAAGCATTTACATTGTGATTAGCCATAATGTATGATAGGAGTTTTTAGAATGTTTTGGTTTCTTAAAAACTAAACATTACATATGCATTTACATATTTCTAAATATAGAAAAACAAACATATGACATCATGTGATGCATCATTGAAATCATTGGAAGATTTCACAAGATTCTTTGTGTAGATTTAAGCTTCAACGAGAAGTTGGAAGTCTTGTTTGTTTGGTGTTGTATGATCTTGTGTTGATTCATACTTCATTGTTGTACCAAACTATCATAATCTTGTGAGTGTGAGTAGTTAGAATTTTAGTCCTCAAAATACATTGTGTGTGGGAGTGGTTGTACCCTTGGAAAGAACTCGACATTTAGCTTAGTGTCGAAAATAGTGTAAGCGAAGTGTAAAGGTTTCTCCGCCGGTGAAAGGATCTTGTTGACTAGTGAAGTTAAACTCTCGAGTGTGAGACTCGGGGAGTGGAGTAGGGCAAGGAAAAAGAGTCCTTGTAGACCGAACCACTATAAACAACTTATTGTGGTTTGACTGTTTCTTTTCTTATATACTCTTTACATATTGTTTCATATTTCACTAACATATCTAAGATCAACATCAATTGATCTTTCAATAAGTTTCAAAACAAAGTTTTTAATCGGTAAACTATTCAACCCCCCTTCTAGTTTTCTACAATTGGTATCAGAGCCTCGTTGCTCAAGAATTTCTAAAATATATTGTATTTTATAAACTTGAAACGATCCTTGGATTCTGAAAACTTTAAAGAAGGGCAATCTATGCAAAGACCATCACTTTTTGAAACCAATGGATTTATCTATTGGAAAAACCGTTTTGAAACATATGTAAAATCAAAAGATATAGATCTTTGGTTTGTTATTATTAAAGGGGATTTTTGTTCTATAACAAAAGATATTTCTGTTGATAAACAAAAGAAATTAATTGCTAAAAATAATGAAGCTAAAATGATGCTTTATAATGCTTTGCCAAGAAAAGAATATGAAAGAATTTTTATGTGTGAAACCGCCAAAGATATTTGGGAATCTTTGATTGTTACACATCAAGGATATTCACAAGTCAAGGATAACAAAATTGATCTTCTTGTTCAACAATATGAACAATTTATTATCCCTGAAGATGAAACCATTGATTGTGGCTTTGCTCGCTTTAATACTATTATTACATAACTTAAAGCACTTGATGAATCTTTTCGTGGTAAGAACTTTGTCAGGAAATTTCTTAGAGCAATCCATCCGAAGTGGAAAGCTAAAGTGACGGCCATTGAAGAATCAAAAGATCTCTCAAAATTGTCACTAGACGAGCTAATCGGAAACCTCAAAGTACACGAAATGGTGATGGAGAAAGATTCGGAAATCATCAAAGGAAAAAGAGAGAAATTCAAATCCGTTGCTCTAAAAGCAAGAACGGAATCAAGTGATGATGAAGAATCTTGCTCCGGTAGTGAAGATGAAGAGTATGCCATGACCGTTAGAGATTTCAAAAAGTTCTTTAGAAAAAGAGGAAAGTTTGTAAGATAACCTCGAGAAGAAAAGAAGCCATTCCGAAAAGATCGGGATGACAAAAAGGGTAAAGGTGAAAGAAAGTGCTTTAGATGCGGTGATGCAAGTCATCTAATAGGAGATTGTCCCAAGCCACCTAAAAGCAAAACTCAATGAGCTTTTGTAAGTGGTGCTTGGAGTGATAGTGAAGATGATGAAGAATCAAGCAATGAGGAAATCGCTCTAATGGCACATGAGTCAAATGAGGTACATTCCGACTCATCTTATTTTTCTATTGATGATGACACTTTGCAAAAACAATACAATCAATTGTGTGAGCTAAGTCTAAAAATCATAACTAAAAATAAATTTTAAAGACTAAAAAGGAATTTTTAGAAAATGAAGTCTATGAGTTAAAAGAAAAGGCAAAACGATTAGAAAAGGGAAAAGCAAATGACGATGATTGCAAATCATGTCAAGAGCTTAATCTTGAAATAGAAAAACTAAAGCTCACACAAGATGTTATAATCAAACATAATTCTAAATTTAAAAGGTTTAACAAAAACATCGCTTGTGCCGATGAAATAGTAAGAATTCAAAAAACACCAGGAAACATGAATGGGCTAGGATTTAATGAAGTATTAATTCCAAAGAGTCAAAACAAAACGGCCGAAAAAGACAAACAAACTGTCAAAACTGCTGCAGTGCAGCACGGACCAGACGGACCCAAAATAAGGGATCCGTCCATTGTAAAAAATAGTGTCGTGGGGACTCCAGCAGGACAGAATGTTTGTGATACGGACCGTAGCGAATTTGTCAAAGTAACAAAGAAAACCAAGGATAGTGTTAAACTAAAACCTGCTGTTACATCAGGAGTAGGACTTGCTAAAAATGAATTTAGATAAAAAACTACTCAACAACGACATAAAACATCTTTTGCCAAACGCCCCTTTCCTAAGAGCAACCACAACGTACAACCCAACTATCAACACAACGGTTGGAATCAAAACTTCCCTAGACCATATCAAACTCCAGATTACATGTCATGGAACCCTTATCCATCGTTTCCATACATGAATCAAATAAATGGTATGTTTAACCCAAACGGACCCATGAGATATTGAGGACCAAACGCTTGAGTTATTTGCTTCTTAGGTATGCTTGAAAGTTGGATTGGAACCTGATGAGTGGATAAAAGATAGTGGATGCTCACGACACATGACAGGCAACAAATATCTCTTCTCATCATACCAAGAGTATGACGGAGGTAATGTCACTTTTGGTAGCAATCTCAAAAGCAAAATCATTGGCAAAGGTACGATCGCTCATAACTCTCTAACTATTGAAAATGTTGCTCATGTCGATAGGTTATGATTTAATCTACTTAGTATTAGCCAACTATATGATAAAAAGTATAAAGTACTATTTGAAGAAAATGGTAGTAAAATACTAAAAGATGGTATCACTATAGCTAAAGGAGTTAGGAAAAATAACATATACGTTATGAAAATAGATAAAACATCTAATGACAAACTTTGTCTAACAACATTAGATGATAGCTCAACTCTTTGGCATAGACGCTTAGGTCACGCTAATATAAGACTTATACAAAACCTATCTTCAAAAGAGCTAGTTAGGAATTTACCAAAACTTAATTATGACCAACATTTTTGCGACGCTTGCAAAATTGGTAAACAAACCCATAGTAGTCATAAGTCTAAAAATATGGTGTCCACATCTAAGTGTCTAGAACTTTTGCATATGGACTTGTTTGGTCCATCCGCTATAAGAAGCAATGGAGGCAACTTATACACTTTGGTCATAGTAGATGATTACTCAAGGTTTACTTGGACGTTGTTTTTAAAAACCAAAAATGAAGCTTTTGTTAAATTTGAAATTCTTAGCAAGAAAATTCAAAATCAACTAGGTGTTAAAATTGTGTTGATCCGAACGGATCATGGCCGTGAATTTGACAATGAAACACAATTTGGAAACTTTTGTGATACAAATGGTATAACACATAACTTTTCGGCACCTCGAACACCTCAATCAAATGGAGTCGTAGAACGTAAAAATAGAACAATTCAAGAAATGAGTAGAACAATGCTTAATGAACAAAACATTCCTCAAAAGTTTTGGTGTAACGCCGTTGACACTTCTACATATATTTTAAATAGAGTTTTAATACGTCCTTTCTTAAACAAAACACCATATGAGCTTTATAAAGGTAAAAAACCAACTTTAGGATATTTTAGAGTTTTTGGATGTAAATGTTTCATCCTTAATACTAAAGATTATCTCACCAAGTTTGACCCAAAGTCTTATGAAGGTGTATTTCTTGGTTATTCTCAAACTAGTAAAGCTTACATTGTCTTAAACAAAGAAACAATGAGAGTCGAGGAATTGTTGAACATAACATTCGACGAAAGTCCACCTCCCTCTAAGACACCACCTTTGGTAGATGATGACTTAGTTGAAAGTCAACTTGTAGAAAGTCAAGAAATAATTGAAAATGACAAGGAAGATGAACCATTAAATAATGGAATTATAAACATCAAAGAATGTCATCCTTTAGAAAAGTCATAGGACAACTAAATCAAAGAACCTTAAGATCACAAGCCCAAAATCAAAGTAATCATTTTTGTTTTGTGTCTACCATCGAACCGAAAAACATAAATTAAGCAATAAAAGATGAATCTTGGGTAATTACTATACAAGAAGAGTTAAACCAATTCGTTAGAAATGATGTTTTGAAATTAGTTCCAAAACCTAAAGATCAAACTATAATTGGAACGAAATGGGTTTTTCGAAATTAAATGGATGAAAATGGTATTGTGTCTAGAAACAAAGCTAGGCTTGTCGCACAAGGTTATAATCAACAAGAGGGGATTGATTATGATGAAACTTATGCTCCGGTAGCTAGGCTCGAGTCTATTAGAATCTTACTTGCATATGCATGTGCTTATGACTTTAAATTATTTCAAATGGATGTTAAGAGTGCATTTCTTAATGGGTTTATTAACGAAGAAGTATATGTTGCTCAACCTCCCGGTTTTACCGACTTTGAGAAACCACAACATGTCTTCAAACTCAAGAAAACATTATACGGTCTTAAGCAAGCACCAAAAGCTTGGTACGATAGACTTAAGACTTTTCTTGTTGAAAACAAATACTCCATGGGATTAGTAGATAATACTCTTTTTACCAAGAAAAAGGAGTCACACATTATCATTGTTCAAATATATGTTGATGACATCATATTCGGATCAACTTGTCAAGAGCTATGTGATGATTTCTTTAAAATCATGCACGGTGAGTTTGAGATGAGTATGATGGGTGAATTAAACTTCTTTCTATGACTCCAAATTAAACAGCTAGAAGATGGCATATTCTTTAACCAATCTAAATACATAAAAGATATGCTTAAGAAATTTGGTCTTGAAGATTCAAAACCAACTAAGACACCCATGTCTTCGGACACTAAACTCACCAAGGATGAGGAAGGTGAATCGGTAGATAACACTAAATATAGAGGAATGATCGGTAGCTTACTCTATCTCACGGTTAGTAGACCCGACATTATATTTAGTTTTTGTCTATGTGCTCGCTTTCAAGAAAATCCAAAGGCATCACACTTAGAAGCCTTGAAAATGATATTTAGATATATTAAGGGAACGACATGTTTAGGATTATGGTATCCCAAAGGAACGGGTGTAGAAACTATAGTGTATGCCGATTCGGATCATGCCGGTGACTATGTCAATTGAAAAAGTACAAGTGGTATTTGCACTTTTGTCGGACATTGTCTCACCTGATGGTTTGCAAAGAAGCAAACGGCTTTAGCTATCTCAACTACTGAAGCCGAGTACGTCTCAGCCGGAAAAGCATGTCAACAAGCTCTTTGGATGAAGCAAGCTCTTGTGGACTACAGAATTCATCTCAACAATATCATTATATTTTGCGACAACAAAGGAGCTATCGATCTCAGCAAAAATCCCGTCCAACATGCTCGTACAAAGCATATTGAAATCCGTCATCACTTTCTTCGCGACAATGTTCAAAAAGGAAACATCTCAATTGAGAAAGTATCCTCCGAAGACAACATTGCCGACATTCTAACCAAGCCTCTCAAAAGAGAACCATTTAATCTTCGTCATCATCAAGACAACTAAGGTTTTCTTGTTGATAGTTCTACCTTCCTCCATAGATGTTGGGTTGAAGGCATTAGTGAAGAATGCCCAAAGTGTCAAGATGAAAGCATTAGTGAAAGGTGTTCTTCATTCGTGTCAAAGCATTAGTGAAGAATGCTAAAGGTGTCAAGACGAAGGCATTAGTGAAGGGTGCCAAGTGTTGTGTCAAAGGCATTAGTGAAGGATGCCGAAGAATCAAATCAAGTCACATTTGGGAAGAATGTCTAGGTCGTATAATCGATGAGGTGCACCGTTATACATATAAGTATTTATTTATTTCCAAGGATGGTGATATCCTTGATGATGATGTAACAAGGAGTTGATCTCCTTGATATTAGGTGTTGTGTTGTGAAGGGTAGTAGTTCCTCCATAGTAATGGAACTAGGTGCTTAGCCTAGTACATAATAAAGGGTAGGCGACGTTGTGATAGGATTAGTTCTCCTTGGTGTGAAAGAACTCGGTGGTTAGCCTAGCACCGTATAAAGGGTAGGCGACGTTGTGTTAGGTGTGGTTTGCCTTGGTGTGAAAGAACTCGGTATTTAGCTTTGTACCGAAAAAAGGTTAAGCGACGTTTTGAAGGCTTCTCCGCCATAAGGAGATTGGTGTAGTGCTTACGAACTCTCGAGTAGGTGACTCGGGGAGTGGAGTAGGGCAAGGAAGGTGTCCTTGTAGCCGAACCACTATAAATAACTTGTGTTGTGGTGATGTGCTTCTTACTCTTTATCTTTCATTACACGTTTATATATCTATCTATCAACGTCCAACATAAACAACCAAATAGATTGACATAAGTCGATCTAAATATTTAAAAGGAAGTTTTAAATTGGTAAAACTATTCAACCCCCCTTCTAGTTTTCCATAACTTGCATGCTCTTGAATACTAAAGGTATTGCATAACTAATATGCATTCCCGGGTATATTCAAATGAAGCCACATTGAATTAGGAGCGTTTGGGTTATCTCATGCCGTTTGCCAAACACCCCCACTAAAGACTATTTTATGCATAAAGTGAGTCGAGATAATCGTAACTCCAAATCGTTTTCATATAGGCACACACACTAGAATCAAAACGTTAAGTTTATTCTCATTTTTAACATGTAAATTCTTGCTCATAGGAATAACCATGGTAGCCGCAAGATTCTATGATCACAAGGATACCGTTAACTACATTCCCAAACATCACAAAACCAAAGGACTTTCCAAGGAGCAAGTAGAAATATTTAAGAGTCTAGAAACTATGTACTTCCATGAGGGTAGAACCATTCACTCCTCTTTTATCGAAAATACCAATCTTCGTGAAGAACTAGTCGCTATTCAATTCGATTGTCTCCTTGACATCGATGAACCTATTTGTCCTAGGTTTGTGTTAGAGTTTTATGCTAGTGTCACCGGTTTCATTGATGAAGACAATGAGTTTAGTCTTAGGTTTAAGATCAATCAAAACGACTACACCATCTCTTTGACCCAATTTGCTCTAGTGCTAGGAATCCCCAACCGAGGGACATGTGTCTACTCGGATAAGTGGTCACTCACCGTCCTTGATGCAATAAATGACCGCTCTCTTCCCTACCAAACTGCTTTAGCGGATAAGGATGTCATCCATGAGCGCCTATTTATCCCAAGTGGTGATACAACCCGAGTCACCCGAAAGGGAAAGGAGGTGAACCGAGATCCATATGGAATGGAGCTCAATGAACTTAAGCCCGAATTTAAGAAATGGGAGGAACTACTTAGAGCCAACGTCATTATCACCATAGGGAATAGGGATCATATCAACGCTTTGCCTTTGTCACATGTTCTACAACTTGTCCACCCGTCACTTAAAATACTGTTCTGTGGTGATTTCTGGTGTCCACGGATCAGACGGCACCAAAAATTTGGTACCGTCTGTTAAGGATTTTGGTACCGCCGTACCTGTACAGGCGGACCAGGCGGCACCATTTCTTTGGTTCCGCCTGTGTAAAAATTTTGTGTCGTGGATCCTACAGGTAATTTTCTGAATTTCGCTTATTTCGACATTCCAAATTACCATACATTGCTTGCAAGTTAATCTTAACTAGTTACTACCCATTTTATAACTAGTATAACATACTTAGGCATGTAGGAAATCCATTTCCCACCAAAATTCAAAAATTTGAAAAATCCACCCAAGGAGCCCTTTTGCATAAAGGAAGGAACCAAACATTTGGTTCCTTGCAATCCGTGGGTAATCTGATTGTTAGGATCTTACAATCATTAGAACACATTTAATGCAAATCTTTGCCTCTTCACTCCATCCCTCTTGTATGGCTTGACTTGGGTGATATGACTAGCATTAAACCCACTTCAAAATCATTAGAAACCTCATCTCTTCTATGGTTTAACATCAAATCAAACACACTTCTCCATAATTCACCATTCCTATAAATTAAGAGGTTTTACCATGATCATCTTCACACCTTCTCAATTCTTACCATCTACTAGCAAAAGCTTAAGTCAAAATGACAAAAACTTCACCTTCAACCAAGCCTTGCAAGAAAACCGCTAGGATTAGCGTAAGACCTTGTTGCTTCGTCAACTTGAGCTCTTCATCCGAGTCATCTCCACTAACCATCTCATCTCCCATAAGGGATGACACAAACCTCACTTTAGCTACTCCTACACCCATTACCATCACTACTCCACCACCAACAAAGACTCCAAGCTCACCACCACCGGCACCCCTCCAAACATCAAAAACACCATCACCACCAAAATCTCCAACACTCATCCCATTGGAGTTATTTTCCACACCACCCACTTCTCCAAATCCTTTCTTGGAGGACTTGGAAGATTTGCCTCCTAGGCCCAATCATCCACCACCATTGCCATCATTTGGTACTATTGAGCGGATTGCTCATGAGTCTCCTAGACCATCGTTTGACACAAATGCCCCGTTAGGGCCACGACCTCTTCTCTTCCACCCCATCCACAAAGACATCCATGATCCTTTGTATGGGGATCAACCACTCCCTACATCAATGTCTCCTCACATAGAGGACATTGAGGAGTCCATGTGGGAAGATCATCCTACAAGAGAGGAGATTCAAGCCGAACTCCAACATCTCCACCAATTTTCAAATATGGTGGATTCTCATCTAAGTGAGACTATGCAAATGCAAAGTGCTTTGCTAGCCTCAATAATCACCACACCAAACACCAACACAAACATCAACACCTCCACCATTCCACCACAACAACACCATGAAACATACTACCCTCCTAGGCATGGTTGCTCCAATTGTGAGCAAACCGCCCAAACAAACGAACGGACCCGGATGATGGTCCATGAGTTCCAAGAGGAAATGAGGTTCATCCTCAATCACATCCTCGAGCGCCTAAATGCTCTTGCTCATCCACCACCTCAATAGGAGGGTCATAGATTATCTAATTTAAGCATTTTTTTATTTTCTAGGATTTTTCTTGTATTTTTCTAGGATAATTTCTTTTTCATTGTATTCAACACTTCATTGTGTTCTCCTTTCATGATTCTTAAATCATGAAAAATTTTAACAAATGAATGGTGTTTTCTATATTGTTGTTGCTTACTACATAGTGTTTGGAAATGCTTGTGATGATGATTATTACTAACAATTTTTCTTGTAGCTTTTTCACAATCCATGTCTCTTTCCATTGGCACCCAATTTAAGGAGAGCATTGGTCAAGGGGGAGATAATGGCTAAGGGCTCATTACACATTCCGCCTAGCATCTTCTTTTTGTTGAGACAAAAAAGGGGAGAAATATATAGAACTTGGATATTTGACTTTTTGAAAAAGTCAAACTGCATACATTGACTTTCTGAAAAAGTCAACATGATACTTCATTGGTAATATTTGACTTTCTGAAAAAGTCAACTGCACTCTTTGACTTTCTTAAAAAGTCAAACATCATGCTTCAACTAGTGAATACTTTGACTTTCTGAAAAAGTCAAACATCATATACTTGCATTACCATTTCTCTTTCAAGCTCTAAAACTAATATTTTTATAACTCTTGTACAATCTTTACATCTTTTATAAAAATAAAATTTACGGTTTGTCCTCAACAAAAGGGGGAGATTGTTAATACAAATATCGTCATTAAACGTTATTTATATTTTTAATCTTTACCTAAGTTTTGTTAACGACAAAAGTAAATATAATTTTTATAAAGCTTAAAGCTTGTCAAGTGTAATAGATATTAAAACAAGCTTTTTCAAATAATATCTTCATCACTCAAGCATTTACATTGTGATTAACTATAATGTATGATAGGAGTTTTTAGAATGTTTTGGTTTCTTAAAACCTAAACATTACATATGCATTTACATATTTCTAAATATAGAAAAACAAACATATAACATCATGTGATGCATCATTGAAATCATTGGAAGATTTCACAAGATTCTTTGTGTAGATTTAGGCTCTACATATCTTACACATTCTTGCATAGATATGGTTAACTTTGGCAAGATTTTGAGATCTTGCTGTCAGACCTCGGCGACACCAAATTCTATAACGGGCGGAGCCCTTTAAAGGGTTCCGTGGTCCGTGGTGCTTGCTGAGAGTTTTGGCTATAAATAGCAAAGCCAAACCAAGTAGTTTTTCATCCCTTTCTATCATACTCTCATACATTTCTTCTCTCTAACCTTTCTAACTCAGTTTCATATCATATTAGTGATCTCTTTTGTAGCAAAGAAGATCAAGTCACATTCAAGCTTCAACGAGAAGTTGGAAGTCTTGTTTGTTTGGTGTTGTATGATCTTGTGTTGATTCATACTTCATTGTTGTACCAAACTATCATAATCTTATGAGTGTGAGTGGTTAGTATTTTAGTCCTCAAAATACATTGTGTGTGGGAGTGGTTGTACCCTTGGAAAGAACTCGACATTTAGCTTAGTGTCGGAAATAGTGTAAGCGATGTGTAAAGGTTTCTCCGCCGGTGAAAGGAGCTTGTGGACTGGTGAAGTTAAACTCTCGAGTGTGAGACTCGGGGAGTGGAGTAGGGCAAGGAAAAAGAGTCCTTGTAGACCGAACCACTATAAAAAACTTGTTGTGGTTTGATTGTTTCTTTTCTTATCTACTCTTTACATATTGTTTACATATTTCACTAACATATCTAAGATCAACATCAATTGATCTCTCAATAAGTTTCAAAACAAAGTTTTTAATCGGTAAACTATTCAACCCCCCTTCTAGTTTTCTACAAAATGTTATAGATTTTTATCAATGGTAAAAAGATTAACGAAAGGTCCGTTAAAGTAAAGTCGTTTCCGTGTTAAAGTTTTAATTTTTAAGTCGTGTCGTTCACGGGGTGTAACATTTAGGTTGCTTCTAAGGTTTTTCCGGCTTACTTATCACTTTACTTGCACGTTTCTATCATTTTTGCAGACGATGAGTTCATAGCCCACTTTTACTCGATTAATTATTTTATAAACCCCTTGAGGGAGATACATACTATTTTACTATGAACACAAGTGATTTAAAACTGTATGCTAAAACTAAAATTATTATTGCCTAAGTACCACTATTGTCAGCAAAGTCCTTGAATATCACGAACCATTAATTACTTTATGTAAGTGTGAATAGATCTATGGGATTGACGAATCCCGTTTGGTTGGTCGGAAAGACAACCACGCGCACCTTATTTGAGAACATAGGTATTTGGCAAATACCTAATTTGAGCAATTATTATTATATTAATTTATTGACATTGTGTTAATGATTTTGGTGTCATGAGCTTAGTGTAATAATAACTACTTTTTGACTTTGTATGTGTTAAATAGTCAACTAAACTTGAAATCTTGTGTTCAGCAACTTTAATTATAAACATATGAATTTCACTCAACAATTTTGTTGACGCTTTTACCATGTTTATTTCAGGTCAATAAGGCGATAACTTGAGGTTGGAGCATTTGAGTTAAGGCTTGTTTTGAAGACTTAGGGATCGTTTGGTTTGCAAAAGGATTTAGAATCGGATTTGGATTTGGTTTAGAATGAAAGAAAATAAGATGGAAGAAAATATTTATATTTTATTAAAAAGTTTATTATAATAGTTGATAAATAATTTATTAAAGAAAAAGTGAGTAGTTTTATTTTTTAATAATTAATTTATGTATAGATTGTGAATGAAGATATAAATGTGGGACCCATTATATTTTTTGATTTGCAAAAGACACTATATTTGATAGGAATCAATCTATCATTCTTGGGCCCACAACTATTCCCAAAAACTTGAACCAAACAAATAAACTTTGGAATGAAACAATTCTTTGATTCTAAAAGGTATAAACCAAACGTGCCCTTAAATGCATATCTTTTGTACCATTTGATAATGTTTAATAAATGTTTATGTAACTTTTACTTTGGGACCTCTTTTGCATGCAACTATGATTTTAACAATAATCGAATGGTAATTTTTAAAAACGTCTTATTTAGAGGTCGTTTTCTATATCTTGAACATTGTGCTATAAAGTAACACCCTCAGTTGCCTTCCGCTGCTGACCCGCTTTTGGGGGTGTTACAATTAATCGAATTGGATTTTTTAAAATCAAAGTTTTTGAATTATATATATATATATATATATATATATATATATATATATATATATATTTATATATATATATATCCAAAGTTCAAATCGCTCAATTATTTTTCAGAAATTAATTTCTGAATTCAATTAGTGTCATTAACATTCAATTGAAATAATAAAAACGAGCATACCTTCACATTTTGTGTTGAATCACTGCTCGAGGTGCGTATGAATGGTCGTGTCAATTGATTTTGTGAAAAACGGGAGGTATAATGAAATAAAAACATCAATTTTAATTTTTGAAAAAAGTTGACCCACGTTAAACGGGTTACCCGAATTTTTTCGATTCAACCGATTTTATCCGATTAACTAATGTCTATAACCAAAACGTAAACTAACTTTTACTCATGCCATGCATGCTCGTAGCATGATATTGAACAAAAGAATAAAAAATAAAATAAAATAAAAGTAAACAAAGCTTACCATAAACGACTCCTAAATCATGGATCGGGGAACTATGTGCTCGATTTTGACCAAATTTAGGTGCTACCATTTTACGATATGTCGGAGTTTGGTTGTGATTTGGAAATTTTAGGGAAGAAAATGAAATGCGAAATGAGATCAAAATGAAATAAAGGGGTTTATGGGGGTTTGTGATAGTTGGGAGGTGAGGTTGTGTGGGCAGGAAACTTGAAATGACGAACACGCCCTCAATCGGATAAAACTTAACGAAACAAAAGTAACGGTCGTTTGCCATAATGACTATTTTGCAACCAAACCACGGTTTCATGGACATTTGCTATAAAAAGTTGGTTTCAGGGCTATCGTGCGAAAAATGGAAACTTTTTAGACGACATTTATTGTTTACCCTAGTTTTGAGATGGAAGAATTAACTCATTAACATATTTTACTAGTCAAGGATAAAAAAAGAAGCATTCTCTAACATAGTTAGGGCTGATCATGGTTCAAAAACCAGGTCGAGTTGATAAAAACCAAACCAGAAAAAAAGTGAGTTGGATCAAAACACCAGATCGATGACCAGACCAAAATGTGTTCGATCCTGTTTAGTCGACCAGATTTAGTTGGTCCTGCTCGTCTGTCTGGTCAAATCAAACATATTTTCAGGTTGTGCGTAAGACTGAACTCGACCAGACCGATACCTGAAAGTGTTCAGTCCGGTTTGATCGATCAGGTTCAGGCCGATTTTTAGGTTCGGGTCGATTCAAAATTTCTTAGGAGAAAACGATCGATCAACTTTTTGGTCCCGATCGGTCGGCTTACTGTGGCTAGTTGGTCACATGTAGTTCGAGTCTTTGATGATTTCGGTCGTATATACGATCGACAGAAACACACACATAAAACAAAACTCTCACTTTCCAATTAATTTTATTAAAGATCGCCACTACTTTGACAGTAAAAAGAAAAAAAGTTAATCTAACGGGTGAAATGAATGTCGATCGCCTTCCTGTAAGCCTTAAGATCGCTCAGCCCTTTAGGCTAGTCCCAATCGATTGGTTAAGATCGGTTGGGCAACCCAAAATTTTGTCCTCAACCGATGTTCACATCGGGCATCACGGTTGCGAGGGTCGGTTGCCACATCGGACATGGTGGCCATTTTGGTGATATCGAGTGAAATTCCAACCGATGTTAAATGCATCAAATCCCAACCAAATTTGCCCGTTTGGGCTAAAATCAAAACATTTTTAAAAATTCGACAGTTTGGTCATTAAACTAAAAAAAAAAAAAAAAACTTTTTTTTAAACAATTTTACCACTCTATAAATACCAACTTCACCTCAAACACAATTCACCACTCACCATTTCTCATCTATATTCATTTCAATCTAATTCTCATCCAACTTCAAAATGTCAAAGAAAAATACCCCACAATCAAAAAACCGACGATCACGACTACCCAAAAATGCCCCGAATATGAATTTCTCGCCGGAAAACAACTTCGAGTTAACCGGCATATCACCACAACAAAACCGGCCTATTCGCTTTCGTCCACAAAGTTTTAATTATCAATCACAACTAGCACAACCAAATCAAAACCAAAACCCGTTTTATGTTAACCATCCTTTTGTCCTACCGCAACGTCCTTACCACGATTACCGGCAAGAACCTAGTGGGTCGTTGTACCATCCAAACATGGACTTCATTTATCCTTCTCAACCGTATCAACCTTATTCCCCGATTCGAAGTACTAATCTTGACATGAATTTGGAAGATTATTTGCCGGAGTATAATACACAAAACTACCCAAGTCAAGATGCTTCGATGGGCTAAGGTTCGGGTCACGGTTCGGGTCACGGTTCGCACCACGATTCGCACCACGGTTCGTTCCATGATTCCATTCCCGTTGATGATTCTGATGATGAAAAAACCGCTTCCGCTGAAGAAATGTCCCCCATCAAACCAAAGCAGCCATCAAGACGTGCTTCAAAGGCCAAGGACAAAGGCAAGAAGCCGGAAACAAGCAAGGGGAAAGCCAAAACTTGAAGCGGTTCTGGGCGTTTCCTCTCGCCGAGTTTTCCAAAAGGAGGAAGAGGTCGCGCTTTGTAAAGCTTGGGTTTATGTGTCGGAAAACTCGGCGAGAGGAAACGCCCAGAACCGCTTCAAGTTTTGGGAGTTAGTGATTGACTACTTTAAAAAAGAAACTGGCAAAGACCGAACCTATGACTCCATCACTACCAAATGGAAGAGTAGGATTCGTAATAGGGTTGGTAATTATTGTGCTATCATGGAGAATATCAAGAATACCCATGGAAGCGGTGAGAATGATATAGACGACACTTCAAAAGCTCTTAGAGAATACCGTATGACGTACGGTCATGATTTCACTTTGGAGGAGTGTTGGAAGGTTTTAAAGGGTCATGCTGCTTGGAAGAACATTGTGATGCCGACTTTCGAAACGAATAGTCGGAAGAAAACAAAGGGTTCTACCACTACCTCTGGTTCAACCCAAGCTCGTGATCCTTTCGATGTCCAAGATGTTGATGATTCTGATGCGGAAGGGACTAGAGAATCAAGACCGGTTGGTCGTGACAAAGGAAGGAAGAAACCATCCTCCTCCTCTCATGATGATGATGTTCCATCAGACTCATTTGTACAATCGTTGGCCAAAACTTTCTTCAAGACCAAGAAGCCGTCAAAAGGGGAGAAAAGTAAGAATAAGGAGGGTTTAGAAGATACTTGGTTACGGTTGAGGGAAAAAGAGCTCGAGATGAAAAAAGAGAAACTTGAGCTCATGAGGCTATCAAAACGGGAGTCCGACATAATCTTCTACAACACCCCAATCGACCCAAAATTGACCGGCCGACAACTAGAAGAATTGATGAAAGTCAAGGCAACAATCAAAGCACGTTACAATTTAGATTATTAGTTTAAGTATTGTAGTGTTTATTTTAATTTCGTATTGTAATGTTTTTTTTTTTTAATTCGCAGTGTAATGTTTTTTTTTTTTTTTTTTTTTTTTTTAATTCAAACATTTTTAACATTAAATTTAAATTCATTAAAATTAAAAAAAAAAAACCACATTTTTAACATTAAATTTCAATTCATTAAAATTAAAAAAAACCATTGATCTAAAAAAAAAAAAACTTGGGTCATCGACTGTGACATCCGGGTCATGTCTGTCATTTGGAAAAGAAACGGCGTGGCGCTGGTGACCCAGGTCATCCCAGGTCACGATTGGGACCAGCCTTACAGGCTTACACAACTAAGGGCCCGCTTGGTTCAAAGTGAGGAAAGGGAAAGGAAAAAGGAAAGGGAAAGGGAATTCAAAGGAATGAGTGAGGTGGGTAATCAATCCCTTACCCCTCAATTTATTCTATAATGGTTCATTACCCATTACGGGGTAATCAATCCCTTTGCACTCCCTAACCAAGCACTAAATAATGAGTGAGATGAGCCCCCCTAACCAAGCACTAAATAATGAGTGAGATGAGCCCTTTTAAATACCTTACCCATTCCCCACCCCCTTTAACCCCTCAACCAAGCACGCCCTAAACTAAATCAGCACAAAGTACACCCATTCAAACACAAAGTACAACCAAAACAAAAAACTCCAAGTACTTTCCATGTGATGTGATCCAACACAACTCAAACTCATCGTATATTCGTATGTACGACACTTTTTATACTTTTTCCCCTAAATTTCATCGATATAAAGCTCCCTTTCTAAATTAGGGTTCTTTATCACCAAAAACAAATCTCAATAAATCATATATCCATCCAATCAAAGGTATGCAATCAACATTAGTTCACTTTTAATTAAATAAAATCTTATTGGTTTTTATTCTATTGTGATTCTGTGATCATAATCTGATCTGGGTATAAGTTAATTTGTGTTATTATTGTATTAGCTTAGTGGGTTATAGTTATGGATATAGGACATAATGTTAAATTGAAAGATAATGGTAATCATGATAGTGAAAATAGTGTAGGGTTAGAGTTGAAGTCACCGCCTGCGAATAAAGGGCGCGGGTTGAAAAAATGGCGTAGGATACATAGAGAGTCCGGTAAGGATAAGAGTAGCGGTTTTGATAGTAATAAGAAAAGGGGTATGACTGGTTTAGCTGGTTTGGTGAAACAAAGGAGTGAAGGGTCTAGCTCATCAACTAATGCTGTTTCGAATCTTGTTGGGATACCTAGGGGACTTGAGTATTCGTCTAGGGCGGATTCTGAGAATAGTAGGTCTTCGACGGCAGCTAGTGTTCCAAGGCCGAATTATGAGTTGAATGCAGTGAGGAGCTTGAATGGGGGGAACTCGGGTAGTGTCTTGCAAAATGATCAACGGCAGAAAAGTCCGAGTGTGAGTAAGAAGGCTAGAGGTGGGAGGATTAAGAAGGAGAATTCGATATCGAGTATGGAATCTGATTCCAGAAGCTCGATTTTTGTGTTTGCTCAGGGTGCTAATTCTGGGAGAAGTAATGGTAGACGAAGTGGGAGGTCGGGGATTTATGAGGAGGATGATAGTGATGATGCTCAGAATGGTGAGGGACGTTTAAGTGAGGAAGGGTTTGTTTCGTTTAGTAAAAATGAAGCTGATTCCGGAGATATATCACGTGATGAGAAGGTTGATAATGATCATGTGGGATCAGGGGATCGAAATGTTTTGGTTGATTCTATTATACCGTTGCATTTGGCTCAAGAAGCGCTTGAGAGAGGTAATGTTTCGTCCTCTATAATTATGCTTGTGCTATCATCAGATTGCCTATATATTCCGAGTAATGATTTTTGCAATCATCCATTTACATTACGGCTTAGAAGTTTATCTTTCTAATACCATAATTTCAAGAACAATTTTGGAAATTCGTGTCTTCATTATCTTAGTTTTTTTGCTTGATAGGATGCATAGTGCTAACAACCCAATCGTTCCATCTTTCTATTTATGCTACAAGTATGAATACAACTGTGAGCTGTAAACTTGAGTACATTTAGTGACTTCACTTTGACTTCAATTGTATTACATTACAGTTAGTAATAAACTTGAATGGCATATATTATTACAATTATTAATGAACAATGATAACCCACTGAGAGCTTGCTGATACAAACAGTTTTAGATCTTTTTGTCATTGTACTAGTACTGAATATTGATTTGTATTTTGTAGAAGTGTAATTCCGGCCTTTTAAAATGAATGGGTTGATGTTGATTTGCATTGTGCTTTATATCAAACTGGTCAAATATGGGAAATCAAAACATATAGCTAAATGGGGAAAATATTGAAACTCCCCCAAGTGTATCGTCAATGCTTACAGATATTCTTTTGTTTAATGATATAGATTAAGATTGTGTTTGTAATGATAGTTAAGTAACCAACACATTCATCATATTTGGAAGCTTTAAATTAGTGGATAACATAGTGCAAGTGGATCGCATAGTGTTAGCAGGTGAACCTAACTCGACCAGTCGACCTTGTCCGTTGCAGCCATATTAAAAATGGCCTGTTATAACCAGTGTTGACATGTTAACCAACCTGTCGGCATTAACAATCTCAGTCTTTCAAGTTGATTTTTTCTACCTGTAAAGAAGAAATTCAAGTTAATCATGCTAAAGATATTTGATGAATCTCATTATCCTCGTGCTACTTTGTTCTTCTAACAAGGGAGATGATGATATATGTGCCATGTCTTTTTATCACCTCCCTTATAGTAAGCATGTGTTTTCACTTTATCGCTAAGAGTAATAATAACATATAACATTACTACTTAATTGGACTGAATCTGAATGTCTATGTTTAAATATTCTAAATAAACCGAAGAAAAATTATGAACTTTTTAATCTAATTATTTAATTATGTTTTATTAATTATTGTATTGCTTAGCAGAAGTCCAGAAATTGAGGGATGTCGGTTTAGAAGATACTTTGTTTTATGATGACTCGGTTCAACCATCAGGATCAAGCTTTTTAGATGAGGAGTCCAAATCCAGTAAAAGTGCTCAAAAGTGGAACGAGGTTCATATGCAACTCAAGCTTGAGGAGGCCCTTGATATGCTCAAACTTAAGGATACAAAAATCTCTGAGCTTGAATCCACCTTGAGTTTGTTAGACATAAAGACCGAGCATGAGGAATTCTTGACAAAAAGAATTGCAGCTGAACTGGAATATCTAGTAATAGCAAAAACAATCGAAAACATGAAGGTGGATCACATAAATCGAAGCAATCTTACGGTGCAACAAAAGAACGTAGCACATGCATCACCGGTACACGTGCAGCTTGAAGATGCAAAGAAATTGAAAAATACGGTACGAAGATATGTTTCTTGTTTTTTAATCCAGTCGTTTTTGCTTCTTGTAGTTTTGTATATGTTTGTTTTGAAGTTTAGTTCCCAAAACAAGGTAGTAATACCTACATAATTTTATCAACAAACAGCTCTTGTATCATTATTCAACTTCCACTTGCTTAGATATTTTTGGTATATCATAGATCAGTTGCTGATCTTCTTTTGTAATATGACTTTTGAGCTGGAATTTGTGTAACGATTTAGTTTGTTAAGTTGTGTTTAAGGCCTTGTTACATGACTTACAATTAAGGAAAATGATAAATGGACCTAACTAAAGAGGCTTAAAAGGAGACCTAAATCCCTAATGCATAAATGAATTAGGTCTCCTTTTAGGCCTCTTTAGTTAGGCCTATGTATCAAAGCTCTACAATTAAACAATGTGATTGTATCCACTCATTTATTGAAATAAAAGACATTAGTAAAAATGTTTAAATTTGTTTATTAGTTACGTATTAAAGATGTTAAGCACAGGCATTTAAAGCCATCACCGTTTATGATGACCCTGTCAATTCGACAATATTATTATACAGATCTGCAATTTTTTGTGTTGGAACATGGAGAGTGGTTCCATTCTCTCTCTTTCGATACAACCTTAACGTCATGTCACTGCCTTTCCTTTTCTACCCCTTCATTCAAACCTCGGTAATACCTCATTCCTCTTTCCCCGTCTTTCCTCTGGTTTTCTTTATCAAAAACACACACAACACACAAAAAGTTGGGTTGAGGTATCCAGGAAACCCATTTTTGTTTTTATGAAAATCACACACACATCACCCATAAAAAGTTGCAGTGATGTCTCATGGAAACGTTCCTACGCATAAAGCACAGTGTGGGAAAGGGAGGGGTTGGAGTAGTGTTCCTTGTGCGGAGACAATCAATGTGGAGGCTTCCGCACCCCGTCCATGGGACCACATTCACCACTTGTATATTCACGCAGCGGGTGATAAGGCTGCAAAGCGAGCAACTCAGTTTTGAGCTGGTTTCGATCAAGCCATACTTTTATCTAATTCGAGCCCCAGCTGCCCAAATAAGCTCGGAACATATAAATAGATCTATATAGATGACATGTAATTCTTAGGTCTTACTCGAAAGATACATTATAATATAATGATTTAATTACATAAATCGTCCCTGTGGTTTGTCAGGTTTCACGAATTTAGTATTTGAATTCCTTTTTCTGCAAATCTTGTCTTTGTGGTTTTAACTCGCTACGGGTTTGGTTCTTAACCACTAACACTGTTAGTTTGATTGTTATGTTAAACATGTGACAAGCATATGAAAAGGCATTTATGTCTTTTCATGCATTTTATAATACCAACATACTTCCTCCGTCCCATATTAATTGTCATGTTTTGATTTTTTAAGTCTTTATTTTTTAATTTTTACCTTAAATATTTTTATTTGTGTTATATAATGTTTAATAAAAATTATACTAATAAAAAATACATTTAAAACTCAATCTATTCATATATTTTGCATCAAATATTATATAACACAATTAAAAATATTTAAGGTCAAAATTAGAAATGAAAGACCTAGAAAATTCAAAGTGGACAGTCAATATAGGACGGAGGGAGTATAAAAGACACTCATGTACGTCCCTTTCCCCACACACATCCAATTTTCTTGTCTCAATTTCCTCACACACATTCATGTATATCTCTTTTCCCTCTCACACAAAAAGGCACTTATATATCTATACTTTTTCTTCTCTCTTTCACTCCAACAAAACCATCACTTCCGGTCAAGATCCAACCATTGCAACCACAATGGGCCAATTTACGACCACCACAGCGCCGAAATCACCCACCCCTGCTTGCACCAACCACCTACCGCCGTTGCTCACCAACTGTTAGATCAGGCCAAACTCATAAAACATAAGTAAAAAACTCATACATTTGGCCAAATCTCGAAAGTGGTAGTGATGGTTGGAAGCGGGTCCAAACACACACAACTGTCCAAACCCATTGAAGGAAAGTGTTAAGATTATGTATGTAGATAAGTTGTCAGTTGTCTTTTTTAGGAAACACTTTTTCACTTCTTTTGTCTACAGGCGGGAAAATGTATTTATTTTATTTTTTCAAACATAAATGTTTCTTTTCAATTCTCACATCTTCCAAATTCAGACACATACTTTCACTTTTCTCTACTTCATAACAAAAACTCTACGTCTCTTTCTCTCATTTTATCACACCCACCTCCCATCACTACCTCATCTCAGCCGCCAGTCCGCCACCACCATCCCATCTGCCGGCCACCATCCTAGCTGCCGCCACCACCATCTCAGCCATAAATTAAAAAAAAAAAAAAAAAACAATATTTGTTAAAATGGTATCAAAACAATTAACAAACACTTTTAATCACCCAACCAACCACCACACGGTGATCTTATTCATTATTATAACAATATACACAGACAACTTGTCCTCAACACGGATGCAAGCCAATACAATACAAAGAAACAAGTAGTAGTCCCTCTATTAGGTGCTACTACAACACTTACAATACTCACACACTAAAACTGATAACTACCAAACTATATTCAAGATCAAGATGATCTTGTTACAAACCAGTAACAATGAAAATAAATCAGAAACCAAACAAAATGAAACTGGTAAAACTTGAGAGAGTATGTTGAGATGAAAAACTTGACCAAGAAAACTGAATGAGAAAACCTTAGTAGGATATGAGTTTATATAACACCAACTTACACTTTAAACCCTACACAAACACAAGACTAACAAACACGGCTCAAAGTTATATATTAGCTAAAATAGTTATAAAACATGTACACATTTAGCCCCTGAAGGTTCAATAGTTTGCTAAAAAGTGTTATTACTTTCAACACCCCCTCAAACTGATGAATCTGCATAGCGATTAAGCATGCCCAATTTTTTAACCATAACACCATGTTGCACAAGACCAAGAGCCTTAGTCAACACATCTGTAGTTTGATCTTTAGAATCAACTTTCACAGTTTTGATCAACCCAGATGCAACCTTCTCTAACCAAATGCACATAAATATCAAAATGTTTTGTTTTTTCATGCATAACTGGATTAGCAGCAATCTGCATAGCGGATTTATTATCATCACAGGGTAACTCCACATGTAACAGTTTTTCAGAAATGCTAAGATCTTTTAAGATCTTAACAATCCACAAAACCTCACAAGTAGTAGCAACCATTGCTCTATATTCAGCCTCAGTTGAAGATTTAGACAATGTAGCCTGCTTCTTACTCTTCCAAGAAACTAAATTCCCATTCACAAACATACAATAACTAGACACAGACCTTCTAATAACTAGACACTTTGCCCAATCAGAATCAGAGAAAGCCACAACATTAAAACCTTTTTGACTTTTACCACACCTAATACCACTACTAGGTGCCAATTTCATATACTTAAGTACCTGTAAACCAATATCAAAGTGAGACTGTAATGGAGTATGCATATGTTGGCTTAAACTATGAACAACATAAGCAATATCAGGTCTAGTCATAGTCAAATATATCAACTTTCCAACAAGCTTTTGATAACTAGTAATATTTTTCAAATACTTGTCATCATCAGTTTCTTTATGAGCCAGAACAATATTTTCTGGCAAAGGGGTCATAACATGTCTGCAAGGAAGTAGCATGCAATAACTCAAGATAATATTTCCTTTGACTCAAACACAACCCAGTCTTAGTCTTTAAAACTTCAATACCAAGAAAATATTTGAGTTCATATAAATCTTTAATTTTAAACTTGTTTTTCAGAAAACTCTTAAAATTTTCAATCTCAGTTTCACTGTTGCCTGTAATGACTAAATCATCCACATACACAAGCAAGAATAAAATAGTTTTGCCTTTTAACAAACAAAGAATGATCATGTTTAGACTATTCAAAACCTTCTTCAAACAAGGCTTCAGTCAGCTTAGGATTCCAATGTTTAAGAGCATGTTTCAAGCCATACAAAGATTTCTTTAAAAGATAAACTTTGTTATCCCCTTCCTTAAAAAACCCTGGAGGGGGTAACATATAAACATCTTCATCTAAATCACCATAGAGAAAAACATTGTTAATGTTCATTTGAAATTTTTTCCAATCCATTTGAATAGCAAGACTAATTAGACACCTAACATTACATATTTTAACAACAGAATTGAAGGTCTCTTAATAGTCAACACCTTTTTTTTTACCAAACCCTTTGGCCACTAACCTAGCTTTATATCTCTCTATTTCACCAGAAGACTAATACTTGATTTTAAAAACCCATTTACATCCTATAACTTTCTTACCACAAGGAAGCTCAACAATTTCCCAAGTACCATTCTCATATAAGGCATTCATTTCCTCAGTCATAGCATTAATCCAATTAATGTCTATTGAAGCTTCTTCAAATGAAGAAGGTTCACCAGACTTGTTCATATTAGAAACAAAACAATAATTCTCAATAGTAAGCACAACATGATTAGCATATCTATGTAAACCATATTTAACTTTATTATCAAATACATACTCATTCAACTTGGAAGGCAACACTCTCTTATACCTCCTATTGCTACTTTCCTCTAAGTGATTTAGAAACAAGTTTTGAAAAACAGGAACCTCATTTTGATTTTGAAAAACATTTCCCTCAGATTTATCTTGATCACCTAAAGGAGTTGCAGTGTGTTGTTCATCATTTCCAGGTTGGTGATTAACATCAGACACTGATTGAGGTATATGTTCAACATGTTCAGGCTGATTTATGTTATCACCAGACCTTGGTTGATGCACACTACCATCTCTACCAGAAAAAAATGTTGTATTTTTAGGATGGGACATAAAAACATTTGATTCTTCATCATTGGGAGTTGAAGTTTTGGTTGTTGTTTCAGACTCAAAAGAATAAAAAAAAAAGTTGAGTTAATTGCATTTTTGGTCCTTGTGGTATGGCCAAATTGCAGATTTGGTCCCCAAAACTTTGAAAGTGCATTGAACGTCCTCATTTTAAAGTTTTCGTTGCATGGACCCAATATGCAATTTCAAAGTTTTAGGGACCAAATCTGCAATTTAGCCATACCACATGGACCCAATATGCAATTTGGCCATACTGCAGGGATAAAAAATGCAACGTAGACTTCAAAATGCGGACGTCCAGTGCCCTTTCAAAGTTTTAGAGACCAAATCTGCAATTTGGCCATACCGCAATGACCAAAAATGCAATTAACTCAAAAAAGTTTAAACTTGAAACCTCTGTATCAGTCTAAAAAAATAGACTGATTATTTTGACCCATCTTAAAAGGAAAGACAGTTTCATAAAATTTTACATCTCTTGAGTAGAAGACAAATCTATTTTCAAGACTTAACAGTTTATAAGGTTTTTTTCCACTGGCATAACCAATCAAAACACATTTTTCAGACCTTCTAGAAAATTTATCAGTTTCTTTCAAAATAGTAGCAAAACATAAACAACCAAAACTCCTAAGATGAAACAGACTAGGTTCCTTACCATATACCATAGAAAAAGGTGATTTTAAATTCAGAATAGAGGAAGATAACCTGTTAATCAAATAGGTAGCAGTTAAAATACACTAATACCAAAACACAAGAGGAATCCCCCTTGAAACATAAGACTTCTAGCTACATTTAGCAGATGTCTGTGTTTCCTTTCATCAAACCCATTTTGCTGAGGTGTATAAGCTACAGAGGTTTGATGCAAAATACCCATATTGTTTACAAATTCATTCATTTTATTGTTCACAAACTCAGTACCATTATCAGATCTGACTTTAATTTCTTATCAAATTGTGTCAAAACCATATTAAAGAAAATGACATACATGTCGAACACCTCATCTTTCCTCTTAAGCAAATACACCCAAACAGATCTACTATAATCATCAACCACAGTCAAGAAAAATCTATGCTCCTCCCTGCTTACCACCTTATAGGGCCCCAAAAGATCTAAGTGAATTAAATCACCAATTTTTTTAGATTTATTCTCATTTAAAACAAAAGAATCCATGGTTTTTTTGGCCTTGTAACATACATCACAAAGACCATTATGATTAACATTGTTCAGTTTAAGAGAATTTTTAAGTAATTTCAAAACCTGATTAGCAGGGTGACCAAGCCTATTATGCCAGACTTCTTTAGACACATTACAAACAAAAAACTCACTTTTAACCATATATGCATACATGCCACAATTCTTATCAAACAAGTAAAACCCACCAAATTCACTACCAGTCCCCAACACTCTATGCCTTTTCAAATCCTAAATATAACAAGTAGTTTCATTAAACCCAACACTTAGCTTACTATCCTTAATCAACTTGTTAACAGACAATAAGCTAACACAATACTTAGACACAACAAGAACATCAAACAAAACCGCATCCTTAATAAGTCTCAGATTACCCACATGAGTAATATTAGCTAAAGTACCATTAGGATGACCAATAGTAAGCTTTAACTCAGAAATACCAACAAAATTAAACATGTCTTTAGGACTATTAGTCGAATGTTGATTAGCCCCTGAGTCAATTACCCACCCAGATGATAATTGACTCAATTCAGATTTATGTTGGCACAGAAAACATTATAAAAGTTTTGATTAAAAAATACATTGCAGTTAAAAGATTCATTAACTTCATAACATGCTCATTAGTGAAAGACAGAGTACCAGTACGTACCAATTTTCAAACCATTATTAAACACATTAGGACTTTTGGGATCATTGGTTTTGTTAAAAACAGGTTTAAGATTAGGTTTCTTTTTGAACCCTGGAGGGTAACCAATAATCTCAAAGCACCTATCAACAATATGCCCCTTCAAATCACAGTTAGTGCACAACAAACTATCATAATTCCCTCTATTACTATTCCCAGAGTTATTATTCCATGTACAAGTGTTTCTTTTACAATTAACATTCTTCGGGTGAAGGATGAATATACGTAACAAAACTTTATCAAATTAACCAATATATGTAACATACTTATTTTATTCTCAACATACGTAATATACTTTCAAATACTTACCAATACACGTAATATTGACAGGTTACCACTTTAAAAAGTTGCAGTCATGGTCCCTGTCATTTGCGTTAACTTTCACCGTTAGTCCTTTAACATTTTTTCACTTAAAAAAGTTACAGTAATGCTCCCGGTGGTTTGCTTTGACTTTCATCGTTAGTCCTTTGGCTTTCATCCTTTTTTATATCCGTTTTTTACATGTTTTTATACACGTTTGTGCCATTTTTATATACATTTTTACACGTTTTTATACACGTTTTATATACGTTGTTACACGTTTTTTACACACATTTTTATATATGTTTTTATACACGTTTTTTGCAAGTTGTTATACACTTTTTTATACATATTTTTTACACGTTTTTATGCATGTTTTTATACATGTTTTTATATACATTTTTTACACGATTTTATGCACAGTTTTATATATGTATTTTACACCTTTTTAACACGGTTTTATACACGTTTTTAAAAATGTTTTTTAAACGTGTATAAAAACAAACGTGTATAAAAACGTGCATAAAAACGTGTATAAATTTGCAAAAATGTGTAAAAAGCATATATAAAACCGTGTATAAAAACGTGCATAAATTCGTGTAAAAACGTATATAAAAAAGTGTATAAAAAAGTGTATTCGTGTAAAAAAAGATGTGTGTAAAAAACGTGTATTAAAGCGTGTATAAAAATGTGCATAAAATCATATATAAAAATGTGTATAAAACCATATATAAAACGTATATAAAAAAGATGAAAGTCAAAGGAATAATAATGAAAGTCAAAGAAAACCACATGGACCATTACTGTAACTTTTTTAAGTTATAAAATGTCAAAAGACTAACGGTGAAAGTTAACGCAAACGATAGGGACCATTACTATCACTTTAAAAACTGGTAACCTGTCAATATTACGTATATTGGTAAGTATTTGAAAGTATATTACGTATGTTGAGAATAAAATAAGTATGTTACATATATTGGTTAATTTGAGAAAATTTGTTACGTATATTCACCCTTCACCCTTAATCTTATTATCAAAAGCTTTAGAAACAAATGCAGAAACCTGAGCCTTCTCAGTTTTCACAAAAGTGGTTGGAATCCTTCTATAGTATTCTTCCCTAGAAACAATCATAAGGGCATCTTTGACTTCAGGAAGTATTTCCCTAGTCAAAAGACTGCTCCTTATAGGTTGATAAATGTCATCAAGACCCATGAGGAATTGCATCAACTTTAATAGTTCTCCATGATCAATTAACTCTTATCTAGTTTCACATGTACAATCAGAAAGTTTGGTAAGAATGTCGAATTCTCTCCATAGAGAATTTAACTTGTGATAATACCTAGAAACAGGTAAACCACGTTGCTTAAAACTATTTATTTTCTGAAGTAAATTAAACACAAGTGACCCATCAATCCTATTGTAATACCCTAAAACCTGGAATAACATTATAATCATTTAATATAATTTTACCCTAAGCTAAATAAATAAATAAGTAAAATACTATGTGTTATGACATAAATTATAAGTTATTAGCATTTGTTTTAAATATAATTTAACTAAAACATTTGTTACATTTTCTATAAGTAATAAGTGTAAAATCAGTTTTGACAGTAATAAAGGAATTTATAAAATGGACTCCTAAATAATAAATGACTATCAATTCATGTAGATCCGTTGAAGAAGGAGTGACTGGTGTTTTTCCCAGTATTCATTTCCGTTAAGGTATATATTCTAGCCTTTCTCAGTAAGGGTTTATTCTCATGACTTCTCGATCCTTGACTTGATTCCTTTGCTTTAAATGATTTTGTTTGATATGATCCTTTGATATGCTTCACTATGATATGATTCAGTTTGCTATCCATTCTGTTATGATGTTCATTATGTTATCTCATATGATATGAGATTATGTTCAGTTTGATATGCTTTGTTGATTATGCTATGATTGCTCTGTTATGATTATGGATAGCTCTGCTTGCTTTGCGTTGTTTGTTCTGTTTCCCGAGATTCCATAGTCATGGAGGTATCATGACCATGTCATTGAGGCACCAATGGCATGACACTTTCTGTGGAGGTGTGATTGATCCATGTCGTTCCCTTCTGTTATGATATGATATTTGTGCACATGGCCATTTTGTATATGTATGTTCAGTATAGTACTGGCATATGTATTCTGTTATGCAGGGAGCATATGGATGCTTCCTAGGTATATGATTTGGATTTGGATATGATTTGACTTAGTGATTGGTTTGTGCGTGCCATGCACCCATTTCACTTCTGGTACATTGGAGTCTGCAGCTCCCTGTACAACTTCTGATTTGACAGATATATGGATATGATTATGATTATGTGACTAAGCATGTGGCATGCTTTCTGAGCTCGTTAGGCACTTCTGTATGATGATATGATTCTGTTTGGTTCTTTGAGTTCCTTACGATACTTATGACTCACTTTTGTTTTGCTTTTGATATGATATGTTGAAACACGTTAGACCTTGATAGATCTAGAGCTCTCACAGATCGTTAGTATTGTCTATGTAATCACAAACAAACTAATAGATAATCTCCACAACTTATATTCTTTAGCGGAAATCAAATATAAGCATAAACACAGATAACTAAGAACTCGTTGATCCTCTATGGATCTTTATATTACTAAAACTTTGTTTAAGCACACGTACATCATTCATTCTATTGTGTTCCTTTTATAGACAAGTAACCCTAACTTGTTCTCCAAGAACCGTATAACTATAAAACTAAATAAGATATACACAATCACTTCCTAATAAAGCTCATGCATATCCTAACTATTCTAGAATACACGGAATACTATCTCCGCAGAAACAAACTATAAACTAATAAAGCTTCAGCATAATCATGTCTTCAGTAGAATCCAGCTACACTTCAGCAGAATCCTTCAGCAGTTTCATCAGCATAATTCATACTTCACATAATTCCCAACAATCCTCCCCTAAACTGGAATTTGACTAGGTTAAGTTCCAGTTTCTTGATAGATCTTCAACGCTTCAGAGGATTGTATTCGAACATCAGCAACAAAAACACTAAACAATGACACCTCGATGATGACAAAACATGAAAGTTCCAGGTCTTTGCAGCAACAAATGACAACATGTACATCAAAACATATTAGTTTCATACTATTCTCATCACATCCAGGTGTGTTAACTCCTGTGAGAGGTGAATCATTGAAAATAATGGATTTGATGTCTCTTTACCAATAGCCATCACTACTGGAGTAGCCAAATGTTTAAGTTCGAAAACTATGGTACACTGATAACCATCTGATTTATTAGCAAACCAGCAACCATATAACGGATTTGAAATGTCTTTACCTGTAGCCGTTTGCTCGGGACTAGTCAATTCTTAGTATTGGTGAACTGATTACCAAATATGGTATTCCACGCCTTTACCACAAGCCATATACATGTGGGCTAGTCAATTCTTGGATTCCAAAAAGGAATAAACCATGGTGAATTGATGACCAAACAACACTCAACAATTAAGCATGGGTGGTTGCAAACCCTATGATTTTGAGCAAACCATTACAGCTATCAGCAGATTTGATGTGTCTTTACCAAAGCTGTACCCTTTGGACTAGCCAACTCTTTTACATACACAAGGTACATCTGGTGAGTTAATAACCATCAGGAAGATACAACAAACCTGCAATAAAAGTTAGTTAAACAAAGAATATACATAGATTTTTTTATTTTTTTTTATTTTTTTTATTTGTTTTTAACTAAGAAACAAATAAAAAAATATTACAAACTATACAAATTACCACAATCAAGATGAGTTTCTTTGTTGCATAAGCTGATTCTTAATAATGCCAACACATTGTTCAGCATCCAACTTATCATTTCCAACAGGACCCGGAGGAACTTCCAACTTCTGAATAAGCATTCTTTCCATAAGCCTCATAGATAAGGGATAAGTTCTGTCAGCAAACATACAGACAGTAATACCACCCTTTGTCTCCACCACATGCACACGAGGCAGCGGATAAAATCTCCAAGATGCAACCTGCCACAAGTGAGAGTTCTTCCAAATAAAATGTCCTTTACCATTGGGAAATTGAGAATCAAACAGCACATGAAGATCTCCCAACAAATATAATCCAGAACCATGTGGTGCATTATAATGGTAATACTTATTGACAAGGGTATACAAAGTAAGCAAATCTTCCCTGTCTACCAAATGCAATATCTCCTTCAAAAAGTTAAACTGCATGGTGGTTTGATCCAAACGATGAATGATATTAAGCTCATCATATGTCAATGACCAATTAATCAAAACATCATGAGATCCCTCAGGAAAATCAGCAGCAAATCCTTCTCTGATAAAAGATGACTCAGCCGCCTTTAAATCCACATGAATATCCTTGTGAGATGTCTCAACCTTACTATGTGTGTGAGATGACTGAAACCTAGCTGATCTCACAGATCTCCTTAGAGAAGAGAATTTCCGTTTAGCCATCCTCTTCTTCCTCCTACCAGGAATATAGATGTCCGAAGATGGAACATCGTCAGATTCTGCATGAGCGTCTCTAGAAACACTACTACGTAATGCATTCATTCTGTCAAGCACTTTTCTCGCCTGTGTAGATTTGACAGTTGTTGTGTCAGCTTCCTTAACCAGATTATCTCCTTCTGTATCAACAGATCCCACAAACGGAGTTGAAACTGGCACATCAGGTGTTTCAGAAGAAACCATAGAAGGTTCAGCAGAAGAAACTTTGTCAGTTGAACAAGAAACTTCAGCAATTGTGTCAGCAGAAACCATAGAAGGTTCAGTAGAAGAAACTCTGGGAGGTGAAGGAATAGCTTCAGTAGTGGCTTCAGAAAGAACCACTGGAGACATCACCTTAGGTGGAATATCATCAAAATTATCCACAATCTCAACAAACTTAGGTCTTTTGGCCTGAGGAGCAACGATATTTCCAGCAATCCTTTTCAAATTTGAAGAAGGCTTTGAAGAAGATGAAGAAAACTTCATGATATGATTATATTTGCGAAGCAGAACATGATCAGGCAAAGCCAAGACTTGCTTCATTGTTAAACCAGAGTTATACACTGAAGAACTCTGATTTTTCACCACAATTCTCCTATTTGCTTTCTTCTGAGCTTCAGTTAGTGGTTTGTCCCTTTTAGCTTTGTTCTTTTGAGCTGTTATAGCTTTCTTCTTTGCAGCTTCTTCTTTCTTTCTTTGTTGTCCACGAGCCACCATTTGAGCCACAAAATGCTCACTATCAAAATCTGCACCCAAGATACTTTGAGCAAGTGTAGGATTAGAAACAGCTTGCTGAGTATAAACATCCCAGTGTGCATCAGGCATCTGAGTAGCCATTGCATCCAATTCTTTGCGTCTCTCAGGAGGCAATATAGAAAGAGACTCAGCTTCAATCTGTTTAGCCAATTCAACACTTCTCTTCAAATTATCACATTCAGCTAACAGACTGTCTTGTGCTAATCTTACCTGTTCACTAACCAGATCTGGACCAAGCTCAGTGTCAACTCTTATTCCTTTCTCTATATCAGAAGATTCAAAACAACATCACTGAAGGAGTATCACTAAAAGGAACTTAAGATTCATCAGATGTGCTTCAGAAGAAACATGTTGAGATAAATCTTCAACAGGTGTTGAAAATACATCTGCTTCTGATTTCAAATTAAAATTCCTTCCAGCAAGGAAAACTTCAGAATTATCAGCTGAAGGTATAGAAGCAGGTTGTGCTTGCACAGATGAAGCTTGACCAACTTCACTAGCAATGTCCATCAAAGGAGTATCAGCAACAATATGTTCTTCAGTAGTTGAAATATCCTTACTTTGCAATGTTTCCTTGTGCAAAGATTGCTTTCTCCTCCTTCTAGTAAATAAAATTGGCTCCTTTTGCTGTACAGATGTAGCAACCATTGGAGTAGAAACATTTGATTCTTGAGCCACATTAGCCAACATAACAAGTGACTTAAACTGAGCATCTACTTCCTCTTCATCAGAAGAAATATCCAATCTTCTTTTTCTACTCTGACCCTGTTGTACTTCCAAATCCTGAACTTGTCGTTTCAATTCTACAATCTCACCACCAAGTTTAGATTTAGTCTCTGCAAGCTCCTTCTTGAGATCAGTAACTTCAGTTACATACCTGTTCACTAAAGCATACAAAGATGTAAGTGTAATAGGGTCCTCAGCTCCACCAACAGATTGCTCTGTGGTAATGGGAGCATCATTGGGCCTTTCAGAAGAAATATCAATATGCTCAAAGAGTGGAACACTATCATTAACTGAATCTCTAACAGGACTAGGAGTGGTCAACCTATTAATCTCAGTCTCAACCTCATCATGAGGAACCTGTATAGGTGGTGGACTAGAACTAGGTCTCGGTGAAAGTGTGGGTGAAGGTTGTTCAGGAGAAACAAGAGGTGCTTCAGCAGCATTAGAAGGGCCTTCATCCATTGTAATTGATGGATTCCCATCAGCAGCAACAGTAGTAGAAGGTGGAGAACCAACAATATTCCCTTCTTCAACAGTCTCATTGCCTTGAGGCAACATAGCCGCTAGCAAAGGATGATGTGCCCCCTCATACTTAGTTCTCATTGAAGCAAATAATTAAGAAGTTAAAACTCCTATGGAACAAAACTCTTGGGCTTGTGTGGTAATGTCTAAAATCATCTGAAGAAACCTAGGGTACATAAAAAACTTATGCTTTTTCTTATCTATATTTTCAACCATATTATCAAAAATATACTTAGAAAAATTATAAATCAAACCCTGAGAAATACAAACAATACCACATCCCATTGCGAGAAAATTGATCCCATCCTCCTGATTTATTGCTCATACACTGAAGCAATGTGTGAACCAAAAACCTCCACATAGGACACAACTGATTCTTTAACCACATATCAGTCCTTGAACCCTGATATCCAAAAGCTCTTAATCCAGCAAGAATATCCACCGCATGAGAATGATAAACCCCATTAGCATCATCCAAACGAAGCTTTTCTCTAATCAACTCCTCTGTCACAACATACTCTGTTCCGTCAACCAAAGCTACAATCTCTGTATCACTTCTCTTTTCAGCAGTTGCCCAAAATTGTGTAACCAAAGATTCATAAACAACTTCCGGAGAATGCGTTAAAGCATAATGAATCTTGGATCTTTTCAGGAAGTCCACCATTGGCTTATATATTTCATCACCCTTTGCTTCTCCCAGAAAAGCAACTTTGTTATGATCCCTTTTTAATTGAAGCGCCATGAGTGAAATTGTGATAATTGGTTACGATTTATGATATGTGTCTAAATACACATATATTTTATATTATTTAAACCCACAAAAACAGCTAAAAACACACAAATGACCATATAAATGTCACAAATATCATGAAAATGTGTTTTTATGTGATTCAGGTACAAAAAGATTGAAAACAAGTGAAAAGCATGCAAAGTTCACAAAATTGTCATTTTCAGTCCCTGGAGTTTCACAAATTGGCAAAACTAGTCCCTGAAGGTTTAAAATGGAAGAAAAGTCAACTTTAGTCCTTGGATAATCAAACATGTTCACAAATAATCCCTGGATGAAAGTTTTCTACAAATGGCAACTTTTACCCCTCAAAATCCAAAAATGACATAAAAGGTCCCCCGGGTGTTTTAAATTGTAAATAATGCAAATGAGGTCCTTTGGTTTAGCAAACTTGGCATTATTAGTCCTTGTGATAAATTATGAAATATTACAGGTTTAGCCCTTCAAGAATTCAGAAATTACACAATTGGTCCTTGTGATAAACTACAAACCAAATGGACCCTTGTTATTATTACTTAATCCAAATACAAACCCAAACACAAACCTGGCCCAACTACGACCCACTCCCTTATTTATAAAACCAGGGTCAAACATACAGTCAAGCCCACTTCCCTCCTTCCCTCTCCCATCAAAACCGAAACCAGATACCACCCTCCACCTCCCTGGTTTTCACCACCACCTGTCCACCACCTGTCTCCAGCTCCATACCCACTTCACAGTTTGTCCCCTCCACCTCCAAAACAAGCTAAACGCATTAAATGCTCCTTGCACTCAATCAAAACCAAGTGGTTTAGCCACTTTACCTGTTTTCCCGCCAAAATGAGTTTCAATGATTGAGATGATATCAAAGCCTATCCAATGGTGGGAGTTAATCAGAATTGATCAATGATGTTTTTTGGATAGCTATATAAAGACCAGAAGACACCAAGAAATAGTGGTCACTAGTTTTAGACCCTTCATAGTGTAGATTTAATTTATTGTCATTTTCAGTTTCAAGATTAAGTGTTTATTGTCAATTCTAGTTTGTTTCAAGCCATATGTCTTAAATTTCTTCTGTATTGTGTTAAAATTCCATGTTAATGAAATTCAAGTTTTCAAGTTTTACTGTTAAGTTCGAATCAAGTTAAGTTTTAATTAAAGAGGCCTATTATTTGTTTCTATAAGCTCATATAAGCTTAATATAGCTTGGTGTGAGCTTATTGTAGTTCATATCTGTTCTAATTCAAGAATCCCAGAAAAGTCAAGAAAAAACCAAAGTTAGCTTAATTTTAGAACAATCTGTTAAAGTGCTTATGCATACTTGATTTCTGTTTGAGTAGCTTAGTTTTAAGTTATTAGATCATTAGAGAGTTAAGTCCATGGCCTGGTGATATTGCTTTTTCCGCCCCGTTCAGTAACTGCTAGAGCAGTCCCACAGCCGCTGTTTCAACAGCCCCTTCAAGCTTGTATAAGCTCTCTCATGGCCTGCCATAGGGGGCAAATGGAAGCTAGGTGGGTGGACCTTATGTGCCAAGAAGCTCGGGAGTTATTGTTCACTCTAATTAGCTTATTTATAAGCTGATAAGTGCCCTTCTTGGGCTGTTTTGGCGCCATAACAGCAACCCAACAGCAGCAGATAAGTGTTTTGTTTTGCTTTGTTTCAAGTGCTTAATAGGATAATTGATTAGCTTATTTAAGATTTTAATCTCCCTTTAATATCACTAGTCTAGAATAACTTTAGTATAAGCTTCTTAGAGCCTAGTATACCTTTTTAGAGTAGCTTATCTCCAATGTTTTTGAGTTTAGGACTCCCCTAGTTAATGCATTTCCCAACTGCTTATTTCTGTTCCTTATCTCATAGTAGTTAGATCCCACGCATGTTCACCTTAAGTAGAACTTTATTGTGCTTATTAAATTGTCATTCAAGTCTTTAGAAGTTGTTAAAGGAGTGTTTGGATTCAGTAGATTATCTGAGTTTAAGGTGTTGTTAGTGGTTAAGTTCTGTTGCATTATAGTAGTATAAATCTATTTAGTACTCTTAGCTCATATATTGGCATCATAAGAACTCTAATAGTCAAAAATTGTTTTTAATCTGCTCTAGTTTCTATTTCAGTAATATTCAGTAGTACATAGCTTGCATATAGGTTAAGAAGTAGTTAAGTTAGCTTATTCTAGGTTTATTTTATCATCAAACATCATAATCAGTTCACAAATCAAGCTTAAAATTCATTTTGGTCAAAGTTTCATTTCTGTCACAAAAAGTCAATAGTGGAAAATCCGGTTTTTGCTAAACTTTGTGGAATTTTCATTGATTCGTTTTTGGTTCAAATTAAGTGATATTTTGGGATTTTCTAGTTCAGTTGGTCTATTGTTTGAAACTGATTTTTGTGAATTTTTTATAAAACTTTTAAAACTTCAAATCAGCTTGTGTTTCGGACCTAAAATCCCCTGTGCACAAATTCAGCTTAAACTTAGTGTGCACAGGCATTTTGCAGAAGCTCTAGAAAGCTTATTATAGCTTCTCTAAGGCTAAATTTTGGTACAACTGATCTTTGGTTGGTGGTCTTGAGGTCCACAGAACTGGTTTTCACTTTGGCTTATTAGATAAGTTGGCACATGAGCTCAAAGTAGGTGATATAAGGCCGTTTGGCGTGTTGAGACTTGAAATCTGGTCTCGAGCTTTTTTTCTGTAGCTTGTGCTTTTTAGGTCCCAATCAGTTGCATTAGCTCATTTTAGGTTAGATTTAGGCTTTAGTAGCTTATGGTAGCTTATAGTTAGCTTTTAGCTTATTTCAAGTGCTTATTTAAACTGCTTATTTGCCCAATTCAGCTTATTAGTGGGCTTATCTAACTTTTTATATTTTTCCTAGTATTCTGCTATCATATAGTATTTATAGAAAAAGTTTCATATTTATTAGAGTTCATTTAGTATTTATTAGAATTTTTATTAGTTTTAAATAATTAATAAATAGTAATTAATTAATAATAAATACATAAATAGTGTAATAAATATATTTTCAGTTTTAAAATAAGTTTTATAATACTTTAGATTTTTCTAAGTCATAATTTCACTTTTCTAGCTTTATTTCATATTTTCTTATATTTTAGGGTATTTTTAAATAGTTAAAATTAGTTTTTAATTAATAATAATTAAATAAATAGTCATAAAAATAATTTTCTTTTTCCAATAATTTTCTTTTGTTATTAGGATTGTAAAAATATCATTTTCATATCCGTAGGTGTTTTATTCTTTAAAATTTACGTTTTATTCGTGACGTTTACGTAAAATTCATAGCGTACGCGTTTTAGGTTTTAATCGTTAAACGTTTTTAAATATAGAATTAAAATGACTTCAAAGTCTTGATTAGATTTAATTTCCTTAGTGTAATCAATCATAACCTTTTCCTGTTCAATATTCACTCGATCACAGATTCGTTGTATTACAGTGTACACACCTCGTTGGGACTTAACGACCCGGGGAAACACTAACTCCTCTGGACTTAATTGCATTCTGTTCTGAGCTGTTTGACTTGTATGGTTGACCATTCACAAGTGGTTGACTAATAAAAGATAGACCGTTCGGAGCCAATCAATTTAATCGAATGTGTGTTTAAATCGAATAAAGAGGGAATCAGTTAATAATAGACGACGATATGCAAATAGGGTATAAGTAGAAGTTTCCCAAATTTTGGTCAAATATATTAAGTTATTGACCAAAGCTGACGTGTAATGTAACCTTTTACCAAATTTAAATTTCAACTTCCGCAGAAACAATGGTCCTTCTGAAGTCTTTCAATCAGCAGAAACACATCACGTATTCAAGAAGCTTCAGTAAATATCTTTTTACTGTTTCACCCAACTCACATTAAATCTCATTAAGTCTTGAAACCGTCTATAAAACAATCCCCAATGCATACTTATCTCTCATCACTTACCCCCAAATATCATCACAAACCCTAATTTCATCAATGCCCCAAAATTAACCATAATCAACCATGAGTAATAAACCAGAGGTTGTAAACCCAACCTCTTCTCCATCATCATCATCATCCAGTGATTTCCTTCATTTTTTTTATATCCATATGACCCACGACCATTGAAATCCCCATTTCTCAGTTCTTCAGATGATGATAGTGTAGTGAATCCAAGTGAGTCCTCAGATGACTCTGATGAGTCCACTAAGAAGAAAACATATTACTCCCAACCTTCAGCATCTCAACCTCAACAGAGGCCTTGTTCCGGAAAAGAGGTGGTGCTTGCTCTTCCTGCGCCATGGTTTGGTGCATCATCACATATCGTATAGGAGAAGGGCTTAAGGAAGGTGGATGGATTGCTTTTTGGTGAAACCAAGTAGATGAAACACACAGGACATGTGTGGTCATCTTCATCATCATCGTTTTCATCAATCCATTCTTCCCATTTTGATCCTTAGCTTCTTTGTCGTACCGATCATGCATATCCAGCCGTCGAGATAGAAGGAATGGGTGGTTATGCAAGTCATCACAAATGCATATCCAGCAGTTGGAATGGAAGATATAAGCGATCATGCATATCCAACAGCTGTTGGACTAGATGATATGAGCTAGTGTTTAGAATAGGTGTAGTAGTCCTTGTATTTTCATTAGAAGTTGATTGTAATCTGTAAGCTGTAAGCTGTAAACTGTTTCTTGAATGAATGAATGAACCATTAACTTCAGTACTTCTTTTGTATGAACACTTTGTCTTCAGTACATCTTCAGTGAAAACAAATAGCTCAACTTCAAGTACTTTGGTTTCGAAGAAACAAGCTTCAAGGCTTACTTGACCATTTTCCATTTGACCAATCATGATGAACTTCAACTTAGATAAGCATTCTGCAAAACAAAACAAACAGAGAAACACACAAACCAAGCAAGGACAAACAGACTAAAATTACATTAGTGGGTTAGTGTTAGAAAACAAAAGAAATCAAAATTATACACAAAAATCCTACAAAATTACATAAAAAATTATGCAAAGTGTACACAAATCCTCCCCTGAGGCATATGCCTCCCCTGAGGCCTATGCCTCCCCTTAAACTTTGCAGTTAAGGGTTAAGCATTCCAATATGGACCACAAGGTGTTGAAACCTTGGTCCATCAAAAGCCTTAGTTAACAAATCTGCCACATTATTATCAGTATGAATTTTAACCACTTTTATCAAATGTTTTTCATATGCATCTCTTATAAAGTGGTGACTGATTTCAATATGTTTAGTTCGACTGTGAAAAACTGGATTTTTAACAATGCATATGGTACTTTGATTATCAATAAAAATTGTTGTGTTCATGAAGTTATACCCATAATCCAATAATTGATTTTGTATCCAAAGAACCTGTCCACAACAATTTGCAGCAGCAACATACTCTGCTTCAGTAGATGAGGTAGCCACAATAGTTTGTTTCTTGCACTGCCAAGAAATCAATCGCTTTCCAAGAAATTGGCAACCTCAGGTTGTGGTTCTCCTATCCAGATTGCACCAAAGCATAATCACTATCACTATATGCTTCCAGCTTAAAAGGAGACTCTCTTGTGTACCAAAGGCCTAAATGAGGTTGACCTTTCAAATACTTAAAAATCTTCTTCACTGCATTTAGATGGGAAGCAAGTGGAGTGACTTGATGTCTAGAGCAAGCACTCACAACAAAAGTGATGTCGGCCTAGAAGTCTGTAAGATACATCAATGAACCAATCATAGATCTCAGATAAATGAACATTCACGGTAGATCGGTTCATTGTTTGTCTTTGACTTTGGAGCTTCATAAGGTGTTGTGGCAGTCCTGACACTTTCCATTCCAAACTTTTTCAAAATGTCCGTCACATACTTGTCTGGTGATAACGATACCATCGGGTTTCTGTCACGAACTTGAAGACCCAAAAGAAAGTAAGCTCCCCATTGCACTCATCTGAAACTCTCCCTTCATTAGCTCCTCAAACTCCCTGCACCAAGCTTCTTTAGTGGACCCAAATATAATATCGTCCACATAAACCTGCACAAGAATAATGTCTGTGGAATTCTTCTTCAGGAAAAGTGTTTTATCAATAGCACCTCTTCTATAGCCATGCTTCAGTAGAAATGATTAAAGCCTAGCATACCGTGCTCGGGTGCCTGATGTAGTCCATAGAGAGCTTTAACTAATTTGTAAACATGATGTGGATGATCTGGATCTTCAAATCCTTTAGGTTGAGTGACATAAACCTCCTCTACTATTTCACCATACAGAAATGCACCTTTAACATCCATTTGATATACCATGAACCCCATGTAAGATGCATAAGCCAAGAATATCCGTATCGCCTCTACTCTAGCAACTGGTGCAAACACTTCATCATAATCAATCCCCTCCTCTTGTCTATACCCCTGAGCTACTAATCTTGCTTTGTTTTTAATGACAACACCCCTTGCATCTCTCTTATTCTTTAATATCCATTTTGTCCCAATAGCATACTTTCCTTCAGGTAGTGGGACCAATATCCAAACCTGCTGATTTTGGAACTGTTGCATCTCTTCTTGCATAGCTTCAAGCCAACTTGAATCTTCCAAGGCTTGAGTAACACTGGTTGGTTCCACTTGAGAGAGAAAGCATGCAAACAAACAATGATCATAGTCTGTGTGATTGTCTCTTTGTTGATTTGAGACATAAGAGATAAAAGCCACTTGACCATATTTAGAACTTGTTACAGTGCCTCTAGTTCTAACAGGTGCATGAGGATCACCAATGATATTTGACTGTGGATGAGCAATGTTGATCCTTTTAGTAGTAGTGGTGTTTACATCAATGGAGGTATCAAGATTAGTCACAGTTGGTTCAAAATCATTATCATAGGAAGGTGAGGCGAAGATTCCAGCTTTGGGTTGATGATTACCAAGATCTGAGGGTCTTGGAAAACGTGTATAAGGTTCTCCAAATTCTGTGGACACTCTAGTAGAAATGGGAGTAGAAACAAAGCATAGCCTTCAGAGAATTGGTGATTATAGGAGAAACCGGATCACTTTCAGCAGAATGGTTATTTCCACTGATTGCTTCTCTTTCAAGTTCCTCAACATTCCTTTCAGCTTCTAGATTAGCTGCATACTCCTGCTTCTTTAGCCTAGCAAGGTCCTCTGCATAATTGGACTCGTCTTCACTCTCAGCAGAAGTAACTTTGGAAGTGTCACCTGCAAAATTGTTAGGGTAGAAAGACGGTACAACAATAGGATGCTCATCATCCTCAAACTCACTATCAGAATCAGCATTCATGGTAGCAGACTGCAGTGGGAGACACTTGTATATCTGCATTTTGGTTAGCCATATGTCTAGAATAACCCAAATAGTCAGTTAAGTAATCAAGGTCAAAAGACCAAACATGACCTTGTCCTTGAACATTAGGCTTGTCTTCTAGATATCTCAGGTTCAAAGTCTCCTCAATCTTCTTAGCATTCAAATTGTATACCCTATATGCTTTACTATGAGCCGAATAACCCACAATGTAACCTTCATCGACTTTCACATCAAATTTACCCAGTGGAGCACTAGTATTCAAAATAGTCACTTGGCAACCAAAAGGTTTAAGGTAATGAATAACAGGAACTTTCCCATAGAGAAGTTCATAAGGTGTCTTAAAGTGAGGTCTAGTGATAGATACCCTGTTTAGAACATAACAAGCTGTGCCAACTGCTTCAGTCCAAAACATGGTGGGTAACTTAGAGTCTGCAAGCATAGATATTGCTGCCTCTATCAGGGTCCTATTCTTTCTTTCAGCCACCCCGTTTTGTTGAGGTGTTCTTGGAGTACTATAGTCCCTTTTGATTCCTTTAAACCTACAGAGTTTAATCAAAACAGCATTCTTGAACTCTGTTCCATTATCACACCGGATACCTTTAACCTTTTTGCTCAGCTGGTTTTCAACAAGAGTAATGTACTCTTTTAAAACTGGAGAGGTTTCATCTTTATTCCTCAAGAAGAATACCCAACAAAACCTGCTATAGTCATCAGTAATAACTAGACAAAAATACTTGTGATCTATGCTTCTGACTTGAGTTGGACCAAAAAGATCCATGTGAAGCAACTGAAGGGGTTCTGAAATAAGGCTCACTGCATTAATAGCTTTGTATGAGGCTCTGTGTCGCTTTCCTTTGTTGCGCGTGCAACACAGTTATGTTCATTGGTGAAAACTTTAGAAGGGAGTCCTTCAACAAGACCCAGTTTAGATAGCTTGTTAATGGTCTTGAAATTCACATGTGCCATCCTCCTATGCCATCTTGTAGACTCATCCAGGGATGCTTTAGCCACCAAACAAGTTAAATCACCTTCTGGTTGAACATCATTCAAGTTGAATGTGTATAAATTGTGAGTATGAGGAACTCTCAGCAAAATAGATGTATCTTCTGGAAGTTTGAAGTCTTTAGACAGCACAAGACATTCATCCTCAGAGAAGAGTACTTTGTTCTTTGTATCACAAATTTGTGAGACTGAGAACAAGTTGAAGTGTTGTAGTTCCTTGACATAGTACACATTCTCAAAGTCCAGTTGAGGTGTTTTGATGGTCCCTTTCCCAGTGATTCTACCATCACTTCCACCAAATGTCACATTGCCTCCTCCTTCAAGGGTTACAAAATCATGCATCATTTCTCTGTTTCCTGACATGCTTCTAGAGCAACCACTATCAACAATGCCAACATCCTTGTGCTTCAGAGGATGATCCTACAAACAACAACAAAAAATATACAAAAAGTTAGTACACTATTGAGGCTCAAGTCATTGCTGACTTGAACCTGCCTTGTGGATCTTTAGTTTGAGGCCATGCAGATTTATAAGATCCACCATTGTTCTTAGGTTTCCATTGAAATTTAGGTCTCCTTTTTGGCCAAGAACAACCTGCTGAGGGCTTCACAGCAGTTTCCCAATAACCTTTCCCATCATTCATAGAGTCAACATACCAGTGCCAATAACCATTTTTAAAGTATGAACTAGTTGGTTGCACATATGGTCTAGCTACAGATCTTCTCCAAGGAGAAGATTTATGAGTAGCTTGTGGAATATAAGGTGGTATAGCATTAACATTAGTCCACATTGGTCTCGATTTCCCAACACATACACCCATTCTTTGTTCATGAAAATCACAATCCTTAATTAAATGAAATTTACTTCCACACACAAAACATGTCTTCTGTTTTGAAGATTTATTCAAACCAAAAGATGTTCTATTACAAGCAGAAGCATTCAAACCAGAAACATTAAAGGAATTGTTTTTAACATTATTTTTATGCAAAGACTGAAAAGACAAGTCTTCGAAGAAACGGCTTGGAAGATGACTCTTCAGCAGCAACTCTTAAAGGCTTGTAGGTAGGCTTGGGTGCAGGCATAGGTGAGGTCTTGGGTAGGTTTGACTTATCACTTGAATCACAGCTGGCATAAGAAGTAGACCTTGATCGGAAGATTTGTCACTTTGTGAGCAAGAGACAAAATCATTAGATGAAGAATCGAGGTCCGCAAGTCTTTGGACTTTTGCCATAAAGATGATGTGATCCATCAAAGTCAACGATAATGGAAAGGTCAACAGGCATAGGTATTCCTCTAATGGATCCACGTCACACATGTAGGTCACCTTCTTTAACATAATTAGCTAACCCTGCTGGTGTGGATTTACGTGTGTCATCTCTAGCTTCTAATCCTACATATTTCTTAAAGCCTAAGCCTATTGAAGTATTAGGAGTTTGACTAGCATAGATGTGACTTGCTAACTTATTTCCATTCAGTAACCATTCGTTATGCCTAGCAATTTCAGCATCTAATTTTTCTTTCAACACACTGTTTTCAGATACCACATCAGCTCTCAATTTCTCAGACCTTTTTAATTCATTTTGTGTACATTCTAGATCACATTCTAACACCCTAATCTTCTCATCATAAGCTATCTGATTCTTCTGAAACCAAGCCTTTTGTCTTTTCTAATGTTTTTAAAGCTTGTTTATTACCTTCAACTTCAACATAGCACTCATTGTATTTAGGTTTCAAAATATCATAAGCTTCCTTAAGCTCATTATAACGTTCACTACAACCAAACAAACAGTTTTGTACCTGAGATATGCCCATCAAGGCAATCTGATCATGCCTATCTTCTGAGATATAGCTAGCCAGCAACCCAATATTATCACCACCAAAGTTCTCATCATTCTCCTGCTCATGATGCTTTCAGTCGACATTAGCATCCAAAGTAACTAGAGCAGCTGAGGATCCAGTCTTTCCAGCATCCCTCTGATTCTGCTAATAGGAAGAGTATTTCACCTCATCTCCAACCTTCCTATCCTTGCACTCCCTGGAGAAGTGACCCATCTGATGACATGTATAGCACTTGACCTTCTTTTTGTCAAACCTAGCTGGATCTCTTCCCTGGAAACCAAACTTCCTTCCAGCCTTACGCTCAAATCTTTTGATGTCCATGGAGAGCATAGCCACTTGCCACTTTAACTTCATCTCTTCCATCTCCAGAGGATCCACCTGATCAAAATCTTCATATGCAAGTTCCTGCTGAGGATCATAATCAGCAAAGAAGGATCCAAGCACATCTTCCATTACACCACTAGATTTAGAGTGAGAGCTTGATGGAGTGGTAGTGTAAGACGAGGATGAGTAAGTGGGACTTGGAGCATGAATCATCTTAGGGGTAGAGGCCCCCACAAATGCTGTGTGACTAGCAGAGGATGTTGAACGATAGGGACTTCTTACATCATGCTCAAGAGCTTTAAGCTTGTTGTACAGCTCATCAAAGGTAAGCATATCAAGCCCACCTTTTGTTTTGAAGGCAATGCTGACTTGTAACCAGGATTGAGGTAAAGATCTCAAAAACTTGGAATTGCAATCATCATTATCTGGCTTTGCCTTCAGCTGATTCAACTGACTTAGAATCTTGTGAAACCTGTCATAGCCTTTATGAATTCCTTCCTCTTCAGAGACTTGAAAATCTTCAAACTGTTGTCTCAGCATCGACTTTCTCATTCTCCTAGACTCCTCATTCCCTCCAAACTTGGCCTTGATTTCCAACCATATATCCTTAGCATCCTGCATGAAGTGGAAATCACTCAAGTGATCCTCAGGAATAGCTTGAAGAAGAATTGTTTTCACTTTGGTTTCTCTCTGAACCGCCAGTAATTCTTCAGCAGATTTGGGAGGAACAAACGTAAGATTACCATCAGCATCTGTGGTAGTCCTCTTCAGACTGTTTCCCTTCCTGACAATCTCCCACAAATTCCAATCAATGTTGGAAATCCAGTTTTGCATCTTCATCGCCCATAGATCATATTCCTCCTTCTTTAGGTAAGGAAACTTAGCGTTGCTGTTGGAGAGACTGAGTTGTTGCAGATGGGCAGTATTCTGGTTGTTGGTGATCTCGACATCATCTTGTGATCCAGGCATGGTGAATTTTGTTTTGGTTGTATGAGTGTTTAGAAAAGATTGTTCTTAGTATCGTAGAGACTCTCTCGAGGCTCTGATACCACTTGTTGAAACACGTTAGACCTTGATAGATCTAGAGCTCTCGCAGATCGTTAGTATTGTCTATGTAATCACAAACAAACTAATAGATAATCTCCACAACTTATATTCTTTAGCGGAAATCAAATATAAGCATAAACACAGATAACTAAGAACTCGTTGATCCTCTATGGATCTTTATATTACTAAAACTTTGTTTAAGCACACGTACATCATTCATTCTATTGTGTTCCTTTTATAGACAAGGAACCCTAACTTGTTCTCCAAGAACCGTATAACTATAAAACTAAATAAGATATACACAATCACTTCCTAATAAAGCTCATGCATATCCTAACTATTCTAGAATACACGGAATACTATCTCCGCAGAAACAAACTATAAACTATTAAAGCTTCAGCATAATCATGTCTTCAGTAGAATCCAGCTACACTTCAGCAGAATCCTTCAGCAGTTTCATCAGCATAATTCATACTTCACATAATTCCCAACATGATATTTGTCTAGTTGATCCTTGATCTCTCAATCATTTGACATATGATATTCGTTTCACCAGAAGCTTATGTTTTCCTTTTCCTATACTTATATATGTTTTGATTATTCGTTTTGTTATCTATACATTATATATAAATGCCAAGTCATATTTCCATGTCATCATTATATTTATGTGGCATTTTTTTTTTATTTTTTTAAACGACATGTGGCATTTTAATTAATATATGTACAATTTTTTTTAAATAAATTGTAAATTTCGTTTTTTTTTTTTTTAAACGACATGTGGCATTTTAATTAATATATGTACAATTTTTTTTTAAATAAATTGTAAATTTCGTTTTTTTTTAAATAAATTGTAAATTTCGTTTTTTTTTTTTTTTTTTTTTTTTAAATTTTTTTTATTAAAAAGAAGACATTTGTTGGAGTTGAACTTGGGTCATTCATGTGTTTTGTAAACAACTTACCACTAAGGTAGATTGTTTTTTGATTTATATCTTTCAAATCAATATAAATAAGGAGATTATAAAAAAATTATGGAATTTTTATTTTAGGTATGTATTTTTTGAAGATAACAATTAAAATAAATTATGATATATATTACTTAAAAGATAAATATACAATATATATTTTTAACTTATTATTTTTTTTGTATAAATACACCCTAATATCTTATTCCTAAACATAATTATCCCTAAAACTATAATCGACTTTTGAGTTTAATAAGTGAAGAATATCGACCTTTTTGTTTTACATGGGAAGAATCCTTTTTTTTTTGTTTAGTTTGAGTTTAACATATTTTTTTATCAGATATCATATATTGTTTTTACTTTGTTAACAGATATCTGATACAAGGATGGAGTTCCAAAAAAATCAAGGCAGGTTAAGACAAAGTGCAAGGATTTCCAAAGGAAATAAAGATAATAATGTTCAAGACAATGGTAGGTTTTTTCTATTGTCATCAACAGGTTTTGTTTTTTATAAAATTATTATATTTTATGTTAATTTTATGCATGTAATTAAACTTCATTATGTTTTATAATATTCAGGAATCAAGACTTAAGCTAAGAAAATATCAACAGGTTTTGTTTTTTTTTAAATTATTATGTTATCTGTTAGTTTTATGCATGTAATTAAAATTCAGTATGTTTTATAATATTCAGGAATCAAGAGTCAGGCTAAGAAAATAAGAAAAGGAAACCAAGATAACAATCCTAAAGTAGCTGGTACTAATGTTGTTAGTCCATCAACAGGTTTTTTTTTAAACTATTATGTTATATTTATGTTATATGAATGTTTTTGAATAATGTTAGTTATATGCATGTAATTGAACTCCGTTATGTTTTATAATATACAGGATGCAAGACTAAAGCTAACAAAATCCAAAAAGGTTCCACATCAGGTTAGTTTTTTAGTTATTCATGTAAATTGTATGAAACTGTTTGCTTCATATACATATTATGTCAGAGTTCTTATGATTGTTAAAGATGCATATATAGCAGATTTCTGTTTAGATGTCAAATGTTAACAGTAGCATATACATATTGTGTCAATTTGAACATGGGTAGGTTGTTTATAGGATTCCAATTGCTATTGGCCTAGGACAGTCTTTTTTTTTTTTTTTTTTTTGCTTCAAAAGATTTCCTGAGACGTGAGTGCACTTCTGTACAATTGTTGACTGAGTTGTCTATTGGTGGTGGCCAGTTCTATTGAGGAATGGGCATTATTACGTGTCACTGTTCACTAAAGTGTGACCCCCTCTCCAAACGGGATTGTGTATTGTTGCTGATGTATTACATTGATGATCAAAGCAAAGAGTAAAATCCAAATTATACATTTGAACAAAAGGTATTCCTGACTATGGTTAAATTGTGTCATTGCGAGAAACTGATATAGAACCATACAAGGCTACAAGCAAAAAAAAGCTTAAAAAGGACAAAATATACCGTAAGTTCCGTTTTCCTGTTTCTATAAAAAAAATTTGAGTTTGGGATGGATTAATTAAATACATGGTTTTAATCATGTACATACATTTAAGGGTCATGAGCATAAAATCATGGTTGTTCTTTTTGTAGACTTTGAACCACCTGTGTGCATAAGTGACGATAACGGCGGTGATATTTTTGTCTAGGGCACCAAGCTTCCTTTTGAGGAAAAACCTAACAAAAGCCTGAATGAGGAAAAAGACTGGCGTTACACTGGTATTCATGCTTTAGCTGTTTCTCAATCTGGATGTGGATATTTTAATACAGGCATTGGGGATAAAACAATAAAGGCGTTTTCGATGCATGTAAGACTTACTATAATATGATTGCGGCTTTTTTCAGCGTATTCATTTCTGCATACATAGTGGACCAAGATATAATGTTGAAATGTGTAGATTAGGATATATAGATGCAATGGAATTTTGTCATGTAGACTATAATTTATGATGTTACTTTATGTTTTCCAGGATTATAGTTCGTCATCTACTATGAGTGGTCATAAAATCAGTGGTGTCTACATTGGCAGTTTGTAGTGAGGTTCTTTACAGTGGAAGCTGGGATGGAACTATTCGTTTATGGTGTCTAAGTGATCACAATCCATTACCAGTGTTAGGTGAAGATGCCCCTACCTGTGGCTCTGTTTGATCACTTGTTGCTCATACCCGCACTATTGTTGCAGGTCATTAAAATGGATGCATAAAGGTTTCTAACATCTTAACTCTCACCAATTCATTATCTATTACAGGAAAAATACATGCTTTAATTTTATCCTCTATTTATATAAAACTGGAGTAACAGTTACATTGTTTTCTATTTCCAGATATGGAACAACGATGTGCCTTTGAGCCCAATATCAGCACACCCCAGCTCACTCTTCTCAATTTATATGGAAGGACAATGTTTATTTAGTAGTGGTTGGAACATGACTGTTGTTGTACAAGTACATACAAGTATTTCAGTGAATATGAGTGAGGTGATTTTCTTATTATTGTAACGGTTTGTTGAGGTGCAGAAGGTCTTAGGTGACGAGTCTTGAGTAGATGTCACATAAATTGGAACTATTTCCGGTGATTTAGTAGTAGCTGCTTTGCTTTATTGGAAAGGAAGGCTTTTTGTTGGACAAGCGGATAGAAGAATAAAGGTATGAAACACCATTGTCGTTAAATGTTTTATGTGAGATTATGTTTCCACTGCTAGCAGCCAACAATTCATATTGTACACGAATTTAGATGGAAAAATAATGGGATTACAATGCGTAAATGCTGAAAAGATCAAAGTGTTTACCATTATAAAAAACTATAACCTAATCATGAGGTTATATATTTAATTCCATGTTTGTAAGCAAAAGGGTAGAACGATCCACATGAAGTTACACTTATAATGCATAAATCATGTATAATGATCTATAAGATAACTTGAATTAGGATTTGCATACTTCTGTCAGACTAAGTGTTTTAAGGCTTGAAAAAGTTATTGGTTTGCCACAGAGTTGTAAACTCAGACCCTTTTGGTTACATGGCATCGTATAGTCCAAATAACCTACAACAAAACCAATCCACTAGATCTATAACTTGAACAACACAATGTTGCAAATGAACTTAGAATATACTCCACCAATGTACATCAATAGAAGTGAAAAAAAATGAAACATATTAAGAGCCACGCTACTATAGGTTTAGCAGTTATGTAGCTTTTAACACACATTCAAATGAGTGAGCAACATCAAAGATAGTAGAAAAATATATCATCTTCTTAAAGATAATGCTTAAGTTTAAGACAATTTGAGTATTTATTAGTTATCTCTGCTGTTCTTTTGTTTTAAAATATTACACAATAAATCACTATTATAAAATTTGAAAATACTGTAAATCACTGTAAAATTTAAAGACAGTGGTTGTACCATAGAGTTAGACGAGTTTAAGGATCTGCTACAGGACTTGGTGAAGGTTGAGCTTATTCGGTTGGAAAATGAAGTTAGAGGTGACAAAAAATAATGCTGGTTCATTTTTTATGATTTGTGAAATTTCAAGAGAATAGGTTGAAGTGGGGACAGTGTTCCGAATGGGTTTGTGTTTGGTTTAGCACAAACTACGCTGTTTCTACAAGGTTGTTTGGCCAGTCTCATAGGGGACCCCTACAATCCAGTAACACGCCTCAGGTTTGTGCCTGGGTGGACTAAAATATTTTCTCCGGTGTAGGGATTAATCAACATCAAGGCCTAGCTCTCCATTACCCGTCTCCTATAACTAGCTTTAGTTCCAGTGTAGGTGGGTTTTTAGGGTATCAACTTCCAGCATGAATCCAAGGCTATGATGAGGAGCATGATGCTGTTTCTGATAAGACGTCTTCTGGTTCCTCGGATGCACACCATTGATTCATCAACATTCTTCATAACACTCTCTTCTAAAGGTCAGTTGCTGATTTGATTCAGTTGTAGGTTCTTTTTTATTAGGCATTGTATGGGATAAAATTATGCAATTGGAACACACTTTTATCAATACCATAACTCTATTGTAAATGGTGCTTGAGGGTCGGGTGCTTCAATTAGAGTATTTCAACATAATAGTAAGCTTTGCACATGTTGATTCATTTAATTTAGGATGCTTTATTCAAAATGCTCTCTGTGACCTTTGTATATTTATGTATTTGTTTCCCTTTCTCAATACCTTACTTTTGTTTGCAGCACCTTCCCATTTGGAGAATGTATTGAGAGAAAATATTGCTGATGGACAACCAAGAACACATACACCTGGGAAGAAAATCATTGTTGTTGTGGAAGGGATATACAACATGGAGGGGGAAATCTACAAGCTTCCTGAGATTTGGCATGCATGATGAGGGGTCTGCTCTTCTGATCTTGAGCAGACGAGACACAACAATCACTTAAAAGCAATGTAAGATTTTTCAGATTTTTGTTAATTTTTTTAACATTTTTTTATTTGTAATCAATTTAATATATGAGCCTCATACTTTAATTTATCTAATTCGTTTGATGTTTGGTTAAACGTGTGTTGACAAGTGTCGAGAAGAGCCAAGGTGCACCAATTTTTCACGTTTATGAACTCTCAAATACCCGTCCTTCTGAAAACCACCACATGGGATCATGCCACGTTGCAAATAAACATGTAGGAACGAATGATTCATCCGACCAAGGTCAACATGTATTGTTTACGTATTTTGTTACGTCTTCCTGGATTTTCATTGACATATCTTTTGAATGCCGAAAGGTATTTAGGATGTTAAATGTCACAAATGTTGTATCAAATCTTTAGACTAAACAAAGATAATATGAGAAAACAACTTTTTTCGTCCATTAGACTTGAAATCCAGTTTAGTTGCAGCTACTTGTGAGCTGTGATCATTCAAAACTGTTCTTTGGACCCATAATTATGAATTGGTGTCACCTAGACCAGATAATGTTGGCTTAATGATAGCCTATACTATAGTTGCTAATCAAAGCTCTAATGATTTATAACAGCTATATCCAGCAAGCACAACAAAGTTATTCATACAAACCACTTTTGATGAGCTTCAACAGGCAATGACAACAATACCAGCAAGAATGCAACAATGCTGCAATGAGCACGAAAGGGTGGACACCGAGTGCCAGAGCGAGGCTTTGTAGGAGGTTTATACGCGAGCCCAGAAGCAACAACAACAAGGTAGCCGTCGTGGTGTACAGCAGGGGCAGTGTCTGATGCGGATCATGTGACACCACATTATGTTCAGCAGATCAGGTAAATTTTTATGGGTTGAAATGGTTCAGGTCTAGGTGACCCGAAATATTTTTTTATCCAAACTCTTAACTTGTGTATTATGGTAACATTTTTTTCACATAATGCAGTTTAGGGGGTTGTAGACATTAAAAATACACTTTCAGTGATTTTGGAACTGCTTGACCCGTTGACTATTTAATTGAACGTTTGATTTGGCCCATTTGGCCTATAGAGGTAAAAGATAACCAAAATTAATCGACTGATAAGTTAATGGGTCAAAAGTGCCAGCTCTATTTATTCATGATTATCAGTTTCTTTCTACAAATAACGAGACCCTATAACAAATGAGCATTAGCCACAACCACTAATAAACAAGGACTTGAAGCAATTACCTCACTCAAAGAACAAGTTATTGCACTCCAAGAACTTGACCAGTTGGCTGAGATTCTAATCCTTTTACTCTGCACCATTCCTGGCACATAAACACTTTTTTAGTGTTTATAACTGCTTTATTTGTGTAGAATATTATCGGGTGAACATTTATTGGTGTTCTTTCTTAATGATTAAAACTCCTTTAATCACAATTCACAAACTAACCCATAACTTCTTAACGATATTCACAAGTTAAATTTAAAACTAATACCTTCAAGCGATATTGAAAATGCAGAACCTAACTACGTAAGTCCAAATTTATCATGATGCGCTAAAATGTTTTGATGCATGGTAACTGCAAGTTTTATAAGCTATCCACTGTGTGCTGCATATGAAGTACTTAAAGCTACAAATTGGATAGCCTCGGAGTAAGAGGACATGGATAAAAAACAGTAAGTTACGTTTTCACTAGAGGTGGTAAAATGGGCAGGTTGGGTAATGGGTCAAAATGGTTAGTTTTTGGTAAAGCAATTAAAAAAACAGTCCCATAATACCCAAACTCTATAAAAAAAATTACAATTATGATTTTATTTGTGCAAGTCAAGATTGCGTATTCAAAAGAGATGCATTTTTTACGCAACGGGAAACTAAAGCGAACAGTTTCAAAGAATCTCTATTTTCATTGAGATGAGAATTTCTTAATGCTCGAATGAAACTCCTTATTTCAGTAACGGTGTGTTTGGAATTGATTCTTTAAGTGTGTCTAAATTGGCTATTGGCTGATAAAGCTTCTCAAGCATGTAAGAACCATTAGCAGCAATAAGTTGGTTATTGGCTACTGCAACTACTTGCAAACCACATAAAGATACTTGCTAACTGATCATAAATGAATATGTTCTTATGTAGTCATCGTCTTTGACACATGTTCAATATTTGACTGTCATGAACTCATGATGCTCAGGAATATCTGTGACATTTCAAGTTGTGGCGGTAGGCCACTAGGCGAGGCCAAGAGGAAAGGAGAAGGTCAATATGATGTTAGTGGCTGGGAGTATTTATACAGGTACGAATCGCGAACCAAAGCTTGCTTTTTGTCAATGTACTGTTTCATACAGAAAAAACATTTTTTCGCTGGAGCTCTACCGACAAAGATGATTTCCCACAGGGAAACACAGACTTGCCACATATTACACGTTAAGCCTACTTCATAAGTCCAAATTTATGTTATAGGGTCTAAGGTACATGATGCGCTAAAAGGTTTTACTAAATGTTGCAACACGAGTGCGATTGCAGCCATCTGTGAGTAAGCCTCTTTTATTCATTACAATTTTGGTTTTTTTTTTGTTTAAATCAGAATCTGATTCAGCATTGTGCTAATTATATTACAAAAGATGCTGCTAATATTGTTTAAATATACTTGCTGAAGTTCTTTGTTTTGAACTACCATTAGCTTCTAACATTTTATATACAATATTTTTATGCAACTTTTGCTGTTGAGCATTACTCGATACTATAGAATAGGAAAACTCTTGACAATATTTGTGTATCTTCTAATGATATTGAAAACTCGACTAAACAGGTGTCTTCCATTGAACCCACCACCAACACAAAAAAACTGACCGCCTCACGAGCAAGTAATATTGGTGAGCCTAATTTGCCTCCACATGTGGTCTATCTTGAAGAACTTGGTATGGAGCGTGATGTTATTAAGGAAGTAATTCGTAAATTCCCTACTTTTTCTTACTACAGGTTGGAAGGAAAAATCAAACCAGTGGTTGAGTTCCTTCTCGACCTCGGTATAGCAAAGTCAAATATCCCCGTAATTATTAGTAAACGACCTCAATTAAGTGATATTAGTCTTACTGAAAATCTAATCCCGTCAATGGCGTTTCTAAAAGACTTAGGGGGGACACGAAGAAATGGGCTAAAGTTATATACCGATTCCCCGCTCTTCTGACTTATAGCAGATCAAAGTTGCAATCAACTGTCGATTATTTTTATGAACTTGGGCTTTCTTCTCAAGACGTGGGGAAGGTTCTAACTCGCTACCCATCCATTATAAGTTACAGTGTGGAGGAAAAGCTATGACCCATAGCTCAGTACTTTGATTCGATAGGAGTAAACCCTGCAGTACTTATGTCTCGATGTCCACAAGCTTTTGGTCTTAGCATCGAGACAAGTTTGAAGGCCGTCACTGAATTTTTCTTGCAAAAAGGATACCATATTGCTGATTTCGCAATAATGGCTACTAGATTTGGAGCTATTTATACTTTTAGTGTGGAAGATAATATGTTACCGAAATGGGAATACTTTTTGACTATGGAATATCCAAAATCCGAACTGGTGAAGTTTCCTCAATATTTTGGGTACAGTTTGGAGGAGCAGATTAAACCAAGGTATGAAATTGTTAAAGAGAGTGTGGTTAGGTTTCTTTTAAACCAGGTGTTATCTCTTTTAGATGAAGATTTTTACAAGCTTCTTAAGCGAAAAGTGAAGAAAAAGAATGCTTATGCTTGATGTGTAGGATCCAGATGCGATATTAACAAAATGACCCAGTATGCCTGTAATCGGTATGTTTTGTTATGAATGTTGTAGATACTGGGCAATTGCTTATACTGTGATTTCGAAACTTTATTTACAGGTGTTAGATTGAGTTCTTGGATCAACTGTAATTGAAACATGTTAGTAATGCAGGCGGTCTTTATCATTTGTGTTGACGTATTTAACTTAATCACGCTTAGGTGTAAGACCAATACATTTAGGGTGCCAGATCTTGTATCTTTTTTCATCTTAAGCTCATATTCAAGTTGTTTGAATAAGCACTTTTAATATATTTATAGAAAAGATAAAGATGCCATAAATAAGCACAAACCAAAGTAGATTAATTTCACTTTACATTAAACTTGATACTTATGTTCAGTAGTAACATGACATACACATAGTAACATGAAGTTCACATTAAAACCATCCTTAGTGGATGGTCGACTTATTTATTCAACTAAATTCTAAAACTAAAAACCAAAAATTAAAGTACTTACATGCTTTTAGCCTTTTTATTAATTATGGTAACATCAATTATAGATCTTAACTGTTTCATTTAACTTTTAATTACTTTTTAGTATATATTTGTTCTACTACATCCTAAAAATAAAACCATTAAGCCATACCCGTCCATCGGACTTAATGCCACTAGTATATATATATATATATATATATATATATATATATATATATATATATATATATATATATATATATATATATATATATATATATATATATATATATATATATATATATATATATATATAGAGAGAGTTGATAGATTTTTGGTTTGTACAAATGCGGTTTGTCCAAAAACTTTGAAAGTGCAGCGATAGTCCCATTTTGAAGTTTGGGTTGCACTTTTGGTCATTATCGGTGTGAAATGACCAAATTAACCTTGTATTTTTCTGAAAAAGACAAAGGGTATTTTAGTCATTTAACTTTATCCAGGGACCAAAAATGCAATCCAAACTTAAAAATAGGGACTATCGCTGCATTTTCAAAGTTTTGGGGATCAAACTTGCAATTTGGCCAAACCACAAGGACCAAAATTGCAATTAACTCATATATATATATATATACTAGTGTCAAAACCCGTCCGATGGACGGGTATGACTTGTGGTTTTTATTTTTAGGTTTTAGTAGAACAAATATATACTAAAAAGTTAAATTAAACAATTTACGACTATAATTGATATTAATTTAAGGTTTTCAATTTTATTATGGGATCATTTTGCTCGTCTGCAGATCTAAATAAACTACTTTTTCATGATCATACATGAATCATCAAAAACTTCCCAATTAGAATATAAATTAGAACCACCCAAATAAACCTAATACAAATTTACATATTTTTAGTCGTCTTCAGCAAATATACTCTTGAATGGAAATTAGATAAAACATGCCAACAATCAACATACTTGTCTCCTGAAGTCGAGTGCACGAGAATGATTCGTGATTTGTTCTCAATCATATTCCTAAGGTCTCTCATTTCTGCTTCTAACATTGAATGGTGATGAAATTGATCCTGATGTACACATGAAATAATCGTTAAGCATAAACAAAATTTCACAAGTTTCACACATCATGGCATACACTTTCTTCCGTACGTTCAGTGTGACACAACGTTATTCCTATATGCAAAAATTTGAATGATTCAGCTTCAGATACCCACCTTAGTGAATTCCGGACTTGCAATAACAACACATCTAACAACCTTGAAGTAGATATGCTTGATAAAAGGCTACATAAACAAAATAAAATAACTTTTTAATGTGTAATTAATACATTCAACATTTGTACAAATAATAAGTACAATAAAAACTTTATAAAAGCGTACATAAAAACTTGTAAAACGTTCTCATAGAACTTATTCAAAGCATGTAATGCAAAAGAAGTGATATAAGAATAATGTTTTATATAAACGAAGAAAACATATAACCACAGAAGGCCACACTTGTGATTTACTTCACTTGATCATGCAAATAAAAAAAAATAAAAAAATGTAGAGAAAATAAAAATAATAAATATTAATTATATTATCAAATGTAAAAGATGTTCAAAATTAATATTCTTTAGAACAAAATGTTATAAAGTAGTTACCTCCTTTTAGCCATTTTATGGATTATGGTAACATCAATTATTAGTTCTTAACCGTTTAATTTAACTTTTAATAACTTTTTAGTATATATTTGCTCTACTAAATCCTAAAAATATAAACCACAAATCAAAGTACTTACCTGCTTTTAGACGTTTTATAGATTATGGTAACATAAATTATAACTGTAAACTATAAATATTTGAATAAAATAAGTAGCCAATTAGGCGGTTGTATGCATTAAAATAGACTTTTGGTCACTTTCAACCCGTTTGACACATTTGAACCGTTCCTTTTTGGCTACTTGTATTAATTTGACTCATTTGAAATAAATCACAATTCAACCCAAACCGACTCACTTATACGCTAGTGAAAAAGCCACCTATCCTAATAATGTAACATTTATGTAAATTTTGTTTTTACCCTATTTTGGATTGGGCCAATGTTGATCGTTGGAGTCTGCGTACTCTGCAGCAACTTCTGTTTATCAAAGAAAATTCAAATTCCAAATTAATAGACTATAACGGTTTGGTTCTATAGAATGACTTTTTTAAGGAAGCAAAGTTTACCTGAATTTGGTCATGAAGGAGATTGATAGATATATGAGCTTCTTGGAGCACAGAAGTCATGTCCGTCTGCATAGAGCACCATGTGATTTAGAGTTTTTCTTGTAAAAAACGCGATAATTATCCCACTTTAATTATCATTTCATGGGATCAATACCCATATAATAGAATGGATAATCTTTGTGTAAAGCCTAACCTTGCCATAAGGAGAGACAAGCTTCTGGAGGGTCAATTTTGTCAGCTAGGTTTTGGCTTCTTCTCATCGGCACCTATACCACGTAGCAAAGAATATTTGACTTGCTTTATTAACTGTTGAAACTTGAACTAATATTCAAAGCTGAAAGCTAGTGTCAGTAGCAAGAATAACTTGAACGGCGATAGCGTATGTTGTAGGCCCCCATTTGACTCAACATCAGGCGTAGAGGTGTTAATTTACTTATTTAATTGCTTGATTTGGGTTATAATCTATCCCTATGGCTCAAGATAAGATTTTTAAGTTAACGCTCGACAGGTAAAATGCGTCACAATTTATCCTTAACGGGATATGTATTCTACTTGGATATGTAGCTACCGTGGAAAAACCTTTTACAGACATGTAAATGTTCAATGATCCCCTTTATTCTATTAAAAAGACAATAATGGCGAGTTACAGTAACCTCCTCGAATTTTTTTGCAAATTACTGATGGCCACTATAGCTTGGCCTACTTTAGCAATCATATACATAGGAATTATTATTTCATCTTCGGTGTTGCTCTACGAGCCTCACAACATTCCTATGTATTGGGTGTGTTGTAACTCGGATTTTGATATAATATCCCCACAACAACTATGTTTATCATTACACTAAGACAAGAGATTTAGCAATCATCTTCTTTAATTTTTGGGCCTTTATGCACTACTCTTGAGCTAATTATTTGACTTTAAATTATCAGAACATTATACCTAAATACCTACACAACAATCAGATGATAAGGATTTTTATACCTTGTTGTGTAGATTCTTGCAACAAGGGCTCAAAAATCGTCTTCGTCATTAATCTCCTCTCAGAACTCGTTTTATCTTCAGATACCTCTTTTTGAGTCTTTTATACCAGTGATTTCCATTGCTCTTTATAAAATCCCACAATATATCATCTGCTCTTAATCATAACAAATGAATAAATGCTAGATGTCATGGTGATGTAACAAATGCATCACCGCATTCTTAACTTTTAGAAAAAGATGACATGATCCGATTTACACGTGCCCACCAATTTTCCCAAATTAATCTGACATCAAGAAAGAAAAAAAAAATCAATGTGATATCTATATTGAATATGAGTTGGACACCTTAATTATATTGTTATGACGACAAAAAGTAGCAAAAGTAAAGGTTCAAAACCTGTTCCACAAGAGCACCAATAATCATCAAACTTACAATTTACAACATCTTTAGGAAATCAGTAGTTTTTATGGTGCCGAGGGAAGCATATGTGTCATAACACCAAGTTGTTTCTCTCTCCGAACGCCTTGGGCACCAGTCATCCATAGCACTCTGGATACACCATCTTGCATTTACGTGGTTAGAGGTTGCCAAACTTGTCAAACATACTCAACCAATCTAAAAAAAGTATTTATCTCTTGAAAATAGCTTCAACTGATTATAAAGGCCAAAAAATGCACCTTTAATATTTAGATTTTCTTTGCAGCATTCTGATTATAGAAAGGGCTTTAATATTAGTTATCAATAAAGACAAACGCCACTATGCCAAGAATGATAATGTAACATCTGAAATACTATCTTAGTGAGTCTATCTTGATTGCATATAAATATGGAATGACTCGACTTTAATGTATGAACCATCTTTGAACTGTTGAAGACTTGAAGTTCATAGTTTAAAATTTGCATATGAGCTTGTCATCATAAGTATGTTAAGCACACAGTTTATAAGTGCGAGTATTGAGCTTAAATACGACGCACTAAATAATTGGCAAAACTTCAACACGTAATCATCACAAAGACTTATTCCTAACTTTAGCACGAAGAAGATAATGAGTATCACGTTTGACCCTGTTGCAGCTAGATAACATTATAGTGTAATATCTACGACATACTACAATGAAGGTTTATGGCAGCAACATCCTACGTTTTTATAAGGTACAGATGATGATAATGATACCCTATGTGCTCAAACAGATGTAGGAAGAACCTTTCAACTTGACTTTTATATATGGAATGACCTACCATATAACCATTTGCACCACTACAGGCATGTAAAGCAAAGAAAACTAATGCACAAGTACTTCAAAGAGGATTAAAAAAAATAACCAACTGAAAGAGTGGAAGAGAGATGAAAAAACAACATCTATTCCTCCAAGAAAAGGGGTCATATCGAACTTGGGATTCTTCTCAAAACACCTATCTACAGACTTGGTAAGAATAAGTAACATCTGCATCCATGTAATGGTGCACAATCGAGGAGGCTAATAAATTTTAAGTGATTATAATGACTATAAGCTAAGATGTTCGTCTAAGACAAATTGATCATGGGAAAAATATCCATTCCTACCTGTCCATAAAGAAGCTCCAGTTGCCCGTGCAGTGACTCGTAAGGTTCTTCAAGACAACTTATGCAAACTAAATAAATTGGTCCTTTCACAAGAAAAACCACCTGCAGAACACAAGAGTCATGGTTCAAATATTGTGTGTCTTTTTTGTGGAGCCAAAACTTTAGTCTACAAAAAAGGGCTTATCATTTGATTAATTTTTATTTTGTGTATTAATGATGGAGATGGTTCTTGTATGATTCAGTGACATCATCAAATTTACACCAGAGATTAAACAGATTCATACCATATCTAGGGTTGGAACACAAACTGCTGTGAGATTCTAAAAACAAAACGGGTTTATTTAAGACAAGGGAGTTTTCAAGATTGACATTGTCTATCGTTGGCCTGCAAAAGTCACTTGGATTAGCTTATTTTACGGGCTTATAGGCTTATTTTTATTTGTAAAAGCTTATAAGCCCACTTTTATCGGCTAATCAAGTTGAGCGGACATAAATAATTCATAAGCTCAAGTTGATGAGCTCATCAACTGGAAAAAGTGAGCTTATGCGCATTTCCTTTTTCAAATAAACCATAAACCCGAAAATAAGCTAATCCAAACGCCTCCTTAATATATACTCCATTTTGCCGGTACCAAGGAAGCTACCATCCTAGAAGCAACAGCTTATCATGTTAAATAACATTAAAAGACAGCATGGGGACACTTATGAATCGTTAAGTATAGAGAAGTCACTTATATACCAAACTAAATGGCATTTAAAATAGAAAGTCAATGGACATGTGTTGCTTACTTGGTGAGTTGACAGAAAGAATACGTCGGGGTCATCATAGAACACATCATTCGTTGCATTCCCATGATGGACATCAAAATCGATAATGAAGACACACTTCAATCCGTGTACCCGCTGTGCATATCGAGCTGCAATGCCACATTACCAAAAATACAAAATCCCGTGGCCCCTCTCAATAGGATGATGTCCGGAGGACATATCAAGGAAAATCCAACAGAGGTTTCTTAACTGACTTTCGATTCCTCCACTTATATATTTCTCAAAAAAGGCACAATCTTTCAAGAAAAATTATAAAACAACCACAAAAGCAGCATAACAGAGATACGCTAATAGAAGTGGCAACATGAATTGACCTGGTTCTGGTGAACTGGTGGTCATATGTGAACTATCTTCATGTCCTTGTTGGTCAGCCAAGTCTCAAGGGGTCCAACCACCTAATGATAGAGTGACACCGTAACTTTCCAAAGGTCCAACCACCGTATCATAACCAACCATAATAGCCTCCAACAAAGGAATGTTCCCTTCTGAATCTGTGGAATTTGGATCTGCTCCATAGTCTAGCAGCAGATTAACACAGTTCTCACTTCATTTTGAGGCTGCTATATGCTGAAAAAATCATAAAACACTATGAAAGTCAATATGAGGTATATGCCCAATGCAGTAATAATTAATTTGCAATTAAATATGTGTATACAAAAGTAGTTCTTCCATTGTTGTCTAAGTCATTTGGATCCGCACCTAGGCCGACCTTCAGATTCGTTATCATCACGCTTGCCAACCGTTGGGTAGTCTCTTAAGAATAGTTACCTACATAAGCAGTTGGTTTGAACTCAAAAAAAATCCATGGAATCTTTTTAAAATAATAAACCTATTCAGGTTCAATTAATGATAGTAACATTAAGCGGTGCATAGGAACACAATAACAACATACTCAATCAGAATGTGGCAGGATAAGCGGTGCATGTATGCATGTCATTGTTCGACCTTTGTGGCGAAAAATACTCTTCAGAAGACCTTGTTTCGGTTTCAATGATCTGCTGGTGGTTGGCTAGCTAGTCTCCTTATTACTCCTTGCCTTTAGTTTGTTTCATGTATACTAAAGTCAAAAGATCTTATTTTCAAAGCATCCAAAGAAGGAAAAAATGTCATTGTACTTTCACGCTTCTGTAGTTACACATTGAAATAAAAGGATTTGTAGTGTCCAAAGATCAGTCAATTTGTTTTCCAGTAATAATTATGAATAATGGTTGAGGTGATTATTTATTCTAATTCATTTGATTATATTGGACAAAAACACCGCAATCAGGTACATAAAATGATTATGGAATGGTAAGATTATAGTTAGAAGTGAAGATGTAATTAGGAAAGACCAAAATTCAACATAACCCGCTTCGACCCAACCATAATTGGCCTTGAAAATGGTTCTTTTAACCTGTTACGACTGCCGTGCATCACCTTACATTAGAAAAAAGCCAATGTTAGTCTGCCAACTAATAAGAAAAACCTAAAATATAGAAATTTTAGTAATATCAAGATACTTTTTGCTGCCTCTTACTCATGTTTAGGTGGCGATTTATTTTCATTAGGTAAGTCTCATTGAATTGTAGTGCGTGATACTCATACTACGCACGTAAACGTAATAATGTTTACAACTTACTTGCTCATCTGCGGTTATAGCACCAGACTAAGGGGATGATTGGTAGTGTTCACGCACAGGGGAACTATTTCAAGATTTATCTGACAGACTGACATTGTAAAAAAGTTCAATAAGAATTGCTTCAACAAATAATCATTCAAGCATACCTGAACAAAGGAATAATTGCCAATAATATTTCTTTAGTCACGATGGTGGGGTGGTTTTAGTAGTATTGGTGGACCATTAACATTTTACTTGCACCATATATCTCATGTGGTGGGTTCTTTTTTGTTGTATTGTTGGTGAATTGTGTGGTTAGTCTCCTGTGTTTCTGTCACAGGTCTTGTTTTTTCTTTGTTGGGGTTTGAAATAATATTCTGCTTTTCAAAAAAAAAAAAAAAATTCATTATTCACGAATAGCACATATAGAATCAACAACAAATCACCAATGACCTAGCTTGATACATCTGCCACCAATTTTGTTCTTTAATAACATGTAGTTAGAACCAAGTTAAATATCAGGGATATGAGTGATTCCTTATGTCTATGTTTAGACTCCTAAAGAAACGAAGATGTTTAGACACAATAAAAATAGGTGTTAGAAGGAAACGGGGTAAATTGGTCTAAAACATTTATTTGAAACATTGAATAATTGTCAAAATAAGATAAAATTCTGTAGCATTTGATATTATAACGAAAAGAGAATTGTGATTATTATCACCTCTTCGTCTTCTACGTGATCGACTCAAAGATCTGTCATCTGCATCTTGTGAACCGGACTGAATTGTTGGCTCACTTTTGAACCTCCCAAGAAACTTCACTCGCGGGGAATCAAGGACACGCTTTTCTTCGTGGATCGGCACGAGTAATGCCTGCTGGTCTGGTGAACTGTGGTCATATGTGAACTTAACGGTCAAGAGGAGATTCTTTATATCTTCATTTCCTTGTTCGTCAGCCAAGTCTCAAAGGGTCCAACCACCTAATGATAGAGTGGCATCGTAACTTGCCAAAGGTCCAACCACCGTATCATAACCACCCATAATAGCCTCCCACAAAGGAACATTCCTGAATATGTGGAATTTGGATCTGCTCCATAGTGTAGTAGCATATTAACACAGTTCTCACTTCCTTTGGAGCTGCTGGGCACATACGACGCTTCAGTAACCAATTGATCAAAGATGATTTACCAACATTTGGATAACCAGCTTGCACCTGTAATACATTGTAACATGTCTAATAAGAAAATGAGGTACACTGGTATTAGGATTTTTAACTACAACTACACAAATGTAAAAATCAATCCTAGAAGTTGTAACTGTATTTGAGACTCTGTATTAAGATACTCACCTCTCCTTCATTTTCCGAAGGTGGCGCACCTCTTTCTTCTTGGGTTCAGAATCTGGGACTGGGAGTGGTTTAGGCTTCTTTTGGTGGTGGCTCTTGCTACTTCTCAATATAACTTTAAGAATTATGCATCTGTTTGCCCATAAGAAAAATGCAGTGTTAGCCATGGTAAGTTGCCTTGCATACACACAATCAATAATTAAATTTTTAGGCGCGAATTTCTTTATCAATTCGATCTTTACTTGGATGCCAAGATGAAGAAAATACGAAAAATCTCATCTGACATGATACATATACGAGTGGTGTTCATAACATAGAGTATCAATTGTTGATAAATTAATATGAAGATCAACTTTATAAAGGGCGACCTTGTATGGTGCGATTTTCTGTTTAGCCATTGAGCAGAGTTCATCGAGAGTTAAAGCAGGCTTCGATTCATTGTCATGAGCCTTTTTAATCTCTATGTCGGGCACAACTATTGCAATCACTGCTTCTCCATAAGCTTTATCTGGTAACCCCAACACACAACATTCTGAAACGGCTGGATGCTGTACAATGATCGAACGTGTTGATTTATTATGTAAATGCATTTCCAATTCTCATCACCTATTCAACAGATACAAGAGAGAACTTACCTCTAAAAGAATTGCCTCGATTTCTAATGCTGACAATTTGTATCCACCAACCTTCATTATATCAGCATTAGTACCTGGTTCATTGGAGGACATAAAGTGTCAATATGTTTTCGACCTGGTGAAAAGCAAAAATATTACGAAGATGAGTAACTGAATCTTACGTCCCAAAATTACATAATATCCATCTTCGTACAGCGTCACCAGTCTTGAAATAGCCACCCTCTATAAACGAATCCTTGGTTACCTAACAGTTTTTTATGATTCAATATTAGAAAACAAAATATGTGACGTGATATCAAACTTTCGTCATCTACATAGAATAAATCTGTTAGAACAATATATAAGTACCTCAGGACGTTTCCAGTATTCCTTAAACATTGAAGGGCTTTTGACACAAAGCTCACCAACCCCCTCATTACTATCGTCATCTGCAAGAATCTTGACCTATTAGCAACAATAAAAATTATAGTCAAGTTCCAGATTACAAATGATCAAAGAAACATATTGTCATTTTGTGTTCTGAGATTGAAATTCTTTGCTAACACACTTGCACTGAAAGGGTTTGCCAACAGTACCTCCTTTTCGTAATCCATTTAACGGATTCGAAAGTGCCATAACAAACTAAAAAAACAAACCGCAATCATTAGAAAGATGATCCACATGTAGTCTATTCATTTTGGAACACTTTTAGAACTTTTGACTACCTCTGTCATGCCGTATCGTTCTAATAGTCGATGTCCTGTAATCGCTTCCCATTGTTGCATGACTGGCAACGGTAGAGCCGATGATCCACACATCTAGAAGTATAAACAATTCATATATTAGAAGCCAATAGTCAACCTAAAAAATGGGTCAATAGGTCCGTATCTATATATATTTTAAAGCATATAACGTCGAAAGGTTTTTGATAATCACCATGAGACGCAGTTGTCTTCCAGCCGAAGCGCTTGTAAGTCACTGGATCCATAGCTTCATAGCCTTGTATCAGCCTGGTATACATGGTCGGAACCTAAAAAAATGAGACAAGAATATCAGATACTATAAGGACACAAAAATTGAATTCTAAAATTTCAGAGTTTATGTAAGTATCATGCCCCAGTGAATACATTAATTGCATCATCAAGCTTAGTCCCATCTTTTGGATATGATTGACGCCATCTTTGCCAATACCCCTCACACTAAACTTATTCTGTTTAAGAATTTGTTTGTTTATATAATAAGAGAGAGTGTGCATGTTTTAGTGCATTTGGTGGCAGCATTTGCAACAAAGATTGTGTATTAACGTTAAAAGTGAAAGGAACTCGAACTTCGCGCATAAAACAATAAAATTTTACCTGTTTAAAGTCCAGATGATGAGTGTCCATCGTACCACTAACTCGACCTTCACGCATAAAGCATCAAAAACATCACTTATGATAGGATACCCACATGAGACGTACGCAGATACAAACTCTCAATCATATTCGTCGACACAATAGCCTGCATTATTGTAAATGGTACAACTAAAGTCCTGAATGGCTAAGAATAATTATATTCTCACGCATATTCATGTCCCGCACTTGATGCTTTACATTGAGCCAAATTATTTAGGTCATATACTATCACATCAGCACAAAAGAGGAATCATCTATGATAAGCTCATAATCTAAAAATAATATATGACCAATTATAAGGGGGTGTTTAGGTTAGCTTACTTTTTGTGACTTATGGGCTTATTGCTTATTTAAAGCAATAAACTCTACTTGATAATCTCATAATCTAATAAATTAGACTTCTCAGCTTTTCGAATAACAGATAAGCTTAAAATAAAAACTAATCCAAACACCACCAACATAAGCCAAATGATGCAAAGAAATCATTGTTGTGACAAAATTGCTCCTCATAGCAAAACCGCTTGTTTATACCGAAAACAAAAAGAGATGACAATTTCAAAACGCAAGCAGAATGATCACTATAGTTGTAATTTAAAATTTGACCATGTTTCAAGTGTTTATTCGCCTCCTGTAGTTTTTGAATGCAGCAAGCTTCATTGTATCAACATTAGTACCGGTTCGTTGGAGATTATACAAGTGTCAATATATTTCGTGGTGAAAAGCAAAAATATTACGTAAGAAGAGTAACTGAATCTTACGTCCCAAAATTACATAATATCCATCTTCATCCACTTTAACAGCATCACCAGTCTTGAAATAGCCACCCTCTATAAACGAATCCTTGGTTACCTAACAGTTTTTTATGATTCAATATTAGAAAACAAAATATGTGACGTGATATCAAACTTTCGTCATCTACATAGAACAATATATATAAGTACCTCAGGACGTTTCCAGTATTCATTAAACATTGAAACAGATATTAGGGTTTGAGAAAAAGAGGTGTACCTTTTTTTGTTACCCGGATTTTTTTAAACTTTATAATTAACGAAAGCTATATTTAAGGAATGGATATTGTTGTTGAAATAATAGTTTATGTGTCTTTATTAATTTTGACTTGTAAAAAGAATAACAAAAGTTCCATTGTTCCAATGGTTGACATGTTAGTTAGTGTTAGTAGAGATCCCATGTTCGAACCTTCTTGGTTACATTTTTTACTCTACATTTAATCCGAAATTTTCAGTGCTTAGGTGGCATGCGCTTAGGTTATTAATGATGACATGGAAATATGACATGACATTATGGGATGCCAAGTGGCATTATGACGTGGCATGCCTCCTCTTATATATAATGTATATATATATATATATATATATATATATATATATATATATATATATATATATATATATATATATATATATATATATATATATATATATATGTTCATTGGGTTTTAAGCTCAGCCGCATTTCCTTTTCATGCGGCAGGTTTTAAGAGGGAAGCTAGGATGAGTGAAGAGTGCATAGGAACTCTTAGCGGACTACCCTGATTATAGATACCCATTTGCTTCTGGATTAGATTGGATTTATCTTTGGTTAGATTTAGTCTGGGTTTTATATTTTAGTTTGGAACTCATTATGTTTAGAGTTAGAATTTCGTTGTTATCTTAGAACACCTTTGTAATCATTATGTTTATAAGACTTTCGTTTGCGTTTGTATGTTCTGATTGACACCATAATGTGGCATTTGGACCCTTGTCGGGTTGGGGTGTTACACCTATCATATTTATCTTTTAAATCTTTCCAAACAACAACATCATTATCAGAAAACACTATGTCCATCAATGGTTTCGGACAATGAGAAACTACTGGAAAATTTCATTGGAGGACTTCCACAATGTATTCAAGGGGATGTAACTTCTTCCGATCCACAAACAATTGAAGAAACTATCAGGATAACTCAAAAACTCATGGCTCAAGTCGTGAAAGGGGAAAACATTATCAACAATAACCGTAACAACAACGACGATAACCAAATTAACAACAACAAAAGGAAATGGGAACATGACCAAGGAGGTTATAATAACGACAACCAAAACCATAACACTAACCATCACCAACAACTGAATAGAAGACAAGAAGTCGCCAGGGTCTATGTTGCTGCACCAACCAAGGGAAGAGCTTATACTGGAAACTTACCACGATGCCATCAATGCACGCTACATCATAATGGTCCATGTGGTATATGCTTTAGCTGTCACAAAGTAGGACACCTTGCTAAGGACTGCAAGGGCAAGGCCATAGTTACATGTTACGAATGCGGGGAGCAAGGACACTATCGGAACCAATGTCCTCAAAACCAAGGTCAACAAGTTGAAGGTGCTCATGGGAATGCATACATGTTAGAAGGAGGAGAAGCTCGTCATGGTCTCAACAATGCGGAAGACTGAAGAAGTTCGGAAACTAACAGTCTCATTTTTCCTTATGTACTTAGTCGTACTAAGTTTATGTCTTCCATCGTATTCGGATCTTATGAATTAAGATGTACTACTTTTGATAAACCACTCGTTGTAAAATATTCTCATTAAGCGTACTTCCTTTTCATTCTGATTCGTTATCACTTACAAGGTTTAGATCTCTGTAAACATCGAGAGTTATAACAACTAAACCGAACGTCACATTATCGTTCCTTAATTATACATAGCCTAGCTAACTATGTCTAATTCTGGAGGGATATCGTTCTTTAATTATACATAGTCTAGCTAACTATGTCTAATTCTGGAGGGATCATGTTATGTTGGGAGCAGTTATTTATAAGTCTTAGTGCAAGCAGGTTTTTCACATATTCATAAAAGTCAAAGTGTTATTCATGGGAGATTCATCCAATATTTCTTTACTATGATGTTTATACACTCTTAATCATCGATAACCATAACGACATCTCTTCATGTCTTCTCTTCTTGTTATTCATCACAAACTCAAAAATTCGATAGACTAACGAATTGAATCGGGGTGAATTCCTTTTTGGTTGGGCGAATGTGACAACTCGTATTTTCAGGTTATATTTCAAAACATTACTCATGCTTCATCATTTATCATTTATCGTAAAATATGTTTACGAGTATTAAATTCACGTAACCGTAATGGTTTAGCTGTGAATTCATGAACATATCATCAAGGACACTCCATATAGACTAGGTTTAGTCTACATTTCATTGGCATCATTATCATCATATTAGTTCATGCATGGTTTTGCATTTTTCATTCAACGTTTATTTTCCTATTAAATAAACGCTATCGCGTAATTAATTATTTTGAACATTTGATCCGACACTTTCAAAAATATTCCTAATATATTTTTATACTCATTTTAATACTATAGAAATTATATTATTAATTTACCCGATGTTTTCAATTTATTTCGTATATAAATTGTTATATTTATATAATTACGACGCTTTTCTTAAATACTACACGATAATCATTATTTCACTCAAATTTTGCAAGAAATGTATTTTTATAATTTTTATGACCTTAATATATTTTCTCTTGACCCGTTAAAAGTTATTTTTATCTAACGCTACCCTAAATATTCAAATGTGTATTTAACTTACCACATATCCTCAATTTACTTACACTAAACTACTCTTGTACGTAATTATAAAAAAAAAACATAACAAAGGATGACTAACACCCCTTGTCGACACAAGGGGTGAGTCACTTGACTATTTTGCAAATATCTCTTGCTAGTAGAAGTATTATACACTTAATTAAACTCATACACTCATAATATCAAAAGGTGAAAACATATTTTGCTTCCTCTCTTCTCTCCAAAACCGGCAACCACAAAGGACCAAGAGGATTTCATCAAAATTTTCAAGACAAGGTTTTTTTACACTCTAATATCACTTGTTGTTAAGGTTTTGCAATAAAAACCTAGGGTGATTAGGAAAAATCCATTGTCCATAAACCTCATCAAGTAACTAGTAAGCATCCATACTCATCATCATATTTCATATTCATTGTTATATTCATTTCATCATATTTGAGAAAACATGCAAGTCTCATGAATGTTTATACCACTTTTTACATTGATTTTAAGAGTTATATATATATTAGTCATCCTATAATTATTCCTTATTATAAATCACTCTTGGTGATGTCTAGGAACCCATGACACCCTAAGAAGGTGTATGGTAGGATTAGAATAGCTTCGGAGTTGTTTTGAATGGGTTAGAATAGGTTTTGCGCGAGAAAAACTCATTTCGACAAGTCTAATTAAGGGTCTGTCCTTATTTTGAAAATCTGGAAAATCCGACAGTAAGTAAAAATTTTTGGCCTAGATATTTAGAAAATACACTTTAAAACAAAAACGTGGCCGCTTGAACAGATTAAAACGGAGCTATAACGAAGAAGTTATGAATTTTTCAAGTTGGCGACGAAAACTATAATTTTCTGCAAATTTCAGCATGTTATATTTATTTTGTATGAGTCAAAAATGAAACTTAGGCGTTATAAATTATGTCGACTTATCAAAAATATACTAGTATACTTTGATACAAAGCTAAGGACATATAAAACGTAGAAAACGGATTGGTAACGATTAAATTATACACGTTTACAAAAAGTTGTCGTAACTTTAATATATAAGGAAAACTATTAAATTTCTAATAGGCAAGTATTACGGCAACAAGTTGGAGGACGTTTTTAACATTGAAGTAGAACTTTTTATAAAGTAATGTCTTCTAGTAAAAGTGAGTTTGCCAAGTATATTTTCCAAAATGTCCGACCGTTTGACTAGCGGAGTTGTAATGAATTACATACGTTTACTTAAACTTTGCCGAAAAACCATCCTTAAACTATATTTTGGGACACAAGTACCATACTTTACCTATATTTTTCTCCGTGATCGAGACCTCTAGGATGAAAAGTTAAACACTAAAACTTTGAGATAATGATACAAGCTTCCCAAAACCGTTGAGTTCGTTTCCTAACACTCGAAGTGCATCATTTTACGACTAGATTTTCGAGGCCGTTTAGTCACTTTCATGAAATATTTCAACGACATTATTTTACGACGAAAAGTTATAATTTCCTAAAATCACTAAATGATTATCGTTGGATATCATTTCAATGTAATTACATTTGGAGTAATTTAAAAATGGTCAAGACGTTAAGAGATTATTTCTCGACGAGAAATATCATTTTCAAAAATTCACAAGTGGTATAGATATCATCCGAATTGCATACATAACATTACATCATAACTTATTATGTATCATATCATTCATAATAGGTCAAGTTTAGAGATTAACGCTACATTGCGGTGTACTCACTTTTGCCATCGCATCATTGTCCATGTGAGTTTCATAGCCCATACTTTTATACGTTTTGAATTACTTTTGGGGGAGATACATGCTCAACTATTTTCAGTTACTTTCATAAGTACTTTAAATTTTTAAGGATAACTTCTATCATAATCACCATTGTTTCAAAAACCGAATGTTGTACTATATTAATTGTTCTTGTTTGAGTGGTATAGTTCTACGTCGAATAATGTTCTAAATCAGTTAACTACTGAAACATTGGGTCATGTACTATTGATTATGTGCTATAGTTCTACGTCGTATAAAGTTCTATGTCAGTTGACTACTGATACATTAAGTGATGTGCTATTGATTATGTGTTATTGTTCTACGTTGAGTTAGTTACTATTGTGAATTCCTTTGACATCTTGTGTTTGAACATAAACTATATATATTTTGGCAATGGGTTGTAAACACACAGGTTGCAAGTTTTGTATGGGCGGAACTTGGAACTGAGTGAATTTACAATACCTTTGTTGCATAAACGATTTTGAAAGGCTTTACATTTCAACGCAAACTCTATGAACTCACTCAACCTTTGTGTTGACACTTTTAGCATGTTTTATCTCAGGTATCTAAGGCATTCACTTCATGGCATGCATGTGGACATATCATAGAGTCGCGGTAACGACGCGTCTCACTTGGGTTTTATGAACTTTAAAACATCGTTTGTCTTGTATCAAATTTATTTCCGCACAAGTTAATTTTCATTTGGGACCTATACTTTGTAAACTCTGATTATTTTATTAAATCAAACGATGTATTTTCCAAACGACACTTTGGGTCGTTCAATATATCTGTAACTATGATGCTATGACAGTCAATCCCCAGGAATTCCATTCCGCTGCAAAACAGGTAATTTGGGGGTGTGACAACAAGAAATAACCAACTAAACAAAAAGATAATAGATACACCAGAACACCAACAATCACAGATAAACCACCAACAAACTAACACTCAACTTCCAAGACTGCCCAATTCCTAACCTCCTGCACTCTAGACTCAACAACAAAACTAAATGTAGAAAAAATAAAACTGGCATAAGAACTAACTTGACCCAAGCCAGCAGACTGTGATTGGTCAGATCAGGTATTCACACCACTCAAAGTGGCAGATCAAGAAGTTAGCCAATCCGTTTGAGCCCACTAAACTCAAAACCAGTGAGTCCTAAAGGAGAAAGGGAGACTTACAATGCTATGAGCCACAAGCAGCGGAAGACAATCACAATACGCTATATTCACTTAGTCTAGAGATATTGTGACCAAGAAAGAACCCAAGAACCACATAATCACAAGATCTTCAAAAAACCTCCAAATTCCAAATAAGGGTTTCAAAGAAATTAATCAATAAACCAACAATTAACCTTCAATCCCTCGATTAATCGCCACCAAAAATACTTAATTGCACCAGGAACAAGAATCCCCAAAAACTAGGGTTTCAAGAAAAAAAACCCTAAATCTTCAATAGAGATCACAAAACTTCAATTAACCCAAGAATAAACAAGATTCAACAACCCAATCGATGAATCACTAAAACCTTAACCAAGATCCACTAAGAAACCAATAGATCAGAACCTAGAGCCTTAATACCATGTTAAAATGGTATCAAAACAGCTAACAAACACTTTTAATCACCCAACCAACCACCCCCACGGTGATCTTATTCTTTATTATAACAATATACACAGACGACTTGTCCCCAACATGGATGCAAGCCAATACAATACAAATAAACGAGTAGTAGTCGCTTTGTTTGGTGTTACTACAATGCTTACAATACTCACACACTAAAACTGATAACTACCAAACCATATTCAAGATCAAGATGATCTTGTTGCAAACCAGTAAACAATGAAAACAATCAGAAACCAAACAGAATGAAACTGGTGAAACTTGAGAGAGTATGTTGAGATGAAAAACTTGACCAAGAAAACTGAATGAGAAAACCCTAGCAGGATATGAGCTTATATAGCACAAACTTACACTTTAAACCCTGCACAAACGCAAAACTAACAAACACAGCTCAAAGTTATATATTAGCTAAAACAGTTATAAATATTTACACATTTAGCCCCTGAAGGTTCAAAAGTATGCTATAGAGTGTTATTACTTTCAATAATATTATTCCTTGTAGATGAAGACTTTAGATGTACTTCCTTTTCTGCAGACATGGTTTACAGATAAAGGCATAAAACCTCAGAAAAAAACAAACGCCACATTTTTTAGTAAATCTGTACAGAGAAAACAATAATTGATATTGTGTTATATCTTTTATACAATTTATAACTTTGTTTGGTTGAGAATTTTTGCATTTTAGAAATGTTTGGAATTAAGAATTAGAAAATTCTAAATTTTTTGGTGTTTGCGCAAATGCTTGTTTGCTAAAAAAGAACTGTATTTTGGATGATTGAGAATTTTTTGTGTTTTTGTATTTTGAAATTATGGAGTGTTAGACAGAAAAAAGAATCATGGACATTAGAAAACTAGAATTGTGTTTTTTACTTTATTATAACGAGTTGAAGTGCGCTCGCGTGTTGGTGTCGGGGCATGCATGTCGTTTTTTTATCTATGTTGTTGTGGAAAACTCATAACGGAAATTTTACATGTTTTGGGCCTTGATATGTTGTATGGGTTTTTTCTTTATTCATTGAAAGACTTTTCGACGATATTTTTTTTATATAAAAAAATGCTAGGTACTTGTTTGATATTTGACAAATATATTTTGTTATATAAAAAGGTGGTCTATATAAGACTAATGCTAGTGGTGACCACTTTCTCACCCAAGCAACCTCGTCACGTAAACGCTACCTCAACTTTCTCTCTCCACAACTCCACCCCAACCACAACTAGCAAGTGGTGACCACAAAAACGACTACACATTTTTTTCTTTTCTTTTTATTTTAATTAAAATTAAACATAAAATATATTTATATTCCAAACTGTGGACAACAACCATATCTCACCCTTCTCACTACATGACACATGTACACAACTATTTGACTAAATATCTTTGCATTCAAACAGAATCAAACTTTCTATAGTGGTGGTGGACTAGTGGTGTAGCTGATCGTGGAGTGTCCACCGGAACAGAAGAATGATTTCCTGGTATGAAGCGGATGAAGGCCACAAGAATGTTGAAGACAAGCCCAGAAGAACAAAAGCCATATATGAAGTCCAATAGTATAAATAAAAAGGGTGCAACGGTTTGCAATTGTCTTGGTTAACAAGGCAACCGAAACTTTGTTTTTGTTTCCATGTGATGCGTCGGTTGGGATGAAGTTAATGGGGCAACGCGTTAGTTTGATCGTTTGTGGTCGAAGGGCAACGCCCATTAACATTAGTCTAATAAAAAGTTTACGGTGATTTTCGCATGGTACTGCATAGTTTAAGGTGATTTTTGGAAATGTTTTGTTTATAAATAGTTTAGAGCCTGTTGGGCTACTTTTTGGCCTAGGTTTTTTTTATAACGGGTGTGTTCGGTAAAAGTAATAGTGAGTAGTAGCAGTGAGCTGTAAACAGTGAGCAATGAGTAGCCACAACTCATAGCTCACCGCTCACAACTTCTTAAAGAAGCATTGAAAAAATGAGCATTCTTAAAAAATAGCAAAGCTCACCGCTCCTTTGTCAAACGAACTACAAAAATCACAAAGCTCATTGATTACCGCTCATCGTCTCAAAATCCTTCAAAAAGCTCCGCGCCAATATAGCCAATATGTTTGGGGCTGGTGGCCTAAAGTATTTTGGGCCACACTTCACATTTTTAATTCAAGCAACAATTTTTTATTTGGCTGACGGTGTCGTATTGCTCGACCTATAATAATAATAATAATAAATAAATAAATAAATAAAATAACAGAAAAAAGACCAAACCCGTAACGGGTCAAAACTAAAAAGACAAAAACTGCAAAAAAAAGTTCAAAAACTAGATTTGTGGAACCCGACAAACCACCGTGACAATTTATGTAATTAACTCTAATATAGAAGATTTTTTTATATATTATTTAAAAGCAATTTGGTTTTAGAAAATAAAGTTTACATATTAACGAAAGTTTCTCCAACCAAGCTGGACTCGATGACGGAACCAAGGGGTTCCTGCGGGATCTCGAGACATTATAATTTTTTCGATTTAGTGTTAATTTTTGAAAAAAATATCGATTTTTAATAAATGTATCTTAAATGCCCACAATCGATCGGATTGTGTTTATAATGTTATTTAGTTAATATACTTACAAATAAAAATAATCTTAAAACTTAATAAAAGCTCAATATGATAATATAAATTAAAGCCCAAAAAAACAGCAACTCTATTTTTACATGCTAAAAAGTATTCTACCTTTTTTTTTCCCTTTCAATCAGTTGATAGATTACAATAGAAGAATGTAAAGTGACAGACAGTAGTACGACCAGAACACAATTCAATCGAATAAAGCCCAAGATGAAACAAATTTGTATCTTTATTCATTTTTTTCTTCTAGGATTTAGACTTTGGTCTTTACTCTTTGGGTGAAGGCTGAGAATACGTAACAAACTTTCTCAAATATACCGATGTACGTAACATACTTATTTTATTACTTTTGTACGTAATATACTTACAAATTTGGAACATTGTACGTAATGTGACCGGTAACTAACAAGTTACCAGGTCAAAAGTTTGAAAAATGACATAAATGGTCCCTGTGGCTTGAGTTGACTTTCACAGGTCATCCATTGACTTTATTTTCGTCCGTTTTTCTTACGTTTTGTCCGTTTTTGTCCGTTTTTCTTACGTTTTGTCCGTTTTTACCGTTTTTCTTACATTTTTCTTAATTTTTTGTCCGTTTTTCTTACGTTTTGTCTGTTTTCTTTCGTTTTTGCCAGTTTTCATCCGTTTTTGTCCGTTGTTCTTACGTTTTGTCCGTTTTCCTTATGTTTTTATCAGTTTTTGTCCGTTGTTCTTACGTTTTGTCCGTTTTTCTTACGTTTTGTCCGTTTTTATCGGTTTTCATCCGTTTTTCTTACGTTTTTCTTAATTTTTTGTCCGTTTTTCTTACGTTTTGTCTGTTTTCTTTCGTTTTTTCCAGTTTTCATCCGTTTTTGTCCGTTGTTCTTACGTTTTGTCCGTTTTCCTTATGTTTTTATCAGTTTTTGTCCGTTGTTCTTATGTTTTGTCCGTTTTTCTTACGTTTAGTCCGTTTTTATCTGTTTTCATCCGTTTTTCTTACGTTTTTCTTAATTTTTTGTCCGTTTTTCTTACGATTTGTCTGTTTTCTTTCGTTTTTGCCAGTTTTCATCCGTTTTTGTCCGTTGTTCTTACGTTTTGTCTGTTTTCCTTATGTTTTAATCAGTTTTTGTCCGTTGTTCTTACGTTTTGTCCGTTTTTCTTACGTTTTTGTACTATTTAAACATATTGAAAAAATTTTCCAAAAATAAAAAAAATTAGAATTTTTTCGCAAATTTGAAAAAAAAAATTCCAAAAAAATTTTGAAAAAAAAAATAGGAAAAAAAATATTTCCAAAAAAAAATAAAAAAATTTCAAATTTCAAAAAAAAATTGAATAAAAAATTGAATAAAAAAATTATTTTTCAAATATATTTTTTAAAAATTTTGAAAATTTCCAATTTTTTTAAGATTTAAAAAAATATGTTTTTTAAAAAATATTTTTTGAAGATTTTTTATAAAAATTTGAAAAATATTTTTCAAGATTTTTTAAAAAATTTAAAAATTTCCAATTTTTTAAAAAAAAATTGGGAATTTTTTTTTTTCAAAATTGGGAAAAAATTCCAATTTTTATTTTGGAATTTTTTTTTCTAATTTTTTTTTTTTTTTGGAAAAAATTTTCAATATGTTTAATGAGTACAAAAACGTAAGGAAAACAGACAAAACGTAAGAAAAACGGACAAAAACTGATTAAAACATAAGGAAAACGGACAAAACGTAAGAACAACGGACAAAAACAGATGAAAACTGGCAAAAACGAAAGAAAACAGACAAAACGTAAAAAAAACGGACAAAAAATTAAGAAAAACGGATGAAAACCGATAAAAACGGACAAAACGTAAGAAAAACGGACAAAAACGGACAAAACGTAAGAACAACGGACAAAAACTGATAAAAACATAAGGAAAACGGACAAACGTAAGAACAATGGACAAAAACGGATGAAAACGGCAAAACGAAAGAAAGCAGACAAAACGTAAGAAAAACGGACAAAAAATTAAGAAAAACGGATGAAAACCGATAAAAACGGACAAAACGTAAGAAAAACGGACAAAACGGATGAAACTGGCAAAAACGAAAGAAAACGGACAAAGCGTAAGAAAAACGGACAAAAATTAAGAAAAATGTAAGAAAAACGGATGAAAACCGATAAAAACGGACAAAACGTAAGAAAAACGGACAAAAACGGACAAAACGTAAGAAAAACGGACGAGAATAGTCAATGGATGACCTGTGAAAGTCAACGCAAGCCACAGGGACCATTTATGTCATTTTTCAAACTTTTGACCTGGTAACTTGTTAGTTACCGGTCACATTACGTACAATGAGCCAAATTTGTAAGTATATTACGTACAAAAGTAATAAAATAAGTATGTTACGTACATCGGTATATTTGAGAAAGTTTGTTACGTATTCTCAGCCTTCACCCTTACTCTTTAGATATTCAACTTTTCTACTGTCGCGGCTGCATGGCTTGTGTTGCCGGAAAAAGCTGTTGTCGCACTTTATAGTATGCCTTATTTTAATTGTTGTTAATATTTGTATAAAGTTGATTATGTTAATAGTGTTATTCAATTGTTTTTAGTATTTGATAGATTTATATTAAGTTTTGTGGATACCTTTAGATCTATCTATATGTGTATTATTTTTCAGCTTTGAGTTTATATAACTTTTTTGACAATTCTTTTTATAGATTTGTTATTGCCGCCAGAGTCCACCGTTGCCGCCGCTGCCTGAATGTGTGTCGCCTCCCCAATCGAACTTGCTTTTGTTGTCAGTAAATGTGTAATTTCTTTTTAAAGTAGTTAGTAAATTCTTGTGTGTAGTTGTAAGTTTGTTAGTAATTTGTATGTTTGTTGGTAGTTTGTAAGTGTATGTAAATTTAGGCATTTTGAGTTTGTTATACTGTTGTTTTGTAAGTCTTTGGTAGTTTTGTTGCGGTAGATATGCCGGAAATTTAACAGGATATACTGTAGAATCAGTTCAGTTCATGGTTTTGTTTTAGTTTGTTTTGTTATTGATTTTTGGTTGATGTTTCAAAGTAGTTTTCTTGGTTGTGATGATATGGAAAACACCATACACTGAAAAATGTGAGAACCCAAAACTATCATGCTAGAATAAGATTTCAAAATTCAAATTTCTTGAATATTAGTCAACTTTGCATTAGACCATTTAGGCTCTATTATATCTCTTCTCTACTAACTATAAAGAAAAAACGGTCTTCCTTGAAAGTGGAAAACTAAATTTCGGTCAACACTTTAAAACTGAATTCGGTTAACTATTCTGGTGAGAAAGGAAACAATGGCGTTTAAATGGCTATTCGTTTAAATGAAAACTTTAAAATCTGTATTAAACCATGCCTCGGTGTTTAAATGGAAACTTTAAAAGTTTAATTCAACCATGGCGTTTAAAGAAAACTATTGTTAATCTCGGAGAGATTAATGCATTCACTTCCTAAAATGCAAAATTGACTCCAACGTACCATATTCACATGAATGCTAATCTCTGAAATTATACGATATAAAAGTGAAAGGTTGAGATATAAAGACGAAAGATAAATGTTTGTATTCACATTTTTTATTTATGTGCACTAACTATTTATGTACTACAGCTCTCTAGGGATACAAAAAATAGTGTTAATTGCTTCTTCCAACAAAAAATGGCGTTATTATTATTTTAATATTAATTGATTAATGCAACTTACAAAAATGCTATAAAAAAAGACAATCTCAAATACAAAATAACGCTATCGGAAAAGCAATATAATCAATCAAAATGGATTCCTTAACGCTTAAAATACTGATTCATGAAATAAAATTAATCGTTGCTAAAATTTTGTCGAAACTAGAAACCGTTGCCGCTAAGCGCGGGTACTCGTCTAGTATTAATATATATGTAATATGTTTATAAAATTCTAAGTTGAACTGGTACGTCTAGTATTAATATATAGACTAAAATACACCATTGGTCCCTAAACTTGGCAGGACGAATCGCGATGGGACAAAACCCGGCCTTTTCATCGCCACAGGTCCAAACCTTGGCCATCAAATGCCAGATTCGTCCCTTGACCAGAATTGGGACAGTCAAACCGATTTCCTTCGAGGGTATTATAGACCATTCACTTTTTTGACCCAACCTTCAACCCAGGGACCAATTGTGAGTATGACTATTAGCCGTTTCTTCCCTGATACGCTGCATTTAATTTCGCGGGAAAAAATACACCCACCCAACAAACAACTTTGCCAATCACATAAAACCACATTATCCAGAAACGATAAACTGCAAATCGAAATCAAGAATATAAATCCTCATTTCCAAAACTCAAAAGACCAACCCAACTTCCAACAAAACCATGTCAATCGATCGTTTTACCAACATGCCAGATGAAGTGATCACTAACATTTTGAATCGGTTGCCTTTGTTAGAAGCAGTGAGAACCTCTAGTTTAGCGCGAAACTGGAGGTCTAAGTGGACTTTGCTCACCGATGTCATACTTGATGAGGATTTCTTTTATTATTTAACATACGAGTTTGATGGTAGGGTTGTTACTAGATTCTTAAATCGGCTTATGTGTCCAATAAGAAAGTTTGTCTTCGCTGTAGAGCCAAGATCAATTATTGGAATAGACAACTGTTAATACAAATAAGCCGTAAAAACGTTTATTTATATTTTACGATCTTCTAATGTTTTGTCGATAACAAACGTAAAATCATTTTAATGAAACAAATAGAATACGTAAATAGTTTGAGCTAATAGTTTCTAACATATTCACATTTTCACATAAAACACTAAAACAAGTATAAGTGATTTTATGGTTTAGTAATACATATGTACAACAACTAGTGTTTACATATTTGGGTAAAATATACACATAACTAGTATGTAGTATATTGGGTAATATAAATGGGTAGAAACTTAAGTATCACAACCCATTGGGCAAATACATTGAATGTAGTTGGGTATAACCCAAAGCCCATAACCCATGGATCTTGACCCATAACCCATTGCATGACATCATACTTATATCATACATGGATAATATCCATAACCCATGGATCAACCCATACCCAAGTGACTAAGTGCATTGCACTCAAAGATACATTGTATCTAGCCAATGATCCATGGTTCAAACCATGACCTATGACCCATAACCAAAATACCCATAGGCAAAGAGGAGCGTTCCACGGATCCCTAGCTTTGTGCTAGCCGGATCCCAAGTGAAAGGGATCCGTGGGATCCGGGGAACAGTAGGATTTTTTTTCTATAAATAGTGAGTCATTTCTTCATTATTGATCATCCCTTTCTAACACACTTTCCCCCTGAGTTAAATCTCACTAACCATAGATCCAAGAGATCTATGTTTGTAGTTTTTTTTTTGTGTGATATTTTAGGTTCCTCTCAAAGGCAAGATCACCACCTTTGAAGTCAAGCAAGCTCAAGTCCATGAGTTGCCATGCTTCCTCATCATCAAGGCTACTGAAGTCTTCTTGTTGATGATTCCTTTCTTTCCTCAAAGAAGTGTAGTGTTGAAGACATTTGTGAAAGATTTCTCAAGTGTCAAGACGAAGATATTAGTGAAGGGTATCTATCGTCTATAGCATAAGCACGTGTGGTAGGTGCTTAGAAGTCAAGACAAAGAAGCATTAGTGAAAGGTGCTTAGAAGTCAAGACAAAGAAGCATTAGTGAAAGGTGCTTAGAAGTGAAGACACAAGATATTAATGAAAGGTGTCTTGTAGATCTACTCAAAGGCATTAGTGAAAGGTGCCTTAGATGTACATTCGATATAGTGTGTTTTGATGTACAAGATAGACTAGTATTAGATCCAAGGATATTGATATCCTTGATGATGTTGTAAAGGAGTAGATCTCCTTTGGGATTAGTCGTTGGTGTAGTGTGGTAGTAGTTCCTCCATTGCAATGGAACTAGGTGCTTAGCCTAGTACCTAATAAAGGGTAGGCGACGTTGTGAAGGTGTAGTTCACCTTGGAGTGAAAGAACTAGGTACTTAGCCTAGTACCTTATAAAGGGTAGGCGAGGTTGTGTAGGTGTGGTTAACCTTGGAGTGAAAGAACCCGGTGGTTAGCCTAACACCGGAAAAAGGGTAGGCGACGTTGTGAAGGCTTCTCCGCCATAAGGAGATTGGTGTAGTGATTACGAACTCTCGAGTAGGTAACTCGGGGAGTGGAGTAGGGCAAGGAAGGTGTCCTTGTAGCCGAACCACTATAAATACGCGTGTTGTGGTTTTGTGCTTCTTACTCTTATCTTTTCATTACTTACCTTTATATGCTTGTTTATCAACATCCAACACACACATCCAAATAGATTGTCATAAGTCAATCTAAATAGATTAAAAGGAAGTTTTAATTGGCAAAACTATTCAACCCCCCCCCTTCTAGTTTTCCACAATTGGCATCAGAGCTTCGTTACCAAGTTTCTTGAAGTATATTGTACTTTAAAAACTTGATACGATCCATGGTTAATTAAAAACTACAAAGAAGGTTTTTCATAAAATCAAACACCATGTCTTTCAAAACTATATGTTTGGATGTTGAGTTGATAACAACATTTTTTATTTACTTTTACATTTAATTGTACTAATCTTCTGTGTCATGTTGATTAGTCAAAACTCATACCCACCAAGCTTTAGGAGTCGCTTGGTAACCTTCCTTAAGAAGGTATCTTAAATGCAAAGGAGCGGGAATCGTCTAAGTGACATTTGCTGTGTCATTTGTAAAGACATTTCTAAGTGCGCTAGAGGTATGATTTTCTTTTTACTTTGCTTGATAATTAAGTATAACTATTTAGGTATTTATATGATTATCTTTTGTGCTTATACATGTTTTACATGAAGCTTCATTAAGAAGCATTTTTCTCACATACGTGTTATATTTCTCGTCTATAGTCATAGTATATAAAACTTATGTCTTATTTCTTTTAATCCAATAATAAAACAAAACACGCATTTCAAAAATTTATCCTTCCCTATTAATAACCCTACTGTCGGCCACTCTACCAAACCCTCACTTTTTCAAATTTTCCAATTTCAAAAATTTCCCTTCATTCAAAAAAAATTTATTTTCCTCCTCATTCCATCTCAACCGAAACTAAGAAAGATCCGCCATCAACATGGTTTACATCGCACTCGTGCTCATCGCCATAATACTCATTGCACTTGTGTTCCCTATGATGAAGTTCACATATGAAGACATTTACTTTGTGTTGTTAATCTACATTGGGATCATATACCCAATCCTTTGTATCATTCTTAGTATTGAAATGCAATATTATTAATAATCTAGTTTATCTAGATTACTTTGATCATAATGTGTTTGTCACTTACTCTGATTTATATGTTTTATATTCTTTTGTGATACATTAGAAGTCATGTATGCATGCTAAAAGAAATTGTAGGATAAAACATATTTCGTGGTATAAAAACTGTAAAACCTATGTTTTTATAGAATCTGTTTCTGTTACTACAGATCCACGGATCCCGGAAGATATACTAGCCGGATCCCTTTTGAAAAAGAACCGTGGGATCTGTCCTACTGGAAAACAGTCTTCATGCAAGATTAAAAACCAATATCTTTCTAAATGTAATAATCCACTAGAAAGTCAAAACCTTAAGTAAGTGTTAAATACCATTGTTAATAAAAATCTAGTAAAAAAAACATTAGATTATCATAGGTTGACCACAAACATCTCCTTTTATTAACTTATCATTTTTATAGGTTCAACTATGACGCATGAATATGAGTTTGATTTTTCACTCACTAGCGTTTACACTCCGAACATCTCTCGCGAACCCAACACACCTGGCAATCATGTCCGTGGGTTCAATAATCTCGAAAACCGTCACTTCCACGAAGGACGTATTGTAGACACCTCTCTACAATTCGAAGAAGGTATCAATACCTCCTTCTGAGCCATAGGACTAGAAGGCCTTCTTGAAATCAACGAGAAGATATGTCCAAGGTTCATAATGGAATTCTTCCGTCAAGTTGAACTCATTCGTAACGAGGATCGCTCTCTATCTCTTTGGTTTTATATCAAAAACCAAAAGTTCACTCTAACCCTTGGGCATTTTGCTCACATCCTCCGAATTCCAAATCATGGACAATGTGCCTTCACCGAAGATTGGTTTCTTGATTCTCTCTTCAACTTTCATGAAGAAAATAGTCCATATTGTTCACACATACCCTCTCCGGAAGATTTAAATCGTATAATATGCAAACCTCGACCATATTACTCCGATCCAAACATTATCTTTACAAGGGATATCCGAGAAGAGTACAAGCCTCTTGCACTCATCCTACGTGAAAATGTTTGGAGTCTTAGGGGAAATAGAGAAATTCTTCCCGCTTGTTGTGCTCACATGTTGTACTGTTTGCTAACACAACAACCATACAATCTCGCCTACTTCTTCGCAAGGCGAATTGCAAATCTTCAAGGCTCCAAGAATAAACTCATCCCTTATGGAATGTTCTTGACACGCCTCTATCATAATGTTATGCACTTCCATCCTCAATTTCAAAGTCCGTTGTACGTACTTGTGAACAAGATGATGGAACCGCTAAACATATCTCTCATGAAGACTTTGTTCATTCTTGATTCCACCAACACTCATCAATCACATAATGATCCTCCTAGCGAAAACACTCAAGGAAACTAATAGTATTTCAAAATAGGATCAAATCTCTTGTACTCGTACTTTATCAATGTAATCCAATTTCCTTCATGAAATAAAACATTTTACATTTGATATCTTAGTATTAGAACTCTTTTTAGACTATCCTTGAGATATAATGCATTGTCAAGATCATTGCATACCTTTAGTAAAGGTCCTGCTGAGCAGATGGGCGGATCCCAAAGATTGTGCTAGACGGATCCCTACACTTAGGGAACCGTGGGATCCGGCAAACAGAAAATGCAATTGCAAGTATTATATTTCAAACATATTCTTAGAAAACCTCACACTAAGCTAAACATAGTGTCTTAAGGCAAATTAAGTCCTTATCAATATAGGTTGATCTTTCCTACTCATACATAACTCACCTAGATCACACTCTAAGACGCTTGTAGATCTACCGTTTCGTTTTTAATCCATTTACTCTTCCGCTCTCAAACTCACACTTCATTTTTTACTTAATCCCTCACTTTTCGTCTTAGAAATCTTTCGATTATGGCAAAATTGATCATAAATCATCCTCAAAATTGATCAAAGGTGATCAAACTCTAGTTTTTCCCATCTCAAAGCTTCTAGGATATCTTCCAAAACACTATCCTAAGTCACAACCTGATCTCTAGGATCATTTAGCTTCAACTGACACACCAAATCTTTAGTGTCATCCTTGCTCATCCATTGGCACTCTTGAAAGTCCCAAATCCTTCCAGAAAAGACAATCATTAGCTACATCACTCATTACCTTCAAGTACTTAAGCACCCCTTCATTTAAAACACTTAGGAGAACTGAAACACTCAAGATATTATAGGTCTTAGATCTTAGAAACATCATTTCCAATCTTTCATAGCTGCTGAGAGCCGGATCCCTAGGATTAGCCAAGACGGATCCCTCATAGGAGGGAACCATGGGATCCGGATGACAACTTATGTCAAATCTTGCTAAAACAATCATTTCAACTCATCTTCCTAACTCAAACACTCCATCTCATCTTTAATGAGTTCCTAGGTCAGAGCAACCTCTAAAGTTGACTCTTGTGCATGTTAGTCATCACATTCCAATGAATCTTAGTGGCTTAAGGCTTAAATGCACTTGCCAAATCTCTTGGTTTATAAACCACCTTGTTAGGACCTTCATAATCATCACTCTCATCCTAACTTTCAGCTCTTACAACCTCTTGAAATCATCTCATCATGAGGAAAACCACAAGTAATAACTTATCCACCAAAGAACCACCCATGAAAAAGGCTCGTGTTATACATGAAATCTCTTCAACCAAATCATCTCCGGTCAAGCCACCAAATGATAGAATCCTTCATCATCCAATCAAACCAATTCCTAAAAGGATATTACCCACAAAACTACCTTTGCCAAACACCACCATACCTCCTAGGCCAAACAATATCATCTTCACCAAACCATCACCATTGGTTCGTAGAGCTATTTCATTTACATCCCCACTATCATCACCACACCTCTACAATTTAGAGGACTTGCCTCCTAGGCCGTCTCATCCACTTCCGCCAACAACATTCTCCTCATTAGGAGGAATAATGGTTCAAAATCAAGGTGTTGAGTCAACACTTTCTCCGGCTTCCTTTTCGCCGTTTCCATCATATAATCCCATTTGGATTATGAAAAATCATCAAAGTCAACCACCCGACCATATGGAAGTTGACACTTCTTTACCACCACCATCATTCTTGGTTGAGTCATTCTCAAATGCACCTCCACCAATCCCTCCATCATTTGAAGCTCCACAAGCCGCTTCACTTGATCCGTCGCATCAAGCCATTTCATTTCTTCCACCACCACTACCTAGCCATGACAAAGATTGCTATCATTGTCAACATGTTGACAGTTTGATACATGAAGTACGAGAAGACCAACGTTTCATGTTCTATCATCTCCTCGAACGTTTCGACGAGATTAAACCTAAACAAAACTCGAGCTAGAAGATTTTAGTGGTATCCTAGCATCAAGCGATAGTTGGTTTAGAAATTCCTAGTCATGTATTTTCTTATTTTCTTAGTTTTTAGAGTCATGTATATCATAACTCTAGTTTTATTAAATGGAATTACATGCTACTTGTTATTTTGTTGAGCATATGATTACTTTTTATTCATATCTTACTTTTGTGATAACATTACTTGTTATATCACCTTGGCTGTAATTAAACACCTAATACGGATCCCTCAGAATTGCCTAGACGGATCCCTACTAGGAGGGAACCGTGGGATCCGTGAGACAGAAAGCTTTCTTTCTACTAACTTGAATCACATTTGCAGGAAATTGTGAATTATACTTGCTTTCTAACCTTTGTTTTGTAGTTATTCAATTTACAAATGAAGACTTTGACATCCTAAAGCTAGGGGGAGCTTTATGTCAAAGCAATACATTGCAAATTACTTGCAATACTAGGTTTACATTTCGTGACATCCCATTGCAAAATTGCAATCATCAAGGGGGAGCACATTCGTCTCTTAGACGAAATCCTTTGCAAACTTATTTGCAAACAAACTAGATTAGTATCACTTACTTGACGCCCTTACATAGGGATGGACTCGTCAAGGGGGAGTAATGACGAGATCCTTTCCCGTTACTTGCTCTCTATTTCTTTTTACGTTTATTACTTTCACATGTTTTCTCTTAAAAATGATGTGTTGCTTTCCTTCAAACACTTTTTGTTTCAACAAAAAGGGGGAGAAGAAAGTAAAAACTACAAATTCAAACTTTTACGAATTTTAGCTTTTCCTTAAAATAATTCTATGTTTTGTCATCAACAAAAAGGGGGAGATTGTTAATACAAATAAGCCGTTAAAACGTTTATTTATATTTTACGATCTTCTAATGTTTTGTCGATAACAAACGTAAAATCATTTTAACGAAACAAATAGAATACGTAAATAGTTTGAGCTAATAGTTTCTAACATATTCACATTTTCACATAAAACACTAAAACAAGTATAAGTGATTTTATGGTTTAGTAATACATATGTACAACAACTAGTGTTTACATATTTGGGTAAAATATACACATAACTAGTATGTAGTATATTGGGTAATATAAATGGGTAGAAACTTAAGTATCACAACCCATTGGGCAAATACATTGAATGTAGTTGGGTATAACCCAAAGCCCATAACCCATGGATTTTGACCCATAACCCATTGCATGACATCATGCTTATATCATACATGGATAATATCCATAACCCATGGATCAACCCATACCCAAGTGACTAAGTGCATTGCACTCAAAGATACATTGTATCTAGCCAATGATCTATGGTTCAGCCAATGATCTATGGTTCAACCCATGACCCATGACCCAAAACCAAAATACCCATGGGCAAAGAGGAGCGTTCCACGGATCCCTAGCTTTGTGCTAGCCGGATCCCAAGTGAAAGGGATCCGTGGGATCCCTAGCTTTGTAGTTTTGTTTTTGTGCGATCTTTTAGGTTCCTCTCAAAGGCAAGATCACCACCTTTGAAGTCAAGCAAGCTCAAGTCCATGAGTTGCCATGCTTCCTCATCATCAAGGCTACTGAAGTCTTCTTGTTGATGATTCCTTTCTTTCCTCAAAGAAGTGTAGTGTTGAAGACATTAGTGAAAGATGTCTCAAGTGTCAAGACGAAGATATTAGTGAAGGGTATCTATCGTCTATAGCATAAGCACGTGCGGTAGGTGCTTAGAAGTCAAGACAAAGAAGCATTAGTGAAAGGTGCTTAGAAGTAAAGACACAAGACATTAATGAAAGGTGTCTTGTAGATCTAGTCAAAGGCATTAGTGAAAGGTGCCTTAGATGTACATTCGATATGGTGTGTTTCGATGTACAAGATAGACTAGTATTAGATCCAAGGATATTGATATCCTTGATGATGTTGTAAAGGAGTAGATCTCCTGTGGGATTAGTCGTTGGTGTAGTGTGGTAGTAGTTCCTCCATTGCAATGGAACTAGGTGCTTAGCCTAGTACCTAATAAAGGGTAGGCGACGTTGTGAAGGTGTAGTTCACCTTGGAGTGAAAGAACTAGGTACTTAGCCTAGTACCTTATAAAGGGTAGGCGACGTTGTGTAGGTGTGGTTAACCTTGGAGTGAAAGAACCCGGTGGTTAGCCTAGCACCGAAAAAAGGGTAGGCGACGTTGTGAAGGCTTCTCCGCCATAAGGAGATTGGTGTAGTGATTACGAACTCTCGAGTAGGTGACTCGGGGAGTGGAGTAGGGCAAGGAAGGTGTCCTTGTAGCCGAACCACTATAAATACTCGTGTTGTGGTTTTGTGCTTCTTACTTTTATCTTTTCATTACTTACCTTTATATGCTTGTTTATCAACATCCAACACATACATCCAAATAGATTGTCATAAGTCAATCTAAATAGATTAAAAGGAAGTTTTAATTGGCAAAACTATTCAACCCCCCCTTGTAGTTTTCCACATCAACTTTCATTATGAACAGATTCATGAGTGGCTCTTGTTTTTGGCTGACAATGGAATTGAGGAGCTGATTATTACAAACTGGTATGGTGACCCAGTTACGTTCCCAACCCAACTTTACTCTCGTAGTGAGTTGAAACATCTGGTACTTCATGTTTGTGCTATGGCTACTTTGGAATATTTTCATTGCTTTCCAAATCTACTGATCCTAGAATTGATTCATGTCAATTTTCTAGCGTCTACGGTTTGGGACTTTATTGCTGGTTGTCCCTCACTTGAGTCTCTTAAAATGAATCGTCCTAGTACAAACGAGATGAGAATATAGGATATTTCAAAACTTGGGAATTTGAAGAAGTTACATTTGTCATTAGGTCGTTATAATGTTGTGACGACAATCACAACATCCGATATCTTTCACTTGACAAGACTTCAAAATCTTGAGACCCTTACATTGGATTTTGGTGATTGCACGGTAAGAACAATTTCAGTTTTACAACTTATAATTTAACAATATTATAGAGATGTGTAACTTGATAATGAAATTTAATCTGTAAAACTTCTTGTAGTTGATACATGAAGCTAATCCTAGGATGAAGGTGCCCTTTGTTTCCCTGATTAACCTTAAGCTGCCCGATGTCGATTTTGGGAATAGTGTTATGGTAGCGTTCACCATTGTAATGATTCGGTCATCTCAATTTGAAAATCTTTGGATACGAGTAAGTGTAATGCTGTAATGCATATGTATCAAATAAAACATTCCTAAATTGCCACATTTGTGTATCTCAACGGTATTTGATTTTCAGGCTACAAACGCTTAGTGGTCTACTTTGCAAAAATTTTCCCTGTTGTAGACACAAACACATTCGCCATGGTCATTCACTGGATGGTGGTGTTTCGAGCTTTTCCCAGAACCGAGCATGAAATTACTTTAATAAAGTGTATACTTGCGTGTTCCGTCGCTAAGACAATCAATATCGAGGCAAAGCGATAGGAGTCATGATGGGAATGAAAATACCAGGAACAACTGGGAATTGGCTAGGAAGCTGTTGAAACTCCACCGAGCTTCCCCAGCCGTGGTAGATTTCTTTGACTGGTTGTAGTTTAAGTTTGGGTTGAATACCATTGGACAATTAATGTTGCAAAATAGTTTTGGTAATTTTGTACAATAATTTTTTAAATGGTTTGCTTAAAATTAGATTGTTCATATGTTGTTGTTTGTGCGTATTGTAGGTGATGAAAGTTTGACATTAGAAAGTCAAACTTTCATTTAGCATTTTATTTGTTTGTAGCAAGTAAAGCGCATTTCCAGTTTACTTTAGTTAGTCAATACTTGAAAATGGTGAATGGGTTAGCTGTGAGCGAGAGTCGTAATGTCAGAAGTATTGAAAACCTTTGGAAGATTAAGTGCAAAAGGCATAATGGTATTTGAAGTTTGATGATAAGGATGGCTAGTGGAATGTTCAATAATATATAGAATGGTATTTGACTTTGTAAAGTCAATATTGCAAAACCATTACTAAATATTTGTTTTGGAGTGAATTGATAATTTGATATGTTTTAGAAGTTTGACTTAACAAAGTCAAACTTCTAATGGTTTTACGTAAGTTGGCAACTTGAGGGACCAATTGTGTATTCTAAAGTGAATATTGGGCGGGAGTTTTAAGTATGAAAACGGCAACCAAGACAAATTCAGGGACCGAGTGTGAAAAAAAGTAACTATTAGACCCTTCACCGTCTCTTACCGGAGACGATATTAACTAGTGCACACCAAACGATAAACTCATCTACCACTTTTTCCACACACACACAACTTTCCAATAGCATATTTCCCCATTTTAAACGAACTCATGGAGGTGGCTGATTCGCCAAATCGGAATGATCGTATGGCTATCTGGTTTGAAGAAGAGGCTGCCCAAGAAGGGATTCTAAGGAAGCTAGTTCTTCAGTGCATTCAGCATCTGAAGATAGGAATGATCAAGCGTAGGGAGCTGATAGAAGAGAATCAAGCTCTGGGTGTAAAACCCTAAAAATATAAAACATATCAAAAGACTAACTTACCCTCACCATAAACATTTATAAACTACGTAAAATATAATAACGTTCATTTAACGAAACCAAAAACCTAACAAGTATATTTATGTTCTCGACAATTGATATAACGAAAAATAAAAGTCACGCGTCTAAAACTTTGAGTCTCGTTTTCTTTTTAGGCCGAGTACACCTGAGCCATGGCGGTTTGAATTAAAAGCCGAATACCCTACATGAACTTTGGGCCGATTCTTTCTTTTTGTGCAAGCCGATTTAACTTAAGTCATGGGTCCGGTTTGGTTTGTGATCCGTTTCCCATCAGGCCAAGTCGGGCCTTGTCTTTCTTTTGCAAGCCGATCCACACACACCTAAAAGCCCTAGTCGACTAGTATAAATACAAGGCAAACATTAAACTTTGAAACCCTAGTCTACACAAAGTCCGGCACACTTTTTTTTCTCCTTTTCTATTTACTGGTCGATTTGCTATATCCTTCGTGTTCGCGTGTGTTTGATCCGAACAAGCCAAGGTATAACTTTCCCTTCGACTAAATTTCTTATGCATGCAACACGTTAATAGATGTTTGGATCCGTGAGGTATATTACGAGCAACATGTATGAATCGGACTATACGAATGAAACATGTCAAGCGTTTAAGTATTTGTAAAACATGCAAACGTAAAACACCTAATTATGTCGAGCCACATGAATCATGAAAAGTTAACGCATGGTTTGAGTCGAGAGGGTGTGGCGTAAATAAACATGAAACATGTAACTTGTTGGTCTCGTTAAAACTAGGAAACGTTGTGTACATCCATCACGTTAACTTATGATTATAGTTTGGTTTATGTCGATTAGCATGCATGGTTTTCCTAGCGTGAGTCGTTTGAAACAACCTTGATGGTGCCGAGTGCATGCATGGCTGGAATATAGGTTGGTATGTCGCGTGAGTAAAATGTGTAAGTGTTTGTGTGTGTCGAATGGTTTGTAAGTTGGGAAAACAATATGTAGTAAGCTAGGTTTTGCATGTGTGTTGTGTACGTATTGAAGCAAGAGGGAAGGGTAAGGTTTTGGTCTAGTTAACATGATCTAAGTAAACCAAAGTAATGTGAGTTAATTTAGTAATGCATGCATGAGTCTGAGTTAACTTCTGTTTGAGTTTTCATAAGTCCTAGGTCAAGGTTATAAGTCATTAAAAGAAGTAACATGTCAATTTAATGCGTATTAAATGGTATTAAAAGTATGAGGAAAAACCCTAGAACGTAAATAGGAAGTCGGTTAGGATTAAAATCTGTGTGTGTTGGTTCGTTATTCATGTGAGCATATGTTCTTTCGTTTAAACGTGCATGAAAGTTTGGGACGTAAAATAAGACCTGAAAGGTTTAATTACAATTTAAATCCTACTTTTAAGATATATGCAATATGAACCCTATATTTTGAAAAATGATCATATAAGCCTCAAATAAGATATTTGTCATATTAAACCCTTAAGTTTACCATTTATCATGTGTAAACCATGAGTTTGGCTAATTAATAATTAAGACTCTAAAATGTTGTAATTCCGTCCGTCACTAAAAATGAGAATATACTTACAACTATAAGAAGGTAAATGCGATTAATCCGTTATAACTTTAGTGATGCTAAGAAGTATTAAATAAATCATAATCCGTGTAGATTCGTTGAAGGAGACGCGACGTTATATCTTCGTGATTCACTCGTTCGTTTGCTTTTCTCTCAATTGCTTTAAGGTACAGATATTCTGACCTTTTCAGTAAAGGTTTCTTATGACGTTTTCTTTCGTTAGCTTTTCTATTTCAATTATTAGGGTTTCCTATGCCATTGCTATGAAACCTTTTTCTGATTGTTTGATCTGTTGCTTATTTGAACTTCTGTTTTATTGAACCATGCAATATCTGATTTGAACTTGTGTTACGAAGACTCTGATATGTACATTTGTTGAACCTTACTATGTTTAATTATGAACGTCTAATTATGCTTGTATGATTGGTGACTATGATATGAACTTTTGACTTCTGAATATCTAATATGAACCTTATGATATGAATTATCTGATATGTTATCTGTTGAACTTTGTGTTTGATTATGATCTGTGTCATTTATGACAATTTGTTTGACCTAAGTTAGTTTGATACCCGAGCAAATATTTCACTAGTCATGGGGGTTCCATGTCCGTGTCAGTGATGCACCTCTGACATGACTCTAGGGCTGAGAGTGATGTTACGCCACGTCCCTTTCCATTATCTGTTTATTGATAGTATGGCCACTATCCGTCTGCTGGGACGTATGGATGCATCCTAGATCCGATCACATTATCGATATGTTTCGGTGAATGATGTCGGTGTGCAATACGCGTCTTCACAAAATTCTGAGCTAGCTACTCCAATTAGTTTATGAGGTTACCTTCTGAATAAGAAAGATATTTCTGATATGATATGTTTCGGGCTCGTGGTAGTTAACTAAATCTTTATCTGTTATTTCTGTATTAAGTATTCTGATTTTGATTCGGTATGTTCAAGTGTTTGTAATTATGTGCTAGGCTTATTATATGTTATTATAAGTGATTATGCTTTTGTATGTTTAAGTGACTACCGTCTACTATGCTAGGATATGATTAATATGTTTTCAATATGATTCGCAGGCTGTCATCTGATATTATGTTAGTTTATCGTTATGTGAATTCGTTGATCTGTGAGATGAATGTGCTAGTGTGAAAGTGAGTATCCTGAAAGTTTAGTAAGTATGATTGTTCAGTTAATCTGGTGAACTTTGCCTATCCGTTAGGGTATCTATCTGCATATGTTTGATCTGCTATGTTTAGACTTTGCTTATATTAAGTTTTGGTTTGGAAAATGGTTTAATTATGATATCTGTTTTGATAATTTGCTAATTTCTATACTATGTCTTTTGCTTATTTAGTTATAGTTTTCCTACTATGTTTTCTATTTGTATATGTGACTGACATGATTTGACTGCTATTTCCGCTACTACAATATTGGATTAAGTGTGGTAAATGTAGATTAATTGACTTGTATGAATGCCATGTTTACTTTCTAGAAATTGTTTCCGTTAGCCTTTTGATATTTCGTTTGGCTCATATGTACTCGAATTTCCTGCTTTAGTTAATGTTTGGTTATCTTGATGTGTTTAGCGTTGGTGCCATCAATATGATATGTGTTTGTTCTTAATTGCTATTTGTTCTTCCGATTCCTGATGATTGTGCTTCCTAAAATCCTCAATGATTCATTGATCTCATTCCGTTGTGACTTCGTTATTCGTTTCTTTGTTTTATTTCATATTTCTATTTTGTTTAGTTTTCGTTTCTGTTATATCACATTCCTTTGGGCTTTGTAAGCTCAGCCGCATTTTCTTTTCCTGCGGCAGGTGTTAAGCATTCAAGATGAGCTTATGGGATAGCTGATCTGGGTTGAGAGTATAGCTGAGAGCAAGATTTGAAATAGGGATCTTAGATTTATTTTGATTATTAAGTTATTTATGTTTTCTTTTGTAAGTTTTGTAAAGGCTTCCGCTTTTGTATAGTACTTAAGGTTCTGATATGAAACCGTATTTGTGATATCTTTACCCTTGTCGGGTTGGGGTGTTACACTGGGACCTCGTGGAATTGCGCTTGACTGTGTGGATGCGTTGAACAAAATCCAGTCAAGGCACACAAACCAACTTGCCCAACTCATACAGATTGTTGGTCAAATAGATGAAGGTATTCAGTTCAACCAAGAGTTTGTTAAGAAAATGGCTGAACATAATGCCTGAATTTTTGGTTTTCCATGGGGTAGATAAAGGCGGTCTTTTGGGTGATAGTTTTGCTAAAAAGGGTATGTAAATTAGATTTGATGTAGTTGGTTATGATGTTTAACAGACTTTATTAATGATAAAATATCATTTGGGTTATGTGTTGTTTAATCTGTTCTTGTATTGTGATATTGGGTGTATTTTAGTGTTATTAGTATCAACAAAACCAAACATCCCCTTATATCAGCAAAACCAAACAGACCCTTGTATCAGCAAAACTAAACAGGCCCTTGTATCAGCAAAACTTTAATCAGTAGAACCAAACACCCCCTTGTATCAGCAAAAGCAAAGGCAATGGTTTAAAAAGATGTGGTGAAAATGCAAATACTTTGGCACTAAATCATAATGTATCAAATAAAACATCCGCTTGTATGAGCTAAACCAAACGGCCCCTTTTATCAGCAAAAGTTGTTACAACAAAACCAAACACCCCCGTATCAGAAAAATTAGAGGCGGTGGTTTCAAAACACGGGTTCAAAATGCAAACGCTTTAGCAGTAAACAACAATGTATTGACAATGGTGTATTGTAACATCTTGAATTTTGACTTACCAAAGTCAAACAAACTTATGAAAACCAACAAATTGTAACTTACTTGGGTAAGTCAAACCTATTATGAAATGCAAAACGATTTCAAACACAATTACTTAAATAAGATCACAAAATTTTATTCATCGATTTCATGTTCTCAAGAACTACAAATGTTTACTATCATCTAAACATACACTTAGCTAGACCCACAACTCTCCCTATCATCGTCTTCCTTCTTTTCCTTCCTTTCCTTAAGATATTTAAACAAAATTTCCAGATTTTTAATCCTTTCTCCCAAATCGTTAAACTTTGATAACAACATGTCATCCTCTTCCTTCTCCTTCTTAACACCCAAACGCTTTTCATTTGCGCAGTCTGCTTTCCTCAACGAACTCAACAAACCCTTCCCCTTATCGTTTTGTGCCATTATTGTTTTTCTTTTTGCTTTGGGAAGAATGTGTGTTGATTGTTGATGAGTGTCTAAATACTCATCATTTTTGTACAAATTAAACTGCAAAAACATCTGAAAACACTCAGAAATGCATCAAAATGATAAAAATATCACAAATTAGTGTTTTATGTGTTTTAAATGCAAAAATATCAAAATCTGGTGAAAAACGTATTAAGTTTGCATAATTGGCAGTTTTAGTCCCCCAAGTTTCAAAAGTTGTCAAATTCAGTCCCTGGTAATTCAAAAACTTGTAAAATGTCATTTAAGGTCCATCGGATTCAAAAGTTGTCAAAATAAACCCTTTAAAGTTTAAAATTTACAAAATGACAACTTTAGTCCCTAAAGTTTGAAAATTGTCAAATATAGTCCTTGGTGAATTTAAAAATGGAAATTGATCAAAAATAAACCTTGTACTATTCATAAATGACAAAATTGGTCCTTATAGTGAACTTTTGGAAAATTACATGTTTGGTCCCTTAAGTTTCAAAAATGACATAAAAGGCCTTGGATTTATTAAAAATGGAAAATAATCAAAAGTGGTTAAGGGTGAGCAAACGGACCGGCCGGACCGGACCGACCGAAGGACCGACCGGACCGACACGGACCGAGACCGGACCGACCACATTCGGTCCGGTCCGCGGTCTCGGCTTTTGAGCTAAATCGGTCCTCGGTCGGTCCGGTCGGTCCGGTCCGGACCAAAACCGGAAAAAACCGGCGAATTGGGCCGTTTTGGACCGGACCGACCGAAGACCGAGACCGGACCGACCGGACCGAGACCGGACCGACCAAATTCGGTCCGATCTCGGTCTTGGCTTTTGGCCGAACTCGGTTTTCGGTCCGGTCCGGTCCGGTCCGGTTTTCAGCCTATGCACACCCCTAAAAGTGGTCCTTGTATTATTCATACTTGGCAATATAGGTCCTTATTATATCTTTGGAAAAGTGACAGGATCAGCCCTTCAAGAATTCATAAATTACAAATATGGTCCTTGTGTTAATAATACAAAACCAAACGGACCCTATATATTATCCAAATCCAATCCAATATCCACCCAGCCCAAGTCCAAAACAAACCCAGCTGGCCCAATATCCAACCCGACCCAATGTTTAAAAGAATAACACGCGCGTCTACTGTTCATCCTCTTCTTCTCCACCTGTTTCCACTCCATCTCTGCCACCTGCTCACTACCATTTGTCCACCCACCTTTCCAGCTCATATCTACCTCTCACTATCACCCCCCTCCACCTTGCAAACAACCACAGTGCATTAAATGCAAAAACCAACTCAAAGACTTTTGGCGCCAAAAAAGTGAAAATCAAAGGTTGTGATCACTTTGACCTATCCAACGGTGGGAAATGATCAGGAGAGAGAGGGATGCTTTTGGATATCTATTAAAGAAAAAAGAAGCAGAGGAGAAGATCAAGTAGTATAGTTTTAGTTTAGAAAATGTCGACTTAGTTAATTTAAGTTTTCTAGTTTATGTTTAGACTTTCAAGAGTGTTGTAATCTTATCTCAGTGTATTAAAAACTTAATTTCAGTTCCAATTTCAATTCTTGTACACGATTTAGGTTTATGCATATTTTATTGTTCAAAACTTCAAATTACTTAAATGTTGTATTTAGTTGTTGCTAGGGATTGAAAAAGCTCATATAAGTTCTTATAAAGCTTTTCCAAGCCATTAGACACTTTAAAATTCAGTTTAGATTCAAAAATAGAAAAATACCAAAAATCACCAATAAATTAGTTAAAAATAAAAATCCTATGGAGAAATGATCAAGACAATGGTGCGAGTTGATTTTGGATTCCTTGTTGGTTTAGAGCTTCTTGGGAAGCCATAGGGTGTGTTATCAGGTTATCAGGTTCTTTGTTTTGTGCATAATCCCAACTTGTAAGCCATTTTCTTTAAATTTGAATTTCTTGGTATAAGTGTTATGATCTTGATAATTTTAGCTTAAATCTGTTTAAACATAGTTTATATCAGTTAATGAATAGATCACTTAAGTTAAATAATTGTTTTAGAATTAGAAGCTTCAAAATAGTCTCATTAAAGGGTGTTTGGATTTGCCATGTTAACTGTGGTCTAGTTTGTTTATGTTGTTGTTTGTACTTGTTTCATGTTACATTAGTATATAATAGCTCAGAACAAGAATAAAAATCAGTACTTATTCAACAAAAAGTCAAAATCACTCTTAATCTCACTTAATTTTATAAGCTGTTAGGATTTTAGTTCATAACTCATCATAGTTGTTTAGAACTTGGTAATATAGCTTATTATAGTCTTATTATAACTTAATTCAACATAATCAGTCATTAGATTTGATTCAAAGTTCATATTAGTCAACATATTAGTGTAAGGTAAATAGTCAAAATTTTCTTAATAACAGTTTTTTAAATAAACTTCACAATTTCACTGTGATCTTACTTGTTAGGATTTAACCATTCCACTTTTGGGATAGTAAAGTTTAGTTGCTCAACTAAATTAGAAAAATAGTAGTTAACTCCCACTTAGCTTATAAAGTGCTTATAAATCTGCTTCTTTTGACCCCTTTTCAAAATGCATGCCCTGTGCACACACTCAGCATACACTGAGTGTGCACAGGGATCTTACAGCTTTTGCACAAGCTTCATTCAAGCTTGTAAGGATCTGATTTTTGGTTCTTGTGTAGTTATCCAGGTCTACTTTAAGTCCCAACTTATGTTTTTCCCTTTAGCTTATTAGATTGGCTTATGTAATAGCTTAAAGGTGCCACCTAATCACTGTTTTTCATTATTAATCCAATAAGCTCAAAACTAGTTTAAGCTTATTTAATAATTAAGAGTATTGTTAATTAGCTAATTTAGACTTAATATAGCATTAGTTAGCTTCTGTGTTCTGGTACTCTGTGATGGCTTTTGGCTTATTTTGAAGTGCTTATTTATAAGCCAATCCACTGCAGTTGCATTTTCCTCCACATAAGCATATGTTTTTATATTTTTCATAGATTAAGAATAATATTTTAGTATTTTCCTGATTTTTTCATATTTTTCCTTGCCTTTGTTTGCTATTTTTCTTTATTTTAAATAGTTTTTAAGTCTTTTTAAATAGCCTTTAATACAAATAAATCAGAAAAAGCTTAAAAAAATATGTTTTAAATTTTCATAGATTAAGATAAATATAAAAGTCATAAAAAATATTTTTCCATAATTTTCTTGGTTTAAATAGTATTTTCTAGCATTTTAATTAGTTTTAAATAGTTTTAAATTCATAATAAATACATAATAAGTCTAAAAAATATATTTTCAGTTTTAAAATAAGTTTTATTATATTTTAGATTTTTCTAAGTTATAATTTTATTTTTCTAGGTTAATTTTGTATTTTCTTACATTTTAGTGCATTTTAAATACTTAATAAATAGTTTTTAATTAATAATAATTAAATAAATAGTTGTAAAATAATTTTATTTTTCTAATAATTTTATTTTATTATTAGGATTGTAAAAATGTCATTTTCATATTTGTAGGCATTTTATTTCTTAAAACTCACGTTTTATTTTGTACGTTTACGTAATTTTATTTAAACGTACGTTTTAGGTTTTAAACGTTCATCATTGTAAAAATAGTGATAGCGTTTATTTAATATATTTTAACTTTTTAATTTCTTTTAATTTGCATTTAAGTCGCTGTAATTTATAAATCTTTTCTTTAGGTATAAATATCTCAAAATCCTTTCTGATTACTATCCTTAGTGATCATTCTATCATCTGAAGTTGTTTAACACCAATTCATCCTCCGTGGGACTTAACGACCCATGAATACACTATATTCCTCTGATCTAAATTGCATTTGGTGTTTGACCTGTTTTGAGTTTCTTACGGTTAGCCATTCACAAGTGGATGGCTTGTGTGAGATAACTTGACGGTTTTGCACCGATCAAATTTTGGCGCCGCGGGGAGGTTTTGTAAGCGTGTTTTAAGCATTTCCAGATCCATTCTTGCACATATACCACCCTTTTTGTAAACAGTTTTTTGTAAAGTTTATCAAAATCAAAAAGTTCATTAACACTTTTCCTAAAGTGTTAACAACACCAAAAATATTTTCATTCTTTGGTTTTATAATATGTTTTTCAAAAAATCCAAAAATATCCATCTTTACCTTCTCACATATTTGATTCTTCATCCCAACCCCTCTGTAAACCTTTGATTCTTTCTATGTCTTATCCTCACCCTCTTGGTTGTCAATGGTGTGGTGGTCCTTATAATGGTGGCAATTGCCCCAGTTGTAGCATGGTGGAATCAGGAAACGGGTCTGTCTATAACCGAGATCCCTATTCCTACCATAACACAAATGATTTATTCCATCACCGCCACACTGTGAGACTCGGCCGAGTTTCTTGTTGTAGAGTACTTGTGGTGGTTCACACTCGGTTCGATTGTCAATCGGAAACACGCTTTGTCTATGAGCAGGTTCTGATAACAATTATGACTACAACACATATGACTCACAGCCACATCAGTTTTTCTGTTGTGAGTATTGTGGAGGTCTTCACTCTAGCTTCGGATTGTCAAACAGGGAATCCATTTCCTTGTAACAATTACGACTCTTCATATCAAGACCAACCTCCACAATACCAAATGATTCAAGTAACTCCTCATGAAACTACTGACGGACCTTCTCTTGAAGAGTCTTGAGTTATTAAAAGAACTTAAGGAGGAGTCGGCTATGTCACATGAGAAATCCATGGACGAATTGTTAGCTGAGGAAGCGGCTGCTAAATTAGATTCCCAGATTGCCATTGAAAACACTGTTAGGGAATCAATTAGACTACAAAAGCATTCAAATCTAGCTCTCAATTCCATTTCATTCACGATGGCGATGATGATGAAGATACCCTTGATATTCTACAATTTTATTCATCAAGTTCATCAGTTGAGATTCCATCCGTGGAAATGCAGGGAGAAAAGAATATGACTGAATCACTAGCAGTAGAAATAATGGAACTTGTAGAATCCATACCTGCTAGTCCTTCTCAACTCCCTCGATCTGCTGTTATCACACCGAGGTTCACACTCACTCTCTGAACATGGGGATGAGTATCTTGACACTGTTCACGAAAGGAATCGGACGAATTCATAAAGTCTAGTGTTGAGGACCTTGTCCCAATCTCGAGAGAGTCACAGGGAATTCTTGATCATGTGTGTGATATCCCTCCTCCTCTTGTCTTCCAAAATGATCATATTGAGATTTTCTCTGATTCTGATGAGGACTATTCGTTATCTTGTGGAGACATCAATTATATGGAAGAATTACCTTCTGAACTTGTTAGCTTAGAAGAAGAGAATGATGAAGTTATGCACCTTTGAAATCAAAGATGAAGCTCTTCGAGCAACATTATTGAATGTCAGTCTTCTCATTTCTAAAATCGAGGCTTTCAAAGAAAAACCCATTTCATCTCCTATCCCCATAAAGGATAGTGACATTCTTTCCGATGATTCTATTCCGGAAATGAAAGCCTGCTGTTTTGATAATATGGGAGAGAAGATTAGTGGCGTTACCACTTTTCATTCGATAATTCTCTCCCGATTATGAATCATTTACATTGGAGAGTTCACCGGTGAACCCATGATACCAATTAGAATATGATTCATTCACCTTCGAGGAGTTCTCCTGTGAACTTACTCATATCATATCTCCGGCGGAGTATGATAATTTCTACTTTGATCTAGACACACCCATAATATGTCTTGATCAAGTGAACTTAACTGAGGAGATTCATGAAACTATGAATTTTTCTATTGAGGATGAAGAGTTAGTCATGATTTTTATCATGATTTTCTTTCTTTTCTTCATATATCCCGTGACTTCTCCCGTTCTTCACTCCTTCGGGAATGAAGACATTATCTTTGACCCCAGCATTTTCATTTATCATTTGTAAGCCGGTTCTATGTATATCTCATCGGTGTGGAACTTTCACGTGCTTAAATGTTTATACAAACATCTTGAATGAAGTCCGATGGAGATTGTCTCTTCCACTTACTTCCCCATGAACAAATTAATTCGGGTTCGAGTCAAGCTAGCGACTTCGGTAATCAAAACAATAGTTAAACATGGGTTTTCACCCGTGTGTACCACCTTAGTGTGGGGGAGATGCCCCACATGTTAAAAAAAAAAAAAAAAAAAAAATGATGAATGAAAATTGTAAATATTCAAAAAGAGAATAATTGTTGTGTTTTCACACTTGGCTAGTAATGTTATCCTTTTATGTTCAAGGATTCGGCATAATAGCCGGGACTTTGAATATTGAGGACAATATTCATTTCTAAGTGTGGGGGGGAAATTCTGGCGAATTTGATCATAAAATGTACCCTTTTAGTCCCTTTTCCCCCCAAAATGGCCAAATTTAAATTTTTTTTTAGTGGAAGTACTATGTACTAAACACAACAAATGGTAATCAGTCCACCATGTCTAACCCACATAAGGATTGGCTAATCCCGGAGCAAACGGCTCTTGGTAAAGATATCTCAAATCCGTTTATGGCTTGCAATTTGCCCAAAATTGTATGGTGTTCGACTCACCATATCCTTAAAAGTGAAGAGTTGGCTAGCCCGCAAGTTTATGGCTTGTGGTAAAGGCAGTTGGAAAACCATAATTGGTAATCAGCTCACCAAAGATAATATTGATAATTTATCTAAAGAGTTGGCTAGTCCGAAAACGGCCACGGTAAAGACAAATCAAATCCGTTGGAAGCTGGTGATTTGCTCAAAATCATTTGGTTATCAGTGTACCAAGGTTCTTACTTGCACTGAAACATTTGGCTACTCCAGAAGTAATGGCTTTTGGTAAAGAGATGAAATCCATTAATTTTTCTTAAAACATTGCTAGGGACTAGCAATATCTTAGTGTGGGGGATTGATGAGTGTCTAATTACTCATCATTTTTGTCTAAATTAAAGCTGCAAAACATCGAAAACACTCAGAAATGCATCAAAATGATAAAAATATCACAAATTAGTGTTTTATGTGTTTTAAATGCAAAAATATCAAAATCTGGTGAAAAACGTATTAAGTTTGCATAATTGGCAGTTTTAGTCCCCCAAGTTTCAAAAGTTGTCAAATTCAGTCCCTGGTAATTCCAAAACTTTTAAAATGTCATTTAAGGTCCATGGGATTCAAAAGTTGTCAAAATAAACCCTTTAAAGTTTAAAATTTACAAAATGACAACTTTAGTCCCTAAAGTTTGAAAATTGTCAAATATAGTCCTTGGTGAATTTAAAAATGGAAATTGATCAAAAATAAACCTTGTACTATTCATAAATGACAAAATTGGTCCTTATAGTGAACTTTTGGAAAATTACATGTTTGGTCCCTTAAGTTTCAAAAATGACATAAAAGGCCTTGGATTTATTAAAAATGGAAAATAATCAAAAGTGGTCCTTGTATTATTCATACTTGGCAATATAGGTCCTTATTATATATTTGGAAAAGTGACAGGATCAGCCCTTCAAGAATTCATAAATTACAAATATGGTCCTTGTGTTAATAATACAAAACCAAACGGACCCTATATATTATCCAAATCCAATCCAATATCCACCCAGCCCAAGTCCAAAACAAACCCAGCTGGCCCAATATCCAACCCGACCCAATAGTTAAAAGAATAACACGCGCGTCTACTGTTCATCCTCTTCTTCTCCACCTGTTTCCACTCCATCTCTGCCACCTGCTCACTACCACTTGTCCACCCACCTTTCCAGCTCATATCTACCTCTCACTATCACCCTCCACCTTGCAAACAACCACGATTGCATTAAATGCAAAACCAACTCAAAGACTTTTGGCCAAAAAGTGAAAATCAAAGGTTGTGATCACTTTGACCTATCTAATGGTGGGAAATGATCGAGGAGGAGAGGGGATGCTTTTGGATATCTATTAAAAGAAAAAGAAGCAGAGGAGAAGATCAAGTAGTATAGTTTTAGTTTAGAAAATGTCGACTTAGTTAATTTAAGTTTTCTAGTTTATGTTTAAACTTTCAAGAGTGTTGTAATCTTATCTCGGTGTATTAAAAACTTAATTTCAGTTTCAATTTCAATTCTTGTACACGATTTCAGTTTATGCATATTTTATTGTTCAAAACTTCAAATTGCTTAAATGTTGTATTTAGTTGTTGCTAGGGATTGAAAAAGCTCATATAAGTTCTTATAAAGCTTTTCCAAGCCATTAGACACTTTAAAATTCAGTTTAGATTCAAAAATAGAAAAATACCAAAAATCACCAATAAATTAGTTAAAAATAAAAATCCTATGGAGAAATGATCAAGACAATGGTGCAGTGCTGATTTTGGATTCCTTGTTGGTTTAGAGCTTCTTGGGAAGCCATAGGGTGTGTTATCAGTTATCAGTTCTTTGTTTTGTGCATAATCCCAACTTGTAAGCCATTTTCTTTAAATTTGAATTTCTTGGTATAAGTGTTATGATCTTGATAATTTTAGCTTAAATCTGTTTAAACATAGTTTATATCAGTTAATGAATAGATCACATAAGTTAAATACTTGTTTTAGAATTAGAAGCTTCAAAATAGTCTCATTAAAGGGTGTTTGGATTTGCCATGTTAACTGTGGTCTAGTTTGTTTATGTTGTTGTTTGTACTTGTTTCATGTTACATTAGTATATAATAGCTCAGAACAAGAATAAAAATCAGTACTTATTCAACAAAAAGTCAAAATCACTCTTAATCTCACTTAATTTTATAAGCTGTAGGATTTTAGTTCATAACTCATCATAGCTGTTTAGAACTTGGTAATATAGCTTATTATAGTCTTATTATAACTTAATTCAACATAATCAGTCATTAGATTTGATTCAAAGTTCATATTAGTCAACATATTAGTGTAAGGTAAAAAGTCAAAATTTTCTTAAATGCAGTTTTTGAATAAACTTGTCAATTTTCTTGTGATCTTACTGTTAAGATTTAGCCTTTAAGCTTTTGGGATAGTAAAGTTTAGCTGCTAAATTAAATTAGAAAAATAGTAGTTAACTCCCACTTAGCTTATAAAGTGCTTATAAATCTGCTTCTTTTGACCCCTTTTCAAAATGCATGCCTGATGCACACACTTTCGGCATACACTGAGTGTGCACAGGGATCTTACAGCTTTTGCACAAGCTTCATTCAAGCTTGTAAGGATCTGATTTTTGGTTCTTGTGTAGTTATCCAGGTCTACTTTAAGTCCCAACTTATGTTTTTCCCTTTAGCTTATTAGATTGGCTTATGTAATAGCTTAAAGGTGCCACCTAATCACTGTTTTTCATTATTAATCCAATAAGCTCAAAACTAGTTTAAGCTTATTTAATAATTAAGAGTACTGTTAATTAGCTAATTTAGACTTAATATAGCATTAGTTAGCTTCTGTGTTCGTACTGTGATGGCTTTTGGCTTATTTTGAAGTGCTTATTTATAAGCCAATCCACTCGCAGCTTGCATTTTCCTCCACATAAGCATATGTTTTTATATTTTTCATAGATTAAGAATAATATTTTAGTATTTTCCTGATTTTTTCATATTTTTCCTCCTGCTTTGCTATTTTTCTTTATTTTAAATAGTTTTTAAGTCTTTTTAAATAGCTTTTAATACAAATAAATCAGAAAAGCTTCAAAAAAATATGTTTTAAATTTTCATAGATTAAGATAAATATAAAAGTCATAAAAAATATTTTTCCATAATTTTCTTGGTTTAAATAGTATTTTCTAGCATTTTAATTAGTTTTAAATAGTTTTAAATTCATAATAAATACATAATAAGTCTAAAAAATATATTTTCAGTTTTAAAATAAGTTTTATCATATTTTAGATTTTTCTAAGTTATAATTTTATTTTTCTAGGTTAATTTTGTATTTTCTTACATTTTAGTGCATTTTAAATACTTAATAAATAGTTTTTAATTAATAATAATTAAATAAATAGTTGTAAAATAATTTTCTTTTTCTAATAATTTTATTTTATTATTAGGATTGTTAAAATGTCATTTTCATATTTGTAGGCATTTTATTTCTTAAAACTCACGTTTTATTTTGTGCGTTACGTAATTTTATTTAAAGCGTCGTTTTAGGTTTTAAACGTTCATCATTGTAAAAATAGTGATAGCGTTTATTTAATATATTTTAACTTTTTAATTTCTTTTAATTTGCATTTAAGTCGCAGTAATTTATAAATCTTTTCTTTAGGTATAAATATCTCAAAATCCTTTCTGATTACTATCCTTAGTGATCATTCTATCATCTGAAGTTGTTTAACACCAATTCATCCTCCGTGGGACTTAACGACCCAGGAATACACTATATTCCTCTGATCTAAATTGCATTTGGTGTTTGACCTGTTTTGAGTTTCTTACGGTTAGCCATTCACAAGTGGCTGGCTTGTGTGAGATAACTTGACGGTTTTGCACCGATCAATTGTATTTTAGGGTTCACTCTTGGCCGTAGATACATATATGGTTGAAGGTTGGGTTACATTTTAACTAGGTTGGGTCAAAAAAGTGAATGGACTATAATACCCTCGAAGGAAATCGGTTTGACTGTCCCAATTCTGGTCAAGGGACGAATCTGGCATTTAATGGCCAAGGTTTGGACCTATGGCGATGAAAAGGTCGGGTTTTGTCCCATCGCGATCCGCCCTGCCAAGTTTAGGGACCAATGGTGTATTTTAGTCTAATATATATGTAATATGTTTATAAAATTCTAAGTTGAACTGGTACTTGTTGATTGTTCATTTATTTATTGTTAATTTTTGAATGTATAAACTTGACTTTGTACTTACTTGGTTGTTGCAATATAGAAAAAATTTCTTTTTTTTCCGAAGGTAAAATGTATTTATCTTCAAACTTTGTACATTATAAGAATTACAATCAAAGATTTGGGCATTATCAAATCTAATACAAATAAGAAATACATTACATCCGATATCTGACACTACTACATGAATATCTGACAAAACTAACATTTGCCAAACAAACCAAAACAGAGCATTTGGTCCTGCACTGAATCGTCTCTATATACACTGAATTTACCTTATTAATACCATACTATCTAGCTACATTTTCATCACACATTCCCATCAGGGCCATTCAACCATCATCCACAATAATCAAGGCAGAAAAGGTGGATGGCATCACTAGGAACCCATATCCTTTCCACTCAAGGGTTATACCAAGCAAACTTACATTTTAATCTCTAAAATGGCTTCAGTTAGCTTGGGAACACACACCTTGAAGAAGACCAACTATTACATCCTTTGATTATGTATTGGAAGGACCAAGAAGGATCATCTTTCATTCCTCTCTATTTCTTCCATCATACACCATCCACCCAAGCCATTTACCCTTCACAATGAGAGACTCTAGTTTATGGTACATCCTTACTGAATTAGACCTCCTACTTAGCCAAATATGCTTGTCCAGTTTCCTCCCAAGACCAAACTGAAATGAAACATATCCTTTCAGAATTAGACCTCGTATTTAAACATGAACCTTTTATTTGTTTATTATAGCCCAAAATTAAGAGTTATCAAAAAAGAAAGATTTCACCCGATAATGATAATGATATTATCGGTGGAGAATCTACAAGAGGAAATGCCACGCATGATACTTCACAAGGACGTCAAACTAAATCCACATCTTATATTCTTTCGGCTTCAGTAACGATTACAATTGCTTTAGACATTCTTTCCTCAGATCCCGCTGATAGACCTCGAATTACTGATTATGATCAAAACCAAAGGGAAGAAATAAGGCGACTATGTTGGGATAGAGGAGCTTCTCCACCAAGTGCTCATATAATTCCAACTAGAACTATATATGATGTTTTGTTGTAACACTGTTTAAGGAGTTTTGTTAGCTGGAGTATAGTATAAAGGTGAACAAAGCATTTTATTTGTGTTATTTATTTGCGTAATCGGATGGGTGATGATTATTTTAACGGTGTTTTAACTTGTGCTATAGAGAAAGAAGAACATATTAATGTTAAAAATGAGGGTGTACGTAAGCATTTTTTCACTATGAAAGATTGTAGAATCCTTGATTAGAAGGTAATATGCTAATTTATTTATCGTTTTTATTAAATCTTCGTTTGGTGTCGTTTGTTTTTTTTTTCCAATAAGCACTTTTTTCCTCTTTTCACTTCTTTTCACTTTTGTCTATGGAGATATGCTTTTTACGCTTTTTGTTTTTTTTATGCGTATATAAGCTGCTTCTTTTCACTTCTTTTTCTTTTAAATTTTTAGACATTATCTTTCACTTCTTACCTCTTCTTTCACAACCCTTATATCTCTTTCTCAATATCTTACTCTCTTTTTACATTTCGTGACGCTTCTTTTAATGCCACGTTTTTCATGCTTTTTTTACGCTTTTGGCCCGCTTTTTTTCACGCTTTTCTCGTTTTTCACGTTTTACCATTTTTTTACGTTTTGGTCCATTTTTTACGTTTTAGTCCGTTTTTACATTTCCCTTTTCTTAAGTTTTCGCCCCGCTTTCTTACGCTCGTTAGTTTTTAATCTTTTCGCCTAAATTACTTTTTTGTATGCTTTTTTCACGAATTCATCTTTTTTACGCTTTTTTGTCCATTTTACCCATTTTTTATGTTTTCATCTATTTTTTACGTTTTTCATCATATTTTTACGTTTTCGCTTTTTACGTTTACGCTCTGCTTTTTCGTTTTCTACATTTTTATGTTTTCGCCTGCATTTTTTTACGTATTCATCCATTTTTACGTTTATTTAGTTTTCTTACGCTTTTGTCCGTTTTACCTTTTTTTCCGTTTTCATCCATTTTTACGTTTTCGATCATATTTTACGCTTTTTAAAATGTTTTACGCTTACGTTTTCGCGCTTTTATGTTTCGTCGCTTTTATGTTTTCGCCGATTTTTTTTGTCGTTTTGTCCCCTTTTACGTATTCGGCCAATTTTAAAGTTTTCATCCAATGGTTTTCGCCGTGCGTGTTATTACGTGCTTACGCTTTGTGCCCATTTTCTTACGCTTTTCATTTTTTTTCACGTTTTAGTCCGCTTTCTTATTTGCGTCCGCTTTTCGCGTTTTTGATCCCAGTTTTCGTTTAATGTTTTTACGTTTTCGTCCGTTTTTTACGTTTTAGTCCGTTTATTATATTTCCATCTGTTTATTTTATGTTTTCATATGATTTTATAAGTTGTTTGTGCGTTATTTTATCTTACCTAACAAAACGTAAGATAATGTAAGAAAACGGATGAAAACGAAAGAAAACAGATGAAAACGTAAAAAAACAAACGTAAACGTAAAAAACGGTAAAAACGAAAATACTGATCAAAAATTAAAAAAGCGACGAAAACGAAAACATGAAAACGGAACGAAAAACATACGAAAACGTAAAAAAACGAAAACGTAAAAAAACAGACAAGAACATAAAAAACCGGGTGAAAACGTAAGAAAATGGACTAAAACGTAAAAAAATGGACGTAAACGTTAAAAAATAGACGAAAACATAGAAAATGGAGGAAAGCGTGAAAACGAATCTAAAAAACGTAAAAAGAGTAAAGAAACGTGAAAATGTAAAAACGCCGGAAAACATAAAAAGCGGATGAAAGTGTAAAAACAGTGAGAAAAAACGGCGTGAAAAAGAGATGATAACGTAAAAAACATACGAAAACGTAAAAAACGTGCGAAAACGGACTAAAACGTAAAAACAATGGCTTAAAACAAAAAAAGACGATAAAGTAAAAAAACGGACAGATACGTATAAAAACAAACAAAATCTTAAAAAAGGGGTCGAAAACTTTAAAAAAACATACGAAAACGTAAAAAACATACGAAAATGTAAAAAACGGTCGAAAATGTAAAAAAAATATCAAAACGTAAGGAAACCGATGATCCATTTGACCCATGTGACAAAAGGATTTATAGCACACAAAAAACGGTCGATATTGGTATATTTTGAACCATTATGTATTGTCTTTAATACTTCGTATTTTAAGCGAATGCTTGTTTTGCACTAAATAGCACAAAAAACTAGTGAAAAAGAAAAAGGAAAAAAAAGTTACTTAAATAGCACAAAAAAATACTTATGAAAAAGAAAAAAGAAAAAGAAAAAGAAAAAAGAAAGAAGTACTTCAATAAAGACAAAAAACAAACGGTCTTCTTCTTGCAGTTGAAGAGGTAAAAGCTCTGAAAAAATAAACTACACCTTAATTTTATTTTTTAACTCTATTATATTATGGTTCAAAAAATATTTGCTTACCCGATCGTATTTGATCCTAATTCTTTTCTTGGGCATAAACTGACTGGTTCAAGTCTTCCTCCGGTGAGGCCAACCTCAAATAAACATCTCCAAAGCACGTCAACCTATCGAGCCTATCTCAAAGATATATAGCTTAAGCTTACGAATGTAGACGTTTGGAATAAGTAACCAATGATGGCAACCATTCTACTAATGCATGGGTCATTGACAATGCTTAACACAATTTAATGGCCGTAAAACTACTTGACCTAGGCTATATATATTACAAACTATCATTATCAATCTCATATAACACCAATATCTTGTTATTTAAGTACCAATACACAGCTGTGCTAGGTTCCACACGTTAGATCTGGCTCCAACGACCACACATGACTGAGCTATATGACATCCCTCATGTACAAATCAGGCACAATTCAGATATATAAATTTGTAACTTACAAAGAGTTACTTATCATCCAACATTAATACAAAACCAATGATAACGTTAACAATATATATAACGTTTAAAAAGAGAAAAGAAACCAAGAAACCATTTAGCTAAAAGCTTATGGTAAATGAAAACACTAAAAAAAAAATAGAACTTATGCTAGATCTTCATATTATGATGTTTACGACACACGATGACATAGTATCTGCTTGGATCCGGTGGTAGAATATCGCGCCAATCATGATCAGGGTGACCCTTCATATGACCATACAGGTCCTTCATAGATGCGAAACACTTTCTACACATACAACACTCCGGGTTACCAGCATCATCCTCGCACCGCAAATAGAATGGAGCTTTTTTCTCCATTAAGTTTCTCAACCTACAAAATCAGTATAAAGCTTTAGTTAATTAAACAGTTTTTGTCTATTATGAACATGTTAAATCAAAGGCAACATACCAGAGTCAACACAAGTATGGATTGTTTGTTCTCTGAAAGTTGGTATATATATGGCTTCACTATATATATTGAGTTTAGGGAATCATAATTCATAAACCTAAAACTTTTTGCACAAATTGGGCCTCACTCCAATAAACGTTTGTCACGTATAAATTGTGTCTTTGACCATTTTCAAAAATATTTTTATTACCTTAAAAGTAGAAGATAAAAAGCTACAATTGACTTTGATAAGAACAACATAATAAACCACGTGATTAATAAAGAGGTTCATATTGTTTTTTATTCAACTTTTACATAAATATTTTTATTTGTGTAGTATAATACTTGATAAAAATATATGAATAAATTGGGTTTTAAATATACTTTCATTTGGTATAATTTTCATCAAGTATTATATAACACAAATAAAAATATTAATGATCAAAGTTAAATAAAAAAGACTGAAAAAAGTCTTGAACAATTATTATGGGACGGAAGGAGTATTTCAATAATAAATTTTGATGCATACTTGATATACCGATTTTCACTCTCAATTTATAGATAGGATAAAATTTAGTTAAAAATACGGTAACTAAATAATATTAATTTTGTACATATATATATATATATATATATATATATATATATATATATATATATATATATATATATATATATATATATATATATATATATATAGTGCTCTTGTGGAAGTTAATTTTTGTGAGAACGCGGAAGAAATCCTAGCTTCCATTTAATCCTCTTTTTCTAGATCTAATGGCTAAAACTAATCTCACTATTTATAACTAACTATACATTACATAAGGGTATTTTTGTCATTACAATCCACACACTTAATATATATAAAAAAACACACATAAGTCTCACAATTTAGGTGAAATCAAACTCCGGTCCTCTTTCTCTCCATCATAACTGCCTTCATCATCGCCCATCAAACCACCACTACATCACCGTTCAAAGCACCACTCTAAATAGCCACAATCAAAACTTTCTATCACCGTCGTTCGACCACCGATATTACGTCGTTCAACCACCGCAAATCACCGCTGTTCAATCACCGTATGTCACCGTCGTTCAACCACCTATGTCGCCATCATTAAACAACATCAATCACCAGAGGATAAATATGAACTTGGATGAAATTGAACCGATGAAGTGAAATTAGTGAAGACGATGCTTTGTTTAAATCAGACTACACAAAGATTTCAAGTAATTGTTAATTTTTTTATTATTTATTAATTAATTTTTATAAAATTTGTTAGAATTAGAATTTTGATGCGTTTGTGAAAGAATAGTTTTCTTTAATTAGGCGTTTAATGTTCAGAGATGATTTAGATCTCATAAGTCATAGATTATTTGATATTATGAATTTAGTCACATGTGAAGAATATCGAGATTAGCGAGTTATTGATTATTTAAGTATATTAAAAGTATCTTCGCGAGTGAGGAATATCAGTAAGTAATTGAGTTTTGAGGTTAATAGCGGATATAAGTTTAGTAAAATTATCTTCGCGTGTGAAGATTTTGATTAAGGAATGAAGTTTTAAGGTTATTAGCGGATTTAGTTCAGTTACAATATCTTCACGAGTGAAGAATATTAGTAAGTAATTGAGTTTTGAGGTTAATAACGGATTTATGTTTAGTGAAATTATCTTCGCGTGTGAAGATTTTGAGTAAGGAATGAAGTTTTAAGGTTATTAGCGGATTTAGTTCAGTTAGAGTATCTTCGTGAGTCAAGAGTACTAGTAAGCAATTGAGTTTTTAAAGTTAATAACAGATTTATGTTTAGTAAAATTATCTTCACATGTGAAGATTTTCAGCAAGCAATGAAGTTTTAAGGTTATTAGCGGATTTAGTTCAGTTAGAGTATCTTCGTGAGTCAAGAGTATTAGTAAGCAATTGAGTTTTTAAAGTTAATAACAGATTTATGTTTAGTAAAATTATCTTCGCATGTGAAGATTTTCAGTAAGCAATGAAGTTTTAAGGTTATTAGCGGATTTAGTTCAGTTATAGTATCTTCACGAGTGAAGAATATTAGTAAGTAATTGAGTTTTGAGGTTAATAACGGATTTATGTTTAGTAAAATTATCTTCGCGTGTGAAATATATGTCACGTAAATTGGCACATGTGAAAATATATGTCACGTAACTTGGCACATGTGAAAATCTATGTCTTATAACTTGGCACATGTGAAAATGTATCTCACATAGCCTTTAGGATAACGTGAAAAACTTGGTCACATGTGAAAATATATGTCACGTAACTTGGCACATGTGAAAATATATCTCACGTAGCTTTTAGGATACGGAAAACTTGGTCACATGTGAAAATATATCTCGGTAGCTTTTCGGATACGTAAACTTGCGATATTTAGCTCTATGTGAATTATTTTCAAAAAATGCAGACTATATGGTATAAGCTGAGATCATAAGTCTTTTTTCAACTGTCATAGGCTTTTAACTTGGTACCTCTGTTTTATCGCAACACCATTTTATGTATTTTAAAGCCCCCTAATCATTTTAAGTATTTTAACGCCATTTTAAGTGTTTCGCACTGTCGGGTATTCTGGGCGTATATAAGAAATCTTGTCAATGAAGTGGAATTATGGTCGTAAGTATTGTTTAGTGTGAACTTCTACTTATAATGGTTGTATGAACTGAAAAATTATTAGTGGATCATACGTGCAGGTGAGAAGAGGTCATACAAAAATCTATCAGAAGGATATTGTTAATGTGTTAGATTACTTAGATAAGCATCTTCTTGAGGGAATGGGTGTGCTCCTGACAGAAGAAGAGCAACAAAAATGTGAAGAAAGAGTACGCGTTTATTTTACTCTTGATGCATATTAGTCTTACATCTTCGTAAGGGTAATATAGCCATTATCATTTTTTGATAGGTGTCTATTGAAAAGAAGAGTTTGCTGTGGGTCCGATATGAAGCGGGTCATATTTTATTGGCACATTTATTTTCTTGATATGACTCATGCGTTTTCTCGGTTGTTACCCGTGGCAAGGTAAAATTTCAGAATATTTCTAGTGTTTGTCGACTTTGAGTTTATCTGTTCCAGTATCTAACCCATTTGAGCAGGAAACAACAAAATTCGTTTTTTACCCTAGAGAAGATATGGTGGATCAAGGTTACACAAACATTTGGTTACATGATGATGCAAATGGTGGTAGCTCATGGTGGGCGTTATCTTGTGAACGTGTCGTCTTTGGTGATGATGTAACTGATGGTGGAGTGGATGATCTAGAAAAGATCACAAAGGTGGTGTATTGTTTTTTCAAATACAACCAAGATTCATCTACCGGTCATTCATCTCATCAGTCGAACAAGGATGATATTTCCACACAACTGGTCCATTCTCAAGATCAGTGCATCTCATCAAGCTCAGGTGATTTGACTTTTTGAATCATCACAGTTCGCTTATATGAAACCTAGTAGTTTGCAAATTAAGCGATTTTAGACAACTCACAGGGAAATTTTTGCCTAAAACTGATTGTTGCATGGTCTTGTTTATAAATTTCCTTAAGAATAGTCTATTTGCAAACATATAGCCAGTACGATATCCCTTAGGCGGCATCACATTACATTGGAACGTATAGCCGATTTGATACCTTGAAAAGTCAGTGACTTGCTTGTTTGTATTATCTTTTATAGTACAGAGTTGCATGAGTAGAAAATGTATAGGTTTGTACAATAGATTGCTTGATAAAAAACGCATAGTACATAATTCTAATTCACCGAGTGAATGAACCAACTGTTTTTTATAAGTGAATAGTTATGTTATACAGCTTTATGGTGTTTTAGTTTGACTCGGTGCACCGAAGAGTCTCGTCCGTCATTAGTCTCCCCACCACCGCTGCTCATAACATAAGGTGTCGTAATATTTAATTTATATCCTGAGTCTTATCACCAATTTTAAAATATTACCCATCGCTTAGTAATACTGCAATGTAACCCTCATGCTGAACCTACTGATGGATTGATTGCTCGTTGCCTCTTTCATGTCCTGATATCTTGAAGATGAAAGTTACAAGAGGCTTGAAGAAGCTCAAATCAAGCCTATCTTATTCATGGGCAATCCGAGTTTTGGCATGACTGATCAACAACTCGAAAAGAACATGCCAATAGTATGTTGTCCGACTCACATGTCTCTCTCTTCTTAATTTTTTTTAATCGCATAATTTGTCAACATTTTGTATTTGGAATCAGGTTCAAAATGCTTATGCTGATCATTACTTGAATGGCCTTCTCACGGCTATGCACCACACCCTATGGTAACGATTTTTGTGATCATTTTGATGTCATTGAAAACAAAAGAAATGTACTTGTTATGATGAAATGGTTAAGCGGATTGAAAATCACTCGAATATATCATTCTAATATCATTTTCAAGTATTTAAAGGTCAGCAAAACCTGACCCGTCTCATTTAAATTAGAAGCTTGTTTTGATCCGTTACTAGACCCGCTCATCTAGCCACCTCTTGATATGTACTTCTTTTTCACATAAGTAACTATGGATCCTATATACCCGTGCTCATACAACAACAATCATTACTTCTTTCAAATGCTTGCAAATATTGGTAAAGGATATTATGATTTTGCATTCGATGTAGATCAGTTCATAGACTACGCAATCCCAAACACTTCATATATGCATGATTGTTGTGGCTGATCTCGTTGATATAATCTTGTAATTTCCCCTTTTCAGGTATGTGCGAGGAGGGAGATTGATTTGATCACATCACACGCTTGGTTAGACAAAAAAAACTAGAGGATAAGGTTCATTCAACTTGTTTCATCTTATAATGATTTGTTCACTTTATACATGACGTATACATTCGTTGTTGATTTGAGTTGGTTGATGTGGATATTTTTTTAGGTTGCAAAAATGATCTTACAAAAAGGGTTCCTTCTGAATATACTCGCATGATGCTAAGATGCAAGGAGAGACTCTAGGTATGATTTCTTTTAAATCGAGTCTAAGTTATTTTGGTGTTATCTTGGTAACATAGGATGCAAGATCTTTAACACATCCAATGTACTTAGCTAGGATCAGTTGCAGTTTAAAACTTTTACCACTTATATTATATAGAAGTATAATCAGCTACAAACTTAAGTAAAGGTATCAAGATGTGGTTAATATAGATCATGTCCTAAAAACCCAATTAAATTTTGATATTAATAAAAGGTAGTCTTTTAAATCCAAGTTCTTTCTTTGATCCAGCTACAAACTTAAAGTATTGTTGGTTCTTTAAGTAGAAACTGCATCTCTAAGATATTTTTACACATGTTATATCTTGATATCTTGAGTGATGAGTATTGCTTTTATGTAGACAAAATCATACATACGTTAGAGTCAACAGTGGCTTCTACTCTAGGTTAATCTAGTGCCCAACTCAATGTAGCTCTTTAGTTGGGTCAAGCTACGCATTGATTCGTATTAAGCGTAGACTAGGTTCCCCGAATCTATTTGGTTAGTATTCACTTTTCATATGCATACTTCGAATATTTTCTTGATGTTTTTAGAGGTGGTGATATGGTGGGGATGGGAAACTGGTCAAAATGAGTTGATTTTGAAATGAGCCATTTTTTAGTATGGCTTGAAATGGGCACGGATGGGTTGAGTTTAATAAGTCAAGCACAAACACTTTACGATGTGCATTTGGAAACTATTTTGTTTGCTTCTCTTTTCCCCACATAATCGTAATCCTCAAACGAAGCTTTGTTACAGTTTTAAAACTTCCTGTCTTGATGAAAGTGAGCAAGCTCAAAGTCCATCATCATCTATTTATAGGGGTATGAATTTTTGTTGTTTTCATCTTTAAGGGACCAATTTTCTGGTCTTGTATAACCATATAAATATTGACTTAGTGAAAAGCCTTAATAGCCGATTACGCGGACTTATAACCCTTGTTTTTACAAAAATTGTATCTAATGATTTGAGTTTTTTTTATCACTTTTCGTGCAGGGAAATATTGAATCATGGCTACTAGGAGCGGGTGCTTGCACTATGGCTACTCTGCACTTTTCATCTCAACTTGCTTCACAACATCTCAACTTGCTTCACATCATTCTTATGGCTCCTATTTATGGTAACTATTTTGTGGGTTGCTGGATATCAAAGAAAGCAAGCCCTTTTTCAAGCTAATAAATTCGATTAAGGAATGCTAAAAGGCTTTGGTAATGGTAATTTTTTTTATTTGATCTTTTCCTTTTTGTCCGTTAAATTGTACATAGATTCTGAAATATTAATATCGAATTTCCAATTTCAGATCATAGCTCGTTTCGTCTTTGTTGTATACCTATTTGAATATATGTGTGGGCCAAAATATAGTTCCTGATGAGATAAATGGAAGTGAAATGCACCATTCATTATCAATGACCCTTTTCCAAGTGAGTTATCGTTGTTGTTGTCTTTTAATAGGGTAGAATCCTGCTTTTGTCATTGTTTCTTGTTGTATCATACTGCTATACCGCTTTCATTTCTCAAGTATTTAGCATGAACCTCGTTCTTTCCGAAGGCCACAAGTATGTTTTATTTTTGGTAGAGATGTCGAAACAGGGGTGTTGAGTGGGTTTGGGTGATGGTTCAAAAGGGGTCTGGGTCATAATGGTAGGCATGAACTTGTTCTTTCATGATCCTCGTCATGATAGGTAGGCACCAACACTTTATTGACTATTTTTTACATTTTATAAATAATTAATCAGGCAAATATAGTTCCTTAATAAAACGATTTTAAAGGTTGTAAGCATATGAATACAACTTAGACTAATTCGACCCATTTGAATGCAACTTAGACTATTTCGACCAGTTATCAAGAAAGCACAACTCTAATATTAGCTATTTGCTGTTGCCTTCATAAAAATACCAAAATATTATGCGTTTGAACTTCTCAATGGTTATGAGTGTGCTACTTTGTGAATCTTGAGAGATATATTGACTTCCAAAGTTAACTTCCTTACGTTCGTATATGAAAGTTTTGACTTTTTTGTAGCATCTATGCTTTCTTATATATGTCTTCTTATATATGTCTTGTTCTATTATACAGTTTTAACAACTTTCAAAATACTCAATCATAAAGTGGTAAAATTGACTTGACTAATTTCAAAATACTCAATTACTGGTCTCTAGGAAGAACTCCCGAAAGCCTTGTACTTCGTAGTTCATACCTGCTTTTTTCTTCATTTGTGGTCCTATGTTCTATTTTCGCTAATGTTGGCATCTTTCACTAATCGATTGTTTACTATATGGTTTGAGTTGAATAGTAATAGCATCTTCCTCTTGTTGATGAGAAGGTCATTATGTCACGAGGAAAGTTGGGGAAGTGACCAAGTTATTCACGCATCTTAGTAAGCTACGAGACATATTTTCACATGTGACCAAGTTATTCACGCATCTTAGTAAGCTACGAGACATATAGTTTCGCATCTGACCAAGTTACGAGACATATATTTTCATATATGACTAAGTTGTTCACGCTGCGTCTTTAAATTCATTTACGACATATACAAGACTTATTTTCACATGTGAAAATATAATTTCAAGTTACATATTCTAATAAGCTATGAGATAAACATATATTTTCACATGTGACAAAGTTGTTCATGAATCTTATAAAGCTACGAGATATATATATTCACATGTGACCAAGTTACGGGACAAATATTTTCGCAAGTGACAAACGGACCATGTTGTTCAGGCTTCTTTAAAAACTACAAGACATATATTTTTCAAATGTGACCAAGCTATGAGACATATATTTTCACATGTGACCAAGTTGTTCATGTATCTTAAAAAGCTACGAGACATATATTTTCATATGTGACCAAGTTACGAGACATATATTTTAACATGTGACTAAGTTTTTCACACATCTTATAAAGCTAAGAGACATATATTTTCACATGTGACCATGTTGTTCACACATTTTAGGATAGGATTTGACTCTCATAAATGATTGAGACATTCAAATTTTAAGTGTTTCCCAATTTTACGTTTTTGAAAACACTTAAAATTTGAGTGTCTCAATCATTTATGAGAGTGTGCAAATCACCTACCATCTTTAAAGGCTATGAAACATATAGTTTCATAAGTGACTAAGTTATGAGACATATTTTTTCACATGTGACTATGTTTTTTTATCAATATCTCCTATTTTTTCACATGTGACTATGTGACTATGTGACTAAGTTATGAGGCTATTTTTTCACATGTAAAGATATAATTACAAAACTTAAATAATCGTCTATTAAACATCAATATCTCCTATTTTTGCACTTCTAGTATAAAAAATATGCTAGTAAGATCAAAGCTTCAATCATTACTCATAATTTTCACATGTGATGATATTTTTACAAAAATTAAATAATCGTCTAAAAAACATCAATATATCCTATTTTAGCACTTATAGTATAAAAACATGCTAGTAAGACCAATGATTCAATCCTTACTCATAATTTTCACATGTGAAGATATACTTACAAAACTTAAATAATCGTCTATTAAACATCAATATCTCCTATTTTTGCACTTCTGGTATAAAAAATATGCTAGTAAGATCAAAGTTTCAATCCTTGCTCATAATTTTTACTTGTGAAGATATTCTTACAAAACTTAAATAATCATCTAAAAAACATCAATATATCGTATTTTTGCACTTCTAGTATAAAAATATGCTAGTAAGACCAATGATTCAATCCTTGCTCATAATTTTCACATGTGAAGATATACTTACAAAACTTAAATAATCGTCTATTAAACATCAATATCTTCTATTTTTGCACTTCTAGTATAAAAAAAAATGCTAGTAAGATCAAAGCTTCAATCCTTGCTCATAATTTTCACATGTGAAGATATTTTTACAAAACTTAAATAATCGTTTAAAAAACATCAATATATCCTATTTTTGCACTTCTAATATAAAAAATATGCTAGTAAGACCATTGATTCAATCATTGCTCATAATTTTCACATGTGAAGATATACTTACAAAACTTAAATAATCGTCTATTAAACATCAATATCTTCTATTTTGGCACTTCTAGTATAAAAAAAATGCTAGTAAGATCAAAGCTTCAATCCTTGCTCATAATTTTCACATGTGAAGAAATTTTTACAAAACTTAAATAATCGTTTAAAAAACATCAATATATCCTATTTTTGCACTTCTAATATAAAAAATATGCTAGTAAGACCATTGATTCAATCCTTGCTCATAATTTTCACATGTGAAGATATACTTACAAAACTTAAATAATCGTCTATTAAACATCAATATCTCCTATTTTTGCACTTTTAGTATAAAAAATATGCTAGTAAGATCAAAAATTCAATCTTTGCTCATAATTTTCACATGTGAAGATATTTTTACAAAAATTAAATAATCGTCTAAAAAACATCAATATATCCTATTTTTTCACTTCTAGTATAAAAAATATATTAGTAAGACCATTGATTCAATCCTTGCTCATAATTTTCACATGTGAAGATATACTTACAAAACTTAAATAATCGTCTATTAATCGTCTAGTATAAAAAAAACATCACCATTTTGTCCGATACCAGCGATATGATAAACATAGTATAAAAATTTCATATGCATACAAGATATCCTATGAATGCTCATTAATACAACTATTATCATATCGGTACAATTGGAAATAGAGTCGCTGAAAAACACTATACAAGCAACTGAAGTTTCAAATGATATAGAAAAACATGATAATGTCACTAAGGTCAAGAGTATAGCCTTTTATATTAAAGAACAGACATCTTAACATTTAAAATTGCCGAATCATGCACTATTTAATTGAGAACCTGAGACGCCTTATTTGTATCTGCTTATTGACACTGCAATTGTATTTACTGTCGAGCAAAGTTCCAGAATATAAAACTCTTCCCACCTACTGGTGTATCGACTTTAAAAACCAGAGTCTAATTCAATGGACATGATCGAACTAGAGCACATGATATAGGGGAACTAAACACTACGTATCTGGTTATATTCATGCACTAGCAAAGACGGTTAAAGAAATAAATCAACATGTTGACTATGTATGTGACATTTCCAACAACCTTTTAGATGCGCTCGAGCAACAACAACTGTTTCGGACTTTCTGCTAAGTTTGCTTGTCGGCCTCTAATGTCACCATAACGACTCTTTTTCAACTCCTCGAGTTTCACATCACTTAACCTTTGACCAATTTCTTTGACCTCAAAATTGAAAGTAGCCACAATACCATCCAAAGAATAGGCAAACAGTGAATACTGAATACCCATCTGGTTCCTGAAAATTAGAATTAGCACAATTATATATCACAAAATATAAAAATAATAATAAAAAACTGAAGTTATTTAGGTGAGTTACAAATTTACCAAGATAAGTCGACAATGCTTTGAGCAAAGAAATGTTTAGCAACAAAAAGAGGGCGAGCACTTGCAGTCGTCAGACAAGTAATGGTTTGATTGCTGGCAATTTATCAGGCTCCTTCTAAACATAGAATGATTAAACATTACCACAATAGTAGGGACGTTGTGCCCTAAAAAGTCAAATGTCGCGGTCCATTCCCCTCATTCTAGAATAGGTGCTGAATGTCTTGGCTTTTGAAAACCGTGGGTTGTAGTTGTAAAATGGCCACAAGGAGACCACCCGAAAGCCTAAAGAAAGTAGATCCAATCAGTAGAAACAATTAGAAAGTCCAAATAAATGAGACTTAAGCATCATATAAGAAAAGAATTTTAAAAATACAAAGAAACGAGTTGATTTAGATTATGTTCATATTCAATAGGTCAACTTAGTCAACAAAATAATAGCTTAAAAATAAACGGGTCAATTCCAGAAGTGTATTTTTAATGCATGTAATCTTCTAAATCAATTTATTAAACAAAATCCAAAAGATCATTGAATTAATATAACTTTTCTAATCCTATATTACCCGTTTTACCACCTCTAATGGATATACATACCGATTTTGTCCAGTGTCCGTTTGTTCTATGTGCAAGACTCCAGTTTGATGTTCACCAAAAAGTTACAGTTTTGTCATCTGATTGACCGCTATAAATGAACAAATGGGATACCAAGTTACCCCTTTAACAAGAATGTAGCGACCACTTAAATCAGCTGTGCGGATGCCGCTGCTCACGTCTCATATATCAACTGTGTTATCTAAACTTCCACTAGCCAAAGTCGAATCATCAGGGGACCAATTAAGATCCACCTATTCAGATCTATCAAGCATCTAATGCGATATAATTAGGGTATATTTGGTAGGCTAGAATTTAATAATTAAGTAACGAAATGGACATTTTAATCAAGCTAAGAGGCTTTAAACAATGACCAACCTGAAATAAGTGGCACAAATCAGAGATACGGCCATGCACTTGATCTTGGTAAATGATCTGAATATTGTCAACAGAATGACAACAAAAGAAACACATCTGTATGTCATAATCGATGTAATCTATTGCAAATTACATTTAAACAAACAGGAAACACTTAGACACGAAGATTCCAATGTTAGAAAGTCAGCCCCGATATCAAGCACATAACATATTATATATTAGGGAAAGGTGTGCAAATCATGTATATCTAAACTATGATCACATGCCACTCTCAGGATCTACCACTAGATTTGCTTCTCCGCTTATAGTAAGTCCAACGCAGCAATTTTATGATGCAATCATTTTGCCTTGTGAATACTCAGTCTGCTACAAATCCACAGTTAAAACTCACACTACTTGTAGAGGACATTATGCGAAGCCCGAATTAAAGCAACCTACTCATGTCCTATTGAATTGATTCATTGTGTCTCAAAATAATCATTTTCTTTTACTCAAGTCTTGAAGTAAGGCTTGGCTCATTCACCAAAAGTTCTATATCAACTTTATCGAGCACACAAAAAAAAACTCAAGATTGATTACCCTCTCAGAACCTGGAACTTAGCAATGAAGCAATGACCCCTGTTATCTTCTCTATCCAATCCATTTGATCAAGGGTGCTCCTCCGCAATTACAATAGCAACTCTTAAAACAACATTCTATAGTTTTGCATATTTAGCATCGAATGTACCCGAGAAGAAGGTTACCTGCAAAGTATAGTTTTTTTAGGTGATATTATCCTGAAGAAAAATCTAAGGTCTGATTGGTCAGCATCCACCTTTATTGTTGAAGTCAACAGATTGACAGTGTGATGAGCAACAGATTTCTCGTCATGTACCCCGCCCCTACCATGGTGATGATGAGATGAAAGCCAACGACTCAGCAACCCATGACCAAGTTCAGAACTATTCCTTTGAGCAGATATTTGACTGCCAGAACCCTATCAAAAGATAAATCTTAATAAAAATCACCAGAGCATATTTGACTGCCAGACCCTATAATGTGCATTGGTATTCCAACTTACAGATGGTTTGCTGCTTTGTTTCCGGTAATAATATAACATTCCTCGGCTATCAAGAACAAAAAACCTTCTTTTCCAGTCACCCCTCAAGTTTGAGGAGCGCTTTGAAAGATATCCTTGCCTTATTGTTTGAACCTGATATACACATAAGAGAAACTAATGTTTACGGTCCAAACGAAAGGAACCCCAGCTAAAAAGAGAAAAATTGGTATTGAGTTGCTACCTTCCCTTTTGAAGCAGATTGCATAACTGCCTCGATCATTTTATGGGAACTTCTACCAATTGCCTGAATGCCATCTCCATTTGGAGATCCATTGAAACAATTTGAAGACGACCATCTACTTTCCCGATCAATCTGTCTTTTGTAGTATTTCATTCTTTCATTAAGGGCTGCTTGCTCATAATTTGATCTTTCTCTCAGCTGAGCGTATGTCAAAACCTAAATTATTTCGGAGTTCCAGCGGAATTTGAGTGGAATATCACACAACCTGATCTCGGGTAATAATTTTTATCTACAACCAAAAAGATGAACTAACTGGTTTCAATTACAAAATGAAAGGAACTGTTTCCTAGTTCTTGCGTAACTCAAGACACATATAAAAACAGACCTGATTTATATATGGCTCCATCTGATGCAGAAGCTCATATCCCTACAGGTACACGCAAACAAAGGATTTAGAAAGCTCAGACACATATACACAATGAAGCATGACACAAACAATAAGATTTTACCTGTTTAAAGTAATGAAGATGAGCGTCCATCATACCACTAATTGCTTCCAAAAATTCAAATCTCTTTTTTGCTTCAACATTGGAAAGTGCGGTAACCTGTGTGGATGAGTCTCAAGTATATCAATATATTGTATAGCTAGCAGACTATGCATGATTCCATCAATGGATCGAGAGGTGGAGGTAGCACCACACTCTCCTTCTGAATTACCGGTTGCGACCAGAAACTACTTGAACCCCTATGAAGATATCATTAAAAAGCACGGAACCCGTTAATCCAGTTTCACATAATCTCATAAAAACAAATACAAAACAAAGTGCATTTTACCGTCACTAGTGGATCATTTGTACCATTAACACCTGTTACTTTTGGTGCTCAACAACTTCATTTAATCACCATTACTCCCCTAAAAATTTATCACTATGTAGCAATTTATCAAATTGTCTCAACTTAAACTTGCTCAAGTATTTCTACCTTACAGTGAGAAAGAATCACTAAAATAACCATGTTTGAAAAAACAATTCCAAACACTACCTTATAATGCCAACCCACAATTAAATTCCCAAACATTTTTCAATTAACAAGTGTTTATTCAAATTGACCACATGTTATGTTCTTCACAAATAAACTTCGTACGTTACCAATAAAGTGAAAAAAGCTAAAAGTAATGATTACCGACGTAATGTTTCTAGAATCTCAGAATCCACTCCCAAGAGAAGAATGTGTATGTGTTGAACACACAAAATAACATGGATATGATACTCTTTCATGTGAATATGCTACAAATACGACTAGCCATCATGTAGACTAAATTTATTGGCTGCATATTGACAAACTTGTGCATAGTTGCTATCTACAACGACTTCCAACAGCTATTGTGGTCTGTTGACCAAGTTCACAAAAAATAAATCCAAATACAAATAGTATTAATATAGTTTTGTTCTGATCAATGGACTGTTGCTATTTACCTCACCGAAAATAGGAAACGACATCGCATCGATTTTTCCTTTGTATTTGCCCGATCTTGACCTGTATTCATTAAAACCAAAGATTACTGATTTCTTTAGTTTGTTCTGTCGAGTTTCTGTCTCAAGTAAAGAAAACTTTATGTGCCTTTTTAATTGATAACTGTAACATATCTTAGGTGTATTTATAGGTTATATACCAACATGATTTAAAACTTCAGTTTTGAAATAAAAGGTGCTTGCTTATTTAGTAGCATGCTCGGGTAAGCGCTACCATAGCAAAGTTTTAAATTTTCATTTCTTTCATACAATGCACTAAAATGAGATTCAAGTAGTCTACCTAGGAGATATTGATGTACATAATATATCTATGGAGCTGGAGCTGGAGTGGAGATGGCGAAGCTGCAGCTCTTCACTCAGCATGTGGTGGAGTAGCATCACAACCCTCTGACTACGGGTCTTTGTGCTGACAAAGATATCAGGAAAAAGGTAAGAAAATGTGAATAACTAGATTTGTAATGTGGTTTGTGATACTTACCCCACGTTACGGCGTCCTCCCCTTGTTCTCGTTCCCTGTATGTCCATGCAAAAATGAAGACAATAGATCACACATACACATAAACTGATGCCAATTAATTGATACAAAAATCTCAACCCAACACCAACAAATGTTCACTGTCGTTGGTTACCTACACCTTTAAGTGCTTGATGGTTCAAAAATTAATTATGGGAAAATGATCCTGTGCAAACAGCAAGGAAGCTTATGTGTTGTTGTATTCTATAACCTTAAACTCACACGGTCAAAAACACGTGTAAATAGATGAATAAACATGATATGATTTATTCTATAATTCAAGGAAAGATGAATTTCTAGAAGATACATACTTTATTAATAGTTAGGACCAATAATTCTTTTATGGAGTTCCAAGATCAATAAATTATGGTTTTCCTTGTTAAGAAGCATAAACTAAAAGTAACTGTATCCCCCAGTGTAAGAAATGCACATGATACAAAAGACGGTGATGTATCATGCCACCAATAGAAATTTGGAATAAGAAAGGTCAGCCATGATGTATCATGCCACCAATAGAAATTTGCACTTCAACACCAGTTTCTTATCTCCATCTGAAAAGTTGATAGAGCCTTACCACTCTCCATTTGATATAAACGTTAGCTCCGTTGGAGATACAAATGTGGTGTTTCTCCAATAATGCAAACATCCATGAAGATCATAATATAAGTAATAGTTACTATGATAAAAAAAATATTTCCGAAACACATCATATCCTACAGAACTTAGATAAACACTCAAATGACTACATTCAACGGAGATAGAGAAAGTGGAAACATATAATTGGAATCAAATCTTTGAGCTAGAGATCCAAGGAGGTACCCTACACGACATTGTTACTCCTTTCATTCCAATGACCCGAATTCTTCTATTGACATGGTAGCATCAATATCTTGTTGTTTCAAAAATGGCAGGCGAGACTGAAGCACCAACCATGTGGGCACTATTAGGTGTAGGTGATTGCAGTCCATCATTTCCACTAGGACCTATATGTGAAAAAAATAATCAAATACCTTCACATGTGAAGCAATAAGGTATCAAATACCCTCACATGTGAAGAAATAAGGTATCGAATACCTTCACATGTGAAGAAATTTGCTTATAACTTGATTCATGTTGATGGCTTGAAATAAGGTATTGTTGATATTTGAGAGGCTTTAAATACGGTATCAAATACACTCACGTGTGAAGAAATAAGGTATCAAATACCTTCACATGTGAAGAAATTTGCTTATAACTCATTCGTGTCGATGGCTTGATATAAGGTTTTGAGATTTGAGAGGCTTTAACCGGTATAAATGCAATTTAAATTTAAGGCAAATTTCTTATTCAAAGATCAGTCGTCTATTTGAACCATTAAATTCATGTAAGTTATTCTAATGTTGGTGTTTATAAGAATGTTGAGAGGATATCAAACAACCAGGAAGGCATATCACTCCACCGTTTCGCACACAATTTTAACAACGCCTAGAATAACTCGGCTATCAAGTTTGGTGCCAATTGTATTTCAAGTGTTTATAGATTCTTAACCTCAATTTGCAAGCCTAATGACACTCAACTATCAAGTTATGTGGTGCCAATTGTATTTCACATGTAAAAAACAGCTAGGCATTTTATCGAACATATGGTGTGCAATAACAAACAAATCACAAGCTAAAGACAAGCTCATATGGATCTATATCTTCATCAGCTTCTACAAAGTCATCTAAATTATTCATCAACATAACTAAAAGACATATAAACTAACTCATATTACAAACAATTCAGAAGTTTAGCACTAGACACTTAGATTTGAGTGATTAAAGTGTGAGAATTTGACCTTTTTACGAACTAATTTCGCCAAAATAACAGTCAAATTGCAAAATTCAGCACCAATGAATGTAGTCCTGAGCCGATGGCGAGTGTAAGGCGGATCTGATTGACTGATCGAAGTAGATCGTCTTCTTCATTAATTGGGAGGGTTTTTCGTTTTTGATGAAGATTATCATCGTGATTATTGATCGGTGTGATTGGTGATGATTATCGTGGTGATTGTGCTTAACAGGGTGAATGGTGGTGATGGTGGTTAACCGGGTGATTGGTGGTGAATGGCGGTGATGATGGTTAACCGGTGATCGTGGTGATGAAGCACTGTGTAACGAGAATTTTTCAAAGTTTCACACTTTAAATGCCGAGTTGTGTGTGTTTTTTATTTATATAGTATCATTATTTAAAATGACGGAAATAGTATACTTTTAGTGTAAAATTCTAAGTTAACAACAGCCATTGGATTTGAAAAAAAGGATGGATTAAATGAAGGGCTAGGATCTCTTCTTACGTTCTCACAAAAAATAGACTTCTCATTTGAACGCTTGTCTATATATATATATATATATATATATATATACTCTATTTAAGGGAGTAAAAAAACTGGATAAGGTTAAAATGAGTTAAATATGTTAAGTTCGTCAACATGTAATATCAAGCTTTTATTTGTTGTTATCAAGTTTCAAAAGCTACAAATAATCAGAATTATATACAATATCGCTTTATATGAGTTCCTAGCATGCATTCTGATTCATTTTTCTCATACTTATCTTTATTGTTATCTAAAATAAATTAATTTTAATTGATGATATAACTCATGGTGATGTGTTATTTTTATATGTTATGGGCGTGTTTGGAGGAAAGCTTTTGAGAGTTTATAATAGCTTGAACTTTTAAATAAGCTAGTTTATTGTATAAGCTTGATTTTGTAACATAATAATTAATAATAGCTTTTAAAATCAACAAGCTTTATTTTTAAAAGATTTTTGAAGTAGCTATTCAAAGAAGCTTGAGCTAACTAATGGGGTGATCTAGCGGATTACCCTTTTAGGACGAAAGTGCTTAAAGGTTTTGGGTTCGAACCCCGAGGAGAAAATTAATCCTTCACTAGTTATGGAGGTTCACCTGCGTTGACTCCGAACTATTCAAAAAAGTAATCGTCCTGTGAGTAGTCGGCTCAGAATATCGAATCAGAAACCCAAATAAAAAAAACAAAAAACTTGAGCTTTTTAAATTGTTAATTACAATTATACTCTTTAAACAAAAACTTAAGCTTTTTAAATTCTTCAGATGTTATTTTTGTCACTTCATATTAATAAGGTAAAGCTTGAGACTTTGCTAAACATATTTAAAAATAAAAGCCACAGTTTCAGCTTCAGCTATCACAAACTCCAACTCCTATAAACTTAATTTTGAAACTATCTTATAATCTCGTGCGGAATTTTATTTTTGTTATAGACATTTATGTTTAATCTAAAATATGATGGCACAAAAATTGTTTATTTTTTAAAAACTTACGAGGAGAGTTATTTTATGCATCAAACTTTTATCATATATAAAGCGACTCATCCCCACCCTTTATCTAAAAAAAATCAATAGCTGAAATTAAAAATATTTTAATATTTCACACATTTTTTATAATTTAAATATATCTTAAACCATTAATCGTTAAGAGAAAATAATTACAGCATCGTGACGATCATTTAATTATCTTTCTATAGACGAACACTTTGATATACTTTCGAAAAAAAAACTTTTTTTTTCACGTTTTTTCGTCTTTTTTTTAAACTAAAATTTGTATGAAAAATCACATGTGATTAAACACTAACTTGAATATCATATGTGATATTTGTGTTAAATCACATATGATATGTATATTATATATGATTTAACACTAATATCACATGTGATATTACATATCATATGTGATTTAATACTAATATCACATATGATATTCAAATTAGTGTTTAATCACATGTGATTTTTTCATTCAAATTTCAGTAACGTAAAAAAACGAAAAAAAACGTAAAAAAAACGTGAATAACACGATTTTTTTTTTGTTGAAAGTATATCAAGGTGCTTATCTATAGAAAGATAATTAAATGCTCGTCGTAATGGTATATTGTTTTTCGCTTAACAATTGACGGTTTGAAAGATATTAATATTTGAAAAATAAAATAAAATAAGAGATGAAAATGAGTTTTAAATTGTTGGGATTAATCTCATTCATTAGATCAAATAAAGATAGAGGTAAAATAGAAAGTGAAGATTGATCCCTTTGTATATAAAAAAATGTTTGTTATGTAAATGATGTTTATTCTAACGCTCAGTTCTCAAGTTGAAATTTGAAAGGAAAGGAAAGAAAATGGAAACTTTTTTATGTTCTTGAGCTTTATTTAAGAAGGGAAATGGAATCGGTAAAGAAGAGGAGAGGAAGATTTGATAGTGAAATCTTCCTCCCACTTTTGGGCGGAAAGGCAAAGGAAGCAGAATTGAAAGTCGATAACTGAGCGTAAGTTTTGGATGAAAATTATTTTACATACCAAACTTTTTTCTCATACAAAGGGTCTCATCCCCACTCTTCATCTAAAAAGAAATCAGTTGTTGAGATTAAAAGCATTTTATTATTTCACCTATTTTTTATAATTTAAATCTCTTAAATCGTTAATCGTTAAGCGAAAATAATTACACCATCGCACCGAGCATTTAATTATCTTTCTATATACGGACACTTTGACATACTAAAAAAAAAAAAACTATTTTTTCACATTTTTTCGTCTCTTTTTTTTTTCGAATCTGAGATTTGCATGAAAAAATCTCATGTGATTAAATACTAATTTAAATATCACATGTGATATTTGTGTTAAATCACATATGATATGTAATATTACATGTGATATTAGTGTTAAATCACACATAATATACATATCACATGTGATTTAACACTAATATCACATGTGATATTCAAATTAGTGTTTAATCACATGAGATACCTTCTTTGTTTATATGCTGACTGTGAACCGTTCCTTTTTGAAGAGGCTATGAAAACAAGAAGTAGAGACAAGCCATAGACGAGCAAATATAACACACTCAATCTCTTGGTTTACGAAATCGTTAACTTTTAACAATAACTTAAAAGCAAGGTTGTCAGGATCGGGATCCTACCTAGGATCGCTTCTATAGTTATCGAATCGGTGAGGATCGGATCGGATCGAAGATCCTATGAAAATGTATATATTTTTGTATAGGGGTTGTAGTTTTATATTTCTATATAATATTTCATATGATAAACGAATCTAAATGGATGATAAAAGAAAAGTTATATGTTCAAGTACCGTAGTAGTAGAATATTATATATATTGCAATGCATACTTGCACAAAGTTGCTACATAATGCCTACTTCGTTTTAATGATTTTTTATTATGTTTTTCGTGATAACGTTATTCAAAAAGATAATGTTAATTTATTATTACGTGATTCTCAAATTTTTGTTACAATATATAGATTAATGCAAAAATAAGAGGATTGTATCTAAAATGAAACCACATAATTTAGAATAGAGGCAACACAATTTTTTTTCTTGACCAAATAAATTAAATTAGAATATTCGATAATATTACTGATTTTTTTCAATTTACCAAATAAATTAAATTAGAATATCAATGCTTTTATATCTAACATAAAAAAAATATGAACCAAATTGGGTCAAGTATGTAGATAATTTACTTCAAAAACAAGCTTCTAACATTTTACAAAGAACGAAATCGTTTTTCATAATAAACCCAAAAAGACACATCCAAACTATTTCTAAATAGTCAATAAAACATAATGATTTTACACTCATTAATCTTGCAAGAGAAAATTAATCAACAACACCAAAATAATAATTTTTTAAAAAACTTCTTAGTCATTGGGCTTTAAGACATGAGCTTATACTTAATAAGTTAATATACAAAAAAAAAAAAAAACTAATAATAGGCGACCTAGCACGATCCGATCCGATCCTACGATCCTACTCGCGATTCTACGATCCTGCTGCGATCCTACCTGGATTACGATTTTGTTAAGATCCTGATCGTTTTTTGTGTGTAGGATCGTAGGATCGTGCGATCCTACGAGCAGGATCGCGATTTTGACAACCTTGCTTAAAAGTATCTAAAATCTGCATACCTATGAATTATTCGAGAATGAATAAAGGGGAGAGCGATTATAAAAAGTGGAGAGCGATTATAGAAAATTAAAAAATCATTGAGAGTGACTTAAGTAAAGAGTAAAGTTTTTTGCTAGTGTGCGTGTTAGATTCATGTGTAAGTTATGTTATTTTATGGGATGTCTTGTTCTTAATATTACGAATAATGTTATTAGAGTTCGAAATTGACGGTTGTTATTTTATGTTAGGTTCGGCCCTTCATAAAGTTAAATCTTAGCTCCGCCATTGATTACTACTGCTTTTGTATTGCCGCAACATCATGATGATAATCTATAATTTTTATAAAAGTTAGTTTAATAGCGCTTATTTTTATTTAAACCTATAATTATGATCATCTGTAAAGTTATTGTGTCGAAAGATAATACTGAAAAACATCTATCACCAAATATTTTAATTGTAAAGTATTCGTCAAGGAAAGTTGGAAGTCTAAGGTACTTTGCAGTAAGGTTGATAAAAAAAAATCGAATAAGCGGTGACTGCTACTAGAGATTGTAACTGAAAAGATGGAATTCAATAGAAATTATTAAAGAGCTAGCATATCAACGCTGCATAAAAACATAAATTCTGTACAATATATACATCATAACGTATACATCATAACGACTAATTCTAGATGTTATTGCATTAAAAAACTAAATTAAGTGAACAACAGTGAATATACACATGATAAGATGTACGTACACAAAAGCACATTCCTAAGAAACGAAATAGATGCCAAACTGAAAACACCAACTATAGTTATTTTAGTTAATATATGAATGATTAAACCATCGAGCCATCGAGGATTCACGTTCAACAATATCCTTCATCTCCTCAGGAAGTCTCTTAAGGCCCACAAACAGTTCTTTAATTTTTCTCTATTGCAATATTCGCCAACTTATCTGCACATTTGTTTGCAGCTCTTGGACAAAGACCGAGAACAATCTGATTTTTGGAAATAAGGCGCTTGCACTCCATAATGATCCACCAACAGGCTTGGATAATCGCGCTTTTACCATAATAAATAGAGCAATCATTCTGCCCGATCCAACGGATTGCTGAAGCAGAATCAGATTCAAGAATTGATTTGCGGAAACCAAGTTGATCCAATAGCAACAAACCGTTGTAAATTCCATGTATCTCGGCCGTGAGAGAATCACTCCCATAGATGAACCCTCAAAACCTCGAACCCATTTGCCGCGATGATCACGAAGAATCCCACCGTAGCCACACGGTCCTCGCCTGATAGGTCCTTGGTTGGGATGACATCCACCATCCGTATTCATTTTATAGCGACCTTGGGGAGGAGGAAACCAGTTGCCCATGCGTGTTTGATACGATCCATGCATGTTCTCGTTTTGGCCATGCATGAATTTAGTGCTTAAGTTACCTAAGTAAGGCTTCATTGAAGGAACATTATTCTTCATTTCTATCATCGTTTTCGTGGGTCCTTCCATTCCTAGACATGCAACGAGTATTAAACAATTCGGTAAATTTGCGAGCATGCATGGATCGTACAAAATACTTTTTCCAATGGAAAAAAGTGGCCAAAGGGCCGCAGTAAAACTCTAAAAGTGACTGGAGTCCCAAACACTAATTTTTCATTTTTTTTTTTTTTTTTTCCGGAAAGGGCGAGTATATATCATTAAACAATCAAAGATTTTACACTTAATAAACATACAACTGGAATCACATCTCTCATCCATAAACAAGCAAAACCTATACCATCCGATATCTGAAAATACTAAAAAAGAACTCGGACAAGCCTTTAAGAAAAATACCGGATTCTTTTTTGTAAAAGCCGTATATATAGTTCGACACTTTAGAGATGTCAGTGTTCGTTCTAAGTTTATAATCTATTTCAATCTGAATACAATTATCAGGTCACCAGATCATCATTAACTTTTCAATGAAATTACTTGACATTTCATAAGGTCGAACAACCACAATGGTTCAAACTTTTTCTTGGAACTTTATTAAGATGCAATTTATGTTACTGTGAATAACGTTTGTTGGAACATAATCAAACACAGTAATTCAAGATCTAAATTAAAATGGTGATAAATACCTTAACAAATTAAGGTTGGGGCGGTGTTATCCCTTGATTGTACCTATATTTTTTCTCGGTTGTCTTTGTTAATGTATGACGAAAGGGGTAAAGGGTAATGATATTTAAGGACCTCAGTTATGCTTAATCATTGAACTATGCTAAGTCTAGTGTGCCATCCCTAATTGATAGGTTGTCTAAGTGTCATCTTCTTGTGATTTAAGAGATTTACGTGGTGCTTATGTGGCAGAAGCTCAAGTATGTTAATCAGCTTAGTGGACAATATTCACTAACTATTTAATAGGGCGAGCGTGATTCGGTTTGAGTCGGTTTATGCCTAAATCAAAATCGAACGGTTCTGTTTAAATTGGTTTTTGTCAAAACCATAAAAGAACGATTTGATTTAGGTCGGTTTTTTTTTGTCAAAAACGAAAACGAATGTTTCAATTTGGGTCGTTTTTTTTGCCAAAACCAAAGACAAACCAAAATATGGCTTTTGCAAAATCAAAAAGCAAAATCGATCGGTTTCTGTCGTATCGATTTTCTTGGTTTGGGTCATTTATCAACATATGATATTTCTTGGTTTCTGTTATGAGACTATTTGAACTTCGAGAGTGTATGTAAACAAACTATTATACATGTATGCGCCATTTTTATGGGTGTTTCGTACTATCAGCTAAAATTTAGTTTTAAAAGGGTGACTGGACTTTTTATTTGGTGTTTTCTGTCTACTGCAGTTTTAGGGGTGTTCTTGAGTCGTTTTAAGGGGTGATTGGGTCATTTTAATGATTGTTTGGGCCTGCTGCAAGAGTAAAGTTCTAAAGGGGTGTTTGGGGTCTGTTTATGGGGTGTTTCTGTCTGCTACAAAACTGTAGTTTTAACGGGTGTTTCGGTCGCTTTAAGGGTTGCTGAAAACTCCAATTTTAAGGTTGTTTGGGGCTGACGTTGCTCTTTTGAGGTCAATGAGAAACATGCTTAATGATACGTAGATAGGCACGGGTTTAATTTAGGGAGTGTTGGTATCAACAAAGCAACTTTTAACAATAATGTAAATAAATAAAATAATCATAAGCCATAGCTTAGCAAAAAAAGTAAGATTGGTTAATCTTTGTAGGTTGTTAGGTGACATATATATCTTTGTTTATCAGAAGTTTAGCTCCTATAATTGTTGATTTCTTTTAGCATGTAACATTAGTTTTAGCTGGATTTTTGGAAAGATAGAGAGATAGTAATGACTGTTAAGAATATGTTAAATTGAGATAGGTTTAGCATATTACGGAGTATATTGTAAGGACGATATGAATGATTGTGATTTCTTTGTTAGCTCTTTATATTGATCATCCATTTATATATAGTTATGTAGTTGCCTGAGGAGATTTAGCTATTGAGTTTCCGTCCTCGCGATATCTTGTGTTTTTACTTTGTTCGTGGTACAAAATTTCTAGCTCGATGAAAGTAAGTAACTGATTTCCAAATATGTTATATACTACTTTCATGCATACAATAAGTAGGTCCTAATGAGCCATAAGTTACTTACGGAAAATTAGTTAAGGCAAAACAAGCACCCCTGAAGATGTTTTGACATGTATGCATGTGCCACTTAGGTTATTAAAGTAGGTTCTATATGTGCCAATAGAGTGTTTGAGGTAACTTAACTATTACACACTCAAACTATTACACACTCATAACAATTGGTCTACATTTTTCAAACATGTTTCTCATCCCCAATCTTAAAGGATAAAAAGAAACTAAAACAGGTCCAATATACATGTACGGAAAATTAGTTAACGCAAAACAAGCACCCCTGAAGATGTTTTGACGTGTATACACGTGCCACTTAGGTTATTAAAGTAGGTTCTATATGTGCCAATAGAGTGTTTGAGGTAACTTAACTGTTACACACTCAAAACAATTGGTCTACATTTTTCAAACATGTTTCTCATCCCCAATCTTAAAGGATAAAAAGAAACTAAAACATGTCCAATATACATGTAATGCTAATGACTATACTATATTTTGAGATATATTTTGGTTGGCACATGATCCATTTTACTTTATATTGGTTAGATAAAAAGAAAGATATATCATTCATATTTTTCAAATTTAGACAATTGTATCGACTTTTAAATTATTAATGGTAAACATTATACTTTTGCCATTGATGGGGTGATCGTAACGGGTTGTTTAAATTCTGGCTATATTATACATTTCGAATCTAACTTAGTTACAAATATTCTGCAGAAAGTTGTGAGATATGCTGTGATAAGTTTGCAGGCTTTGGTATTGACAAGGTTTTCATATAGCATATACCAAGACCGGTATGCTTGATAAGCATTTCGTAATGTAAATTTGATAGATCTTTTGTTTATATTTTTATAATTCACATAAAATGCAAATATTTAAAGAGTCTGCCCCCTCCCTTATTACTAATGAAGTCAACATATAATTCTGGATGTTTATATCTGCTCTATGTATTGCCTTAAAAGATGATTGATACACAGAACCACACTTTTATGTTGAACAGGTTCATTTTGGCCAGCCAACCCACCTAAGCTAAGAATCATCATCACGGTACTATGTTCCTCAACGTGCGAAAAAGAGAATGTTTATGCAAAAATCTAGGTCACTTTCAAATTTCTCATATAGTTAACTTTGTCAAATCTTATTTCTAGAAGTAGTCAAATAGGTTGATTAATCTTGATATTATAGATACTAAAATAATATTATATTTTAAGTGAATTTTGTTTTATCAAATAGGTTAATGTATAGTGCTTTTATTGCATTTTGGGAGGCTTTATTGAGTAAATTACACGAGTTAGATAAAAGGCAAGTTACATGAAATTTTATTGAGTAAATATGAAAATTTTGGAGATTTTATTGAATAAATACGAAAATTTGTTTGCGTGTTTGACCCGTAAGTAAATTAGACAAGCTAGATAACTGGTAAGTTTCTATTATAGTTCCAAAGTCCATCACATTTTGCTTTTCATCGACTTTTTTAGGAGCAATTCTATTTCATAAAAATTCAGGATAAACAGTTTTAGGTTATAAGAACCTTACTTTTTTCTGGAACAATGTTTAGGTGATAATCAATAACATATTGGGTGAGGTTTTGAGGATGCAAAACAATTTGTGTATTGTTTGAATTCTAACCATTTATACAAGTGTCATAGACACGTTAAAAATGGGTCACAATTAGTAAAACAAAGCCTGCTCTGGGGATTGGAAAAGGTTTGCATATGTGTTAAACAACCACACGGTTATGTGCATGTGGATACAAAACAAAGACTTTGTGCACACCATATTTCGTTGTATTTAATTTCCTATAGGTGGACTATAATAGGTCAATAGATTGCTCCTAAGCACACTTGTAAGACTAATGTTAAATTTGCTCTCAAGGTTAATTTTCTTTCTTTCAAATAACAATGTTAGAATTCGAAAGGCTCTATGGTTTTTTGGTAATAAAAAGCTGTTGAACCGGAGATGTTCATGAATCTTAATTCTCAACCAAACTACATAAAATTCAGTAGATTATTAATCCATTATGTATAATTACATAAACGACATTTGGAACATGTAAATCTTAATTCTCATAATAAAGTGACACATTTTGGATCACTTTCAAACTACTTGACATTTTCACTTTTAGCAAATAGCCAAATTTTATACATGTTTGGCCAGTAAGACATGATATGACCCAACCAAACTATATGTAAGTAAATGGGATAAAATTTTGACTTCTAACTGAACACTTCAGGTTGGCTGCACATGCGCTACATGGTAAGGATCTCACTTCGCTATTGGCATGCTCAATGCAAAGACAATAATCCCAAGGTAATAGGGACCACAACGCTAACTATATTCATAAGTAAGGAATGGCATAAAAGTTTGCAAAGGCATGAGCAAAGAACTAGAAAACAATGTCAAAATCTTTTACTCTAAATAGTACCTCATATATCTCAATCCTTAAAATCCATATTTTATCATATATCTCAATACTTAAAATCCATATTTTCTCCCCTTCTTCAAACTGAGGTAGATTTTTCTTGGTCACTGCCAACCATGGCATTATTGCTGCAAATCCTTTTATTGTGACATGTTGCCCAGTGCAATTGAAGAATTATCCACCAAAAAATAACTCAATCATCGTCCTATTAAAAAATTGTACCCATTAGAAATGATACCGGTCAGTCATAGACCATACAACATTTCTCAACAACACTACATACTACTAAACATGATAGGCACCGTAAATGTAGAATCTCATTAGAAGTACATATTGGTGACTTGGTGCCTATATTGAGCTTAATAAGATTTTTCATCGGTCTGTTTCGCAGTCAAAGGCCGCGTCTTCCGGGCTTCTTTTGTTGGTATGTTATTTTTTTTATTGATTAATTGTGATTGATGTTGTAATAATGTGATAATTACGGGGTGTTTGGCATGAGTTTACTATCGGGCTGATGAGCTTATTTGAGTTTGCAAAAGCTTATAAGCCTCCATTTTTTTCCTACAACTTCAACTTATGTCTTATTTAAGTCCATAAGCTCAACTTAATAAACCCATAAGCATGAAAGAGCTTTACAAATAAACCCATAAACCCGAAAAATAGGCTAATCCAGACACCCCTGATGTCTATGGAAGATGGTTATGGTGTTTGTTGATTAATTGTGTTTGATTGTTGTTTTGTTTAGAGGTAGTGTTTAGATATGGTTATGTTTGATGATGTGATGATCAGGGGGTGTTTTAGCGGTTCATGATGGTGTTGACAACTTGACATCATAAATCTCTCAGTGGGGCCTAATAGTCGTCTAGCTACCACAAGGACCACTTTTTTAAACCCATTTGATGTTGTTCTTCTTTCGGCTGTAAAATCCGGAGTATTTTTTGCACAAGCAGAACAGAGGCTCGTTTGCTAAAACCATGGTGTTGTATAGTCCGTGGATCGCATCTGTAGCTACTGTTGTTGATGATCGGAGATATAAAAACCATTTCACTCGGAAATGGGAAAATCTAAGCTGGAATCGGCATGCCATGTAAGTTAAATCATTTTTTAAAATATTATTTCACAAGAACGTCCGTTTTGGTGATTTTATGCATATTTTCTTACTTAAATCTCTATATAATTGATGCAGCAATCACCACCGCCTAAAGCCACCATCACCGATCATATTCTTGAAACAAAGCTTTACTATATGAATCTTAATCTTTTCATTTAATCACTTCTTTTTGTTTTGTGGTTCATGAATTAGGGTTAATGAGAGATCAATCATGTTGATGACACCCATTAATCTGTAATCAGGTATGTTTGTATTCCACCAAGTGTTTTTGTTTTGATTATAAATGTGCCGACGTTTCTTCCTCCAAATTTGATGGAGAAGTATTATTTTAGGTTCTGTAAGAAGCAGTTGTGGCCACTTTTTCATTATATGTTGCCGTTGTCTGCCGATCACGGTGGGAGATTTCATCGGTCTATGTGGGAAGCTTCGGGTGAGTCCTACAGACATTGTGGAAAGAGGAAAATTGGACGGTGGTGGACAGACTATAAGGGGGTACAGAATTTGTGGATAGACCATTGTTCTTTCGCCAGGAGGTTCACAGGCAGATTGATGGATATCACGGAAGGGTCCACAGCCTTGACGGTAACTAGTTTCTATTTTACCGAACATGATAAGGTCATGTTGTTAATTCGGATGACTTCTTAGTCAATGTTGGAATGCAGGTAACCTCTCTAAGATGTATAACCTTAAATTTATGTTCTATAATGTAACAATACTCATAGTCATAGCTTGCATAGGTGACTATAGCATTCAATGACTTCAGGAAGGACTCTTAGAGAGAATGCCGAGATGCCGCCATGGGTATTTCCATATCGTAAGCAACGACCATACATAATGGAATCGAATGGTGATGAATGGAAAGGATGGACAGGAACCGAGAAGGGGACTTGATGGTTAATGGTATATTCTTTATGCCCTCAGGTGCAGAAGTTAGTGTTTGAGTATAAAAGTCAACCAGTCAATGTTTTGATGTATTTTATAAAACAACTTTCTGGGTATAGTTTTGATTTTAACATTATATGATCAAGTTTCACCCAATGAATCTATGGGTTACTTAATTTCTTTGCTTGGATGTACTAATGTACTAGCTTTTATTAAGCCTCTTATTAGTTTTGAACTTTAATTCTTTATATACGGAGTATCAACTTTCACCAAAAATACTTCTTTGTATAGCAATTTATAAATCTATGGATGGTGGTTGCATAATGTAGCTGTTTACTTGAAACACTACAAGTCTGGTTGGGTTTCAAGTTTTTAATTTTCTGGTGAGGTCTCGCCAAAGTCTTCAACAATACGAGAGTAGTTCAAATTTTAATCTCCCAAAAATAGTATTTATGTCATTATGTACATCTTCAATCTATGAGTTGCTACACTTTGAACTTACAATAGCTCAACACATTATACATGGCTGATATAGGAGTCCACAGTATAATTAACAACATAAAATAGCATTACCAAAAGCTTTACTATTTGTTTATGTTTAAGAAAATGAAAATGGGCACTCAGGGTCCGTTTGGTATAGGGGTGTGGGAATCAGAGTATGAGTTTGATACCATTTATGTTTATTTGGTTGAGGGATTTTTCCAAACCATTCCTATGGGGCCTGTTAATACAAATATCGTCATTAAACGTTATTTATATTTTTTATCTTTACCTAAGTTTTGTTAACGACAAAAGTAAATTTAATTTTTATAAAGCCTAAAGCTTGTCAAGTTTAATAGATATTAAATCAAGCTTTTCAAATAATATCTTCATCACTCAAGCATTTACATTGTGATTAATCATATTTTGATATGACTCTAAACCATAATGTATGTTAGTATTTTTAGAATGTTTTGGTTTCCTAAAACAAAACATTACATATGTATTTACATTTTAACATATTTCTAAAAATAGAAAAACAAACACATCACATCATGTAGTGCATCATTGAAATCCTTAGAAGATTTCACTAGATACTTTGTGTAGAATTAGACTCTACATATCTTACACAATCTTGGATAGATATGGTTGACTTTGTTAAGATTTTGTTATCTTCTTCATCTCGGACCTCGGCACCAAAAATAATACACAGGCGGAACCCTTTAAGGGTTCCGTGGTCCGTGGTGCTGTTGATCATTTTGGCTATAAATAGCAAAGCCAAGCCAAGTTGTTTTTCATCCCTTTCTATCATATTCACATACATTCCTTCTCTCTAACATTTCTAACTCAGTTTCATATCATATTAGTGATCTCTTTTGTAGCAAAGAAGATCAAGATACATTCAAGCTTCAACAAGAAGTTGGAAGTCTTGTTTGTTTGTTGTTGTATGATCTTGTGTTGATTCATACATCATTCTTGAACCAAACCATCATAATCTTGTGAGTGTGAGTGGTTAGTATTTTAGTCCTTAAAATACATTGTGTGTGGGAGTGGTTGTACCCTTGAAAAAAACTCGACATCTAGCTTAGTGTCGGAAATAGTGTGTAAGCGAAGTGTAAAGGTTTCTCCGCCGGTGAAAGGAGCTTGTTGACTAGTGAAGTTAAACTCTCGAGTGTGAGACTCGGGGAGTGGAGTAGGGCAAGGAAAAAGAGTCGTTGTAGACCGAACCACTATAAACAACTTGTTGTGGTTTGATTGTTTCTTTCCTTATCTACTCTTTATATATTGTTGATTACTATTCACTAACATATCTAAGATTAATATCAATTGATCTTTCAATAAGTTTCAAAACAAGGCTTTTAATCGGTAAACTATTCAACCCCCCCCCCCTTCTAGTTTTCCACAATTGGTATCAGAGACTCGTTGCTCAAGAATTTCTAAAATATTTTGTATTTTATAAACTTGAAACGATCCATGGATTCCGAAAACTTTAAAGAAGGGCAATCTATGCAAAGACCACCACTCTTTGAAACCAATGGATTTATCTATTAGAAAAACCGTTTTGAAACATATGTAAAATCAAAAGATATAGATCTTTGGTTTGTTATTGTTAAAGGGGATTTTAGTTCTACAACAAAAGATATTTATGTTGATGATCAAAAGAAATTAATTGCTAAAATAATGAAGCTAAAATGATGCTTTGCCTAGAAAAGAATATGAAAGAATTTTTATGTGTGAAACCGCTAAAGATATTTGGGAATCTTTGATTATTACACATCAAGGAAATTCACAAGTCAAGGATAACAAAATTGATCTTCTTGTTCAACAATATGAACAATTTGTTATCCCTGGAGATGAAACCATTGATTGTGGCTTTGCTCGCTTTAATACTATCATTACATCTCTTAAAGCACTTGACGAATCTTTTCGTAGTAAGAACTTTGTCAGGAAATTTCTTAGAGCACTCCATCCAAAGTGGAGAGCTAAAGTGATGGCTATTGAGGAATCAAAAGAACTCTCAAAAGTGACATTAAACGAGCTAATCGGAAACCTCAAAGTACACGAAATGGTGATGGAGAAAGATTCGGAAATCATCAAAGGAAAAAGAGAGAAAATCAAATCCGTTGCTCTAAAAGTAAGAACGGAATCAAGTGATGATGACGAATCTTGCTCCGGTAGTGAAGATGAGGAGTATGCCATGGCCGTTAGAGATTTCAAAAAGTTCTTTAGAAGAAGAGGAAAGTTTGTAAGACAACCTCGAGAAGAAAAGAAGCCATTCCAAAAAGATCGGGATGACAAAAAGGGTAAAGGTGAAAGAAAGTGTTTTAGATGCGGTGATGCAAGTCATCTAATAAGAGATTGTCCCAAGCCACCAAAAGCAAAACTCAACGAGCTTTTGTAAGTGGTGCTTGGAGTGATAGTGAGGATGATGATGAGTCGAGCAAGGATGAGATCGCTCTAATGGCACATGAGTCAAACGAGGTACATTCCGACTCATCTTATTCCTCTATTGATGATGACACTTTGCAAAAACAATATAATCAATTGTGTGAGCTTAGTCTAAAAATCATAACTAAAAATAAGTTTTTAAAGACTAAAAAGGAATTTTTAGAAAATGAAGTCTATGAGTTAAAAGAAAAGGCAAAATGATTAGAAAAGGAAAAGCAAATGACGATGGTTGCAAATCATGTCAAGAGCTTAATCTTGAAATAGAAAAACTAAAGCTCACACAAGATGTTCTAATCGAACATAATTATATGTTTAAAAGGTTTAACAAAAACATTGCTTGTGCCGTGAATAGTTAGAATTCAAAAAACACCGGGAAACATGAATGGACTAGGATTTAATGAGGTGTTAATTTCAAAGAGTCAAACTAAAACGGCCGAAAAAGACAAACAAACTGTCAAATCTCTAGATTACAGCGACACGGACGGAACCCAAAAACAGGGCTCCGTCCTTTGTAAAAAATGGTGTCGGGGGGACTGCAGTAGGACAAAATGTTTGTGATACGGACCGTAGTGAATTTGTCAAAGTAACAAAGAAAACCAAAGATAGTGTTAAACCAAAACCTGATGTTACATCAGGAGTAGGACTTGCTAGAAATGAATTTAGATCTAAAACTACTCAACAACGACATAAAACACCTTTTGCCAAACACCCCTTTCCTAAGAGCAACTACAACATACAACCCAACTATTAACATAACGGTTGGAATCAAAACTTCCCTAGACCATATCAAACTCCAAATTACATGCCATGGAACTCTTACCCATCATTTCCATACATGAATCAAGTAAATGGTATGTTTAACCTAAACGGACCCATGAGATATTGGGGACCAAACGCTTGAGTTATTTGTGTCTTAGGTATGCTTGAAAGTTGGATTGGAACCTGATGAGTGGATAAAAGATAATGGATGCTCACGACACATGACGGGCAACAAAATCCTCTTCTCAACATACCAAGAGTATGACGGAGGTAATGTCACTTTTGGTAGCAATCTCAAAAGCAAAATCATTGGCAAAGGTACGATCGCTCATAACTCCCTAACTATTGAAAATGTTGTTCATGTCGATAGGTTAGGATTTAATCTACTTAGTATTAGCCAATTATGTGATAAAAAGTATAAAGTACTATTTGAAGAAAATGGTAGTAAAATACTAAAAGATGGTATCACCATAGCTAAAGGAGTTAGGAAAAATAACATATGCGTCATGAAAATTGATAAAACATCTAATGGCAAACTTTGTCTAACAACATTAGATGATAGCTCAACTCTTTGGCATAGACGCTTAGGTCACGCTAATATGAGACTTATACAAAACATATCTTCAAAAGAGCTAGTTAGGAATTTACGAAAACTTAAATATGACCAACATTTTTGCGACGCTTGCAAAATTGGTAAACAAACCCATAGTAGTCATAAGGCTAAAAACATGGTGTCCACATCTAAGTGTCTAGAACTTTTACATATGGACTTGTTTGGTCCATCCGCTATAAGAAACTATGGAGGCAACTTATACACTTTGGTCATAGTAGATGATTACTCAAGGTTTACTTGGACGTTGTTTTTGAAAACCAAAAATGAAGCTTTTGATAAATTTGAAATTCTTAGCAAGAAAATTCAAAATCAACTAGGTGTTAACATTGTGTCGATCCGAACGGATCATGGTCGTGAATTTGACAATGAAACACAATTTGGAAACTTTTTTGATACAAATGGCATAACACACAACTTTTCGGCTCCTCGAACACCTCAATCAAATGAAGTTGTAGAACGTAAAAATAGAACCATTCAAGAAATGAGTAGAACAATGCTTAATGAACAAAACATTCCTCAAAAGTTTTGATGTAATGTCGTTGACACTTCTACATATATTTTAAATAGAGTCTTAATACGTCCTTTCTTAAACAAAACACCATATGAATTATATAAAGGTAAAAAGCCAACTTTAGGATATTTTAGAGTGTTTGGATGTAAATGTTTCATTTTCAATACTAAAGATTATCTTTCCAAGATTGACCCAAAGTCTTATGAAGGTGTATTTCTTGGTTACTCAAAAACTAGTAAAGCTTACATTGTCTTAAACAAAGAAACAATGAGAGTCGAGGAATCGTTGAACATAACATTCGACGAAAGTCCACCTGCCTCTAAGACATCACCTTTGGTAGATGATGACTTGGTTGCAAGTCAACTTGTAGAAAGTCAAGAAATAATTGAAAATGACAAGGAAGATGAACCATTAAATAATGAAATTATAAACATCAAAGAATCCAAAAGTCATCCTTTAGAAAAGGTCATAGGACAACTAAATCAAAGAACCTTAAGATCACAAGCCCAAAATCAAAGTAATAATTTTTGTTTTGTATCTACCATTGAACCGAAAAACATAAACGAATCAATAAAAGATGAATCTTGGGTAATGGCTATGCAAGAAGAGTTAAACCAATTCGTTAGAAATGATGTTTGGAAGTTAGTTCCAAAACCTAAAGATCAAACTATAATTGGAATGAAATGGGTTTTTCGAAATAAAATGGATGAAAATGGTATAGTGTCTAGAAACAAAGCTAGGCTTGTTGCACAAGGTTATAATCAACAAGAGGGGATTGATTATGATGAAACTTATGCACCAGTAGCTAGGCTCAAGTCTATTAGAATCTTACTTGCTTATGCATGTGCTTATGAATTTAAATTATTTCAAATGGATGTTAAGAGTGCGTTTCCTAATGGGTTTATTAACGAAGAAGTATATGTTGCTCAACCTCCCGGTTTTACCGACTTTGAGAAACCACATCATGTCTTCAAACTCAAGAAAGCATTATACGGTCTTAAACAAGCACCAAAAGCTTGGTACGATAGACTTAATACTTTTCTTGTTGAAAACAAATACACCATGGGATTAGTAGATAATACTCTTTTTACCAAGAAAAAGGAATCACACATTATCATTGTTCAAATCTACGTTGATGACATCATATTCGGATCAACTTGTCAAGAGCTATGTGATGATTTCTCTAAAATCATGCACGATGAGTTTGAGATGAGTATGATGGGTGAGTTAAACTTCTTTCTAGGACTTCAAATTAAACAACTAGAAGATGGCATATTCTTTAACTAATCTAAATATATAAAAGATATGCTTAAGAAATTTTGTCTTGAAGACTCAAAACCAACTAAGACACCCATGTCTTCGGACACTAAACTCACCAAGGATGAGGAAGGTGAATCGGTAGATAACACTAAATATAGTGGAATGATTGGTAGCCTACTCTATCTCACGGCTAGTAGACCCGACATTATGTTTAGTGTTTGTCAATGCACTCGCTTTCAAGAAAATCCCAAGGTATCACACTTAGAAGCCTTGAAAAGGATATTTAGATACATTAAGGGAACGGCATGTTTAAAATTATGGTATACCAAAGGAACCGGTGTAGAAACTATAGTGTATGCCGACTCGGACCATGTCGGTGACTATGTCGATAGAAAAAGTACAAGTGGTATTTGCACTTTTGTTGGACATTGTCTCACCTCATGGTTTGCAAAGAAGCAAACGGCTTTAGCTATCTCAACTACTGAAGCCGAATACGTCTCAGCCGGAAAAGCATGTCAACAAGCTCTTTGGATGAAGCAAGCTCTCGTGGATTACGGAATTCATCTCAACGATATCGTTATATTTTGCGACAACAAAGGAGCTATTGATCTCAGCAAAAATCCCGTCCAACATGCTCGTACGAAGAATATTGAAATCCGTCATCATTTTCTTCGTGATAATGTTCAAAAAGGAAACATCTCAATTGAGAAAGTATCCTCCGAAGACAACATTACCGACATTCTAACTAAGCCTCTCAAACGAGAACCATTTAATCTTCTTAGACTTGGTTTGGGGTTAATGGAACCAAACATGTAGGTAAAACATAGTCTAAACCTTAGAACAAACAAAACAAAACAAAATTGTTTAAACCTGCTACTGTTCTCATGGCACCAAACGACAACAAAGACGGAACCATTTATTTGGTGCCGTCTGGTCCGTGGTGACAACAGTAGCAAAAATACTACCTACAAAACATCTTCTTCATCACAACCTACTTTACCAAAACAATTCAACATTAGACCTAACTCATTGTTGACATTTTCTCACCCACTAATCACTGAAGATAACATCATTGTAAGTATCCTAACTACATTTCATCTCTTAATTCTGAGTCTAGGATTCCAATTTGTGCAAAAAATCATTACATGGGGATTATGTATATTCTTGTACAAAACATGGATTCAATTGGCAAATTGCATAACTAGTCATTGAAATTAGGTACTACATTGTTACATTGCATAAACAAATCATGTTTTCCACTAATCAAAAGATAATGACTATAAGGCCTTATTGAAAATAACCAAACACCCCATGTCAATTTTTTTTGAAAAGCTTCTCACTTGTAGGAAAATAATTTTTCATTGTTAATACAAATAGAAACGTAAAATTTTTATCACTTGCATGCTCTTGAATACTAAAGGTAATGTATAACTAATATGCATTCCCGGGTATATTCAAATGAAGCCACATTGAATTAGGAGCGTTTGGGTTATCTCATGCCTTTTGCCAAACACCCCCACTAAAACCATTTTATTCAAAAAATGAGTCGAGATAACCGCAACTCTAAATCGTTTTCATATAGGCACACACTAGAACCAAAACGCTAAGTTTATTCTTATTTTTAACATGTAAAATTCTTGCTCATAGGAATAACCATGGTAGCCGCAAAATTCTATGATCACAAGGATACTCTTAACTACATTCCCAAACATCACAAAACCAAGGGCCTCTCCAAAGAACAAGTCGAAATCTTTAAGAGTCTAGAGCAAAGGTACTTCCATGAGGGTAGAACCATTCACCCATCTTTTGTCGACGGAACCAATCTCCGTCAAGAACTTGCCACCATTAACTTTGATTGTCTCCTTGACATCGATGAACCCATTTTCCCTATGTTTGTTTTAGAATTTTGTGATAGTGTTACGGCCTTCATTGATGAGGATGATGAATTTGGTCTTAGGATTAGGATCAATCAAAACGACTACTCCATCTCCTTAAGCCAATTTGCTCAAGTGCTAGGAATTCCCAACCAAGGTACATGTGTCTACTCGGATAAGTGGTCACTTACTATCCTTGATGCAATCAATGACCGCTCTCCCCCCTATCAAACTCCTTTAGCGAATAAGGATGTCATCCATGAGCACCTTTTTAACGCAAGGGCCGCTCCAACCCGTGTCACCCGAAAGGGAAAGGAAGTGAACCGAGACCCATATGGTATGGAGCTCAATGAGCTTAAACCCGAATTCAAGAAATGTGAGGAACTACTTAGAGCCAATGTCATTAGCACCATAGGAAATAGGGACCATATCAATGCTTGCCTTTGTCACATGCTCTACAACATGTCCACCCGTCAACCATTCAATTTAGCCTACTACATTGCTAGGAGAATGATTGACATTCCAACTCAAGGATCGGTCGCTCTTCTTTACGGGATGCTTCTCACCCGTCTCTATAGAGCCTTTGCACCCATTCCACCAAGCCTAAAAGGGTTGAAGCTTGACTATGCTCTCATCCCTCACATTTTTGTGCCCTTGAGTGACGAGCGAGTGGCTGAGACTAAAGGAAAAAGGGAAAAACCTCCAACTCCATCATCATCATCATCAAATAGCTCCGAGGACGGTCTCCCAAATTCTCTCCTTCCACTTCATGAGTACTATGCATCTCTCCCCGAGATTGAGAATGAATCGGCGGAGTTCAAGTAAACCAAGTGGATGTTCAAGTGTCTTGGTAGGATGATGAATAAGATCTACAAGAAGTTGGATAAGTGAGGTTCATTTGAATGAGTGTTTGGAACAAGACAATAACTTTGATGTATGATACAATTTGGTTGTTTTTAATTTGTAGGATGATAATATGACTTAAAACAATGTTGTATGCTAACCGTTTCATGCAGGGGGATAGTACAAGCGTGTTATCAAATTTTACCCATTTTCACTATATATGTGAAAATCGCTAGCCCTTGGTCAAAGTCTATGCTCCACTATGTTTGTATATGTGTTATCAACTTTTTCTAACTAGAAATGATTAATGTCACATGATTTAAGCAAAATTTTAGGTTTCGAAAAAGTCCCTGACACCTAAAAAAGTGGTCTGTGTTGATTTCTGGTGTCCACAAATCAGACGGCACCAAAAGTTTGGTACCGTCTGTTATGCATTTTGGTACCGCCGTACCTGTACAGGCGGCACCATTTTATGGGTTCCTCCTGTGTAAAGTTTTGGTGTCGTGGATCCTACAGGTAATTTTCTAAATTTCGCTTATTTCAACATTACAAATTACCATATATTGCTTCTAGGTTAGTATCAACTAGTTCTTACCCATATTAGAGCTAGTGTAACACACTTAGACATATAGGATATCCATTTCCCACCAAATTTCAAAATTTTGAAAAATCCACCCAAGGAGCCCTTTTTCATAAAGGAAGGAACCAAAAATTTGGTTCCTTGCAATCCGTGGGTGATCTGATTCTAAAAAATCCCACAATTATTAGAACACATTTATTGCAAATTTTTGTCACTTCAAAATCAAACAAACACATTTATTGCAAATCTTCTTGTATGGATTGACTTGGGTGATATGACTAGCATTAAACCCACTTCAAAATCATTAGGAACCTCATCTCCTCTATCGCTTAACATCAAATCAAACACATTTCTCCATAATTTTCCAATCCTATAAATTCAGAGATTTTACCATGATCATCTTCACACCTTCTCAAATTCTTATCATCTACTAGCAAAAACTTGAGTCAAAATGACTAAGTCTTCACCATCAACCTAGCCTTGCAAAAGAATCAACATAAGCTCCTCTTCCGAGTCTTCTCCATTAACCATCTCATCTCCCATAAGAGACGAGACAACTCTGTCTTTAGCTACTCCTACACCACCTCCACAATCACCTATCATTCTCACTACTCCACCACCAACAAAGACTCTTAGCTCACCACCACCGGCTCCCATCCAAACATCAAAATCACCATCACCTCCAAAATCTCCAACACTCATTCCATTAGAGTTATTCTCTACACTACCTACATCTCTAAAATCCATTTTGGAATACTTGGAGGACTTGCCTCCTAGGCCCAATCATCCACCACCACTACCATCTTTTGGTACTATTAAGCGAATAGCTCATGAGTCTCCACGTCCATCATTTGACCCAAACGCCCTGTTAGGGCCAAAACCTCTTCTTTTCCATCCCATCCACAAGGAAATCCATGGCCTTTTGTATGGGGATCAACCACTTCCTACATCAATGTCTCCTCATATAGAGGACATTGAGGAATCCATGTGGGAAGATCACCCCACCAAAGAAGAGATTCAAGTCGAGCTCCATCATCTCCACCAATTTTCAAATATGGTGGATTCTCATCTTAGTGATGCTATGGAAATGCAAAGTGCTTCGCTAGCCTCCATAATCACCACTCCAAACACCAACACCAACACCTCCACCATTCCACCACTACAAAACCATGAACCATACTACCCTCCTAGGCATGGTTGCTCCAATTGTGAGCGGACCGCCCAAATCACCGAAAGGATCTGGGTGATGGTCCATGAGCTTCAAGACAAATGAGGTTCATCTTCAATCACATCTTAGAGCGCATCAATGCTCTTGCTCATCCACCACCTCAATAGGAGGGTCCTAGTTTATTTTCTTTAAGCATTTTTATTTTTCTAGGCTTTTCTTTGTATTTTTTATTTTCTAGGAAAATTTTTTTTTTCTAGGATTTTATCACTGTACTAACACTTCATTGTGTTCCCTTTTCATGATTCTTATATCATGAAAAATTTTAACAAATAAATGGTGTTTCTTATATTGTTGTTGCTTGTTACATGGTGTTTGGAAATGCTTGTGATGATACTTATTACTAACAATTTTTTTTTGTAGCTTTTTCACAATCCATGTATCTTTCTTTTGGCACCCAATTTTAGGGGAGCATTGGTCAAGGGGGAGATAATGGCTCGGGCTCATTACACATTCCGCCTCGTATCTTCTTTTTGTTGAGACAAAAAGGGGGAGAAATATATAGAACTTGGTTATATTTGACTTTCTGAAAAAGTAAACTGCATACTTTGACTTTCTGAAAAGTCAAACATCATACTTCAACTAATGAAGACTTTGACTTTCTAATAAAAAGTCAACTGCATACCTTCACTTTCTGAAAAAGTCAACATCATGTCTAAATTGGACATACTTGCATTATCATATTTATCTTTCAAGTTCTAAAACTAATATTTTTATAAATCTTGTACAATCTTTACATCTTTTATAAAAATAAAATTTAAGTTTTGTCCTCAACAAAAAGAGGGAGATTGTTAATACAAATATCGTCATTAAACGTTATTTATATTTTTTATCTTTACCTAAGTTTTCTTAACAACAAAAGTAAATTTAAATTTTATAAAGCTTAAAGCTTGTCAAGTTTAATAGATATTAAATCAAGCTTTTCAAATAATATCTTCATCACTCAAGCATTTACATTGTGATTAATCATATTTTGATATGACTCTAAACCATAATGTATGTTAGTATTTTTAGAATGTTTTGGTTTCTTAAAACAAAACATTACATATGTATTTACATTTTAACATATTTCTAAAAATAGAAAAACAAACACATCACATCATGTAGTGCATCATTGAAAATTTTAGACGATTTCACTAGATACTTTGTGTAGATTTAGACTCTACATATCTTACACAATCTTGGATAGATATGGTTGACTTTGGTAAGATTTTGTGATCTTGCTGTCAGACCTCAGCGGCACCAAAATAATACACGGGCGAAACCCTTTTAAGGGTTCCGTGGTCCGTGGTGCCTGCTGATCATTTTGGATATAAATAGCAAAGCCAAACCAAGTTGTTTTTCATCTCTTTCTATCATATTCACATACATTCCTTCTCTCTAACATTTCTAACTCAGTTTCATATCATATTAGTGATTTCTTTTGTAGCAAAGAAGATCAAGATACATTCAAGCTTCAACAAGAAGTTGGAAGTCTTGTTTGTTTGTTGTTGTATGATCTTATGTTGATTCATACATCATTGTTGTACCAAACCATCATAATCTTGTGAGTGTGAGTGGTTAGTATTTTAGTCCTTAAAATACATTGTGTGGGGGAGTGGTTGTACCCTTGAAAAGAACTCGACATCTTGGCTTAGTGTCGGAAATAGTGTGTAAGCGAAGTGTAAAGGTTTCTCCACCGGTGAAAGGAGTTTGTTGACTAGTGAAGTTAAACTCTCGAGTGTGAGACTCGGGGAGTGGAGTAGGGCAAGGAAAAAGAGTCCTTGTAGACTGAACCACTATAAACAACTTGTTGTGGTTTGATTGTTTCTTTCCTTATCTACTCTTTATATATTGTTGATTACTATTCACTAACATATCTAAGATTAATATCAATTGGTCTTTCAATAAGTTTCAAAACAAAGCTTTTAATCGGTAAACTATTCAACCCCCCCCCCTTCTAGTTTTCCACAGGGCCCACAGTTGAAACCCTTAGATCCATACCACTTAGACTTGGTAGATTTTGACAAACCATTCCTGTGGGCCATATTCCACCATTAATTTCACTCACCCCACTCTTTTCCTTCATATTTATCAAACAATATTCAAACCCAAATATATAAACCAAACAACATTTTTTGAACTATCAAACTAATTTCCATACCACCATATTATCATACCAATATCTATTGTGATTCCTATAAGCAAACCAAACAGACCCTCAATCTATGGGGTGGTGATTAAAAGGATGGCGGCAAAGTAATTTATACAATCACCATTTGAGACCTTATCACTCTGTGTCATCTACTTCCCTTTCTTTTCATTTCAATAAAAATAAATTAACTTATACAAGAACCCAAACATAACAACTTTAAAAGTCTAACAAATAATTGAGAGAGATCATCAAATGGAGCGAACGACTTTAAAAGGGGTTATAATCAGATGATATGTACATCATCAAAATGCAAATTGTGATATGCTCAACGCATAAAAAAGGAAGATACAAGGGTGAAAATAGTAGATTCATAAGTAGCTGATCATAACAACTTTGGATCAAGTGTTTAGACGCGCCATTAATATAACCTTTTATTCATAAAATTAAATTTGATTCTTGTGAAAATACCGTGTTATACTAAATGAATAAATTTAAATTTCAATACATTTTAAGACTATTTTCGGTATTAAATACATTATGTCAAAACCCCGTGCGTGCACGGGTATTATAACTACTAAAACTTAAAGTCTAAGACGTATAAACTCAACATGCGTATTCATTTGTACTTTACAAGACAAATATTTTCGTCTTGTTATTTTTAACCTATGTGCATACGAAGTTTTTATTAAAGTGATCACAAAAAAGTTAGTGTCATTTTCAATTGGAGTATCTAACTTTTTCTTTTATTTTTTTTTCTTTACATAAAATGGAAGCCAAATTTTTCTTTGACTAATTTGAGACTTTTTATTTAATAAGTAACAATTATTTGTTAAGTTTTACATTTCAAGTTCACCATTTTTGTCATGACCATCACCGTAATCCGTTGCTACCACCAACCTCACCCATCAGCAAGCACCACCAAACCCACCCACCACCAATCACCGCCAACACCAACAACCACCCCTGCCACCACCACCCACAACTAATCACATCATCCCAACTGCAAAAACGCTGTGGTTGAGGTTGATGGTGATGATGGTGGTGGGTGGGATTGTTGTTCCCTAATAATGTGGTTATAACTTATTAGACTAAGTTTAATCACTCTTCATGTCAATTGATGATAGTTTAAAAGATTTAAAGCACAAAAACATTTAATAGTTTAGTCAATAAAAAACAACAAAGTTTTCAACGTTAAAATTCACATTGTATATAAATCAAAGAATTTACTATGATTGTTTGCGGAATAATAATCAAAGTTGAATGAGAAAGTGTAACGTGATCTCCTCACTTTTTTAAACATAAACCAAAGTTATATGTTTAAGTAAGAACTATGTTAAATTGCTAACCACTATGGTTGTTCATTGACTTAGTTTTAGGAGAAGTAAATGCTCTTGTAAATGCTAACACATTAATTATACGAGATGAACATTTACTCCTTTATAACATTTCTTTATTACGAAAACTCAAAGTGGATACCCGAGGGTTAAAAGCGATGTATCAATCATCTAACTAGAAAGGTACACGCTATCTTACTGCATTAAATGTTTCTATTATTGGAACACGCCTAACCTTGCTTTTGGGTATAGTGCTGACATATGTTCAGGCTTTTTATACAACTTTGTTGACTTTCTTTGATAAGTAGCTTTTACTTATCAATTCAACCAAGTTCACGCCTATTTCTTTCAGGAACTTAGATAATTTTCCTAAGTATATAAGTTCACAATGTTTTTGCAGTTGTTGGGTCTGACAAACTGACCCGATTGTCTCTGACAAATATTTAAACATAAAATAACCTAATACGGCTTCTAAATGTCAGAAAGAACCAAGCCTCCGATAAGGGTCAGAAGGTATGTCACCAGATAGACTATCTAAGTGATTCTAATAGATGTCTTGTGACATACTCTCTTATGGTTATCAAAGAAATTGACTATCTGATCATTATTCAGAAGACGGACTTACTGATGTCAGTGAGTGTTGTATAAAGCTCAAACGCCGGTTCGCTTCAGGGACGTCGAAGACCATCTAAAGAAAACAATTTCACAAACTGATGCGGTGTCAGGGAGTGATATTACAAGAAGCTAGAAGCAACACCAGAAGTTCTAGGATCTGACAAGTGTCTCTAGGACTTAGTTTGAATTACAACCTAAACCAACTGAAAGCATGGGCGAGAAACTTCCTCAAGAAGATAAGATCAAGTACTTATCGATACGGATGAAACAGGCATTGGGACTCTAAGTTGTCAATTCGGAAAACACCAAAAGTAAGCTTCAGACTAGCCTACTAGGCACGTGCCTATCTATAGTAATGTTGACAACTTACTATGCAACCCATATGCAAATCCTAATTCCCTCCTTATAAATATGAAAGTTGTAAACAGATTAACACAAAAATAGCACAAGTTATTAGTTAGAATCCTCCTCTACAAGGGACAATAATGCAAATCTAGCTGCCTCTTGTTGTACGAGTTTGGAGAGTATTTGTCATCAACATGGATAGTTTTCCTTGGGCTATTCGTTGTAACTCTTTGATTCATTTCTAATAATATTTATAAAACGTTGATAAAAATACAAATGGTGTTATTAGAAAGTCTGTGTCATTTCAAAGCAAACCATATCATTTTGATGTTATTAATGCTCATCAACCACCCTCACATGAGGAAGCTATTGTTCATTATGTTCGTGGTTTGTACCCCAGGATGAAAGGACTCAATAGTAATTTGAGGAGATTAAGGGAAGTTAGTGAGGTATTGTAATTACTCACCGAATCCATCATCTTCTTCTTGGTTCTGAGACTTCACTTGCCGAGTTCCGCCTAAGGAAGTGGTGAGACTTTCTTTAGTCTCTGAAAAACTCTAAAGATGACTCCCTGAATCTTCTACATTCTTCATTTACACTTAGGTTTTTGTTTTTTCAATCCAAATCCTAGTTGAGGATTATTGGGCACTAAATTGGCCTAACAATCTCCCCATATTTGGATATAAATATAATCTAAGTGTTTATCAGTGTAAGTGAGCAAAACAACGTCTTCTTACTAGCTGAATTAATTAAAGTTAAAGACTGAAAATGACACAATGAAACAAAAGATCATTATTTTTCAAGGATTATAGATTACTTATACATGATAAGAAAAATAATAAAATACATGGGTTTTGTTTTAGCTTTGTTCTTCAGTGATTCCTAAATTTTTTAGCTTTACCTTATTTGTCAAAAGGACATCCTTATTATCTTTCTTTTTCGATTATTCATCCAAGATCTTTAAAAACCTGTTAGCTTCAGTGGATTTGGTAGTTAAGGCTGTAACCTTGTAGCAGACCAGAGTTGGGGTATTCAAAATTGGAAACTCATAGACCCTCTAGAATCGTTTTTCACCAAAAGCATTGGTGAAGAAGATGACGTGCTCAAGAGTTTCATTCATTTGACCATCTCTGAATGGGACTCCATGAGGTGGGATCCCGTTTCAGTGAAGGCCAGGGACAAATGTTTCAAGTTCAGATCCCACGGCTCTATTTCTTTTCTTCTTAGTAGGTACGGGTTTAAGAGGGTTCAGATCCCACCAACCACCCCTGCCACCACAACCCTCAACTAATCACATTATCCCCACTACAACAACGACGTGGTTGGGGTTGAGGATGATGATGGTGGTGGGTGGGTATTGTTGTTCACTAATTAGAACTTATTAGACTAAGTTAAACCACTCTTCATGTCAATTTGATGATAGTTTAAAAGATTTAAAGCACTACAATATTTAACAGTTTAATCAATAAAAAAAAAATTTCAACGTTAAAATTCTCATTAGATATGAATCAAAGAATTTACTATGATTGTTTGCGGAATAATTGATGAGGTGTAATTTTATGCGTTTTTAAGGGGTCATTTAGCCTCTAAACTCGTGTATATTTGGTTATTTATTGCCCTAAATCATTCATATTTGCATTTTAGGTACTTGGGAGGTTTGATCCTTTATCAAGCCTATGCTAATCTATGTGCTATGACAGGTAGAGAGTGTTTAATTTCCTGTTTCCATACATGTTATACAACCTATACACTCGAGAGATGTGAGAATCCAAACACTTTATGTGAGGTGCTAGTATATAATTTCTGTGCTTGTTTGGACTATTGTGGAATGAGTAATGTTGTAAATTATTTTTAAACCAATGCCAAATGACCCCTAAATTGTAAATTGATTATGATAAAAGCACATTTGCTTGAGGACAAACAAATCCCAAGTTTAGAGATATTTGATGAGTTTTTAAAGGATCATTTAACCTCTAAACTCATACACATTTGGTTATTTATTTCCCTAAATAATTTATATTTCCATTTTAGATACTTGGGAAGCAAATGACGAAAATCACGATGTTTTGGGCTCAATTTTACAAGAAAACGAAGAAAATGGAAAAGGCCTTGTGACGGCGTCACAATTACAACCTGGCGCCATCACTTGTTAATTACGATGATCAAAGTTACAAGATATTCCAAGTGACGGTTCAACCTTTAGTGACGGCCTTGAGCTGACGGCGTCACTACCAGATCCATGAAGGTTGATGGCGTCACAACTTACAACCTAACACCATAACAATTAAGTCGGTGCGATTCCAAAAACCCTAATTACGGCGACCTAACGGCGTCGCACACATTAAATGACATCTTCACGATTGTAAATCTATATATACTTTTTGTAAGATTTTTCATTATGGGTAACACGTATTGGGAAGACTTTGGTGCACAAATTTCTGCAGTTTTGTAAGGGTTTTCCAGCCCCCAAACTCTATGTTTTATTGAAGATAAGTTATCCGGTTAATCATTCAATATGTCTATGTGTTTTTTGATTACTTGTTTATATTTTCTTCTAATTAACATGCTAGGCTAATTTAATTAGCATTTACTTAGGATTGCATGAAACCTAGTTATTGAATATTGATTGTCGTCTCTTGTTTAATTGGTTGTTGTTGCATTAGGAGTTAGAAAACTAGTGTTATCTTAGGATTCTCTTGAAGCATGTCTATCTAAAGGCCCCACTATAGTTGATAACATCAAATAGTCCTGATTATTAAGTGTCAATTTCCCCCGTCAATGCTCGTTATTTATATCATTTATATGGATTTACGCTTGTTTTCCATTGTTTTACACTTTCAGGTAAATTGCGAGCATTGGAGCTAAAGAGACGCGGAAATGGAAACGTTACTAAAGATTTATCACAGTATGCTTATTCTGAAGAGGTTATGGCGTAACTCATCTCTCACATTACGCCCTAACTATTGCGTGACCCTGAAGTCCAACTCATCAAGAGGTTACGGCGTAACTCCTTCCATAGATTACGATGTAACTCCATTAGGTCAAAAGAGGTTCCACGCCGCTGATACTTACGCCGTAACTACTGCATCATTTACGACGTAACCAGGATTATTGAAGACTACGGCGTAACCACTTATAAGGTTACGCTGTAACTAGCAGATCTAGTGCATTTACGGAGGTTGCGGCGTAACTCATCTTTTGGTTACGCCGTAACCCAGACCTGGCCTATAAATACCCCACGAATTCCAGCATTTCTATTCATTCCATTCCACACACAATACTCTGAGAACGTGGGAAAACACTCAAGGGAGGTCTAGGGAAGCATACGGAGCTGTTTCCAAGGGAGAAGTCACACCATTACGATAAGCTTTAGCGTTTATTATTTCTTTTACTTTCAATTCATGTATTTCGTACCTTTGAATATTGAATTGATGTGCATGATTAATATGAGCGGCTAAGCACCCTTTGGTTCTAGCCTAGTTATGATTCCTTAAATGTTTTGTTTGCGTTTACCTTTACTTCCGTACAATTATTTCTAAGTGTATGCATGCATAGTTCTTTGGTAGTCACCCCTGGTTCGGTAGTTTTGAATGGCGGTAGAGGCCAATTGCCTAGGAGATATGACCAACTGACCCTAGGTGAGCGGACTGAGACGGGAAGGGTAAGATATGACCAACTGAAGACCCTTTCTACTTGTGCGATTTGACCAACTGATCACCTATCGTTTGGATGAACTTAAGAATTGGGGGGTGTAGTGTCTAAGTTCCTAATGGTCGGGCACTCACTATTTAGAATCTAGCATGTAGCGGTACTTAATGACTCGGTTAGGGGACCAGGAACAACAGGACTTATGACGGTGCGCCTGATTTCTCCTGTGGTGGCATCTTTGCTGATAGGTTAGGGCGAATTGACCAAATGTTGTCCTCTCGAATTTGACCCCACCTGAAGTAATTGGAAGTAGGTAGACGTAGACATAACTAGTTAGGAGGATTGACTAGGTTAGCACCACTATTCCTCTATTGATTTCCTTTCTACCATTTAATTGCTTTTATATTCTGCTTTAGTAGTTTAATTAATTAAATCCATATCAAACCATTTATATTATGTGACAATTAGACTTAGTAATTATCCGACACACATAGCTCTTGGGACGACCTCGGCTTTACCATTTACTACACTACACACGACCGGGTACACTGCCCGTTAGTGCATTAGGGTAGACTATAGGTATAGCGAGACACTATAAATATTAAGACCTGGTCAATGAAACCTGCATCAAGTTTTTGGCGCCGCTGCCGGGGAGTTATATTAGGATTTTTATTTAAGTTTTATTTTGATATTATGACTCTTAATATGAACGATTATCTCACCACATCTAATAGTAAACAGGGGATCACCATTCTAGCTCTTGAAGAAAATGTTAAATTCGAATTTTCGGGACTCTGTCTTGATGAACTACAAAGATGCTGTTTTTATGGGACCAAAGACGAAGAAGCACACGAACACATAGCAAAGGTATGTGAAATCGCAGATTTATTCCACGCACCTGGAGTCTCAAGAGATCATGTTATGATGAGGGCTTTTCCTTTTACCCTAAAAGGAAGAGCTAGAGATTGGTTAAAAAAACTTCCATCAGGATCTATTACAACGTGGAACACCTTTAAGAAGGCTTTTCTTAAGGAATATCGAACCCCTGCAAAAATCCTTCAACAGGTCAATGAAATTAGAAGGTTTAGCCAATTCCACGATGAACCGCTATTTACAGCTTGGGAAAGATTTAACGAAGCCATCCTAAAATGCCCCGAGCATAAACTCAACAAACACGAGCAGCTGCAAATATTCTACAACGGGTTGAACATAAAGACTCGACAATTGTTAGACTCTAAAGAACCTATCCCTTTAATGACTGCCGATAAAGGATGGAAAATAGTTGAGGAAATTGCGCTCCATTCGTCATCATGGAACGAAGAGTGGGATGAAGATCCTATTGATATACAATCTGTGATAAAAAATCTGGAGGAATTTGAAGTAGACATGCAATCCCTGACCGAAGAAGTCAAGATGGTTAAACACAAGTTCGCTAAACCCATTGATGGGAGAGTGACGGATCTTGAAAAGGCTGTGAAGATGCTCGTTAAAGAATCCAGCAGAAATTATGATGAGAACGCAAATTTGGTTCGGAATCTCAAGCGAGATTACGACAAAGCACTTAGAACACAAGCAGCTACTATTAGAAGACTTGAAAATCAAGTGGGAAAACTGGCAGAATCTATCAGAGTTAGGGATGAAGGTGACTTGCCTAGCACGACAGAAACAAATCCTCGAGATCTGGCTCATACAATTACAACTAGAAGTGGATTAAACTATAAGGAACCAGCTTACCCTTCGAACTCGAATGATCTGACTAACGAAACACCACAAGATTAAAATAAAGAAACCAAGGAGGCTCAACCTTCTGTCGAAAAGGTCCGTCCCTATGTTCCACCTATTCCATTTCCAGGAAGGATTAAAAAAGAACAAGTATAACAACCCGTAAATTTCTGGATTATTATAATAATATTTATTATGTTAGAAAATTCAAATCAATTATTTTTCTGACAATTACCGATATTCAAGTCTAAAAACGAAAGTCATTCGTTTCCTTAAATACCCGACACCGCACACACGATACTTATCCACTGAGTATCTATGGGAAATTTATTATTGTCCCAGTTAAAATTTAACTATACATAAGCCTAATCCATTTTCTATTCCGCATACTGCAGTGCAGTTGCATACAAGACTAAAAATAAATACTGAGATAAGAGAAAAATACACTTTTTGTCAATCACTAATAATTTACGAAAGAAAACGAGAAGTTATCTCGTGAATCTAGAAACTCACGACACCGCACGCATACCGACACCAAGTTAATAACGGCAAACATTTATAATCAAAACCCAACGTAATAAACATATCATATTATTACGTTCAAGAAATCGTCTCCGAAAACATAATTTCTATATTTTTCGGGTACCGGGAAGGTACGTTTACTCGAGGATTCGACAAAACACGGGGTACAGATTATACATAATTAATAAACAAAACCAAATCCTTATCCCAACCCTATGCTAGATAGCTACCATGCAAAAATATGCCTAGTCTTTTGGCCTGGGATGTACAAGGTGTAATATAATTGGTGTTCTTTTTCTCATTTTCATATATGAGCACATGGCTAAAGTTTATACAATGTATCAGTAAAGCAACACGACTTATTCACTTTGCGCATGCAAAATGCTTGTACGGACGGTACAAAGAACTCAGCTATCTCTTGGCCGATAACTGACTATAAGAATCCACTTTATATGGTCAAAATTGGTATCATCGTAAAATACTTGTAAGATGAGAACTATTAAATTTTGGATAAAACGATCATAATGAGAAAATGCTACACTTGTAAGCATTTTTAGTAGATCATAAATAATCATCTTAATCATATATAATTTTCTTCCTAACAAAAGGACATGAAATGACTCGTTATTGACACATTTCTATACATATACAACAATGTTGACTAGTTCCCTGAATTTCGTATGAACATATGGATAATGCAGTGTATGAGTGTATCCATAAAGCAATGCGGGTTACCACCTCACTTTATTTCTTTCTCCTTTCTTCTACATAAGGAAAACTCTCTCTCTATCCCCCTCGAAACACTCAACCTCCATTTTCATCAATATGAATAGATCCATCTCCATCTCCTTTTGAGTTTCTCTGCTTCCTCCTTCCCAAGCAAACATCACGAGAAGGCCTTGAAGATGGGGTTTGACTGAGACCTTTGCTAAACTCGTCCCTTCCCAAAGTCACGCCAAGGAAAAAGTAGTCAACTCTTCTTTCTTGATTTCCTTTACATAATCTGTCGAACCACAGGAGGAATTCACACATCCATCTTCATAAATTTCACAACCTCTTCTCCTCTCCTCCCAACTGAAGCCGCCACCAACCATCGCCATTTGCCACTGTTGTCGATGCCATACGCCTACATCACCATCATAAGGAGGTCAAGGAGGATCGATTTGGGTTTAGTTGTGATATCGGGTCGCCTAAAAGGATGTTTATTAATGGTCTGAGTCGTGTGTGTAGTCTGCTACGTCTCATACCCTCTCTATCTCTTCTAGTGGTTTCCTCGGGTATGTCAAACGTGTATCTATTCCTGTTTCCATTTTATTTCATTCGTTTAAAACAATTATAAATCGTCTCTATAAGTTTCGTGGAATACTAATCATGTTAAAAACAGTTTTGGAAATATTTCGTGGAAATCCATAGATAAAAACGATTTATTATACATTCGTGGAATGGAAACTCAGGTTTAAAAACGTTTTGATTTAACTCGTGTGGTAAATTTGCAAATCTTGCGTTATTAACGTTTGGCCTCGCGTTTGGTTTAAATTCATTGCTCGTGTTTATGTGTTATATCGTTTTGTTGTAATAGAAATTTCCAAAAAAAGAAAACATGTAGTCAATATTAATTTACTTGAGGTAGAGATTTTTATGATAAAATTCGTATGTTTATATAGGATGAATGACGTCGTCACTTTCGGTAGAGTCTACGAAAGAAACTTTTATAATTCATTGCAAAAATCTTAATGTTTGTTTACTCATTAATTTGCTCTTGAGTTTCCTACTTGATACTGATTGCTACGTGGACCATAAGTCATAGAATTTCTTTTCTAAAAGACTTGAACTTTAATTTGGTATATATCGGATTAATATTATTGGACTTGTAATGGATTTAAGTTGTACTTAAATTTTCACTAAATAAATTATGGACTGTTGTCGGGCTATAAAGCCCGATAATTAGTAAACACATTCAACTCATTAAATTATCTAACCGGATTAATTATTATTGATATGTATTTTAATCAACGAAAAATATCAAACTTTTATGTATATATCGCCGAAGAAACTGATTTTTATGCAAACCCGATAATAAAAATGAAAAGTATAGTTTTATTCTATATAAAACCTTTCTATTTAATTTATATACTAAAACTTATGTTTCGTACAAAACATACATTTCTTAAACATTCTATTTTGGATTACCGGGTAAATGCCTAAAACTCTATCAGTTACTTGCTTATTGCTTGTTTGCTAATTGAGCCCTACTTGTTTAATTTCGTTTAAATGCTTTATTGCTTTAACGAGTGTTCTTGAGTATTGGTCAATACTTCTTAACTATTCTTTATAATGTATTGGAATATACATTACGCTTTGGTGTGAGTTATATTTGGCGTGAGTTACTTGACGAGTCTTTGTTTTCTTACCACCACACGAAACATTAATGATAAACTTTTTGAGATACAATATATTATACTTTTAAACAAACATTGACACGAGTATTCCACAAAAACTAAAACACTTATCTTTTGAAAAACTCCTTACTTTACGATACGCATTCTGAGATAAGCCGTACACTACTAGGTTGAGCCGATGGCGTGCGTTGTACCCGTATCTCTATATCGTTGTGCGATGCCACACTATAATACTACCTTGTTCCTCCTCCCGATGCTAGTTGTGATAGTTTCGATTCTTGCATTGCTTCGGACTAAGGTGAGTTCATAGCCCCACTTTTACTCTTTTAACTGTTTTATAAACTCTTTGGGGGAGATACATGCTATAAACTAGAACACAAGTCTTTTCTTAAAATGCATGCTTGCATGATTATTATTATTATAGCCTAAGTTGCCTGCCAAAAGTCCCCTTCATCATGAACCATTAATCACTTGCGAGTGAACGCAAATATCGTGGATAGTACAATGGGAATTGACGACCCAATTCGGTTATCGTAAATAACCGGGGCGCACTATATTTGGTATCTCTATGTAATTGGCTATTACATCTTGGGGGGCAATTTTATTACTTACACCAGTAATTAGGTGTATGCAGTTAGTATTGGTGTCATGAGCTTAGTGCATAATAATAATCTCTGTTTTCTATGGTGATTGACTTCGTGGCAATTGTCATCTCTTACTTGTGTTCAACTATTTACTAAACCTATGAATATCACTCAACCTTTGTGTTGATCTTTTTAAGCATGTTTATCTCAGGTATTAAAAAGGCGATAGCTAACTTTGGAGGCGCTTGGGCATTGGCATGGCATGGTCATAGATGACTCTGATTTACTTATGGGGACCATATTTTATTAATGGACCATTTTCCACAACAATTCAAACTTTGTAAACTCTATTTTATCTCAATAAATGAAATCTTTTATGAAAAAACTATTATTTTTCACTTGTGTTATGATCCAACTGAGTGGCATCCCAAAAACTTTTCCTTCCACTTGCAAACCATTTTTGGGGTGTTACAACAAGAACGGGTGCTATTTCAAAAATTCATGGAGAAAATTCAACAACTCGGCATTAATATTCCTCTCGTTGAAGCCTTGGAGCAAATGCCGAAATATGCCAAATTTATGAAAGATCTCCTTACCCATAGAAGACTCTCTGACCGGACACATATTACTTTAAACCAAAGATGCTCTGCAGCCCTTTTAAAAAATATGCCTCTCAAAGAAGAAGATCCAGGGAGTTTCACTTTACCCTGCACTATCGGGGGAATTTTATTCAACAAAGCCCTTGCCGACCTAGGGGCAAGCATTAGTCTTATGCCATTCTCTCTTTATTCACATTTGGAATTAGGAGAGCTAAAACCAACTAGAATGTGTATCGAGCTGGCTAATAAATCTACTCAATATCCTAAGCGGATAGCTGAAAATGTTCTTGTAATGATCGATAAATTTGTCTTCCGGCCGACTTCGTGGTTCGGATATGGAAGAGGATGATATCCCTATTTTGCTCGGAAGACCCTTTCTTGCTACTGACACGCTATGATTGATGTCTTCAACAAAAAATTTTCATTGAAAATTGGCAATGACAAGATTATTTTCGACCTGGAAAAATCCATGAGATATGCTTCTTTCACCGATGACAACCTTGATGATCTCGACCTTATCGAAACTAACACTCGAAACATGCCGGGAATGTTTTCTTCACGATCCTCTGAGATCATTAAAATTCGATGATAATGATGGGATATCTAGCGACGAAGAAAGCGAAACAGAGGAACTGACCAAGAACAATCAAACAAGTATGTTCAAGAAAACCCGGAGGAAGCTAATGCTCCCCCGAAACTTAAGGAGTTACCTCCTCATTTAGAATATGCATTTATCGATGGAGATAAAAATTGTCCTGTTGTGATCTCTTCTCTGTTATCTGGTGAAGAAAAGGAGTCATTACTACAGGTTTTAAGCAAGCACAAGGGAGCAATTGCATGGAAAGTCTCTGACATTAAAGGAATTAACCCTTCATATTGTTCCCACAAGATACTTATGGAAGATGATTTTAAGCTCGTAGTACAACCACAAAGGAGATTAAACCCTAAGGTACAAGACGTTGTGAAGGACGAAATCATTAAGCTCCTGGATGCAGGATTAATTTATGCTATTTCCGATAGCCCTTGGGTTAGCCCCATTCATGTTGTGCCAAAAAAGGGAGGAATGACAGTGGTAACCAACGAAGATAATAAACTGATACCAACTAGGGCTGGAGGGTGTGTATTGACTACTGAAATTGAATGATGCCACACGAAAAGATCACTTCTTCCGTTTATTGATCGATGCTAGAAAGACTATCGGACATGAGTATTACTGCTTCTCGATGGATTCTCGTGTTATTTTCAAATTCGATTGCCCCGAGGACCAATAAAATACAACATTCACCTGCCCTTACGGAACATTCGCCTACCGAAGAATGCCTTTTGAACTATGTAATGCTCTCGCCACATTCCAATGGTGCATGACTGCTATATTCTCTGATATAGGTCAAGATTTTATGGAAGTCTTCATGGATGACTTTTCGGTTTTTGGTAACTCCTTCTCATCTTGTCTTAATAATCTATCTAAAATGCTTGCCAGATGTGAAGAAACCAACCTTGTCCTTAATTGGGAAAAATGTCATTTTATGGTTAAAGAAGGTATTGTTTTGGGGCATAAAATTTCTCAAACTAGGATTGAAGTTGACAAAGCTAAGGTAGCGTTATTTCGACTACCTTATCCGACCAACTTAAAAGGCATTAGGAGTTTTCTTGGGCATGCGGGATTTTATAGACGTTTTATAAAAGATTTTTCAAAACGCCAAACCCATGACCCAACTCCTAATGAAAGACGCTAAATTTGATTTTAACGATGATTGTAAAAAAGCCTTTGACATTTTAAAAGAAAACTAACTCTTGCCCGGTTATTATTGCTCCTGATGGGGCGATTTTGAACTCATGTGCGATGCTAGCGATTATCTTTGTAGGAGCTGTTTTAGGACAGAGGGTGGATAAGAAGTTTAAACCCATTTATTATGCTAGTAAAACCTTAAATGAGGCACAAGAGCATTATACAACCACGAAAAAGAACTCCGGCTGTAGTATATGCCTTTGATAAATTTAGGTCTTATTTAGTTATGTCAAAAACTATTGTCTACACTGACCATTCTGCTTTGAAGTACTTATTTAATAAGCAAGATGCCAAACCAAGGTTGATTAGATGGGTCCTGCTGCTGCAAGAATTTAAAATTGAAATCAAGGATAAAAAGGGAGCTGAAAATTTAGCAGCTGATCACCTTTCACGATTAGAAAACCCTGAGCTCGAAGAACTTGATACAATGACTATCAGGGACTCTTTCCCCGACGAACACCTAATGGCTGTTAGAATTAAAGATTCCAGTATAGAACCATGGTACGCATATTGTTGATACAAATAAGCCGTAAAAACGTTTATTTATATTTTACGATCTTCTAATGTTTTGTCGATAACAAAAGTAAAATCATTTTAACGAAACAAACAAAATACGTAAATGGTTTGAACTAATAGTTTTCTAACACACTTACGCTTTCACATAAAACACTAAAACAAGTATAAGTGATTTTATGATTTAGATACATATGTACAACAACTAGTGTTTAAATATTGGGTTAAACATATACTTAAACTAAGTATACTAAAATGGGTAAAAACTAAGTGTATGCTAAAATGGGTAAATACAAGTATATACTAAATGGGTAAATACTAGCAAATGGTTTTGACCCATAACCCATGGTTTTATATATACCACTTAACCAAGTTCATTGTATCCTTAAGATACATTGTATCTAGAAAGAAAACCATGGATCAACCCATAACCCATGACCCATGACCCATAACCAAAAATACCCATGGGCAAAGAGGAGCGGACCACGGATCCCTAGCTTTGTGCTAGCCGGATCCCTTGCGGTAGGGATCCGTGGAATCCGGGGAACAGTAGAGAATTTTCTCTATAAATAGTGAGCCATTTCTTTCCTTTTAGCTCACCACTTCACATTTACTCTCTCCAAGTTTTATATCTCTCTAACCTCAGATCCAAGAGATCTATGTAGTTTGTCTTTTTTTTTTGTGTGATCTTCTAGGTTCCTCTTAAAGGCAAGATCACCACTTCTTGAAGTCGAGCAAGCTCAAGTCCATGAGTTTCCATGCTTCGCCATCATCAAGACAACTGAAGTTCTCTTGTTGATAGTTATTTCCTCCTCCATAGATGTTGAAGGCATTAGTGAAGGATGCCGAATGTGTCAAGACGAAAGCATTAGTGAAAGGTGCTTATCGTTCATGTCAAGAGCATTAGTGAAGAATGCTATAGGTGTCAAGACGAAGGCATTAGTGAAGGGTGCCAAGCGTTGTGTCAAAGGCATTAGTGAAGGATGCCGAAGAATCAAATCAAGTAGCATCTGGGAAGAATGCCTAGGTCGTATAGTCGATGAGGTGCATCGTTATACTTATAAGTATTTGTTTATTTCCAAGGATGGTGATATCCTTGATGGTGTTGTAACAAGGAGAGGATCTCCTTGATATTAGGTGTTGTGTTGTGAAGGGTAGTAGTTCCTCCATAGTAATGGAACTAGGTGCTTAGCCTAGTACCTAATAAAGGGTAGGCGACGTTGTGATAGGATTAGTTCTCCTAAGGTGTGAAAGAACTCGGTGGTTAGCCTAGCATTGTATAAAGGGTAGGCGACGTTGTGTTAGGTGTGGTTCGCCTTGGTGTGAAAGAACTCGGTATTTAGCTTTGTACCGAAAAAAGGTTAAGCGACGTTGTGAAGGCTTCTCCGCCATAAGGAGTTGGTGTAGTGCTTACGAACTCGAGTAGGTGACTCGGGGAGTGGAGTAGGGCAAGGAAGGTGTCCTTGTAGCCGAACCACTATAATAACTTGTGTCGTGGTGATGTGCTTCTTACTCTTTATCTTTCATTATACGTTTATATATCTATCTATCAACGTCCAACATAAACAACCAAAAAGATTGACATAAGTCGATCTAAATATTTAAAAGGAAGTTTTAAATTGGTAAAACTATTCAACCCCCCTTCTAGTTTTCCACAATTGATAAACTTTAAAAGGAAGTTTTACTTGACGAGTCTTTGTTTTCTTACCACCACACGAAACATTAATGATAAACTTTTTGAGATACAATATATTATACTTTTAAACAAACATTGACACGAGTATTCCACGAAAACTAAAACACTTATCTTTTGAAAAACTCCTTACTTTACGATCACGATTCGAGATAAGCCGTACACTACTAGGTTGAGCCGATGACGCGTGCGTTGTACCCGTACTCCTATATCGTTGTGCGATGCCATACTATAATACTACCTTGTTCCTCCTCCCGATGCTAGTTGTGATAGTATCGATTCTTGCATTGCTTCGGACTAAGGTGAGTTCATAGCCCCATTTTTACTCTTTTAACTGTTTTATAAACTCTTTGGGGAGATACATGCTATAAACTAGAACACAAGTCTTTTCTTAAAATGCATGCTTGCATGATTATTAGTATTATAGCCTAAGTTGCACCAAAAGTCCCTTCATCATGAACCATTAATCACTTGCGAGTGAACGCAAATATCGTGGATAGTACTATGGGAATTGACGACCCCGACTCGGTTATCGGAAATAACCGTGGCGCACTATATTTGGTATCTCTATGTAATTGGCTATTACATCTTGGGGGAAATTTTATTACTTACACCAAGAATTAGGTGTATGCGGTTAGTATTGGTGTCATGAGCTTAGTGCATAATAATAATCTCTGTTTTCTATGGTGATTGACTTCGTGGCAATTGTCATCTCTTACTTGTGTTCAACTATTTACTAAACCTATGAATATCACTCAACCTTTGTGTTGATCTTTTTAAGCATGTTTATCTCAGGTATTAAAAAGGCGATAGCTAACTTTGGAGGCGCTTGGGCATTGGCATGGCATGGTCATAGATGACTCTGATTTACTTATGGGGACCATATTTTATTAATGGACCATTTTCCACAACAATTCAAACTTTGTAAACTCTATTTTATCTCAATAAATGAAATCTTTTATGAAAAAACTATTATTTTTCACTTGTGTTATGATCCAACTGAGTGGCATCCCAAAAACTTTTCCTTCCGCTGCAAACCATTTTTTGGGGGTGTTACAGTTGGTATCAGAGCCAGGTTATAGAGAACTAGGAAATTTACAAAACCTAGACTATAACCACTTTTTTTCAAAAACTTAACCCTATGACGAACACATGCCGCCAAGCTGATTGCCTCACTTATGACTCGTTGAAGTCATCTTTGATAAGATATGTGTTTTATTACTGAGAACTTAGTCTCACTATTAGCTATGATTGCCTTACTTATATGTATGATTATATAACACTGCGCTATGCCTTCTCCCCCATATAAATGAAATATTTGTTCAATCTTTTATACCAAATTTTAAAGACATTAGGGCATGTTACTAGTATAACTAAGCTAAGCATTGCAAGATTCATTGAACCTCGGATGAATATAGCCTGATCACCTATATTCAACCGAGGGACATTGGGACATAGCCCTGATCACCTATGTCCGACTCAAAGGTGAATGTTGCAATCGAAAGTAGTTATAATAGTGGTATGTCCACTTGACCTCTGATTGACTTCTAAAATGGTAAAATTTTTATGTGTGTTCATCATAAGAGTTATAAAGGTTTACTCCTACACATCACACACCGACGTCACAACATTCTCTCACTACGATACTTTTTCTCCTAAGTAGAACGCCTTTCTCATTACTACACCCTCTAAATCGACCATTTTACACTACTACCTTACGCCTCCGCGCCTACATCTTACTAGCAACGCGCATGGAGATTTGCCTGGCAGATGATGCACACTACCACTTCAAGCTAGGACACCACAGTGATCCATGTTGAAATGGACTACCTTACACCACCACTTCGCGCTCTCCGTACCTACGTTATGTATGAGATTTGTTGAGCGATAATACATAACCCGAAATGTTGCATGATGCGAGTTAGTGATTGTATTTACCATTTAGATTTGCTTAGCAGTTTACGTAGCGACTAACTAAATTTTAATTAACGCAAGACACTACTCTAGGTTTAGATTATATTTTCCGGATGCTACAATACCATGTCTGCCTGTTTTCCGTCCCATCGACTTATCGTCTTCGTCACTGGATCATTAAACCTTTATTACTGGATCATTGCAACCCACGTCTCCATAACCCCACCCTATCGTTATTCTCTCATACGTTGAGATTGAAATTGTCTCATCATCCATTGCGGTAACAACGTCACCTCTACCTCAAAACTCGTACCTAATCAATGAACCGGATTACATCTCTAGTCGTTCTAAGAACAACACACCTCAACATCTACAAAGGTAATCCCCCGCTAAACATAGATAATAAACGAACGACTAAAAGTTTTTAAAACGTACCAAGAGTCAACTTGCAACTCAAGTCATATTTTTCAAGCGGATCCCTAATCTTCCACTCATCCCTTTGAAATACCAACGGTCCCGTCCTACTACCCTCTTATGAAATAGTAAACTTCGTCTTTATCTAACGAAACCGCTTTCAAATATTTTACCGACCATTTCACGGTCATATTATGAAAAGTCTTACTATGGTGCCATTAAACCAAAAATTTTGCAACTTTACTAATACTTTGTAATCAATGACCTTACTAAAGCCTTGCCAACTATTTTCTTATAATAGGATGAATCGATTCATTACCCTACTATTGTTTTATAAAACAACAAACAATTGCGATAACAACTTATAAACTATATTACAAATTTTTCCTGCAAGTTATATTACGGTCTTATAAACTATTTTACCCTTTTAGTGAGCCGTGTTAGCCATGTCGATTTAAAACATAAAACTTGGTACTCTTACCTCACAAACTATTTTGCCTTTACCGTACTAAGTATTTTACTACCACCCTACTTCTTGAACTACGAAATCTTCTACTATTTGACAAACAATAAATTGTTTCCTTATAAGCTATTTTTACAAATCATTTCACGAGTTATTTTATAATCTAAATCGTTGTCTTACCAAAAATATCATAAAGTTAACTTCGATTTCACTACTATTCTATAAATAATAAATCGTTTCTATTGCTTTATAAGCTGTTTTAAAAATCACCTTGCCAAGTTGTTACTTTAATACCGAACCACAAATCACGATTTATTAAATTGTAAATGATAAAAATCTTTTCTTCTTACTCAATAAAGTGGTTTTACAAACTTTTCCATAGACTTTACTGCAATTTCCTTATAAACTATTTACTCCCTTGAAAAGTTTTAAAAGATAACCGACCTTTTCTTTTGAAAATAAACCAAATTTTTGGAGTAAAATAAGCTTTGTTTTGAAAACAACCAATAATAAACATTTTAATGGGAATTGCTAAGGAACAAAACTAATTCATCTTCTACAAAAGCTAAGGTATTTGAAATTATTTGAATTTGGGAAACAACTTTTGAATTGACATAAAAACCTCCAACTTAGAACTGATCCTATGTTGACGCCTAAAACTTTATTTAACGAGTTTTCATCGCAAAAGCTGAAATTCAAAGAACTTTCTTTACATACATCAAGTGCTATTTAAAATTTTAAAGACTTTATATTTTCTCATATGTACCGTTCAAATTCGAAAAGCATAACCTTAGACAACTAAACCCTACCCGTGGCTATGGGTAAATGTTATATCCTGCTAAATATCCTTGCTGCAATATATTTTCCAAATTTGAAGATTTCTCTTTAAAATCCAACAATAATACTTTCCAAAATCCCTCGTTAAAATGAGACAAAATCTTTGAAACACTAAAAGTTTTCAAGAAAATTTCCCTGTACACCGATAATTTAGAACCGGTTTTACAAAAAAATGTGTCATTTTTTTTACATCTTTTCGATTTTGAAATCTAGTCTTAGTCAAACTGGTATAGACATTTAGTCGAAAGAGAAAATTTAAAATAAATGTTTCTTCACCCTTTAAAGAAGAAAACACACAAACCCATATCGAACCTTAAGAATCAACCTATATATTTTAGAACCATTAAACACCAGAAATGGGTACGTTTTGATAAAATCATGAGAAGTTAGAAGTGCCCACACTAACAAAGCAGTGAAATCTTATAACATCAAGAATTAGAACTTTCCCTCAATGAACCTACCCCAGAAAAATCATGACTCCTCATATAGAGGATGTGCTCCTGGCACAACACCTAGGCAACCATACCCAAAGAGGAAACCCAAGAACAACCTAGGGAAAATTCAAAACTAATTCCTAATACCATCACCTCATTCCCGACACCCTATCGGTATGCGTGAAATCGAGATCCGGGACGGATCTCCTGTAAGGTGGGTAGACTATAACAACCCGTAAATTTCTGGATTATTATAATAATATTTATTATGTTAGAAAATTCAAATCAATTATTTTTCTGACAATTACCGATATTCAAGTCTAAAAACGAAAGTCATTCGTTTCCTTAAATACCGACACGCATACCGATACTTATCCACCGAGTATCTATGGGAAATTTATTATTGTCCCAGTTAAAATTTAACTATACATAAGCCTAATCCATTTTATATTCCGCATACTGCAGGTGCTTGCATACAAGACTAAAAATAAATCTTGAGATAAGAGAAAAATACACTTTTGTCAATCACTAATAATTTCTAAAGAAAACGAGAAGTTATCTCGTGAATCTAGAAACTCACGACACCGCACGCATACCGACACCAAGTTAATAACGGCAAACATTTATAATCAAAACCCAACGTAATAAACATATCATATTATTACGTTCAAGAAATCGCTCTCAAAACATAATTTCTATATTTTTCGGGTACCGGGAAGGTACGTTTACTCGAGGATTCGACAAAACACGGGGTACAGATTATACATAATTAATAAACAAAACCAAATCCTTATCCCAACCCTATGCTAGATAGCTACCATGCAAAAATATGCCTAGTCTTTTGGCCTGGATGTACAAGGTGTAATATAATTGGTGTTCTTTTTCTCATTTTCATATATGAGCACATGGCTAAAGTTTATACAATGTATCAGTAAAGCAACACGACTTATTCACTTTGCGCATGCAAAATGCTTGTACGGACGGTACAGTAACTCAGCTATCTCTTGGCCGATAACTGACTATAAGAATCCACTTTATATGGTCAAAATTGGTATCATCGTAAAATACTTGTAAGATGAGAACTATTAAATTTTGGATAAAACGATCATAATGAGAAAATGCTACACTTGTAAGCATTTTTAGTAGATCATAAATAATCATCTTAATCATATATAATTTTCTTCCTAACAAAAGGACATGAAATGACTCGTTATTGACACATTTCTATACATATACAACAATGTTGACTAGTTCCCTGAATTTCGTATGAACATATGGATAATGCAGTGTATGAGTGTATCCATAAAGCAATGCGGGTTACCACCTCACTTTATTTCTTTCTCCTTTCTTCTACATAAGGAAAACCTGTCTCTCTCTATCCCACCCTCGAAACACTCAACCTCCATTTTCATCAATATGAATAGATCCATCTCCATCTCCTTTTGAGTTTCTCTGCTTCCTCCTTCCCAAGCAAACATCACGAGAAGGCCTTGAAGATGGGGTTTGACTGAGACCTTTGCTAAACTCGTCCCTTCCCAAAGTCACGCCAAGGAAAAAGTAGTCAACTCTTCTTTCTTGATTTCCTTTACATAATCTGTCGAACCACAGGAGGAATTCACACATCCATCTTCATAAATTTCACAACCTCTTCTCCTCTCCTCCCAACTGAAGCCGCCACCAACCATCGCCATTTGCCACTGTTGTCGATGCCATACGCCTACATCACCATCATAAGGAGGTCAAGGAGGATCGATTTGGGTTTAGTTGTGATATCGGGTCGCCTAAAAAGATGTTTATTAATGGTGCGAGTCGTGTGTAGTCTGCTACGTCTCATACCCTCTCTATCTCTTCTAGTGGTTTCCTCGGGTATGTCAAACGTGTATCTATTCCTGTTTCCATTTTATTTCATTCGTTTAAAACAATTATAAATCGTCTCTATAAGTTTCGTGGAATACTAATCATGTTAAAAACAGTTTTGGAAATATTTCGTGGAAATCCATAGATAAAAACGATTTATTATACATTCGTGGAATGGAAACTCGGGTTTAAAACGTTTTGATTTAACTCGTGTGGTAAATTTGCAAATCTTGCGTTATTAACGTTTGGCCTCGCGTTTGGTTTAAATTCATTGCTCGTGTTTATGTGTTATATCGTTTTGTTGTAATAGAAATTTCCGAAAAAAGAAAACATGTAGTCAATATTAATTTACTTGAGGTAGAGATTTTTATGATAAAATTCGTATGTTTATATAGGATGAATGACGTCGTCACTTTCGGTAGAGTCTACGAAAGAAACTTTTATAATTCATTGCAAAAATCTTAATGTTTGTTTACTCATTAATTTGCTCTTGAGTTTCCTACTTGATACTGATTGCTACGTGGACCATAAGTCATAGAATTTCTTTTCTAAAAGACTTGAACTTTAATTTGGTATATATCGGATTAATATTATTGGACTTGTAATGGATTTAAGTTGTACTTAAATTTTCACTAAATAAATTATGGACTGTTGTCGGGCTATAAAGCCCGATAATTAGTAAACACATTCAACTCATTAAATTATCTAACCGGATTAATTATTATTGATATGTATTTTAATCAACGAAAAATATCAAACTTTTATCTATATATCGCCGAAGAAACTGATTTTTATGCAAACCCGATAATAAAAATGAAAGGTATAGTTTTATTCTATATAAAACCTTTCTATTTAATTTATATACTAAAACTTATGTTTCGTACAAAATATACATTTCTTAAACATTCTATTTTGGATTACCGGGTAAATGCCTAAAACTCTATCAGTTACTTGCTTATTGCTTGTTTGCTAATTGAGCCCTACTTGTTTAATTTCGTTTAAATGCTTTATTGCTTTAACGAGTGTTCTTGAGTATTGGTCAATACTTCTTAACTATTCTTTATAATGTATTGGAATATACATTACGCTTTGGTGTGAGTTATATTTGGCGTGAGTTACTTGACGAGTCTTTGTTTTCTTACCACCACACGAAACATTAATGATAAACTTTTTGAGATACAATATATTATACTTTTAAACAAACATTGACACGAGTATTCCACGAAAACTAAAACACTTATCTTTTGAAAAACTCCTTACTTTACGATACGCATTCTGAGATAAGCCGTACACTACTAGGTTGAGCCGATGACGTGCCGTTGTACCCGTATTCTATATCGTTGTGCGATGCCACACTATAATACTACCTTGTTCCTCCTCCCGATGCTAGTTGTGATAGTTTCGATTCTTGCATTGCCGGACTAAGGTGAGTTCATAGCCCCACTTTTACTCTTTTAACTGTTTTATAAACTCTTTGGGGAGATACATGCTATAAACTAGAACACAAGTCTTTTCTTAAAATGCATGCTTGCATGATTATTATTATTATAGCCTAAGTTGCCTGCCAAAAGTCCCTTCATCATGAACCATTAATCACTTGCGAGTGAACGCAAATATCGTGGATAGTACAATGGGAATTGACGACCCGACTTCGGTTATCGTAAATAACCGGGCGCACTATATTTGGTATCTCTATGTAATTGGCTATTACATCTTGGGGGGCAATTTTATTACTTACACCAGTAATTAGGTGTATGCAGTTAGTATTGGTGTCATGAGCTTAGTGCATAATAATAATCTCTGTTTTCTATGGTGATTGACTTCGTGGCAATTGTCATCTCTTACTTGTGTTCAACTATTTACTAAACCTATGAATATCACTCAACCTTTGTGTTGATCTTTTTAAGCATGTTTATCTCAGGTATTAAAAAGGCGATAGCTAACTTTGGAGGCGCTTGGGCATTGGCATGGCATGGTCATAGATGACTCTGATTTACTTATGGGGACCATATTTTATTAATGGACCATTTTCCACAACAATTCAAACTTTGTAAACTCTATTTTATCTCAATAAATGAAATCTTTTATGAAAAAACTATTATTTTTCACTTGTGTTATGATCCAACTGAGTGGCATCCCAAAAACTTTTCCTTCCACTGCAAACCATTTTTTGGGGGTGTTACAACAAGAACGGGTGCTATTTCAAAAATTCATGGAGAAAATTCAACAACTCGGCATTAATATTCCTCTCGTTGAAGCCTTGGAGCAAATGCCGAAATATGCCAAATTTATGAAAGATCTCCTTACCCATAGAAGACTCTCTGACCGGACACATATTACTTTAAACCAAAGATGCTCTGCAGCCCTTTTAAAAAATATGCCTCTCAAAGAAGAAGATCCAGGGAGTTTCACTTTACCCTGCACTATCGCGGGAATTTTATTCAACAAAGCCCTTGCCGACCTAGGGGCAAGCATTAGTCTTATGCCATTCTCTCTTTATTCACATTTGGAATTAGGAGAGCTAAAACCAACTAGAATGTGTATCGAGCTGGCTAATAAATCTACTCAATATCCTAAGCGGATAGCTGAAAATGTTCTTGTAATGATCGATAAATTTGTCTTCCCGGTCGACTTCGTGGTTATGGATATGGAAGAGGATGATATCCCTATTTTGCTCGGAAGACCCTTTCTTGCTACAACACGCTATGATTGATGTCTTCAACAAAAAATTTTCATTGAAAATTGGCAATGACAAGATTATTTTCGACCCGGAAAAATCCATGAGATATGCTTCTTTCACCGATGACAACCTTGATGATCTCGACCTTATCGAAACTAACACTCGAAACATGCCCGGGAATGTTTTCTTCACGATCCTCTGAGATCATTAAAATTCGATGATAATGATGGGATATCTAGCGACGAAGAAAGCGAAACAGAGGAACCCACCAAGAACAATCAAACAAGTATGTTCAAAAACCCCGGAGGAAGCTAATGCTCCCCCGAAACTTAAGGAGTTACCTCCTCATTTAGAATATGCATTTATCGATGGAGATAAAAATTGTCCTGTTGTGATCTCTTCTCTGTTATCTGGTGAAGAAAAGGAGTCATTACTACAGGTTTTAAGCAAGCACAAGGGAGCAATTGCATGGAAAGTCTCTGACATTAAAGGAATTAACCCTTCATATTGTTCCCACAAGATACTTATGGAAGATGATTTTAAGCTCGTAGTACAACCACAAAGGAGATTAAACCCTAAGGTACAAGGCGTTGTGAAGGGACGAAATCATTAAGCTCTGGATGCGGGATTAATTTATGCTATTTCCGATAGCCCTTGGGTTAGCCCCATTCATGTTGTGCCAAAAAGGGAGGAATGACAGTGGTAACCAACGAAGATAATGAACTGATACCAACTAGGGCGGTGATGGTGGAGGGTGTGTATTGACTACGGAAATTGAATGATGCCACCGAAAAGATCACTTCCCTCTTCCGTTTATTGATCGATGCTAGAAAGACTATCGGACATGAGTATTACGCTTCCTCGATGGATTCTCGGGTTATTTTCAAATTCGATTGCCCCGAGGACCAATAAAATACAACATTCACCTGCCCTTACGGAACATTCGCCTACCGAAGAATGCCTTTTGAACTATGTAATGCTCTCGCCACATTCCAACGGTGCATGACTGCTATATTCTCTGATATAGGTCAAGATTTTATGGAAGTCTTCATGGATGACTTTTCGGTTTTTGGTAACTCCTTCTCATCTTGTCTTAATAATCTATCTAAAATGCTTGCCAGATGTGAAGAAACCAACCTTGTCCTTAATTGGGAAAAATGTCATTTTATGGTTAAAGAAGGTATTGTTTTGGGGCATAAAATTTCTCAAACTAGGATTGAAGTTGACAAAGCTAAGGTAGACGTTATTTCTCGACTACCTTATCCGACCAACTTAAAAGGCATTAGGAGTTTTCTTGGGCATGCGGGATTTTATAGACGTTTTATAAAAGATTTTTCAAAACGCCAAACCCATGACCCAACTCCTAATGAAAGACGCTAAATTTGATTTTAACGATGATTGTAAAAAAGCCTTTGACATTTTAAAAGAAAAACTAACTACTGCCCCGGTTATTATTGCTCCCGTGGGGCGATTTTGAACTCATGTGCGATGCTAGCGATTATCTTTGTAGGAGTGTTTTAGGACAGAGGGTGGATAAGAAGTTTAAACCCATTTATTATGCTAGTAAAACCTTAAATGAGGCACAAGAGCATTATACAACCACTGAAAAAGAACTCCGGTCGTAGTATATGCCTTTGATAAATTTAGGTCTTATTTAGTTATGTCAAAAACTATTGTCTACACGACCATTACGCTTTGAAGTACTTATTTAATAAGCAAGATGCCAAACCAAGGTTGATTAGATGGGTCCTGCTGCTGCAAGAATTTAAAATTGAAATCAAGGATAAAAAGGGAGCTGAAAATTTAGCAGCTGATCACCTTTCACGATTAGAAAACCCTGAGCTCGAAGAACTTGATACAATGACTATCAGGGACTCTTTCCCCGACGAACACCTAATGGCTGTTAGAATTAAAGATTCCAGTATAGAACCATGGTACGCATATTGTTGATACAAATAAGCCGTAAAAACGTTTATTTATATTTTACGATCTTCTAATGTTTTGTCGATAACAAAAGTAAAATCATTTTAACGAAACAAACAAAATACGTAAATGGTTTGAACTAATAGTTTTCTAACACACTTACGCTTTCACATAAAACACTAAAACAAGTATAAGTGATTTTATGATTTAGATACATATGTACAACAACTAGTGTTTAAATATTGGGTTAAACATATACTTAAACTAAGTATACTAAAATGGGTAAAAACTAAGTGTATGCTAAAATGGGTAAATACAAGTATATACTAAATGGGTAAATACTAGCAAATGGTTTTGACCCATAACCCATGGTTTTATATATACCACTTAACCAAGTTCATTGTATCCTTAAGATACATTGTATCTAGAAAGAAAACCATGGATCAACCCATAACCCATGACCCATGACCCATAACCAAAAATACCCATGGGCAAAGAGAGCGGACCACGGATCCCTAGCTTTGTGCTAGCCGGATCCCTTGCGGTAGGGATCCGTGGAATCCGGGGAACAGTAGAGAATTTTCTCTATAAATAGTGAGCCATTTCTTTCCTTTTAGCTCACCACTTCACATTTACTCTCTCCAAGTTTTATATCTCTCTAACCTCAGATCCAAGAGATCTATGTAGTTTGTCTTTTTTTTTGTGTGATCTTCTAGGTTCCTCTTAAAGGCAAGATCACCACTTCTTGAAGTCGAGCAAGCTCAAGTCCATGAGTTTCCATGCTTCGCCATCATCAAGACAACTGAAGTTCTCTTGTTGATAGTTATTTCCTCCTCCATAGATGTTGAAGGCATTAGTGAAGGATGCCGAATGTGTCAAGACGAAAGCATTAGTGAAAGGTGCTTATCGTTCATGTCAAGAGCATTAGTGAAGAATGCTATAGGTGTCAAGACGAAGGCATTAGTGAAGGGTGCCAAGCGTTGTGTCAAAGGCATTAGTGAAGGATGCCGAAGAATCAAATCAAGTAGCATCTGGGAAGAATGCCTAGGTCGTATAGTCGATGAGGTGCATCGTTATACTTATAAGTATTTGTTTATTTCCAAGGATGGTGATATCCTTGATGGTGTTGTAACAAGGAGAGGATCTCCTTGATATTAGGTGTTGTGTTGTGAAGGGTAGTAGTTCCTCCATAGTAATGGAACTAGGTGCTTAGCCTAGTACCTAATAAAGGGTAGGCGACGTTGTGATAGGATTAGTTCTCCTAAGGTGTGAAAGAACTCGGTGGTTAGCCTAGCACTGTATAAAGGGTAGGCGACGTTGTGTTAGGTGTGGTTCGCCTTGGTGTGAAAGAACTCGGTATTTAGCTTTGTACCGAAAAAAGGTTAAGCGACGTTGTGAAGGCTTCTCCGCCATAAGGAGTTGGTGTAGTGCTTACGAACTCTCGAGTAGGTGACTCGGGGAGTGGAGTAGGGCAAGGAAGGTGTCCTTGTAGCCGAACCACTATAATAACTTGTGTCGTGGTGATGTGCTTCTTACTCTTTATCTTTCATTATACGTTTATATATCTATCTATCAACGTCCAACATAAACAACCAAAAAGATTGACATAAGTCGATCTAAATATTTAAAAGGAAGTTTTAAATTGGTAAAACTATTCAACCCCCCTTCTAGTTTTCCACAATTGATAAACTTTAAAAGGAAGTTTTACTTGACGAGTCTTTGTTTTCTTACCACCACACGAAACATTAATGATAAACTTTTTGAGATACAATATATTATACTTTTAAACAAACATTGACACGAGTATTCCACGAAAACTAAAACACTTATCTTTTGAAAAACTCCTTACTTTACGATACGCATTCTGAGATAAGCCGTACACTACTAGGTTGAGCCGATGACGTGCCGTTGTACCCGTACTCCTATATCGTTGTGCGATGCCATACTATAATACTACCTTGTTCCTCCTCCCGATGCTAGTTGTGATAGTTTCGATTCTTGCATTGCTTCGGACTAAGGTGAGTTCATAGCCCCACTTTTACTCATTTAACTGTTTTATAAACTCTTTGGGGAGATACATGCTATAAACTAGAACACAAGTCTTTTCTTAAAATGCATGCTTGCATGATTATTATTATTATAGCCTAAGTTGCTTGCCAAAAGTCCCCTTCATCATGAACCATTAATCACTTGCAGTGAACGCGAAATATCGTGGATAGTACTATGGGAATTGACGACCCACTTCGGTTATCGGAAATAACCGGGCGCACTATATTTGGTATCTCTATGTAATTGGCTATTACATCTTGGGGGCAATTTTATTACTTACACCCGTAATTAGGTGTATGCAGTTAGTATTGGTGTCATGAGCTTAGTGCATAATAATAATCTCTGTTTTCTATGGTGATTGACTTCGTGGCAATTGTCATCTCTTACTTGTGTTCAACTATTTACTAAATCTATGAATATCACTCAACCTTTGTGTTGATCTTTTTAAGCATGTTTATCTCAGTATTAAAAAGGCGATAGCTAACTTTGGAGGCGCTTGGGCATTGGCATGGCATGGTCATAGATGACTCTGATTTACTTATGGGGACCATATTTTATTAATGGACCATTTTCCACAACAATTCAAACTTTGTAAACTCTATTTTATCTCAATAAATGAAATTTTTATGAAAAACTATTATTTTCACTTGTGTTATGATCCAAGAGTGGCATCCCAAAACTTTTCCTTCCGCGCAAACCATTTTTTGGGGTGTTACGGTTGGTATCGAGAGTTATAGAGAACTAGGAAATTTACAAAACCTAGACTATAACCACTTTTTTCAAAAACTTAACCCTATGACGAACACATGCCGCCAAGTGATTGCCTCACTTATGACTCGTTGAAGTCATCTTTGATAAGATATGTGTTTTATTACTGAGAACTTAGTCTCACTATTAGCTATGATTGCCTTACTTATATGTATGATTATATAACACTGCGCTATGCCTTCTCCCCCATATAAATGAAATATTTGTTCAATCTTTTATACCAAATTTTAAAGACATTAGGGCATGTTACTAGTATAACTAAGCTAAGCATTGCAAGATTCATTGAACCTCGGGTGAATATAGCTTGATCACCTATATTCAACCAGGGACAGTGGGACATAGCCTGATCACCTATGTCCGACTCAAAGGTGAATGTTGCAATACTGAAAGTAGTTATAATAGTGGTATGTCCACTTGACCTCCTGATTGACTTCTAAAAATGGTAAAATTTTTATGTGTGTTCATCATAAGAGTTATAAAGGTTTACTCCTACACATCACACACCGACGTCACAACATTCTCTCACTACGATACTTTTTCTCCTAAGTAGAACGCCTTTCTCATTACTACACCCTCTAAATCGACCATTTTACACTACTACCTTACGCCTCCGCGTCTACATCTTACTAGCAACGTGCATGGAGATTTGCCTGGCAGATGATGCACACTACCACTTCAAGCTAGGACACCACAGTGATCCATGTTGAAATGGACTACCTTACACCACCACTTCGCGCCCTCCATACCTACGTTATGTATGAGATTTGTTGAGCAGATAATACATAACCGACGAAATGTTGCATGATGCGAGTTAGTGATTGTATTTACCATTTAGATTTGCTTAGCAGTTTACGCGCGACTAACTAAATTTTAATTAACGCAAGACACTACTCTAGGTTTAGATTATATTTTCCGGATGCTACAATACCATGTCTGCTGTTTTCCCGTCCCATCGACTTATCGTCTTCGTCACTGGATCATTAAACCTTTATTACTGGATCATTGCAACCCACGTCTCCATAACCCCACCCTATCGTTATTCTCTCATACGTTGAGATTGAAATTGTCTCATCATCCATTGCGGTAACAACGTCACCTCTACCTCAAAACTCGTACCTAATCAATGAACCGGATTACATCTCTAGTCGTTCTAAGAACAACACACCTCAACATCTACAAAGGTAATCCCCCGCTAAACATAGATAATAAACGAACGATTAAAAGTTTTTAAAACGTACCAAGAGTCAACTTGCAACTCAAGTCATATTTTTCTGAACGGATCCCTAATCTTCCACTCATCCCTTTGAAATACCACGGTCGTCCTACTACCCTCTTATGAAATAGTAAACTTCGTCTTTATCTAGCAAACCGCTTTCAAATATTTTACCGACCATTTCACGGTCATATTATGAAAAGTCTTACTATGGTGCCATTAAACCAAAAATTTTGCAACTTTACTAATACTTTGTAATCAATGACCTTACTAAAGCCTTGCCAACTATTTTCTTATAATAGGATGAATCGATTCATTACCCTACTATTGTTTTATAAAACAACAAACAATTGCGATAACAACTTATAAACTATATTACAAATTTTTCCTGCAAGTTATATTACGGTCTTATAAACTATTTTACCCTTTTAGTGAACTGTGTTAGCCACTGTCTGATTTAAAAACATAAAACTTGGTACTCTTACCTCACAAACTATTTTGCCTTTACCGTACTAAGTATTTTACTACCACCCTACTTCTTGAACTACGAAATCTTCTACTATTTGACAAACAATAAATTGTTTCCTTATAAGCTATTTTTACAAATCATTTCACGAGTTATTTTATAATCTAAATCGTTGTCTTACCAAAAATATCATAAAGTTAACTTCGATTTCACTACTATTCTATAAATAATAAATCGTTTCTATTGCTTTATAAGCTGTTTTAAAAATCACCTTGCCAAGTTGTTACTTTAATACCGAACCACAAATCACGATTTATTAAATTGTAAATGATAAAAATCTTTTCTTCTTACTCAATAAAGTGGTTTTACAAACTTTTCCATAGACTTTACTGCAATTTCCTTATAAACTATTTACTCCCTTGAAAAGTTTTAAAAGATAACCGACCTTTTCTTTTGAAAATAAACCAAATTTTTGGAGTAAAATAAGCGCTTTGTTTTGAAAACAACCAATAATAAACATTTTAATGGGAATTGCTAAGGAACAAAACTAATTCATCTTCTACAAAAGCTAAGGTATTTGAAATTATTTGAATTTGGGAAACAACTTTTGAATTGACATAAAAACCTCCAACTTAGAACTGATCCTATGTTGACGCCTAAAACTTTATTTAACGAGTTTTCATCGCAAAAGCTGAAATTCAGCAACTTTCTTTACATACATCAAGTGCTATTTAAAATTTTAAAGACTTTATATTTTCTCATATGTACCGTTCAAATTCGAAAAGCATAACCTTAGACAACTAAACCCTACCCGTGGCTATGGGTAAATGTTATATCCTGCTAAATATCCTTGCTGCAATATATTTTCCAAATTTGAAGATTTCTCTTTAAAATCCAACAATAATACTTTCCAAAATCCCTCGTTAAAATGAGACAAAATCTTTGAAACACTAAAAGTTTCGCAAAAATTTCCCTGTACACCCCATAATTTAGAACCGGTTTTACAATTTAAAAAAAAAATGTGTCATTTTTTACATCTTTCGATTTTGAAATCTAGTCTTAGTCAAACTGGTATAGACATTTAGTCGAAAGAGAAAATTTAAAATAAATGTTTCTTCACCCTTTAAAGAAGAAAACACACAAACCCATATCGAACCTTAAGAATCAACCTATATATTTTAGAACCATTAAACACCGGAAGTGGTAATGCGTTTTGATAAAATCATGAGAAGTTAGAAGTGCCCACACTAACAAAGCAGTGAAATCTTATAACATCAAGAATTAGAACTTTCCCTCAATGAACCTACCCCAGAAAAATCATGACTCCTCATATAGAGGATGTGCTCCTGGCACAACACCTAGGCAACCATACCCAAAGAGGAAACCCAATAACAACCTAGGGAAAATTCAAAACTAATTCCAAATACCATCACCTCATTCCCGACACCCTATCGGGTAACGTAAACTGAGATCCGGGACGGATCTCCTGTAAGATGGGTAGACTATAACAACCCGTAAATTTCCGGATTATTATAATAATATTTATTATGTTAGAAAATTCAAATCAATTATTTTTCTGACAATTACCGATATTCAAGTCTAAAAACGAAAGTCATTCGTTTCCTTAAATACCCGACACCGCACACACGATACTTATCCACTGAGTATCTATGGGAAATTTATTATTGTCCCAGTTAAAATTTAACTATACATAAGCCTAATCCATTTTCTATTCCGCATCTGCAGGTGATTTGCATACAAGACTAAAAATAAATCGAGATAAGAGAAAAATACACTTTTGTCAATCACTAATAATTTCTGAAAGAAAGCGAGAAGTTATCTCGTGAATCTAGAAACTCACGACACCGCACGCATACCGACACCAAGTTAATAACGGCAAACATTTATAATCAAAACCCAACGTAATAAACATATCATATTATTACGTTCAAGAAATCGTCTCCGAAAACATAATTTCTATATTTTTCGGGTACCAGGAAGGTACGTTTACTCGAGGATTCGACAAAACACGGGGTACAGATTATACATAATTAATAAACAAAACCAAATCCTTATCCCAACCCTATGCTAGATAGCTACCATGCAAAAATATGCCTAGTCTTTTGGCCTGGATGTACAAGGTGTAATATAATTGGTGTTCTTTTTCTCATTTTCATATATGAGCACATGGCTAAAGTTTATACAATGTATCAGTAAAGCAACGCGACTTATTCACTTTGCGCATGCAAAATGCTTGTACGGACGGTACAGTAACTCAGCTATCTCTTAGCCGATAACTGACTATAAGAATCCACTTTATATGGTCAAAATTGGTATCATCGTAAAATACTTGTAAGATGAGAACTATTAAATTTTGGATAAAACGATCATAATGAGAAACTGCTACACTTGTAAGCATTTTTAGTAGATCATAAATAATCATCTTAATCATATATAATTTTCTTCCTAACAAAAGGACATGAAATGACTCGTTATTGACACATTTCTATACATATACAACAATGTTGACTAGTTCCCTGAATTTCGTATGAACATATGGATAATGCAGTGTATGAGTGTATCCATAAAGCAATGCGGGTTACCACCTCACTTTATTTCTTTCTCCTTTCTTCTACATAAGGAAAACCTGTCTCTCTCTATCCCACCCTCGAAACACTCAACCTCCATTTTCATCAATATGAATAGATCCATCTCCATCTCCTTTTGAGTTTCTCTGCTTCCTCCTTCCCAAGCAAACATCACGAGAAGGCCTTGAAGATGGGGTTTGGTGAGACCTTTGCTAAACTCGTCCCTTCCCAAAGTCACGCCAAGGAAAAAGTAGTCAACTCTTCTTTCTTGATTTCCTTTACATAATCTGCCGAACCACGGGAGGAATTCACACATCCATCTTCATAAATTTCACAACCTCTTCTCCTCTCCTCCCAACTGAAGCCGCCACCAACCATCGCCATTTGCCATCGTTGTCGATGCCATACCTACATCACCATCATAAGGAGGTCAAGGAGGATCGATTTGGGTTTAGTTGTGATATCGGGTAAGCCTAAAAGGATGTTTATTAATGGTCCGAGTCGTGTGTGTAGTTCACGTCTCATACCCTCTCTATCTCTTCTAGTGGTTTCCTCGGGTATGTCAAGCGTGTATCTATTCTGTTTCCATTTTATTTCATTCGTTTAAAACAATTATAAATCGTCTCTATAAGTTTCGTGGAATACTAATCATGTTAAAAACAGTTTTGGAAATATTTCGTGGAAATCCATAGATAAAAACGATTTATTATACATTCGTGGAATGGAAACTCAGGTTTAAAAACGTTTTGATTTAACTCGTGTGGTAAATTTGCAAATCTTGCGTTATTAACGTTTGGCCTCGCGTTTGGTTTAAATTCATTGCTCGTGTTTATGTGTTATATCGTTTTGTTGTAATAGAAATTTCCGAAAAAAGAAAACATGTAGTCAATATTAATTTACTTGAGGTAGAGATTTTTATGATAAAATTCGTATGTTTATATAGGATGAATGACGTCGTCACTTTCGGTAGAGTCTACTTAAAGAAACTTTTATAATTCATTGCAAAAATCTTAATGTTTGTTTACTCATTAATTTGCTCTTGAGTTTCCTACTTGATCTTGATTGCTACGTGGACCATAAGTCATAGAATTTCTTTTCTAAAAGACTTGAACTTTAATTTGGTATATATCGGATTAATATTATTGGACTTGTAATGGATTTAAGTTGTACTTAAATTTTCACTAAATAAATTATGGACTGTTGTCGGGCTATAAAGCCCGATAATTAGTAAACACATTCAACTCATTAAATTATCTAACCGGATTAATTATTATTGATATGTATTTTAATCAACGAAAAATATCAAACTTTTATGTATATATCGCCGAAGAAACTGATTTTTATGCAAACCCGATAATAAAAATGAAAAGTATAGTTTTATTCTATATAAAACCTTTCTATTTAATTTATATACTAAAACTTATGTTTCGTACAAAATATACATTTCTTAAACATTCTATTTTGGATTACCGGGTAAATGCCTAAAACTCTATCAGTTACTTGCTTATTGCTTGTTTGCTAATTGAGCCCTACTTGTTTAATTTCGTTTAAATGCTTTATTGCTTTAACGAGTGTTCTTGAGTATTGGTCAATACTTCTTAACTATTCTTTATAATGTATTGGAATATACATTACGCTTTGGTGTGAGTTATATTTGGCGTGAGTTACTTGACGAGTCTTTGTTTTCTTACCACCACACGAAACATTAATGATAAACTTTTTGAGATACAATATATTATACTTTTAAACAAACATTGACACGAGTATTCCACGAAAACTAAAACACTTATCTTTTGAAAAACTCCTTACTTTACGATACGCATTCTGAGATAAGCCGTACACTACTAGGTTGAGCCGATGACGTGCCGTTGTACCCGTACTCCTATATCGTTGTGCGATGCCACACTATAATACTACCTTGTTCCTCCTCCCGATGCTAGTTGTGATAGTTTCGATTCTTGCATTGCTTCGGACTAAGGTGAGTTCATAGCCCCACTTTTACTCATTTAACTGTTTTATAAACTCTTTGGGGGAGATACATGCTATAAACTAGAACACAAGTCTTTTCTTAAAATGCATGCTTGCATGATTATTATTATTATAGCCTAAGTTGCCTGCCAAAAGTCCCCTTCATCATGAACCATTAATCACTTGCGAGTGAACGCAAATATCGTGGATAGTACTATGGGAATTGACGACCCCGACTCGGTTATCATAAATAACCGGGGCGCACTATATTTGGTATCTCTATGTAATTGGCTATTACATCTTGGGGAGCAATTTTATTACTTACACCAGTAATTAGGTGTATGCAGTTAGTATTGGTGTCATGAGCTTAGTGCATAATAATAATCTCTGTTTTCTATGGTGATTGACTTCGTGGCAATTGTCATCTCTTACTTGTGTTCAACTATTTACTAAACCTATGAATATCACTCAACCTTTGTGTTGATCTTTTTAAGCATGTTTATCTCAGGTATTAATAAGGCGATAGCTAACTTTGAGGCTTGGGCATTGGCATGGCATGGTCATAGATGACTCTGATTTACTTATGGGGACCATATTTTATTAATGGACCATTTTCCACAACAATTCAAACTTTGTAAACTCTATTTTATCTCAATAAATGAAATCTTTTATGAAAAAACTATTATTTTTCACTTGTGTTATGATCCAACTGAGTGGCATCCCAAAAACTTTTCCTTCCGCTGCAAACCATTTTTTGGGGGTGTTACAACAAGAACGGGTGCTATTTCAAAAATTCATGGAGAAAATTCAACAACTCGGCATTAATATTCCTCTCGTTGAAGCCTTGGAGCAAATGCCGAAATATGCCAAATTTATGAAAGATCTCCTTACCCATAGAAGACTCTCTGACCGGACACATATTACTTTAAACCAAAGATGCTCTGCAGCCCTTTTAAAAAATATGCCTCTCAAAGAAGAAGATCCAGGGAGTTTCATTTTACCCTGCACTATCTGGGAATTTTATTCAACAAAGCCCTTGCCGACCTAGGGGCAAGCATTAGTCTTATGCCATTCTCTCTTTATTCACATTTGGAATTAGGAGAGCTAAAACCAACTAGAATGTGTATCGAGCTGGCTAATAAATCTACTCAATATCCTAAGCGGATAGCTGAAAATGTTCTTGTAATGATCGATAAATTTGTCTTCCCGGTCGACTTCGTGGTTCTGGATATGGAAGAGGATGATATCCCTATTTTGCTCGGAAGACCCTTTCTTGCTACAACACGCTATGATTGATGTCTTCAACAAAAAATTTTCATTGAAAATTGGCAATGACAAGATTATTTTCGACCTGGAAAAATCCATGAGATATGCTTCTTTCACCGATGACAACCTTGATGATCTCGACCTTATCGAAGCCAACACTCAGAAACATGCCGGGAATGTTTTCTTCCGATCCTCTCGAGATCATTAAAATTCGATGATAATGATGGGATATCTAGCGACGAAGAAAGCGAAACAGAGGAACTGACCAAGAACAATCAAACAAGATGTTCAAGAAAACCGGAGGAAGCTAATGCTCCCCCGAAACTTAAGGAGTTACCTCCTCATTTAGAATATGCATTTATCGATGGAGATAAAAATTGTCCTGTTGTGATCTCTTCTCTCGTTATCGGTGAAGAAAAGGAGTCATTACTACGTGTTTTAAGCAAGCACAAGGGAGCAATTGCATGGAAAGTCTCTGACATTAAAGGAATTAACCCTTCATATTGTTCCCACAAGATACTTATGGAAGATGATTTTAAGCTCGTAGTACAACCACAAAGGAGATTAAACCCTAAGGTACAAGACGTTGTGAATGACGAAATCATTAAGCTCTCGGATGCGGGATTAATTTATGCTATTTCCGATAGCCCTTGGGTTAGCCCCATTCATGTTGTGCCAAAAAGGGAGGAATGACAGTGGTAACCAACGAAGATAATAAACTGATACCAACTAGGACAATGATGGCGGAGGTGTGTATTGACTACTGAAATTGAATGATGCCACACGAAAAGATCACTTCCTCTTCCGCTTATTGATCGATGCTAGAAAGACTATCCGGACATGAGTATTACTGCTTCCTCGATGGATTCTCGTGTTATTTTCAAATTCGATTGCCCCCGAGGACCAATAAAATACAACATTCACCGCCTTACGAACATTCGCCACCGAAGAATGCCTTTTGAACTATGTAATGCTCTCCACATTCCAACGGTGCATGACCGCTATATTCTCTCGATATAGGTCAAGATTTTATGGAAGTCTTCATGGATGACTTTTCGGGTTTTGGTAACTCCTTCTCATCTTGTCTTAATAATCTATCTAAAATGCTTGCCAGATGTGAAGAAACCAACCTTGTCCTTAATTGGGAAAAATGTCATTTTATGGTTAAAGAAGGTATTGTTTTGGGGCATAAAATTTCTCAAACTAGGATTGAAGTTGACAAAGCTAAGGTAGACGTTATTTGTCGACTACCTTATCCGACCAACTTAAAAGGCATTAGGAGTTTTCTTGGGCATGCGGGATTTTATAGACGTTTTATAAAAGATTTTTCAAAACGCCAAACCCATGACCCAACTCCTAATGAAAGACGCTAAATTTGATTTTAACGATGATTGTAAAAAAGCCTTTGACATTTTAAAAGAAAAACTAACTACGCCTGGTTATTATTGCTCGACATTTGTGGGGCGATTTTGAACTCATGTGCGATGCTAGCGATTATGTTGTAGGAGCTGTTTTAGGACAGAGGGTGGATAAGAAGTTTAAACCCATTTATTATGCTAGTAAAACCTTAAATGAGGCACAAGAGCATTATACAACCACTGAAAAAGATCTCCTGGATGTAGTATATACCTTTGATAAATTTAGGTCTTATTTAGTTATGTCAAAAACTATTGTCTACACGACCATTCTCGCTTTGAAGTACTTATTTAATAAGCAAGATGCCAAACCAAGGTTGATTAGATGGGTCCCTGCCGCCGCAAGAATTTAAAATTGAAATCAAGGATAAAAGGAGTGAAAATTTAGCAAATTGATCACCTTTCACGATTAGAAAACCCCGAGCTCAAGAACTTGATACAATGACTATCGGGGACTCTTTCCCGAACGAACACCTAATGGCTGTTAGAATTAAAGATTCCAGTATAGAACCATGGTACGCATATTGTTGATACAAATAAGCCGTAAAAACGTTTATTTATATTTTACGATCTTCTAATGTTTTGTCGATAACAAAAGTAAAATCATTTTAATGAAACAAACAAAATAATGAAATGGTTTGAACTAATAGTTTTCTAACACACTTACGCTTTCACATAAAACACTAAAACAAGTATAAGTGATTTTATGATTTAGATACATATGTACAACAACTAGTGTTTACATATTGGGTTAAACATATACTTAAACTAAGTATACTAAAATGAGTAAAAACTAAGTGTATGCTAAAATGGGTAAATACAAGTATATACTAAATGGGTAAATACTAGCAAATGGTTTTGACCCATAACCCATGGTTTTATATATACCACTTAACCAAGTTCATTGTATCCTTAAGATACATTGTATCTAGAAAGAAAACCATGGATCAACCCATAACCCATGACCCATGACCCATAACCAAAAATACCCATGGGCAAAGAGGAGCGGACCACGGATCCCTAGCTTTGTGCTAGCGGATCCCTTCGGTAGGGATCCGTGGAATCCGGGAACAAGAGAGAATTTTCTCTATAAATAGTGAGCCATTTCTTTCCTTTTAGCTCACCACTTCACATTTACTCTCTCCAAGTTTTATATCTCTCTAACCTCAGATCCAAGAGATCTATGTAGTTTGTCTTTTTTTTTGTGTGATCTTCTAGGTTCCTCTTAAAGGCAAGATCACCACTTCTTGAAGTCGAGCAAGCTCAAGTCCATGAGTTTCCATGCTTCGCCATCATCAAGACAACTGAAGTTCTCTTGTTGATAGTTATTTCCTCCTCCATAGATGTTGAAGGCATTAGTGAAGGATGCCGAATGTGTCAAGACGAAAGCATTAGTGAAAGGTGCTTATCGTTCATGTCAAGAGCATTAGTGAAGAATGCTATAGGTGTCAAGACGAAGGCATTAGTGAAGGGTGCCAAGCGTTGTGTCAAAGGCATTAGTGAAGGATGTCAAAGAATCAAATCAAGTAGCATCCGAAGAATGCCTAGGTCGTATAGTCGATGAGGTGCATCGTTATACTTATAAGTATTTGTTTATTTCCAAGGATGGTGATATCCTTGATGGTGTTGTAACAAGGAGAGGATCTCCTTGATATTAGGTGTTGTGTTGTGAAGGGTAGTAGTTCCTCCATAGTAATGGAACTAGGTGCTTAGCCTAGTACCTAATAAAGGGTAGGCGACGTTGTGATAGGATTAGTTCTCCTAAGGTGTGAAAGAACTCGGTGGTTAGCCTAGCACAGTATAAAGGGTAGGCGACGTTGTGTTAGGTGTGGTTCGCCTTGGTGTGAAAGAACTCGGTATTTAGCTTTGTACCGAAAATAGGTTAAGCGACGTTGTAGAAGGCTTCTCCGCCATAAGGAGTTGGTGTAGTGCTTACGAACTCTCGAGTAGGTGACTCGGGAGTGGAGTAGGGCAAGGAAGGTGTCCTTGTAGCCGAACCACTATAATAACTTGTGTCGTGGTGATGTGCTTCTTACTCTTTATCTTTCATTATACGTTTATATATCTATCTATCAACGTCCAACATAAACAACCAAAAGATTGACATAAGTCGATCTAAATATTTAAAAGGAAGTTTTAAATTGGTAAAACTATTCAACCCCCTTCCAGTTTTCCACAATTGGTATGAGCTTCACACCAAGTTTTTTTGTATATTGTACTTTGAAAACTTGATACGATCCGTGTATGTTTGAAAACTACAAAGAAGGGAATTTCTTAAAACAAAAAGTCATGTTTTTAGAAATCATCATATGTTGGATAGTGATAGATCATTCTAACATTTTCCTTTGAGAAGTCTTCATACTAGGATTTGTGTATGTTAGAAGATCATGAAGTATTTCAGCCTATGGTTTCTAAAACCATAAAAAGGGAATATAGCAAAGGATTGGGGTATCTTAGAAGATCATGAAGTATTTCGCGTCTATGGTTTCTAAAATCATAAAAAGGGGATATAGCAAAGGTATATTTTCTTAGTTACATTTTTTTTTCAAAAACGTGCTAAATTGCTTGTGGACAAAATGGTCATATATGCTTCTATCTTATAATAAGCATAATATGAAAAGTGTTTTAGTGATTTTTTTTGAAGTTTTGTTGTTAGATATCTTGTTAATCAAGCTTGAATAAAGGTAAAATGGGTAATATAACTTCACTAAAAAGTCTACAAAGACTAAACCATTTCGTCGGGTCAAAACGCATTTTTGTAATTTGTCGAGATCCGCGGATCCCTCAGTTACACAGACGGATCCTCAAGCAAGGGATCCGTGGGATCCGTGGTACGTAAGACAGCTTTTTGTCCAATTTCAAAAATTCATAACTTTTTAACCATAAGTCGTTAGAAGTCGTGCCACCTATCGTTTTAAAGGTATTTGAGTCTACTTTCATTTAAAAATGATTTCTTAAACTGATTCAAAACAATAATTTACAGAATCATTGATTTATAATAGAAGGTCATTTTTTGGTCATAACTTTTGCACAAACTTTTGATCTAATTGGAGACGGATGTTTTCGCTTTTGAATAACAATGTGTCCTCTATTGAAATAAAGGTTTTGATCATATTTATAAATATAAAAGAAACTAATCAAGCTTGGTATACATGTTTATATTTAACACAAAGCTATGAAAAGAACTTTCGTATGCTATGCTAAATGATAAATTGTCTTCTTTGCATTACTTGATTATTTGCTTATCTCAAATAGATTTTGTGCTTGTTTGATTGAATAGCATATGTGGTTTCCTTACCTTGCTATTCATTCTCTTATTTGTCGATTTAGTAATATTCTACTAATCAATGTGCTATTTGAAGGAGTGTTTGGGATAACATCTAGTTGTGTCGAAAATGTTAGTTTAGATATTTAGATAAGTCATATAGGTTGAAAAATGTTTAAAACATATAACACACTAAATGGATTTTTGATTAAGTTGGTCATATGTGCTTATATTATTTCCTTTGTTCTTATATCATTTTCTAAAAACAACAAGAATGTACATCGGATCATAACCTACACTTGTGTTGATGATATACTCTCCCATTTTTCTTTTCATGATCGCTCTCCAAGCTTCATAGTAGGATTGACAACTTGATTATTTCATCCGATATACTCAAGTAAATTATTTTGCAATGCAAATATAATTGTTCATATCCGAAAGTCCAAACTCAAAGCTTTCCAACAACATATGTTGAACTAGCTCATCCAACCATTTTTTGTTGTTTAACATATGGACAACTTTTAAACTTATTTTTAACATGACGCCTTCGTCACCTTAGTTGTCTCAAGTATAATATTAAACGAAGCAAAGTATCATCATTGTTACTCTTCGATAGGCCATTGTAGGAATATAAATTTTCCTAACTTGAGAATGAATATTGGAGAACTTATTGCACTAGAAACTCAATTTGACCTAACGGTTGAATTGCTTCCTTGATAGAAGTTGAGTATGTGGAATCAACCGTAAAAATGGTCGTGTTTAGCCGTGAATTGAGCACCGCTAGTAACAGTCTCATATTCATTCTCTCACTTGGGAAATTTATACTCCTATGTTTTCCTAAAGTAAGTTTACAATGGAAATACTTTGCATTGTCTTAGGATTACTAATCAAACAAGTTGTAAAATTAATTTTTCTTTTAGTTAATCACAACCACTTGCCTCATCAAGCGATTATCTTGCTTTGATCGAGAAGAGCTACATGACTTCATGGACGAAGTTCATTGTATGCTAATCACCATCCGTAATGACTATACATAGTTCATTGCTTCCGTTGGCCAAAACAACCCTACTGTCTTGAACACCATCATCTACTCTGTACGCCATTGTTAATACAAACGATTTACTAATCTAGATCGTAAATCTATTTTGAGCTTCTTGAATAGCGGTTGTTAAGTTTGATAAACCTATGTGTTACTTGTCAGCTAGATCTCATTTAATTGCTTATGTGCTATTTCTACATGCTCTTAGTATGTTTTACTTGTATACATGTATGCTTACTGTAGAGATCATTAGCTTCTAAGTTCAATACTTAGAACAAACGCCAACGTTAAGTAAAAGCTGTCCCGCATGCGGATCCCTAGTTTGTAACTATCCGGATCCCTCAAATGAAGGATCCGTGGGATCCGGGCAAATAGAAGTGGAGTTTCAATCCTTTACACCTCAAACCATGTTCCTAGATTACTTCACACTTGCTGAACTTAATACTTTAGGATGTCTTAAATCCTTCTCAAGCTTAGTAAGCTTCACACTCACTCATAGCTCATTAAGGATCACACTCAAAGTGCTTTTCGATCTATCATTTCACCTAAACTCATTACTCTTCCGCTCTCTAGATCACTCATTATTTCTTACATAATCCCTCACATCTAGACCTAGAAATCTTTCGATTATGGCAAAATTGATCATAATCATCCTTACCTCAAAATTGGTCGAAATGGATCAAATTCTAGTTCTTCCACCTTAAAACCTTTAGGATCTTCTCCATGACATTATCCTAAGTCACTATCTGATCACTAGGATCATCTAGCTCCATTTGACACTCTCAAGATTTTAGTGTCATCTTTGTTCATTCATTGGTACTCACGAAAGTTCCAATTTCTTTCATATAAGGCAATCATTAGCTACATCACTCATTGCCCTTGAACGTTTAAGTACCCTTCTATTTAAAGACACTTAGGAGAACTGAAACATTCAAAAAGGTATAGGCTTTAGACCTTTCAAACATCACTTCTATCCTTTCCTAGCTGCTGAGAGCCGGATCCCTAGGATTAGCCTAGACGGATCCCCCATTGGTGGGAACCGTAGGATCCGGGTGACAGATTTATGTCAACTCTTACTCGAACAATCATTTCAAGATCATCTTGCTAACTTGAACACTCCACCTCATCCTAATTAAATCTTTGAAGTTGACTCTTGTGCATGCTAATCATCACATTCCAAAGGATATTAGAGACTTAAGTCTTGAATGGACTTGCTAAATCCTTCCCTTTATAAGTCATCTTGCTAGAATCCCTTAGTCATCAAACACAACATAATTCTCAGCATTTAGAAACCTTTTCCTTAGTCATTTCATCATGAGGAAAGCTCCTAGTGCTAACTCATCCAACCAAGAACCACCCAAGAAACTTGCTCGTGTTGTACACGAAATTTCCTCAACCGAATCATCTCTGGTTAAACCCACAAATGGTAGGACTTCCCATCCATCGAATCATCATCCGTAAGAGATAATAGTGCTAGAATCTCACCTCAAAAAACCCAATCAACAATTGCCAAGAGAACCGCAATAATTAGCATTAAACCTCTTAGGTTAGAAAAGGGATCATCGAGCTCTAAACCAAACGTACCTAGTTCTAGCAAAACGTCTAAACCTTCATTCCTAGAGCATGGACTACACTCCTTTACCGAGCCTCTCTCTATTCATTAGAGCATTCACCACCAAGAACTTCTCATTCACCAACTTTCTCGTTAAAATAGGAACCACCTACATCACCAATTAGTTCATCGTTGGAAACAAGGAACCACCAAGGACTTGATCATATGGAGGAATTTCCATTACCACCACTTTCATTCCTTGTAGAACCTCCTCAAAACATCATGTTCCTAATCAAGACAATAATTGCTCTAATTGTCTAATCACCCAAGGACTTGTTCAAGAAGTACGAAATGAGTTGCATTTCATGTTTAATCATCTTCTTGAAAGATTGGACCAAATCAACAAGTCTACTCATCCCTAGACTCAAGCACATTGTTGCTTCTTAAGCTGTGGTCACTTATTAGTATTAGTAGAATATGGCTAAATCATTCTCTTAGTTTTTAGAGATTTGTTGATTATCTCTTATGTTTTATTGAATGATAGTTTACTTGCCATATTGTATTGAGTATATGTTTGTTGGTTGAATACATATCTCATTTTCATGTTAACATTACTTGTTACATCACCATTGCTGAATTTAATCATCAGCTATACGGATCCCTCGAAATTGCCTAGACGGATCCCTACTAGGAGGGAACCGTGGGATCCGTGAGACAGAAATATTTCTTTCTACTAACGTGAATCACATTTGCAGGAAATTGTGAATTATACTTGATTTCTAACCTTTGTTTTGTAGTTATTCAATTTACATATGAAGACTTTGACATCCTAAAGCTAGGGGGAGCTTTATGTCAAAGCAATACATTGCAAATTACTTGCAATACTAGGTTTACATTTCGTGACATCCCTTTGCAATAATCAAGGGGGAGCACATTCGCCTCGTAGATCGATATCTTTTGCAAACTTATTTGCAAACAAACTAGATTAGTATCATTTACTTGACGCCCTTACATAGGGATGGACTCGTCAAGGGGGAGTAAAAAGACGAGATCCTTTCCCGTTATTTGCTCTCTATTCCTTTTTACTTTTTCTTTCACATGTTTTTCTTAAAAACAATGTGTTGCCTTCCTTCAAACACTTTTGTTTCGACAAAAAGGGGAGAAGAAAGTAAAAACTACAAATTCAAATTTTTACGAATTTTTAGCTTTTACCTTAAAATAATTTTATGTTTTGTCATCAACAAAAAGGGGGAGATTGTTAATACAAATAAGCCGTAAAAACGTTTATTTATATTTTACGATCTTCTAATGTTTTGTCGATAACAAAAGTAAAATCATTGTAACGAAACAAACAAAAAATCGAAATGGTTTGAACTAATAGTTTTCTAACACACTTACGCTTTCACATAAAACACTAAAACAAGTATAAGTGATTTTATGATTTAGATACATATGTACAACAACTAGTGTTTACATATTGGGTTAAACATATACTTAAACTAAGTATACTAAAATGGGTAAAACTAAGTGTATGCTAAAATGGGTAAATACAAGTATATACTAAATGGGTAAATACTAGCAAATGGTTTTGACCCATAACCCATGGTTTTATATATACCACTTAACCAAGTTCATTGTATCCTTAAGATACATTGTATCTAGAAAGAAACCATGGATCAACCCATAACCCATGACCCATGACCCATAACCAAAAATACCCATGGGCAAAGAGGAGCGGACCACGGATCCCTAGCTTTGTGCTAGCCGGATCCCTTGCGGTAGGGATCCGTGGAATCCGGGAACAGAGAGAATTTTCTCTATAAATAGTGAGCCATTTCTTTCCTTTTAGCTCACCACTTCACATTTACTCTCTCAAGTTTTATATCTCTCTAACCTCAGATCCAAGAGATCTATGTAGTTTGTCTTTTTTTTTGTGTGATCTTCTAGGTTCCTCTTAAAGGCAAGATCACCACTTCTTGAAGTCGAGCAAGCTCAAGTCCATGAGTTTCCATGCTTCGTCATCATCAAGACAACTGAAGTTCTCTTGTTGATAGTTCTTTCCTCCTCCATAGATGTTGAAGGCATTAGTGAAGGATGCCGAAAGTGTCAAGACGAAAGCATTAGTTAAAGGTGCTTATCGTTCGTGTCAAGAGCATTAGTGAAGAATGACATAGGTGTCAAGACGAAGGCATTAGTGAAGGGTGCCAAGCATTGTGTCAAAGGCATTAGTGAAGGATGCCGAAGAATCAAATCAAGTAGCATCTGGGAAGAATGCCTAGGTCGTATAGTCGATGAGGTGCATCGTTATACTTATAAGTATTTGTTTATTTCCAAGGATGGTGATATCCTTGATAGTGTTGTAACAAGGAGAGGATCTCCTTGATATTAGGTGTTGTGTTGTGAAGGGTAGTAGTTCCTCCATAGTAATGGAACTAGGTGCTTAGCCTAGTACCTAATAAAGGGTAGGCGACGTTGTGATATGATTAGTTCTCCTAAGGTGTGAAAGAACTCGGTGGTTAGCCTAGCACCGTATAAAGGGTAGGCGACGTTGTGTTAGGTGTGGTTCGCCTTGGTGTGAAAGAACTCGGTATTTAGCTTTGTACAGGATAAAGGTTAAGCGACATTGTGAAGGCTTCTCCGCCATAAGGAGTTGGTGTAGTGCTTACGAACTCTCGAGTAGGTGACTCGGGGAGTGGAGTAGGGCAAGGAAGGTGTCCTTGTAGCCGAACCACTATAAATAACTTGTGTCGTGGTGATGTGCTTCTTACTCTTTATCTTTCATTATACGTTTATATATCTATCTATCAACGTCAAACATAAACAACCAAAAAGATTGACATAAGTCGATCTAAATATTTAAAAGGAAGTTTTAAATTGGTAAAACTATTCAACCCCCCTTCTAGTTTTCAACACATATTTCGCTAATTACCTAGCAGCCAAAGTATTACCTAGCAACAAAAGCTACGACCAAAAGAAAAAGTTCTTCTCGGATCTTAAATATTACTTCTGGGATGATCCGTTCCTTTTTAAATCATGCTCTGATGGTATTATTCGGCGCATCGTGTTTGGAGAAGAGCAAAGACAAATTCGGAACATTGCCTAACGGTCTGCGAGGAGGACATTATGGTGCCGACAATACTTTGCTTTCGAAAGGTTTATGAGGCGGATTCTTTTGGCCAAGTATTTTCAAAGATGCGCAAAGCATGTTAGGGATTGTGGCGCTTGTCGAGGCGGGAACATCTCTTCTCGAATCGATGCCACTCAACAATATTATGGTATGTGAGGTTTTAGATGTTTGGGGGATCGATTTTATGGGACCTTTCACTCCATCGAAAAATAAAAGTTATATCCTTGTAGCTGTTGATTACATTTTGTAACACCCCCAAAATTTCACAGCGGAAGCGTTCGGGTCATGGGGTGCTACTAAATCAATAAACACAACACAAGGCAATAAAGAATGGAAATTTTATTCCATTTTCAAAATATAGATTAATTTAAGAAATAGTTTTACACCATTGTTTCAAAGTGCGGAAGTAAAGCCCATAAAAATATATGTTGTCCCATTAAATTTGTATTAGAATGTTTGGAAACACTTCGGATGCCATTCTTCAATGAATGCGATTGCCATTGCCCACGCCAAGAAGTAAACCTGAGAAAAACATGCTAAAATGTCAACACAAAGGTTGGTGAGTTCATAGGTTTAAGTTTAGGAAATCAAGTTGGACCACAGTTGCACATATAGTATCTCCGTGAATGACACTATATGCAAAAAGGCTATTACGCTAGTACCAAGTTCATGCGACCGAAACTACGACAGTGTGCATGCATCTAGATGCATGATAAATAAAAGCCCAGTAAGTGTATTTCCAGTACACTCAAGCAATACGATATGGTATACATTCGACGTTTGCCTATCCAGTCAAACTCGAACGGGTCAGTGTCATCCCAATAGATCTATTCATAACAATCGCGCCTCCCAAAGGAACTAACGGTAGCATAGTTGGGATTCAAGGTTGTTTCACGTAATAGTGTTTTCAGTTTCATGTCGAAAAGAGTTTTTGCGTGTTTCTCACCCCATAGTTTTATAAAGCAAGTAATAAAAGTAAAAGTGGGGCTATAAACTCACCTTAGCAGTTTGATGAATAGAGCACAAAGAAATCAAGTAACAAGTAGCTCCAACATGCAACCTAGATTAGTACGACAGCTTAGTCTTTATTAATGTTTAAGACTCGATCAAGTTTAATGAAACTTTATAATTCTTAAATGTTGTTGTTGTTGTTGTTGTTGTTGTTGTTGTTGAGTTTATAAATTTCAAAATTGTATAATTCGGCTAATAAACATTGGTTCAAAATGACGTTGAAAAGAGTATATTCAGGATATAAATCGATAGTGATAAAAGTTGGATGAAAATATGATCTAGATTAATTTGGAAAAATTTGACAAAATGTAGTTGATTTGTTTTAGTTGACAAAAGTACGCATATGTATATGTATATAGGTTTTTAACGACGGTTTTCACAAAAATATACGTCTTATTTTATAAAAGATATTGAAGTAATATTTATCTTGAAATTTTTATATATAGTTGATGTATATATAGGTATGGGCAAGTTTAATAAAGAATCTTTCGTCGGTTTTTAATATATCATGCATATATATATATATATACTAGAGTCAATATTATATCGAAAACTATATTTGTCAAAATAATTCTTGTGAATATACATAAACATAACTTTAAAAGTAGAAGATCAAGATCGAAGACGAGGTACATATGAACAAGTTTTGTAAGTATTGAAATATTAATTTAAAAACATAGATTCAAAAGTTTTATTTCCTATGTGACCATTAGGTATATATATATATATATTCGGGTTACATTTTTCTTTTTAAAAACTTTTAACGAGTGTCGTGCTCGGACTGCGGCCCGAGACACGGACTGAGTTTAAATGACAAAACACACGCTTAAATGGTAACAAGGGGAGATAGGAGGGGGGGGGGCTGCGACCTAGTTTGGTTTATACCAACACGGACCCTCTTGTGGGCAATGGAACGCCCAGTTCTAAAGCAATTCAATCGGACCCCTTTAGCTGCACACCCTCTTGAGTACACATGGGCTGAGGCCCAAAGGTGATACTAGTAAATTTGTTGTAGTCTTAACTCTTAAGAGATACTCCCTCCGTCTCAATTTAATTGTCATGAGAGAGAAAGCACAAAGTTTAATAAAAGTGGGGCAACTTTAATTTTCAACCACACAAATAGAATATTCCCCCTTTATATTCTCTAGTTTTTACTAAAAAGGGAAAGTGGACAATTTTTTTGAGACATCTAAAAATGGAAATATGGACAATAAAATTGAGACGGAGGGAGTAGAATTTTTGCATTTCCAGCTTGTGAAAATGTTTTGGATTTAAGAACGCAAAACTAATCATTTTAAACCCATGACATAACTTACCACAAACGAGCCCTCGACCATGGAGTCGTGACCTCATGACTGAGCTACAGTTGGCATACTCAAAACACAACCAACTATTTTTTGACCAAAAATATTAGTTCAAACTTGACCCTATCTCGTGAGGAAGACTAGTAAGTCTTTATACTAGTGTCGAGAGGATTTGAGTTTCGACTACAAGGTGGACCAATTGTTACAACCTATCTTTTATTTCTCAGTTATCCGAGGTTTTACCACTGTGGTGATAACCACAGGTGGTCTCATTTCCACATCTAAGCCGATCCAACTAAGCCATTTTGCTAAGACAATATTAGGTCTAATTCAAGAATCATGTTACCAATAGTTTTACGGTTCTTTCTTTCTTGTGTTTGAGGGTTAACGACAACAACAACATAACATTATCAACACAACAAATTCTATTCGACATATATATAAAAATATAATTTCGAATCAAATAAATTACAGGTTCACTAGATAAAGAAAAATAACAATTGAATGTGTTTCTTACAATTAAGCTTGTGGGTCGAGTGGATATGAAAACCGAACACCAAAGGCTCAATTGGAAGGGACTCGAAATAATTGGACAATTAACCACTTGGGATCTCTTCCTTATGCATCCAATAACAAAACCCCTAAACTAATTTCAAAAATCCCTTTGTTTTGATGAAACCCTAATTTTTAAGTTGAAGAGAAAATGATGATGAAGCTTTACGAGATGAAACCCTTTTATAGTGGAAAGAGCTGGAAGGTGATGGTGACTCCATTGTTAACCCAAAACATGTTTCTTCCCTTTTTGAGCTCTTCCTTCCTCGAATTCGTATCAAAACGCACCATGTGTGCTTCTAGGATGTAGCTTAGGCTTATTTGGTAGTGAAGACATAAGTTTTTTTCTTGGTTTGATACAAAGAAAAGCACCTAAAATGGTGTTTATGTGCTTTGTGTTTCGAAAAAAAATGAAGAGAGAAGAAGGCTAAGCAGAAGTAGGAGAGGGACGTGTGAGAGGGAGTGTTTTATTTATTTGGTTTTTGTCCTATTATTATACAGTATAACTTGTACTGCGTGTGTTGTCGGTCTCAGCGTAAGCGTACTCTCCGGGTGTCCGAAAAATATAAAAATTATATTTTTGGAAGCGTCTTCGAAATATTGTTATAAAAATACTGTCGTCGGCTTTGCTAGTTTATTTTATATTTTGGACATGTAAGTCGCGATTATAGATTGAAAAGAAAGGAAAAAATCTAGACGAAAAAATTAGTAGGGAAATTTACGGGTTGTTATAGTACCCACCCCTTAAAAGGAACCACGTCCTCGTGGTTCAAGATGCGAGAATCGTCGGGGTTGATACGGTGACGAGATGTGCGTATATATATGCTTAAAACGTGTCGTCAGGAATGGTGCTAGTCGTTCAGGATAGATTTAGCGACATGAGGTGATAGTTGAGTTCAAAACAGAAATAGCAGAGTCGTATGAGGTTACGAAGGATAGAGCATAAGAGTGCCATAAGATATTGTGACCAGTGACAGAGGTGGTTTAAATATATGTGTGAAGATAATATAATCAAGTAGTTGTACGTTACATACAGAAATAACGTAGAAGCAGTTATGGAAGCATAGCATAGTGTGATATTGTAATAGTGGGCATGTTACGCAGTTTAACATGAAGAGGGGTAACAAGTCTAAGCATTCGTAGTCTACTCTACACCCTCCTTAAGTTAACTATTCCTTAATTTCATTAAGTTTGTTACATCAATATTATTCTCATTTAAACTTCGCGACCCAATCAAACAAGAACAGCCTTAAAGTTTAAATGAGAGTAAGCATATACATATTTAAACTTCGCAACCCAATCAAACAAGAACAGTCTTAAAGTTTAAACGTGAGTTAATTAAGAAACTTAATGACTTTGAGAAATAATTAATTTAATTCAAATGAGAGCTTATACGAACCTAAAATACAACATAAACACATAGCACGACTACATCGTGTAGCAGTAGGCAAGGCATGGCAGACATTGGCAGCTGTGGAGGCGTTGAAGTGTTTTTAAGGAAATGTGGTTATAGTTTAGGTTTTGAAAAATACCTAATTCTCTATAACCTGGCTTTGATACCAATCTGTAACACCCCCAAAATTTCACAGCGGAAGCGTTCGGGTCATGGGGTGCTACTAAATCAATAAACACAACACAAGGCAATAAAGAATGGAAATTTTATTCCATTTTCAAAATATAGATTAATTTAAGAAATAGTTTTACACCATTGTTTCAAAGTGCGGAAGTAAAGCCCATAAAAATATATGTTGTCCCATTAAATTTGTATTAGAATGTTTGGAAACACTTCGGATGCCATTCTTCAATGAATGCGATTACCATTGCCCACACCAAGAAGTAAACCTGAGAAAAACATGCTAAAATGTCAACACAAAGGTTGGTGAGTTCATAGGTTTAAGTTTAGGAAATCAAGTTGGACCACAGTTGCACATATAGTATCTCCGTGAATGACACTATATGCAAAAAGGCTATTACGCTAGTACCAAGTTCATGCGACCGAAACTACGACAGTGTGCATGCATCTATAAGCATGATAAATAAAAAGCCCAAGTAAGTGTATTTCCAGTACACTCAAGCAATACGATATGGTATACATTCGACGTTTGCCTATCAATCAAACTCGAGCGGGGTGTCATCCCAATAGATCTATTCATAACAATCGCCTCCCCAAAGGGAACTAACGGTAGCATAGTTGGGATTCAAGGTTGTTTCACGTAATAGTGTTTTCAGTTTCATGTCCGAAAAGAGTTTTGCGTGTTTCTCACCCCATAGTTTTATAAAGCAAGTAATAAAAGTAAAAGTGGGGCTATAAACTCACCTTAGCAGTTTGATGAATAGAGCACAAAGAAATCAAGTAACAAGTAGCTCCAACATGCAACCTAGATTAGTACGACAGCTTAGTCTTTATTAATGTTTAAGACTCGATCAAGTTTAATGAAACTTTATAATTCTTAAATGTTCTAGTTGTTGTTGTTGTTGTTGTTGTTGTTGTTGTTGTTGTTGAGTTTATAAATTTCAAAATTGTATAATTCGGCTAATAAACATTGGTTCAAAATGACGTTGAAAAGAGTATATTCCAGATATAAATCGATAGTGATAAAAGTTGGATGAAAATATGATCTAGATTAATTTGGAAAAATTTGACGAAATGTAGTTGATTTGTTTTAGTTGACAAAAGTACGCATATGTATATGTATATAGGTTTTTAACGACGGCTTTCACAAAAATATACGTCTTATTTTATAAAAGATATTGAAGTAATATTTATCTTGAAATTTTTATATATAGTTGATGTATATATAGGTATGGGCAAGTTTAATAAAGAATCTTTCGTCGGTTTTTAATATATCATGCATATATATATATATACTAGAGTCAATATTATATCGAAAACTATATTTGTCAAAATAATTCTTGTGAATATACATAAACATAACTTTAAAAGTAGAAGGTCAAGATCGAAGACGAGGTACATATGAACAAGTTTTGTAAGTATTGAAATATTAATTTAAAAACATAGATTCAAAAGTTTTATTTCCTATGTGACCGTTAGGTATATATATATATTCGGGTTACATTTTTCTTTTTAAAAACTTTTAACGAGCGTCGTGCTCGGACTGCGGCCCGAGACACGGACTGAGTTTAAATGACAAAACACACGCTTAAATGGTAACAAGGGGAGATAGGAGGGGGGGGGGCTGCGACCTAGTTTGGTTTATACCAAACAGACCCTCGCTTGTGGGCTTCTGCCCAGTTCTAAAGCAAGTCAATCGGACCCCTTTAGCTGCACACCCTCTTGAGTACACATGGGCTGAGGCCCAAAGGTGATACTAGTAAATTTGTTGTAGTCTTAACTCTTAAGAGGTAGAATTTTTGCATTTCCAGCTTGTGAAAATGTTTTGGATTTAAGAACGCAAAACTAATCATTTTAAACCCATGACATAACTTACCACAAACGAGCCCTCGACCATGGAGTCGTGACCTCATGACTGAGCTACAGTTGGCATACTCAAAACACAACCAACTATTTTTTGACCAAAAATATTAGTTCAAACTTGACCCATATCGCGGAGTGAGGAAGACTAGTAAGTCTTTATACTAGTGTCGAGAGGATTTGAGTTTCGACTACAAGGTGGACCAATTGTTACAACCTATCTTTTATTTCTCAGTTATCCGAGGTTTTACCACTGTGGTGATAACCACAGTGGGTCTCGACCACATCTAAGCCGATCCAACTAAGCCATTTTGCTAAGACAATATTAGGTCTAATTCAAGAATCATGTTACCAATAGTTTTCTGGTTCTTTCTTTCTTGTGTTTGAGGGTTAACGACAACAACAACATAACATTATCAACACAACAAATTCTATTCGACATATATATAAAAATATAATTTCGAATCAAATAAATTACAGGTTCACTAGATAAAGAAAAATAACAATTGAATGTGTTTCTTACAATTAAGCTTGTGGGTCGAGTGGATATGAAAACCGAACACCAAAGGCTCAATTGGAAGGGACTCGAAATGAATTGGAGCAATTAACCACTTGGGATCTCTTCCTTATGCATCCAATAACAAAACCCCTAAACTAATTTCAAAAATCCCTTTGTTTTGATGAAACCCTAATTTTTAAGTTGAAGAGAAAATGATGATGAAGCTTTCTGAGATGAAACCCTTTTATAGTGGAAAGAGCTGGAAGGTGATGGTGACTCCATTGTTAACCCAAAACATGTTTCTTCCCTTTTTGAGCTCTTCCTTCCTCGAATTCGTATCAAAACGCACCATGTGTGCTTCTAGGATGTAGCTTAGGCTTATTTGGTAGTGAAGACATAAGTGTTTTTCTTGGTTTGATACCAAAAGAAAAGAAAGCACCTAAAATGGTGTTTCTGTGCTTTGTGTTTCGAAAAAAATGAAAGAGAGAGAAGAAGGCTAAGCAGAAGTAGGAGAGGGACGTGTGAGAGGGAGTGTTTTATTTATTTGGTTTTTGTCCTATTATTAATACAGTATAACTTGTACTGCGTGTGTTGTCGGGTCTCCGCGTAAACGTACTCTCCGGGTGTCTGAAAAATATAAAAATTATATTTTTGGAAGCGTTTTCGAAATACTGTTATAAAAATATTGTCGTCGGCTTTGCTAGTTTATTTTTATATTTTGACTGTAACTGGTCGCGATTATAGATTGAAAAGAAAGGGAAAAAAATCTAGACGCGAAAAATTAGTAGGGAAATTTACGGGTTGTTATACATTTCAAAGTGGGTTGAAGCGGAGACCCTACAGACTTGTGACGCTAGGAGTGTCATTCGCTTTTTGAAAAGATTATTCTCCAGGTTTGGGGTCCCTAAGACCATCATTAGTGATCGAGGGACGCACTTTTGCAATGCTATTATGGAGAAAGTTCTGAAGAGATACGGGGTACTCCATCGAATGTCTACACCTTATCACCCACAAACCAATGGGCAAACTGAGAACACCAACAGGGCACTCAAACGAATTTTGGAGAAATCCGTCAGCAGTAACAGAAAAGATTGGTCCGACAAACTCGATGAGGCATTATGGGCATTCAGAACGGCCTTCAAAACTCCTATTGGAAGCACCCCTTTTAAGATTGTTTACGGAAAAGCATGTCATCTTCCCGTTGAATTAGAACACAAAGCATATTGGGCTCTCAAAAATGCCAATTTGGAGGCTGATATAATCAAAGAACATAGATTTTCCCAAATAAACCGTTTAGCTTAATTACGAGATGAAGCATACGATCACGCCAGGGCATACAAAGACAGGACCAAAACATGGCACGATAAGCGAATAAAGGAGAAAAGGTTCGAAGTAGGACAGGAAGTTCTCATTTTTAACTCAAGACTCAAATTATTCCCTGAAAAAATGAGATCTCGTTGGGTTGGCCCATATACAGTAAGTAAGGTATTCCCTTATGGGACTATTGAAGTTCATAACAAGGAGGGAGTATATTTTAAGGTAAACGGACACCGCGCAAAGATTTATTATGGGCAGGATATTAGTAAGCTATCTGGTGATGAATTCTTCACACCGGTCTAGTAGCCCAAGGCTCTGAGTCTAACTTAAAGACTCGTAAATAAAGAAAAGTGCTCTGTCGGGAGACAACCCGAATTAACCCTTTCTTTTGTTTTTATTTCCTTTCTGTTGGGTTTTGTGTTTTCAAACCATTTTTGCAGGAAACAATGAAGTAATTACTGCTACAGTTGCTGATCTGAACAGAGTTACGGCGTAACTCATCTTGGTGATTACGCCGTAACCAACATTTTAGCAGCAGAATTCTTGACGCATTACCAACTACGGCGTAATACCATCTTAGTGGTTACGCCGTAACCAATCGCTTCTCAGCTCATACCAGGTTTTGCAAGTTACGGCGTCACTCTCTCATTGGAGTTACGACGTAACTATCCTCTGCTTCAATTCTGTCATTTTAAAACACAGTAACCTTGTATTAATTTTTAAATGAACTTTGTGGGTGTGTTCCCTATAAACCCTCACGAGACTTCACTCGTCCACTTGGGACACCAAGTGGTTTAAAAGGCTTGTTGCATTCGCTAAATGCAACCGTGATTCCTACGAAAGTGAGTTAGGTTTATTTTTCATTTTTATTTTTTTCTTTTTAGAATTATGCTTGTCGGTATTGTGATTTCAGGGATTGAAGTTTGCTCATGACGCTTTAACGAAGGCACGATCCTTTCTCGTAGGCCTTCTTAATTTTTGGAGCAAATTTCAGGGAAGTTCTCGCTCTAATTCTACCTTTCTCTTCACCTTTATTTTAATGCCTAGTACAAAAGGGACTTTGTACAATTCAAGTGGGGGGACGGGAGTAGAATTATATCTTGAACTTTATTTCGCCCTCATTTTTCTAGTTTATTTTGAAAAATTATGCCATTTTTAATATTTTGACATGTTTTTCCGAACCTAACTAGATTAGACCTTAGCCGAGCACATACAACCCTTGATATTACATGGTGAGATTAGCCTTATCCGTTTCCTATATTTTACCCAAATCCACCAAATTATGAGTGTGCCAGTAGCTTGTAAACTTTAGAACTTGGCCTTTGCATCATTTCGAGACCATACACGAGGTATGTTGAGTTAGCTCGATATATTTGGACTTTTCAGTTTAAGAAGGCAGTATTATAGGATTATCACCCAAACAGCCTACCATTGTGAGTCTATCGATTAGTCACCTCGACTTTTCGACCCCCATGTGAAACCCTTTTGTTGCACTCCCCTTTAGTGCAAGATACCCCTAGATACACCCTTCTGAGCCATTCCTTTCATTTTGTCACCCCAATATATTGTTTCGTTACACCCTTACACCTTAGCCTACCCTGTAGTCTTTATTTGTAATTGAGAAGTCATCATTTGCCTAAGTTCAAGGTTCGAGTGGAAAGGTTTGGAAATCACGCTTTCATCGACAACAATTATGAAGATCATTGAAGACCCCCCGAATTCCCATTGTTCATCTCAAGTGGGGGGATGTTATGTTATCATGTATGTTTCAAAAAAAAAAACATTTGATTCAGTTATGATTTTGTAAAGTGAAATGTTATAAGCACTATAGTATGAGCTTTATTGTTTAGTATCGAGGAGGCCACCTCGGTCACATTTGAAGATTGGAGTTGGAGTAATACCAACTGAAGAAGAAAAGGTAGTGTGCCCATCACGACGTCCTCTAATGACACATCTACCTTGCATTTCATGATCCGGTCTCTAGACTTCTAAACTTGAACTTTGGGCGGACGGTAAGTGGTGATGACTTAGTTATAAATATAGACTACCTGCTTGTTTTTCATTTTACACCAATTATACATCCCATGTCTTATCATACCCTTTAGTCATGAAGCGTGTCTAGGTGATGCAGCGAGCAATCTTTGGTGTCTTGGCCATGGATTTGGCCATGTATCATTGATTTTGTCCACTTCGCCGTGACATGTTAGTAATGACGAGTCACCCCTTAACCTTTGTCGTGTCTACCCATATTGCCTTCGAGAATTGTTTAGCCCTTAACTCTAGTGGTGGAGATTTATGTAACCGCCAAGCTTATGATAGAATACATGCTATGACTGTGCAATTGAGTGATCACCCCGAAATTGACACTTAGAATAGTTGAGAGATTTGAGTGTTTGTTCCCCTTTCGCGAGGTGTTCGGCTTTGTTTTATTCTAGCATAAGGGATTTGTAAACTCATATTTTCCAGGTTTTGGGAGATATCTTTTTAGGAATCTATCTAATAAGGTCTACTTGAGGGCAAGTAGAGTTCAAGTGGGGGGATATTTGATAACATCAAATAGTCCTGATTATTAAGTGTCAATTTCCCCCGTTAATGCTCGTTATTTATATCATTTATATGGATTTAAGCTTGTTTTCCATTGTTTTACACTTTAAGGTAAATTGCGAGCATTGGAGCTAAAGAGACGCGGAAATGGAAACGTTACTAAAGATTTATCACAGTATGCTTATTCTGAAGAGGTTACGACGTAACTCATCTCTCACATTACGCCGTAACTATTGCGTGACCCTGAAGTCCAACTCATCAAGAGGTTACGGCGTAACTCCTTCCATAGATTACGACGTAACTCCATTAGGTCAAAAGAGGTTCCACGCCGCTGATACTTACGCCGTAACTACTGCATCATTTACGACGTAACCAGGATTATTGAAGACTACGGCGTAACCACTAATAAGGTTACGCCGTAACTAGCAGATCTAGTGCATTTACGGAGGTTACGGCGTAACTCATCTTTTGGTTACGCCGTAACCCAGACCTGGCCTATAAATACCCCACGAATTCCAGCATTTCTATTCATTCCATTCTACACACAATACTCTGAGAACGTGGGAAAACACTCAAGGGAGGTCTAGGAAAGCATACGGAGCTGTTTCCAAGGGAGAAGTCACACCATTACGATAAGCTTTAGTGTTTATTATTTCTTTTACTTTCAATTCATGTATTTCGTACCTTCGAATATTGAATTGATGTGCATGATTAATATGAGCGGCTAAGCACCCTTTGGTGCTAGCCGATTCCTTAAATGTTTTGTTTGCGTTTACCTTTACTTCCGTACAATTATTTCTAAGTGTATGCATGCATAGTTCTTTGGTAGTCACCCCTGGTTCGGTAGTTTTGAATGGCGGTAGAGGCCAATTGCCTAGGAGATATGACCAACTGACCGTAGGTGAGCGGACTGAGACGGGAAGGGTAAGATATGACCAACTGACGACCCTTTCTACTTGTGCGATTTGACCAACTGATCACCTATCGTTTGGATGAACTTAAGAATTGGGGGGTGTAGTGTCTAAGTTCCTAACGGCCGGGCACTCACTATTTAGAATCTAGCATGTAGCGGTACTTAATGACTCGGCTTAGGGGACCAGGAACATTAGGACTTATGACAGTGCGCCTGATTTCTCCTGTGGTGGCATCTTTGCTGATAGGTTAGGGCGAATTGACGAGGTTGTCAAAATCGCGATCCTGCTCGTAGGATCGTACGATCCTACGATCCTACACACAAAAAACGATCAGGATCTTAACAAGATCGTAATCTTGGTAGGATCGTAGGATCGTGCGTAGGATCGTAGGATCGGATCGGATCGTATAGGATCGCCTATTATTAGTTTTTTTTTATTTTATTATTTTTTTTTTGGTTAAGCTCATGTCTTAAAGCCCAATAACTAAGAATTTTTCAAAAAAATTATTATTTTGGTGCTCTTAATTAATTGTCTCTTGCAAGATTAATGAGTGTAAAATCATTATATTTTTATGGACTATTTATAAATAGTTTAGATGTATCTTTTTGGGTTTATTATAAAAAATGATTTCTTACTTTCTAAAACGTCAGAAGCTTGTTTTTGAAGTAAACTATCTACATATTTGACCCAATTTTGTTCATATTTTATTTTATGTTACATATAAAGCATGAATATTCTAATTTATTTTATTTGGTCGTCAAGAAAAAAAATCAGTAATATTATCAGAATATTCTAATTTAATTTATTTGGTAATCAAGAAAAAAAAATTGTGTTGCCTTCTATTATAAATTATGTCGTTTAATTTTCATATACAATCTTTTTATCTTTTTGCATTAATCTATATATTGTAACAAAAAAATTACAGAATCACGTGCTAATAAATTAACATTATTTTTTTGCATAAATGTTATCACGAAAAACCTATAATAACAAAACATTAAAATAAGAAGTAGGTGCACCATGCACGTATGTAGTAACTTTGTGCAAGTATGCATTGCAATATATATAATATTCTACTAATATGGTAATTGAACATATAACTTTTTCTTTTATCATCCATTTAGATTTGTTTATCATATGAAATATTATATAGAAATATAAAACTACAACCCCTATACAAAAATATATAAATTTTCATAGGATCTTATGATCCCGATCCGATCCTACGATTACGATCTTGCAAAGCCGAAAACGATCCTAGGTAGGATCCCGATCCTGACAACCTTGAATTGACCAAATGCTGTCCTCTCGAATTTGACCCCACCTGAAGTAATTGGAAGTAGGTAGACGTAGACATAACTAGTTAGGAGGATTGACTAGGTTAGCACCACTATTCCTCTATTGATTTCCTTTCTACCATTTAATTGCTTTTATATTCTGCTTTAGTAGTTTAATTCATTAAAACCATATCAAACCATTTATGTTCTGTGACAATTAGACTTAGTAATTATCCGACACACATAGCTCTTGGGACGACCGTGGCTTTACCATTTACTACACTACACACGACCGGGTACACTGCCCGTTAGTGCATTAGGGTAGACCATAGGTATAGCGAGACACTATAAATATTAAGACCTGGTCAGTAAAACCTGCATCAATAGTGCAATAGATGGTTGATACGTTGTATTTATTGCATGAATTACGATCGCAGACTTAAGGATACCTATAGACCTAGGGTTCTTATTGAGTTCTATACATTCATAGAGTTAGGGACTTTAGCATCACCCTACGACCACTAATTATGGAATACAACGTGCTAATTAAAATAAAGACGTGACAATTTGACTAATCAATAGGAGATAACTAGGGAGTAAGAAGATTCTAAGTAAAGACATCTTCACATCATACGAGTTCACCAATTTAATTTTTTGCATTGTAGTTTAATTTAGTATAATTTAGTTTAATTAGTTAAAAACCAAACTCTTCAACCCGGAATTTTACTTTCTTTCAGTAAAATACAAAAATAATCTTTCTACAACCTCTAGACTTAATCAACATACACTTAGGCCTTCACAACACTATTCCCCTAAAGAACGATCAATCATCCGTATCTTACCTTCACTACACTACAATGGTTAGGTACAATGGATAAGAGGATTGTAAAACTTATAGGGTGTTTGATAGGCACTTAATGAGATGACTCAGAGGTTGCCTTTGATTCGGTCCACTGTACGATTTTGCATATTAAGGGATGGAAAATCATTCAGTTGCTGACACGCTGACACTTCAGTATACATCACTTATGTACCTTAATTTTTATATTAATTCTTGAGTTGCCTATTTGTTTACTACTAGCAAGTATTCACTACACTATGTCATATTTTTAACAAGGAATTGGCTAATGCGGCGGGGTACTTTGTTACAGCAATTTGGTTTGGGTAGGATATACATAGAACATATCTTCTTGTCTTGTTATCAAAATAAAGTAGAGTTGAATGTTCCAGCAGATATTGATGTTGCAGCAAATATATGAGTGTTCACTGTAGCAACCCAATATAATTAGTATGAACACATATAGAAAAGCCTGTCCAATATAATCGTTGTAAAACTCACGTTCAACTGCAGTTGTGACTTAACAATGCATACTGTTTATCTCGTTACACATACATCTGGTTGATGCTGGTAATTATTTCCGCCATCCGATAATGGTTGACAATTTTGATACCCATTTGGTGAATAGTTTTTATAAGATCCCAACCTAGGTTACACATACATCTGGTTGATGCTGGTAGTTATTTTCGCCATCCGACAATGGTTGAAAATTTTGATACCCATTTGGTGAAGAGTTTTTATAAGACCCCAAGCTATGGCTGAAGTGAAGTCCCATAAGTATGGGCCACCCACATTGCCTACAAATGAACTATAGTTAGTATAGCTTTTAAACTTTTTTCCAACTATAGTTATGGCTGCACATATCATTTATAATATATGTTGAAAGTTTTACTTACTTAATCCTTAGCTAGTCATTATATGAGCCAACATGCTACTTTCCATTGCTGTTGACATGCTGTGACATGCAGTTACAATATCACAACCTTAATGCTATATAACATACAATAGGAAGGATTAATAATGTCACAAAAATACTAAACGTACCTGAATGGGAAGTGTTTGTAACCTCACCAGTTTCGGGTTGACTGTCTCGACACAATGCATGCGCAGGCAGGGGCGGAACTTCGACTGCATATACGTATATTACATGGAAATTTTAGGAAAAAAACAAAATATGTATCAGCAAAACAAAGTGGAGTAGCTTTGTTAGCTGCATAATACCAAAGTAAGAAACAAAAGTACCACTATATGTGTATTGGGTCTTATACAATTTAACATTTATACTCTATAACACTTCAGTTAAAGTGTTAGTAACAATTTCAGATTTTTGGAACAGTATACTAATATTTACTCTATTGTTATTCAATAACATTTATATTGGAGGTAGTACTTTTAAGATCATATGTAACACACGGAATCTAGTAACATCACCAGCTCCACAAATAGCCAACACACTTTCTACGTACTCGGTAACACGTTTCTAGTATATGGGCTAACTCATAAGGCAAGTATCCATATACATGCGAGTTTATAGTTTAACATACCTTCACATGGCGAACGTTGCTGTTGCTTATTTGCACGTGGCACATAGCAACCCTTTTCACGACTTCGTCTAAGATTTACTACGTTTTTTCGGAAGTGTTTGTAACCTCACCAGTTTCGGTTAGTTACGAAACACGTGTACAGGACTCGGAAAAGGGATCTGCTGCTACGTTTCTGTTGCTTCTGTGCTGCTCTCTTGTAGACTAATTAGATTGCGGCTTGTTTGGCTTTAGATCATTATGTGTTGTGCCAAGTTTTACAGAGAAAATACCTATTTACAGGAAGACACGTACATTATGAGAATATGAATCAGATTGTGTCAAAAAAAAAAAAAAAAAAAAAAAAAAAAAAAAAAAAAAAAAAAAGAAGCCCTGTTACATAGGTATAATTGATGATATACACAAATTAGAGGTGACAAAATGGGTAACGGATGAGGATCATGTAAGAGGTAAAAATAGATATCAATTAAAACAGATAAATTTTATATATTTGGGGTCATGTTCCTTCAAAGGCCTTTTGGTCAAAAGATCTTTGAAGGTTGTATGCATTAAGAGTACACGTTTTTTAAATTTCGGCCAAATTAGTTTTAAACAAACTTTTAATGTTACCTATTGAACATACTAAAGGTAAAAGGCAACAGACAACTTAGAATCATCATACCTCTAATAACATCCTCAAATTCTTGTCTAAATTTAGCATCATGTAAAATGTTTGAGCTAACCTGAGTTGTCTCCTGCACAATTGTTTGAGCTAACCTGCAGTATGTAAAATGTGTCAATACATTAACATTAACTTTGAATGAATACATCCTCAAACTGACATGAAGGATAACTGTACGTTTCAGTAATTGGCGTTTTTCCCAGCCCTCACCAATAATCACATTCTCACTACATTAGTAGTAAATAAAGATTTAATTATCCAACAAATCAAATATCAAAGATTTAAAACTAAATTTACGCAAAATCAGAAATTACCTTTGGACGCAAAACTAAATTTACGAAGATTCGAGAATGTGGAAGATAATACCGGTAGTGGGTTTATAAACCAAACAAACCTAAAACAGGTCAAACAACACGGGCAAAAATTAGCAACCATAAAAATGGACTGTCTCCTTTTTTTTACGTCTCTTGTCAGTCGAAAACACCCGGCAATAAGCAGACTTTAATGTTCTAAAGCCAAAAGCAAATGATACCAACAACATCTTATAAATCATAAGCATTTCTTAGTGTACATTTCTAGCTTGGTCGTTATATTCGGACCAGGACGCTAGGCCAGAAAGCGATGACTCTAAGTTAACCGCATCTATTGAAAAACAATATACCATTCCCACGGATTATGTATTAAAGCCGAATTAATAATCCATCCTTGAGCAACTGAATTGGATATTACATCATCTTTTACGGCATATGATGTAAACTAAAACAATATTACACCAAGTAAAAGCTCACCCAAACCCACAGGCTGATTCGTCTCAAGCTTAGCCTCCACATCAAGCTTATTCACCCTCGCAGCTTCAAACCTCAAAAAAAGTCACACATGAAAATCAAAACCCCACAAATGAAAAACGTTTAATAACGTAAAACAAAAAGCTACAACTTACGCAATTGATTTTTCTCCTTCAATCAAAAGATTGCTGAAACTCATAAGGCAAGAAAAATAACAATTATGCTATCATCTTTTCCTTAATTCGTTCTAAACAAACAAACATCAGTGAACCTACCCGAGACCCTTTTGAAAAGGATCAAGAATCCGTGGTCGTTGTGCTTATGGTCTTCTTGTCACCTCGAAGTCAAGCTGTGTATAAAAAATAGACAGGTTCTCGGATTGGATGCAATCGGATGAAGGCGTTCATAGTGTAATTTGGATAGAAGGTGATTACTGACATTGATGATGATGGGTTAATAGATGAGATGAGTTTTATGTAAGATAGGGAGGATGTAGAAATGCAAATGAGAAAAATTTCTGGGTTTCTGGATCAAAGAGAGAGAGGGGTCGTGTACACGTGTTTCTTAACTAACCTAATGCGTGGCATATATATATCCTCGGTGTATAACAAAACGTTTTTTTTTTGGGCTTGGGTGAACCAAAGTCAAAACCGGCCCACATTTTTGGCCCAAGAAACGATTAAAATATAATGGTTAGAATGATCCTCGCGTTATAGTATCTTTATATAATTTATTAATTCTACAATCCAAATTGATTTGATACATTTTTTAAATATTATTGATCAAAGTTTGAGATTGTATGTCATCAACGATAACAACTTTGCGAAACAAAAGAGTGACCAGTATAATTGTAAGTCGAGACCCATTAAAGGGGCATATTTCATTATATATGACACAAGGTTAAATTAGTAATTTATATTATTCAGAGCGTCGATTTAAAACATTTATCAAACAACTCATTTTAATTCAAAAGTAAGTTCATTCAGAGTCTTTGATTCATTCAGCGTCGTTGATTCATTCAGTGCTAAACCATGTTTTTTTGTCAAACAGCCCCTTAGTCTGTTTACAATATCCGCATCAAGTTTTTGGCACCGATGCCGCGGAATAGTTTAGGTTTCGATTTCTATTTAGTTTAAGTCTACTCACTAGATTCCTAGTAAGTGAGATTTTTCTTTCTATTTTTATTAGCTTTCTCGTAGTCTATCTTTTATTCGTGTTTTTGTTCGTAAAACCTATCATTCGCCATCATCGTAGATGACAATCCTTTAATCCAAAACTCTAACCCACAACACCAAGACCCACTAATCCAAAACTGAAACCAACAAGACCCACAAAGAGCCCGTACTCTTGGTGAATACTCCAAACCGAGCCACCAAGGCTATCGAAACACCATTGAGCTTCCACAACAAGCCAATGTGTCTCCTTTGTGATCTGACACCATCTGGTTGGTGCAAAATGTATGTGCATTTCATGCACTTCGTTTCGAAGATCCAAACCAACATCTCATGGATTTCCTTAAAATCGTTGACTCAATCAATCTTGATGTTGGCACTTTCGGAGAAGACGCACTTTCGTCTCTTCTAATTCTATCTACGTGATCAAGCTATCAATTGGCTTGAGCGTCTACCCACAGGATCCATCTTGACTTGGGATGATCTTACTTCTCGTTTCCTCGCATAATTGTTTTCCACCGGGGAGAACTACTAAGTTAAGGAATGACATTTTGATGTTCCAACAACGTCAAGGTGAAACTCTTTACGAAGCATGGACTAGTTTCAAGAACTTACTCCAAAAATTCCCTCGTCATGGCATTGATCTTTGGCTCCAAGTCCAAATTTTTTATGATCATGTCAACTACTCCACAAGGCAAATTATTGACCATGCAGCTGGTGGTAATCTTCATGATAAGAATGCGGAAGAATCATGGGGTATTATAGAGGATCTCGCCATCTATCACAACGAATGTTGGAATGACCCTCGCGAGTTGAGCAAAACCGTCAAGGCAATATCCTTGCCTTCTAATGTCTCAAGCATTCCCCATCGTATGATCATTGAACTTGAAGATCAAGTTAAATTCTTGATGAGCTTCTACGAAGCTTCTAAACTTCACGCCAAGTGAATAAAATCACTTCCTCATGTGAATTATGTAGTGGTCCTCATGACGCTCGTGTTTGTATGGAATTTCCCGAACAAGCTTTTGTGAACTATGCATCCTCGCGTACCGATGGAGCGGGAGAAAAGTGGTTCACATTCAAACCCGAGCAAAATACTCTTGGTGATTCCTATAACTCCTCTTGGAGAAATAACCCAAACTATAGGTGGAAGCAAAACCAAAATTCATCTCAAAACAATTTTTCAGATCCACCTAATCGTCTTCAACCAAGCAGTTTGTCCTCGAACCGTACCTTTAACAACAATCCTTCACTCTCAAACAATTCCAACAATCGTGAAGGATTGATATCCAGTTTTATGTCATCTCAAGAAGCTCGTTTATCAAACTTTGAAGCCGATTTCAAATAACAACAAAGCAAGATGACAATTGAAAATGATAAATTGTTGAAGGCTCTCAATGATCACGTAGTGACCCATCCAAGTAAATCTACCAAACACATGAATGGGGGTAGTAAAATCAAGGATCCCTCATCAACAAAACATGTTCACTTTGTCAACACTATCACTTTACTACCGCCACAAAGAAATGACAAGGAGAAAGAAAAAGAGACCTTGACATGAGAAACAAATGACACTAAGGAGGAAATTAGGGTGTTAAATGCAATAATAAAAGAGAATTAGGAGTTGATTACTTCGACAAGTTTCCCACAAAGGATTAATTGGCTTACCATAGGTATTTGATTCATGATCCTCGCCCATCCTATTATAGAAGAATCCCAATCATTGTAGGAGGCAACCCTTCAAACGTTAGTGTGCCATGCAATATTGAGGAAGATGAACACATGCCTCTCATTCTTGGAACACTATTCTTAGCCACCGCCAAATCAACAATCAAATGCGGTGAGGGTGTTATGATACTTAGAAGTGGTAAAAGCAAGTTTAGGATACGTATAGTTGATAACATCAAATAGTCCTGATTATTAAGTGTCAATTTCCCCCGATAATGCTTGTAATTTATATCATTTATATGGATTTACGCTTGTTTTCCATTGTTTTCCACTTTCAGGTAAATTACGAGCATTGGAGCTAAAGAGACGCGGAACTGGAGAAATATCTAAAGATTTATCACAGTATGCTACTTTGAAGAAGTTACGGCGTAACTCATCTCTCACATTACGCCGTAACTATTGCGTGACTCAGAAAACCAACTTATTAAAAGGTTACGGTGTAACTCTTCCTAAAGGTTACGACGTAACTATATTAGGTCAAATGAGATTCACACCGCTGATACTTACGCCGTAACTACTACATCAACTACGGCGTAACCAAGTTTATTGAAGACTACGGCGTAACCACTCATAAGGTTACGCCGTAACCAGCAGATCTAGTGCAAAATACGATAAAATAGAAGGTTACGGCGTAACTCTTATATTAGTTACGCCGTAACCCAAATCTGGCCTATAAATACCCCACGAATTCTAGCATTTCTAATCATCCCATTCCACACACAACACTCAGAGAACGTGGGAAAAAGCTCAAGGCAGGTCTAGAGGAGCATACGGAGCTGTCTCCAAGGGAGAAATCACTCCCCTACGATAAGCATTAGCATTTTATATTTTCTTTACTTTCAATTCATGTATTTCGTACCTTTGAATATTGAATTGGTTTGTATGATTAATATGAGCGGCTAAGAACCTCTTGGTGGTGGCCTAGTTATGATTCCTTAATTGTTTTGTTTGCGTTTACATTACTTCCGTACAATTATTTCTAAGTGTATGCATGCATAGTTTATTGGTAGCCAACCTTGGTTCGGTAGTTTTGAATGGTGGTAGAGGCCAATTTCCTAGGAGATGTGACCAACTGACCCTAGGTGAGCGGATTGAGACGGGAAGGGTAAGATATGACCAACTGACGACCCTTTCTACTTGTGCGATTTGACCAACTGATCACCTATCGTTTGGATGAACTTAAGAATTAGGGGGTGAGTGTCTAAGTTCGTAACGGCCGGGCACTCACTATTATAAATCTAGCATGTAGCGGTACTTAATGACTTGGCTTAGGGGACCAGGAACAACAGGACTTATGAGGGGACACCTGACTTCTCCTGTGGTGGCATCTTTGCTGATAGGTTAGGGCGAATTGACCAAATGTTGTCCTCTCGACTTTGACCCCACCTGAAGTAATTGGAAGTAAGTAGACGTAGACATAACTAGCTAGGAGGATTAACTAGGTTAGCACCACTCTCCTCTATTGATTTCCCTTAATCATTTATTTGATTTTATCTGCTTTTATTTTATTCTGTTTTAGTAGTTTAATTAATTAATTCCCTATCAAAACCATTATTAATCTGTGACACCTAGACTTAGTAATAATCCATCACACATAGCTCTTGGGACGACCTCGGCTTTACCGATTACTACACTACACACGACCGGGTACACGTCCGTTAGTGCACTAGGGTAGACCATAGGTATAACGAGACTTTATAAATATTAAAACCTGGTCAGTAAAACCTGCATCAATAGTTCCAAGACATCCTAAGAAGCTTACGGAGAAGAGAAAGATTTATCATGACTCACAAGTTCATGATAGTCTTGTTAGGATAAAAATTGTTGAATATGAGGAGAAGATTAGGGAATAAAAAGATAAGGAGATTAAATTAGGAGAATGGAAATGTGATAAATACATAATTGGTCATAACTATGCCATAAAAAGATCCTACGGGAACCATCATGAGGAAGATGATAATAATGAGATGAAATGGCTTAACCAACGAATCAAGAGTCCTAAGGAGTTTGTCGAAGGAGACAAGGTACTCTTGTATAATTCGAGATTAATATAATTCTCAGGAAAACTTAAGTCAAGGTGGTATGGCCCCTTTACGGTAAAAAGGGCAACGAGTGGTGGAGCCGTTGTGTTGCTTGACAACAATGGAACAGAATTCACCGTAAACGGACAACGTATGAAGCATTACCAAATTAATAATAGTGACTTAATCAATGAAGAAGATATTATTTTGGATAATGAAGTCACGTAGTGTTAAGGCTTTGAGTCTAGCTACAAGACTCATAAATAAAGAAAAACACTTCTTGAGAGGCAACCCATGTTTATTTGTTTCAATGTTCATTTTTAATTTTTTATTTGTGTGTTTTATATATCTTTTTCATTATTGTTTAATTCTAATGCTTTCATTATTTTGTGAAAATGCTTTATTTTGTTTTTAACTTCGTCTTAATTACATATAAAGGTATGTTACAAAAACATAAGTGTAGGGACGATCACATGTGTTTTTAGAACTAATATGAACATGAGATTAACAATATTTGAAATTGTATAAATGTATGTATATATATATATATATATATATATATATATATATATATATATATATATATATATATATATATATATATATATATATATATATATATATATGTGTGTGTGTGTGTGTGTATGTATGTGTTTGTTAGAGTTAAATGCTTGTATCGAGTCACAATTGATGTTTTGCAGTACTTTTTCTAGGTTTTTAAAGAAGTAATTTTTCCAGAATTTTTTCGGAAAACGCATATGACTTATTCTGTCAAGACAACCTGACGGCGTCGGAATCAATATCCGACAGCGTCAGGCAATGTAGAAACAGTTTCTAGATTTTCGTTTTCTGTCTAATTTGTAATTTTTGGAAATTTCCAGAATTCTTAAGTTTCCAGAAATCTGCAAACATCTATTTCACAAGCATTATATCTTACTTGCTTTCTACTTTAGTTTAGTTTTATATAGTTTCGACCGCCGATTTTACGCGAGGTTTGGTCTCCATTTTCTTATAAATTTGCAGGTTATATTGGACAAGAAGATGAAGTGTAAGATGGAAGCAACACTTATTACTTACTCATTCTTCTTGGAGGAGATTTAACCGCAATTCTACACATATCCTACCGAGCTAATCAGGGGAGTATTAGTTTCTCTATTTTATTTTACGTTTCTCTATCATTATTTTGATACTTTCAGGGAACATTGGGGACAATGTTCAGTTTAAGTGTATGGAGGAAGAATAAAACGGGTACTTAGAAACTATTCATTCACTTGATTTTTGCCTTGTCCTTAATAAATTGTGCAATAAACTATGAGAAATATTTTTCAGGTTAATTTTAGCACCGAATTTAAAAAAATTTATGGCCCTTACGAATAAAACTTTAGTCTTAATAAAGCGTCTCATGGATAAGAAATATATGACTAGCACAAAACCGTTTACCACTTAAATTCCACCCAAAAAATGTGAGGTTCGCTCCTAGATCTTTAGTATTAAAGCATTCATCTTTAATGCTTATTGAGTGTACCGGTATTATAATTGATTCTAGAACTTGTTTTGTGATGCATTCCGAGATCGCTAGTGAGACTACATTCGTGTAGTTAGGATAGGCATTAGGATAACCCTTGTTTTAATCCTGTAATTTAATTTCTTAACCATATCGGTCGAGTAATTTTCCCTACACCTTTGCGATGTACTCATCTTTAGTACACGATACCCCTAGTTAACCCTTCAGAGCCTATCTTTTCACGGTTCTCGTGATGTTCCGATTTTTGAAATATCAATAAAGAGCATTGTTTGCAATCCACCCCTAAATGTTACACCCAAATCGCCGTAGCCCACCTTGTATGCACTCATCTTTAGTGCATTATTGTAACCAAGGTTACAAAAATCGCTAGGCGGTAGCTGGGAGGACGGGTACCGCCTAGCGATTAATCGGTTAGACGGGGATTAATCGGATTGGAATTTTTATATATAAAATTTTAAAACTATATGTCCGATTTGACCGATCTAGCCGATTTTTTTACCGATATGGCCGATTTATGCCTCATTTTTTCGATTTCTATACGTAACCGATTTGGCCGATTTATCCGATTTTTGGCCGATTTACGCCCGATTTGGCCGATTTTTAGCCGATTAACCGTTTTGTTGACCGATTTTTGACCAAACCGATTAATAAGGCCGATTAGTGAAAATCGAGGCGGTTAATCCCCGCCTAGCGAATAATCGCCGATTAATCGTCCGCCTAGGCCGATTTTTGCAACACTGATTGTAACTATTGTTTAACCCTTAGTTCAATTATCTAGTTATTTGCATGGTTGCTAAGTCGAGTCATATCTTTTGTACACAGTTTTGGGACGATTGGGACTCACGGGTTAAAGTAGTATTATATGGAGTAACGTGAAGGAACGTTAAATTCAAATTCCCTTTGTCTATGTAATTAAGTACTCCAAGTGTTTTGATCTTTTCAATTCGGGTCATTATTGTTAGTGAAATAAAAACTCAACTGTAGGGATGCTCTTATTAATCCCTGTACATTGATGTTATCTTAGAGGATGGTAGGGTAAAAATGTATGAAAAAAAAACATACGGACTACCATCCTCCATCTATCTTTTATGTTTTATGTTTATATTTTGATTTTATTTCAAGTTATTAGTTAGTGTTAGTGAGTCGAGTCTTAGCTTAGCAACGTCGCGTTTTACATGCATCTAACTTAGATTTTTGACTTGCCACCACTAAAAATTCTCATATCCAACAAAACCCTCTTATTCCCTACCCAAAGCCTAACATTATAAACCTTTATAAAGACCTCTTTGATAGTTATTCCTAGGTGCTTACGCCAAAGCGGTGGATGTTTGATCTAATCTCAAGCCTATGGTAATCTATGTACTATGACAGGTTGAGAGTGTTTATTTTTCATTTCCTTACATGTTATATTTCATATACACCGGAGAGATGAGAGAATCCAAACACCAATTGTGAGGTGCTAGTGTATAACTTTTGTGCTTGTTATGACTATTGTGACATTTGTACTTGTTGTAGATTGTTTTAAACAAATGTTAAATGACCCCTAACTCATAAATTGAGTAGCCAAAGGCACATTTTCTTGAGGACAAGCAAATTCCAAGTGTAGGGATATTTGATAAGGATTTAAAACATACATTTTTAGGGGGTCATTTAAACCCTAAATCGTTATATTTTATATCCGTTACTGCTTAAAATCGTTCCTTTTCACATTTTAGGTTATTTGGAAGCAAAATGCTCGAATGAAGCATATTTGGACGAAAAAGAGCGAAAACATGAAGAAAATGGCAAAGTCAAGAAAACAAGGCAAAATCAGAAGCCCGGACGGCGTCCCAACCTCAAGGGCGACACCGTCGCTCACAACGGTGTCCAAACTTTCTCAAGCGACGACTCAGGTCATTTTTTGGTCTTAACAAGTGACGGCGTCACGCCTATTTCTACAAGGCCGTCACTCTATCTTTCTACACCAGACGACCAAGGTTTTCTCAAGACAACGTCCAATACAACCCAGACGGCGTCACAAGATCCAACGTGACGCCATGCCAGTGTTGACTTGGCAAAGACAAAACCCTAATGACGGCAATCAGACGGCGTCACCAGTAAAATGCAATGCCGTCGCAGTTGTAAAATCTATATATAGACCTTGAACTTTCTGCATTATGTGTATATTATTTTGAAGAGCAAACCTTAGTTCGTTTTTAGTCCGACTTGGACTATACCTTAGGGTTCTAAACCCTCTTTATTACTTCAAGATAAGTTTGTTTATCCAATCTATCACCATGTTTAATCTATGTTTGATTGGTTGCTTGTGTTCTTGCTTATCTATCATGCGTAACTAAATTAATTAGTATTTTCTTAGATCCAATGAAACCTAGTCATTGATTATTGTTAGGTTGTCTCTTATTTTAATTGGTTGTCACGCTAGATTAAGGAAAACCGGCTTCTTCTTTCATTGTTGCGAGCTTGAACGTCCTAAATAGCGATTATTAGCCCTAGAGTGCACTAGTAGGCTTCCGTTGTGTTTATTGTGTGAGTTGTAGCTTGAGGAATCTAGGATATTCGGGGGAGATGCCTCTGTACTTGGCGATCCCGGGTGTTCTAGAGGAGACTTACACTCATAGAATTAGGGAATTTGGCACCGCCCTATGACTAAAACATGGAATACAACGCATCAATTAGACAAGGAGGTAACAATTCAACCGACCAATAAAAGATAACTAGGGAGTAAGTAAATCTAAGTAAACACGTTTTTAATTATCATAAGAATACACTCTTATAATCCATAGCTTTTATTTTATTTATTAGTAATTAGTTTTAATTAGTTTGTTAAGTAGTTTAATTGGTAAATTACCAAACCCCCACTCCTTCAAACCACGAGATTTTACTTGCTTTCTAAAAAATATAAAAAAGACTAAAAAGAATCACCTTCACCCTTGCCTTTTCGTCATACATCTCGACTAGCATCTCTATTTCCCTAGAGAACGATCAACCCCCTGGGCTTACCTATACTATACTGCAACGATTAGGTACACTGTCTAGTGGGTTGTAAAGCTTGCTCATGGAAACGGAAGTCTTTCGACCCCGAACCACGCATCAACAACTTTCGCGCAAACTTTAATAACTTCTTTTAATAATAGCCCTTTAAGGGTTAATATACGAAGAAGCTATTAAAGTTTGCGCGAAAGCCCGCCAAGACGCGGCGCCTTTTCTCATTATCATCTACCGCCCTTTCTTTCCTCCCCGCTATTCACGTATGAAGATCGTCGTATGTATGCTCGACTTCGGGTGTCGATGTTTAATAAACAAAACATTTAACTATAATTTTGAAACTATAATTATTTTCCTATTTAAATTTATGCCGCTATGCAGAATAGTCGCCTAGTATTTAGACAAGAAAAGAAAAGTTTTGTTAAGTTACACTTTTACTTCATTAATTAAGAGTTAAGTGCATAAATGGCCCATGTGGTCTGTCTGGTTTAACAAAAATAGTCCTTAACTTTTTTTCCCGGATCCTATCCCCAAGGTTCTGACCCGTATCGGGTTTGGTCCCTTTACCAATATTTTCGTCAGTTTGACCATCAAACTAACAGAAATGACATAAATACCCTTAAAAGTAAGGTAGTTGTGGTTTGTTGGGTATCAATAATTTAGTCCCTAATAATTTGTTATTGCGTATTCATACGTTTTTATTCATTTTTCGTCTATTTTTATACGTTTTCGTCCGTTCTTCTTACCTTTTCAGACGTTTTTATACGTTTTCGTCCATTCTTATAAGTTTTCATCCGTTTTTATACATTTTCGTCTGTTTTTATACGCTTTCATCCGTTTATCTTACGTATTTATCCGTTGTTATACGTTTTCATCCGTTTTTATACGTTTTCGTCCATTGTTATACGTTTTCATCCGTTTTTATACGTTTTCGTTCATTTTCATAGGTTTTTATTCGTTTTCGTCTATTTTATATGTTTTCGTCCGTATTTCTTTCGTTTTCATACTTTTTATACGTTTTCATCTGTTTTTACACATTTTTGTCCGTTTTTGTACGTTTTCATCCATTTTTATATGTTTTGTCCGGTTTCTTACGTTTTTATAAGTTTCGTCCGTTGTTATACGTTTTCATCCGTTTTTATAAGATTTCGTCCGTTTTTATATGTTTTCATCCGTTTTCATACATTTTCGTTTGTTTCTATATGTTTTCGTTAGTTTTTATACGCTTTCGTCCGTTTTATACATTTTTATACATTTTCGTCTAATTTTGTATGTTTTCATCCGTTTTTATACGTTTTCGCCATTATTCTTATGTTTTCATGCGTTTTTGTTCATTGTTATACGTTTTCATCCATTTTTCTACATTTTCATTCATTTTTATACGTTTTCACCCATTTTCTTACGTTTTTCATTTGTTTTTATTCGTTTTCGTTCATTGTTATACGTTTTCACACATTTTTATACGTTTTTGTCCGTTTTTATCTGGTTTTATATGTTTTTATATATATAAAAACGGACGAAAACGTATAAAAATTGATGAAAACATATAAAAACGGATAAAACATATAAACGGATGAAAACGTATAAAAACGGACGAAAATGAATAAAATGGACGAAAATGTATGAAAACGTATGAAAACATATGAAAACGGACGAAAACGGATAACAACGGATGAAAACGTATAAAAACGGACGAAAACGTAAAAAAACAAACGAATGGGAACGTATAAATACGGACGAAAATATATGAAACAAAAGAAAAACGGATGAATACGTATAACAACGGACGTAAACGTATTAAAGCATAAGAAAAATGGACGAAAATGTATAAAAACGGATGAAAACGTATAACAACGGACGAAGGACGAAAATGCCTAGAGGTCTTGGGTTCGAACCCTGGGGAGAAAATTAATCCTCCATTAGCCACGGAGGTTACCTGCGCTGACTCCGGGCTATCCAAAAGTGTAGTCGCCCTGGAATTAGTCGGCTTGCAATGTCGAGTCGGAAACCCAAGTATACCAAAAAATGATGTAAGAAAACGTATAAAACGGATGAAAATGTATAACAACGGACAAAAACGTTTAAAAAATATAAGAAAACGGATGAAAACGGATAAAAACGGATGAAAACGTAAAACAACAGACGAAAACGGATGAAAATGTTTAAAAACGGACAAAAACGTAAGAAAAACGGACGAAAACGTATAAAAACGGATGAAAACGTATAAAAACAGACAAAAACGGATGAAACCCTTAAAAAACGGACGAAAACATATAAAAACGGACGAAAACTGATAAAAACCTATGAAAATGAAAGAAAACGTAATAAAAAAATAGGGACTAAATTCGTGATACCCCACAAACCACAAGGACCTTACTTTTAAGGGTATTTATGTCATTTATGTTGGTTTGCAGGTCAAACTAACGGAAATATTGGTCAAGGACCAAACCCGATGCGGGTTAGAACCATAGGAGAGGATACGGGGAAAAAAAGATTATGGACTATTTTCATTAAATCCGACAGACCACAAGGACCATTTATGAAATTAGCTCATTATTAATTAACCTACCCGTCCAAGTTTAATTTGCTAAAAATAACAATTCGGGTCATGACTGGTATGTTACATTTAAATTAAAACTCTCTTTGCACACTTAGTTTTGATAACCCATTGATAAACAAGGTTCATCCTCATTCCTCTCCATCATCATCACTTCATTAGGTCAATATCCAAACAAGGCTTATCACCATTGACTGCCACCAAATCCTCCTCAGCTTGTATGTCCACATTCTTTTCGGGACAACCCAATGGCGTTAATTTGAGGTCAATTTCATTGTGCTAGTACTTCGTTTGACGACCTCTTATATCACTCACCATGCCAATCATTGCCGAATGTTGTAAACTCTCCACCAAATTAACTGTTTCACCGACATGACTAGGACCTGCCTCTTCATGAGTCGTATATGAAGTATGTTGATCATAATGTGCTGATGGTTTTTCAATGAGGGTGTGACGTACACTGACGGATGCATTCTTGAAATCAAGTGGGAGGATTTCTTGCCATTCGTGATCAGAGTGAGTAAGCATATGTAAGTAAACGATTCTGATTGACGGGAAACTTTCTTGACAGATATGACACATTGGCTTGCCTTTGTCATCGGCACACGCTAGAATGTATTTAGTAGTTTTATTATTCTCCATGTTTAACTTCAATGTTTATAAATCTGCAATATTAAGAATAGGGTTAATGGCTTGATAATATATCATAGTTGTCATGATTTTCTTTTGGTATTTTTTTGTATTTTATGACCATTTTGTCTTTCATTTTATTAACCCAGGAGGGGCAAAATGGTCATAAAATACACAAAAAATATCAAAAATGCAAGTTTAGTAAATAGAGTAGCAAAACAAAATTGTTCGGTACATATAAAAGAAAATCATAACAAAGATAATACATTTAGAGGCGATTAGCCCTTAAGAATATAAATAGGATAGCTAAACTACATGCAATTTCATATCAAGATTAGGAATGTGAAAAGTTAACCAAGGCGTAAAACAATTAACATACATGGCTAAGAATTGAAATGCTACTTTTTATTCAAGAATATAAATATAACCAAACTGCATGCGATTGAAATCAAGAATACTAATATGATAGAGATTATGAGTTTGATTTATAATAAGGATACAACTATGATAACTCGTTAGCAATTTCAATTCAAGAATATAGATATGATAGCTATAGTAGATGCGATTAAATCAAGAATCTAAACATGAGAATAATAGAAAGAGTATGCTTGATCCAATATCAAGAATGCAGCTATGATAAGACTCTATGTAATGGTGACTAAACCCTGCAATATCAATAATGATCAACATTCACTTAACCAAACCAACTATCAAACACCCGTAGTATTCACCACACAAACATACTTCATTTAAATACACACATAAAAAAAAAGTAAGTCTGGTCATGGGCATCAGCACATCACCTCCAAAAGTTGGTTTCACGCTTGTTTGGGGGAGGGGGTAATGGGTTTAACACGTACGTTAAGGGAGAGGACAATGCGTGGAAGAAACCAGCATTACGGGTGTAGATACTCCGTGCATTACTTGAATTTAAAGTACAACTATGTAACTGAATTATTTTTTTAACGGCAAAATATCGTCAAAACTAGCAGGTAGCTAGAAAACAATTACATAAAGGGTTACACATTTGTACATGAGAATATTGGATCCTTTAACCAATCTATCCGTTTAGGATTAAATTTCATGTTGCTATGTTATCTAATAATCTAATATCAAGAATACAAATATAAATGAACATAGAAGATGATTTAAATTCAAGAATACGAAGATGAGTACTAAAGTGCATGTTTTGAACATATGTTCCAGAATATTAATCTGAGAACTAAATAGCTTCGAAATCAATAAGAATACAAATATGAAGAAAAAAAACGATGACTTAAAAACCAAGAGTAAAGATATACGGAGTACATGCAAGAACATACAACTGTATTTGTTTCTGATTAGATTTTTTTTTTTTTTTTTTAAGAAAAAGAAAAGGAAACATACTATTTGATGACAAAATTTAATTAAAATCGCAAAACAGAGACGACTGGAACTTTTGGAAAACCAACATACCGAGAAGCGAAACACGCAAAGTGGTGATTTTCTAGGCTTTTCCGTAAACTGGTTCAAGTTATCGCAAAGTGCTTGTTTGAGAAGATTTAATCGTAATAGTAAAGTAATGGTTTCTGTGGTAGGGAATGAAGAAAAACAATGAATATATATAGAGTTCCTATTAGTTTCCTAATATGATGCTATTCTAAAACTAGTTATTAAATATAAATCGTATCAGATAACATCCTATAGGATCCTTGGCGCAATGGTAGCGCGTCTGACTCCAGATCAGAAGGTTGCGTGTTCGATTAACGTAGGGTTCAATATCCCTTAAAAACAAGGTCTTTTTATTGAAATTGAAATATAGAATGTTAGCACTTATGTAAGTTTTAGTGTGATGATTTGGGTGTCTTAAATTTGGTAATCTTCCTTAGATTACATTTAAATGCATTTTTTTTTTTAAATCCTTGATTAATCTAAAAAATTTCACAAATAGAACATTTATAACCAAATCTTTACAATATTTATAATACTAGTAGATTGAGAAGATTGGGAGATCACTGTTACATGCTAAATCAACCACAATTAGTCAAACATCCAAAGTCAATTCATAACTTCATACTAGTAATACTGATACATAACAAGTTGGACAATGTTGTTAATTGTCTTTTACACCAAAAAGGTAGATTTATTCGTTTGTACACTCACTTTCAAGCTTCTAATAATACTGTAATAAAAAAAACAAACACAAGCAAGCAGAAAGTAAGTGAATATATGGATGAATTACAATAAGAATTCATCGAGTCGTAATCACAACGTTTATCATTCGGGGTGACTCTTACGGGTTATGCATCCAAAAAGCTGAAAAAGATTGAATTTGGTTCGGACCACCTAATTTTCGAAGCCTAAGGAGTAAGTGCACAACCATACCAGTCACAAATCCTAAGGCTGCACTCGAGCCAACAAGTGAAACCGCGGTGCATATGAGCACAACAAATGACTCCTCTTTCGACTTCATGTCCCTTGCACACATGGCTAACTCGATACCAGCAAATAATAACAAAACCCCTAGAACGCCAACCGGAAAAGCAGTCAAAATCTTAACAATAGAGCTTCCTAGCAACAATCCAAGTACCAATTTAGTTCCACCGAGTAGGGCTACACAAGCACCACTTCTCCCACCAAATTTGTATTGACCGGCTAGCCCACCGGCCCCATGACAACATGGCATTGCACCAAACCAACATCCAACTACGTTCATAAGCCCGACCGTCACAGAAACTGAGGTTGGTGTAACAGTTTTTTCAGGGAAAAGATCTGTCGATAGTTTGCAGACCGCGATAACAGAGTTGAGAATGGATAAGGGTAATTGTGGAATTGTGCCTTTGATAAAACCATTTTTCCAAGCACTTTTGGAGATTTTTATAACTTGTATAGAAGATGGCCCAAAGTTAAACCCTTTAATCACTTTAGGCTCTCTTATAATAGCCAAAATCACCCCTAACAGAAATACAATAAAAGCCGAAGGTAACATTGCTACAATTCTGTTCCATTTCCGTGATTTTTGATCATTTTCATTTTGGTTTTCTTCATCATTTGCAATTTCATTTACATCATCTTGGTCTTTTTCATCACCCGCGCCATTTACCATTGTAATAAAACAAATGCAAACAATAGCTAAGACCAATCCATCTAGTCCTAGCCAATCTCGATTCCCTTTAGATTTCGACTTAGAAAAATCTTGCACTTTTCGTACATACTTAACCGCGGTCATGGCAAAGTTTAGACCTTGAGCTAGCTGAATTCCCCTAACAACAGGCAAAGGAATGAGCCGATAAGCTAAACGCATAAGTCCCGTCACACCAAGTGCAAATAAAATCACACCAGTACATATACCAGCTGCCATAACCTCAGGGATCCCAAAGTCAGGGTCCGATATAGCTACGGCTGCTATTGACTTCATGGGTTGGACTGGCATTGGGACACCATAGATAGCGCCAGTTACAATATTGTATACCCCGGTAAATATTAATGTTGTACCTAAGTTAAGGTGACTAGCAAGTGTTAATGCTAGGACTATTGGTATATACGTCCCTAAGTCGCCCATTGCGCCATTTAACTCGGCCCATTTCGACCTGAAAACTAGGTTTTCTTTCAGCTTTTGAGGTAATGAGGTGCTGGTTTGTTGTGAGGAATGGTGGTTATTGGACTCCATGGGAATATATCGAATGGTGGTAATAAGCAAGTGTAATGAGCAATGAATTGTGTGTTAAATAAAGAGATTGGAATATGAGCTTTTAGTAAAGAGTTGGCTTAGTGTAAAGAGAATTTAATATGCTATAATGTGATGTCAGGCTCTTTTAGTCAACTCCTGCAAATTTATTTTTCAAGTTTAATAAAGATAGAATCAAGTTTTTAGTTTTGCCTTGTCCTAAAATAAAAATGTTTTGTAGATGGTAGAATTAAGTTTTCTTTTTAGGTTAAATGAGCTGATTTTTCTAAAAGAGTTATCAATATTAATTCTAGTTATTTTAGTTAAAATAAGTCAAATAACTTTTAAATATTATACTCTTTCCGTTCTATTTTTATTGTTCACTTTGACTTTTACCATTCTTTCTTGTTCAACTTTGACCATTAATATATTTATTTGTGTTATATAATACTTTATGAAAATTATACCAATGAAAATACATTTAAAACCCAATACATTCATATATTTTTCATCAAGTATTATATAACACAAACAAAAATAATTAGAGTATAGTTATTTTACATACCAAACTTTTCTCACATACCAAGGGACTCATCTCCACCGTCCATCTAAAAAGAAATCAATGGCTGAGATTAAAAGCATTTTATTATAAGCAAATTACAAAAACAAACCGTATACATAATGATTACACGGGAACGAACCTTTTTTCTATAGTTTACAGATATGACCATTTTACGTCATTATCACACATTTCACAATCATGCCGTCACAATCATAACTTTTTCCCCACAAGATACCTTTTTCCATGGTGGTTCTTTATTGGCTATTGATAACGTCAGGGAGCTGAGTTTGAACATTAAACATTGATTGCATGCTAAGGGCCAATGCTTTGCCATTTACTCCCAACTATAATGTTGTCCTAACATGCAAATAGGGATAAGGACATAGGATTGATAAATGATGAGTAAAATCATTTGACTAATTTTTTTAGCCATGTCAGCAGTTAATTGCTCATTAATTTTTTTAGCCACGCATAATGCCATGCATATATCTACTCAATACACCATTTCAGCAATACACCATATTCAGCAGTTAATTGCTCATTAGATCATGGAGGTTCACGCCCATGCCACGCATAGGGCACGCCTAGGGCACATAACTCATGCTCCACGCCCAGCCACCAGGTTCCTCGCCCAGCTCTCATGCCACACCCATGGCACGCCTCATGCCACGCCCAGGGCATGCCCAGGTCACTCCCTCGCCTATGCCACGCCCAGAACAAGCATCACGCCCAAACTTCTCGCGTGGACCACGCCCATAGAATTGGTGTACACGTGTACGGTTTAAAACGTATTACCCTACAAATCTAACGTCAAATATTGAAAAGTTCATTTTAGAAATTTTTTTGGGCGAGGTTTATATCTGTAAAGTAGTAGAGCAAAGTGTTCATTTCTGAAATTTTCTCTTTTATTATTTCACCTATTTTTTATAATTTAAATATCTTTTAAACCGTTAATCGTTAAGTGAAAATATTTATACCATCGCGACGAGCATTTAATTATCTTTCTATAGACGGGCACTTTGATATACTTTCGAAAAAAAAAAAAAAAAATCATTTTCTCACGTTTTTTCGTTATTTTTTTCGTTTTTTACGTTACTGAAATTTGCATGAAGAAAATCATATATGATAAAACACTAAATTGAATATCACATGTGATATTAGTGTTAAATCATATATGATATGTAATATCATATGTGATATTACACTAATATCACATGTGATATTACACTAATATCACATGTGATATTACATATCATATATGATATTACACTAATATCACATGTGATATTACATATCATATATGATATTACACTAATATCACATGTGGTATTCAAATTAGTGTTTTATCATATATGATTTTTTTTAATGCAAAATTCAGTAACGTAAAAAAACGAAAAAACTTAAAAAAAAAACGTTAAAAATACGAAAAAAATATTTTTGTCGAAAGCATATCAAAGTGCCTATCTATAGAAAGATAATTGAATGCTCGTCGCAATGATATATTTTTTTTCGCTTAGCGATTAACGGTTTGAAAAATATTAATATTTGAAAAAAAATGATGAAAGTGGGTTTTTTAAATTGTTGGGATTAATCTCATCAATTAAATCAAATAAAAATGGAGGGTGGAGATTGATCCCTTGGTATGTAAATAATCTTTTGTCCTCAAATGATCTTAAATCAAATAATTATTGTCAAATTTGAAGAAAAGGACCAAAAAAGTCAATAAGGGACAATAATTTTGAGGCGGAGGGAGTATTAGCCTAATGTTTCGTACATTACGGTATTTAACCTCTTCGGCTAAAACTATTATCGATAAGCTTTTTTTTTTTTTTTTTCTTTTTCTTTTTTTTTGAAAGGCGGAGATTTATTAACACTCGAAGAGCGGATCCGAAAAGGAAACCACTACAAAAGCAAAAACAACAAATGGCCACCCGAAGACAACCGAACAAGCACTAAACATATACAAGAGCTAAAATATAACTATAGAAATAACTCAAAAGGCTTAGAGATCTAGCAACTCCAATTGAAGGCAGACGACTTGCAACGGGCCGAAATCCAATCTTTTGATATCCTTTGAACGAAGGGGAAGATATCCTGTAAGCGTTAACCTCTTTATTTCGCCACTTTCAAATAGACCAAAGTGCACATTGAAAAACTCCTTTGTAGAACCTTGTGCAACTTAACTAGATGATCTGATATTTCCAAGGGTAGTATCTTTGATAGAGAAGGATGGGAAATATGTTGGGGCAACTAAACCCCACTAACTCCGAACTTTCCTCCAAATCAGGACGACTTTGGACATTTAGTTAAGTAATGTTCCATGTCTTTATTATCGACTTCACAAAATGGGCAAATGAGGGAAGATTACAGAAGCCCACGATAGGTCAAATTCACCTGAGACGATAATCTATTCAAGGAAGCACGCCACACACATATATTTACCTTTCGAGGAACCAACGAATTTCAGTTGTGGAGATTGCCAAGCACACAATCAGAGAGCATGGAATTTTGGATACTTATAGGAAGAGGCTTCACTTTAAAAAGCCAGAAGCGTCCCCATACCAAGACCACGAGACACCTCGACTATCATCAAGAGAATAATTTCCAATAAGCGCTATTAAGTTGTTTAGATCACTAACGGCTTGTCCACGTGGAGCTAACCGCCAACTCCAATTGTTTATGTCATTTGCTCATGATAAGGTTTCGCATAAAAAACTATCAAACTCTATCGACTAGGTATAGAAATAAAAGTTCAAATAGAAAAATAAAAAAAGAGAATTTCATATATATCCTTCTTGACTTAATTCTTATATATAACACTTTTTATAAACTCAATATATATGAAATATGATATAATATAGAAATCTATAAAGATTTTTATATTTTGTCTCGCTTTAAGTCACGTTTTAAAAAATGCTATGGCTTCGCGATAGCTTCTAAGGCGTGAGGCGTCACGATGCCGCTACGTCACGCCTCACGCTATTTATAACATTGGTTTTAAATTAGGGGTGTTCATCGGTTCGATTATCGTGTTGTTCGTTTTATTCGGTTCGGTTAGTTCGGTTAAATTTTTTTTCTCGGTATAACTGAGAACCGAACCGAACCGAATTAAAATTGATTAAACCAAACCGAATAACCAAAAACAGAAAACCGAACCGAATAACCCGAATTACAAAATTTTATTTATTTATTCATTTTGATATATATATTTCTTGCAAAAAAAAGAAAAAAAAAAACTTCAAATTTAAAAAATGTTATATTTATAGTATGAAAGAGTTTTAATATCATTTTTTATATATAAATATATTAATATATATTTATTTGAATTCGGTTTTCGGTTCGGTTTTCAGTTTAGATTGCTAGAACCATAACCGAACCGAGAACCGAATATTTAATTCGGTTCAATTCGGTTTTGACAAATTCGATTAAAAGTTCGATTCAGTTATTTTCGGTTCGGTTCGATTTTGATTTTGGGTTTATTTGGGTTGAACACCCATATTTTAAATCATGTGAGCTGAATGTTGGGCTCAATAGCTATCCCTGACATTGAGTTATATCCTTGAACTTACAATTGTCTTCACTTGAATCTAAGTGAGTATTAAAATTTCACTTTATAGTATTTGAGAGACATGTAAAGCTAGAAACCTATATGGTGATACTCAACTATACACTACTAGTAGAACATATCTATAAATTAGCAAGTTGGGTCTAAATATTTTTCAGTAAAACAAGAATTACAGTAACAAGATTCATACTGGTAACTGGTAAATTAAAACAGAAATAAATGAGACGCAATGTGGTGTAAGGCACTCGTATTTCATTGACAAGAACGAAGAGTACCAATAGGCATACAAAATATCTATCCACAGAATATATTCAAACATATTATTGATGCTTACGCTATTCATTTGTGTTAGATAAGGAGATTTGAATTGAATATGTACGATATGTTGGATCACAAAGATTACAAGGAATAAGTGAAATATAATACAGTATGTATGTAACTGTACGTTAGTCTTTGTCTAGATTTATATAAGAAATAAAGTTTTTAAAATCGAGATCTTACTTAGAGTATCGTTTTTGTCTTTGCAATATCATGATTGTAATATCGGATCGGGATCTTAAAATCATATTCTAATGTTATTTTTTTAATAGTTTTTGTAATCTCATACAAATCTACAAATTATTATAAATGAGTCACTTTATTTTGCTTACCTACAAATCCATTCTTACTAAGGAACAAATCTACACTATCCATCTAGTTTGATCTAATGATAGATGATTAACTTAAGATTAAAAAGGTAAACCTAAGTTCATGTTTTTTTTCCTTGTCTTTTTGTCTTTATTTTTTATTCACATATTTTTATTTATTTATTTTTTTTAATTCACGTTTTTTATTTTATTCAAATTTTTTATTATTTTTTTTTAAATTCGCGTTTTTTTTTTCTTTTTTTTAAATTCGTGTTTTTTTTAATTCGCGTTTTTTTAATTCGCGTTTTTGTTCTTCGCTTTCATACGTTTTCGTCTATTTTAATACGTTTTCATCTGTTTTCGTTCGTTTTCATCCGATTTCATACGTTTTCGCCCGTTTTCATACGTTTTCGTCCGTTTTCATCAGTTTTATTTCATTTTTGTCCATTTACATACGTTTTGGTCCGTTTTCAGACGTGTTTTTACGCTTTCATACGTTTTCGTTCGTTTTCATACGTATTCGTCCGTTTTCATACGATTCTGACTATCACAAGTGGTATTATGTGATATTCAAAATATCACTTGTGATTTTCTGAATATCACTTTGTGATATTGAGAATATCAATTGTAATTTTCTGAATATCACTTTCTGATATTCTGAATATCACTTGTGATTTTCATGTTACAAAACATTAGTTGAAAATCACTTGTGATATTCAGAAAATCACTTGTGCTATTCTGAATATCACTTGTGATATTCAGAAACCTATGAAAACGGCTGAACACATTTAAAAACGGACAAAAACGTAAGAAAACGGACGAATATGTATGAAAACGGACGAAAACGTATGAAAGCGTAAAACACGTATGAAAACGGGCAAAAAGCGTATGAATAATGGACGAAAACGTATGAAAATTGACGAAAACGTATGAAAACGGACGAAAACGTATGAAAGCGAAGAAAAAAACGCGAATTAAAAAAAACGTGAATATCATGAATTAAAAAAAAATTAAAAAATAAAAAAAAAACATGAATTTAGGGAAAAAATGTGAATAAAAAAGAAAGAAATAAAGGCAAGAAAAAAAAAACATAGACTTAAGTTTATCTATTAAATCTTATGTTAATCCTCACAATTAGATTAAATTAGATGGATTGAGGAGATTTGTCTCTTGGTAAGCATCAAAATAAGAGTTAGCATTTGAACTTTTCTCTACATTATAAACACAAAATGTAACCACCGGTAAATTTCGCCTCGTATTAAATTAATTTAATATCCTAACGAAATGATACTTATCATTTTTCTACGTACAAATTTTTTTTCTTTTCAAACGTTATCAATTTATTTCGTCACAATCTCTAGCTAATGTGACGTAACTCACATTATCAAGCATCCTTATATGTTAAACTATAAAAGTTTTCAACTTTTATCTACCACACTACGCTATTCGTTAACATACTATTTTTAACCGTACAAACTAAACGTTTATTATTTATTAGAGTTTTCACGAAGCCCTAATTTATTTTAACTATGATTTTACACAACTAAATCATAAATACTAAAGTACAACATTTTATACCTAGTGTACAAGTTTTTAAAGCACGAAAACCTAACTTTACTTTATTTCCCGTTACAAGACCTAACTTACCATTCTATGATTTTATGTAAATAAAATCACAAACCCTAATCAATATGTACATGATATATTTTCAAAATATTAATGTACAAGTCTTTCAAGCACATGTACAAGTCTTTAATGCATACAAGCTTAATACTTATATAAATCATATTATAAACCTCAATGTACCTATCTTAAAGCACATGATACAAACCTATAATGCACAAGCTCTTAAAATTGACATTTTTATAATTTACAAGTCTAAAGTACAACTCTCCAATGCTTGTGGTACAAGTATTTTATGCATGACATTTACTTAAATTAGACTAACCTAAACTTAACTAAGAAACCTAATCTAGTTCCATAACAAACTAAACTCTAACTAAGCATATATGAGCACAAATAAGCCACATCACTCTTCTTCTTCAAACCTAGGTCAAAAACTTGACACATAGTCTTGTTGGAAACAATTAAGATCAAGCTACTTAGCTACAACAATTACCACACAAGACCAAATGGTCCATAATTTCACACCTCACCTTGTTCCCTATCTTACACCTTCTTATGGTTATAAACAATTACAAGTAGCCAAATTATCTTCCATAAACCCAAATCCCTCTTGCCTATATATATACGACCATGCATACACACATCTTCATCATTCCGTACAATCTATCTCACCACAATTTAATACACTCTTACTCACTGAAATTACAACCTAAGCGAAGTAGAAAGGAAGTAGGAACAAGTGCATGAAGCTTTGGTTAGTCAAATTCCAAGTTTGTAAGTCTATTAAACTCATTCTATTTCGTTTTAACTTTTAATATCAATTGCATACTGTTAAAAAGGATTTTATAAGGAAAACGTAGAAATTTGAATCACCTAAAACGAGTACACGAGTCAAAAGATACGGACTAAAGAAGATGCTGAAAATCGGTCGAAAACTTTCTGTGACAGAATGTTTAGGCACGCAATTCGTGGCGTTTCTGGTCCGTTTCATGAAAAAGTTAAAGCACGAAAGTTGTCCGGAACGACGTTTTCTTCAAAAACTCAGGAGCACGGGTCCAGAAAACGCATAAATAAGTCATAATTTAATAAAAATCCCAACAGCTGTATTGATTTTATAAAAACCAAACGCCCCTACTTGCGCCCCATTTATTTGCATCATGTTAAAGGTATTAGGGACAACCAAAGTACCTTTGTGAAGACCACCTAGGACACTCTAAAACGCCCCTATAACCCGGTTGAAAAGCCTAGTCATCATGCATAAAAACGACACTCCATTAGTGCCATAAGTCCTAAAAACCAAAAGTCCTTTACAACATGTCTTTGGAAAAAACTTTGGGATTTTTGATAAATTCGATTATGAACTATCTTAGAAACATTGAAAATGAGTTAAACAACATTTCACAAGGTTGCATGTAAAAGATATAAAGTTTTATGGTTTGAAAACAAGATTTTCAATTTGTCAAAACTAGCCTAAGTAGCCCTTTTCAACAATTAATATCTTGCTAATTAAAAGGTTGTAAAGTGTGAGAGTTACACCATTTTAAAGAGCTCGCTGCAAGGATTTTAAAGCCCCAATAACGTCCTTAAAAATTCTTATAGTCTCTTTTATAATCAACCAAAAATTAGGTGACTCGTGAACTTTTCATAAAAAGACCTTGCATGCATTTTACAAAATTTGAGTCGTAGGAGTTATAGAATGTTAGATAATAACTTAAAAAGAGTTAATTAACATATTACGATGTCCCTAGGCGACACTGTAAAAGTTAATGAGTCAAAAATGAAATTTCCTTAAAACGTGTCGTGGCCAAGTGGCCATGTTCGCGGACTTGTATCTTTCTAACCAAAGATGACTAGGATATGAGACCTATACCATTTAGAAAATCTTACAGCAAAGTGTTTAAAGGGTCAAATTCGTTGTAAAAACACTAGCTTCCCTCGTGTAAAATCTGTCCTCGTTTGGCCCTGTTATCGCCCAAAACCAACAAAAGGCACCTAACCCCCCTACTTTAGAGAATCATTGCGACCAAACCGTAAGAGCTTAAGACCTCTAGTTTGAACCATTAGAAAGACCACCGGACAAACTCTTGAAGGGATCAAGAACGTAGTAAAAACCTTTTAAGGCCTCGCTTATATTTACCCGCACTTTTGTCAATTTAGGCCTAAAACAAGTGAATTTTTCTTATAAAATTACAAGTATAAAAATTGTAATTTTTGAAAGATAAAGTTTTCTTGGACTAAAAATGTAATTTCTTCAAAGTTAATTATACAATGGCTGATTTTGTCAATAATCCATAGTTGAGGGTTTAAAGTGTCATTTTTGAAAGTGCAAGGGTAAAAACTGTAAATATTTAAAATTGTAAATTATAACATTTCGGAAACATAAAATACTTAACGACTTGAGTTTCGATAAAACTTATAAACAATCAACCGAGCCATAAAAATAAGTATGATAAGTATTACTAATTTTTGAAGAGACTTCATGTTTACCCAACCATCGATAAAGCATCGTTATCACATAAACTTGAATTCGAATACTAAAAACATGATATACTAACTCAGGTCACGAGTCGGAGCAGTTTATCAACTTTACTTAATTTGTTTTCCATCCAGACTACTGTAACATCGAGGTGAATCATAGCCCATCTTTTTCTTATTTTGAACGTTTTGGGGGAGATACATGCTCAAATATTGCTTGATATTTTTACATTTATTTTAAACTCTTACAAATTACCGTGAGTTCGTAGCCCCATTTTCCATCATTTATCTGTTTTGCAATGCTTTGGGGGAGATACATGCTCAATTACTTACTTTTTACAAGTACTCAAAACTTTTACATATTACTGTGAGTCATAGCCCCTCTTTTCCTTATTTTGAACGTTTTGGGGGAGATACATGCTCAAATATTGCTTTATATTTTTACATTTCTTTTAAACTCTTAAGAATTACTGTGAGTTTCATAGCCCCATTTTCAATTGTTTTATACTATTTTTTGGGGAGATACATGCTCAATTACCTATTTTTACTTTCTCAAGTACTCTAAAACTTTTACATATTACTGTGAGTTCATAGTCCCACTTTTTACTTGTTTTTCAAACTCGTGGGGAGATACATGCTACAAATCTGAACACAAGTATTTTTCTATGCTACACCTACACACCTGATTGCTATTGCTTAAGTTACTTACTGTTGCCACTAAAAGTCCCTCATATCATGAACCATTAATCACTTTACAAGTGAACGCGAATATAGTGAATAGATCTATTGGCAGTTGACGCCCCATTTGTGTTAGCCGGATAGGTAACCAAATGCACTTTATTTGAGAATACTAGGAGAATGGCAAACTCCTACCAGAGGGCATTGTTGCTCTCATCATTCTTATGATGTTTGTAACTTACGTCATTATTATGACGCATTCGTGTTAAGGTTTGCGTTCATGAGACTTAAGGCAATATATACTGTGTTGCAATGATACAAATGCTGCAACTACTGAATTTATGGGTGCAACAACGTAGCCCAACCTTGAAACTTGTGTTCAACTGATTACTAAACAAATGACTATGGGTGCATAACAACGTAGTCCAATACTTATTTCATCGATATTTGTATTTATTACAATAATCAAACTATTGAACTCAACTGTTTTATCTATAAACTCTATGAACTCACCAACCATTGTGTTGACACTTTTAGCATGTTTATCTCAGGTTCATAATTTACGAGGATGGCACGGAAGGGCACGGATACTCAAGAAGGCTATATTATCATTCGAAAACTTATTTAATAAACTGTAAAACCACTGGGACCTAATTTTGTAAACTCTGATATTTATATAAATCGAATGATAAATCTTTTAAAACGACTCAATTATGGTTTGTTTTCTATTGATATAACTGTTGTGCCATGAAGTAACACCCAGCTTGAATTCCGCTGCGTATCACCAAATTGGGGGTGTTACACAAAATACTATGAATGTTTCATAGAAATGTTATCCTAAATTATGATTATGAAATGTTTAAAAATATTAACATGTTGTTTTTGAATTCTACAAAAAAACAACTCATAAATTTGTAGTTTTTTAGTTTGTAATCCGAGAAAAGTAAGATCGGATTAGATATTAAGATCGTATAGTTAAGATCGGGATCTTATAAGATCTTTGTTGGAAAATTTAGTGCACTTTTGGGATTAGTTCACACCTTCAAATGGGTTAGGAGATACGGAGTGTACACCCATAAGGTCCATGAACACCCTGACTCAAATAGTGGTTTGTATTGGTAGTGTTAGTAGAAAGTACTGCTTGTGGAAAGTACTGATAAGCAGTGTTTCCACTGATAGGCAGTGTTTCCACTGAAGTGGTGTATCCACTAATAGTGCTATGAAAGTCTTGATAAGCGATTGCTTCCAGCGATAGGTAACGTATTTCCACTACAAGAGAAAGTCTTGCTAGTGGAAAGTATCGCTTATGGAAAGTATCTTGCTAAATGGCGATTACAAGCGCATTATGACTACGTTTAATTGGTCATGTAACCACTAACGGCTATAATGGGGATAATTATGAGGCTATTAATGGGCCGATTAATACTCATAATTCCATTGGAATAGCTCAAGAGTAACCTCCTATAAATAGGAGATCTGATTATGCATGAAACACACAGAAAACGTAAACACTTATTAGCGAAAGGGTTATAGAATTGTGCCTAATTCTCTAACTGCATTTGGTCTTATCCCAAGTAGATATTCGTGATACCCAGGCATTAGGGTCGAATAGTTTACTTTGGAAAGTGATCACACGATTCCAAGTGATATCCGGTAACCTCCTAGTGGTATTTGTTTTATTTGAATTGTTGCTTGTTTCTGTGAATTGATTATCTAACCCGCTCTTGAGCTCACAACACCAACAATCAAAGTAAACTATTTTGTGATAATCAATGGCAACTGCTGCAATGAAACACATGGCTTCAAACTTTGCCAAGCTTGACAAGTTTGAAGGGGTGGACTTTAGGAGGTGGCAGAAGAAGATGCACTTCTTGCTGTCAAGCATAAGTGTGGTGTATGTGCTAACCACTCCTATTCCTGATGATGGTGATGATGCTACTGTGGAGCGGTCGGAGGAGGAGCAAATGGGAGAATGATGACTACATATGCAGAGGTCTTATTCGAATGGTATGTCGATTCTTTGTTTGATATTTATGAGAACTTTGAATCTTCCAAAGAACTGTGGGATTCCTTGGATGCCAAATATATGGGTGAGGATGCATCAAGTAAGAAGTTCCTTGTTAGTAATTTCACAAATTACAAAATGACTGATTCAAGACCAGTTATGGAACAATACAATGAACTTCTTGGAATACTTGGAAGGTTTACACAACACCAAATGAACATGGATGAGGCTATCAAAGTCTCGTGTGTCATTGACAAACTCCCTCCTTCATAGAAAGATTTCAAGCATACCTTGAAATATATGAAGGAGGAGTTAACTCTTGTTGAGTTGGGCAGTCATTTGCACATTGAGGAATCTCTCAAGGTGCAGGATAATGACAACAAGAAGGCAACACCTACTTGTTGGAAATGTGGCAAAACAGGTCACATTAAAAGGGACTGCAAGGGTGTTAAAATTGGTGGTAAAGCCAATGGATCAGGCACTAATGGTTCAAGGAGTGGTGGTTCACCAACTCACGAAAGGTCGAATATGTTTAATAAGTCTTTTCAGATTTATTATGTTACATATGTATCTGAATCTTTTATGTGCAGGATGATGATGTTGCGTGGTGGGTTGACTCTCGTGCAACAGTTCATGTGTGTAAAGATAGAAGCTGGTTCAAGACTTATGAGTCACTGAATGATGGTTCTATTCTTCACATGGGAAATGAGTCAACAACCTTGGTGCATGGTCGTGGTTGTGTAGATCTTAGGTTTAGTTCCGGAAAGATTGTAACTTTGTTTAATGTTATTCATGTTCCTGATATAAGGAAAAACTTGGTTTCAAGTAGTGTTTTGAATAATCATGGATATAAACAAGTTATTGAATCTGATAAATTTGTTCTTTCTAAATGTGGTGTTTTTATTGGTTTTGGTTATTTATGTAATCAAATGTGCAGGCTTAATATTACCACGATGTGTTATTTCAAACTTTTGTGACCACATATGATCAGACTGATTCTACCCTTTGGCATGCTAGACTTGGTCATGTTCACTATAAAAGAATGCAAGATATGTCTAGGGATGGTTTAATCCTTGCTTTTGACATGGACACCGAAAAGTGTAAAACTTGCATGTTGACCAAGATAACCAAGAAACCCTTTCGGGGTGTTAGTCGTGAGACTAAGATCTTGGAGCTTATTCACAGTGACTTGTGTGATTTGCATGCCACTCCTTCTTTGGGGAATAAGAAGTACTTTGTGACATTTATTGATGATGCTTCTAGGTTTTGTTATGTTTATTTGTTACATACAAAGGATGAAGCATTAGATAAATTCAAAGTGTTTAAAGCTGAAGTTGAATTACAACTTGGGTCTTTGATCAAAAGATTAAGGTCTGATAGGGGAGGTGAGTACATGGATACTCAGTACTTTTCTGTTGGAATAATCCTTGAAACGACGCCCCTTATACTCCTCAGCAAAATGGTATTTCGAAAGGAAAAACAGTCTTGAAGGAGATGGTTAATTCCATGTTGTCCTATTGATCTTGAGTCAAGGGTTCGGGGTGAAGCTATGTTAACGACTTGCTATTTATTAAATAGGGTTCCCAACAAAGGAACAAGATTACCCCTTATGAACTCGGACTAAAAGGAAACCCAACTGAACTATCTCGAGTGCGGGGTTGTAGGGCATTGTAAGACTCCCACGATCCAAAGCAAAAGACTTTGGGTGAAAGAGGCATTGATGCATCTTTGTTGGATATTTTGAGCATTCCAAGGCTTTTAGGTTCTATGTTATTGAACCTAATGAATATGTTTCAATTAACTCTATAATTGAATCAAGGGATGCAGACTTTGATGAGAATAGATTCTCATCAGTCCCAAGACCAAGTCAGAGGATTCCTAATGGAACTCTTGTGTCACAATTCTCAAATTCCGGTCATTTCTTAAATTATATATGCATCATCTTAGTTCATTCATGGCATTTCAATTCACATTTAACGCGTGAATTTTATATTAAATAAACGTTATCGCGTGAGTTGTTATTTTGAATATTTAATCCGTTACTTCTAAAAATGATCCCGATATATTTTTATACTTACATTTAGTTATATAAACTATATTTTGAGTTTTTCTAGTGTTTTAAATTTATTTGGTACATAAATCGTTAAAGTTATATTATTACGACGTTTTTCTTAAAAACTACACGAAAAATTTTATATCACTCAAATTTCACAAGGAATGTATTTTTACAATTTTTATTATCTCAATACATTCTATTTTGATCTATCAAAAACTTACTTGTACCAAAAAGTTACAATTATCTACACTTTACTTACATTTTCTTACAAATTACACAAATAATACACACAATATATACAAGTGATAAAAAAAAAAAGATATTTGTGAAACATCTCCCCTCAAAACCGGCCATAGGGGGGGGGCATGCAATTAATGGTTGGTAACTTTTTCTTGATAGTATATTTCTACACTTCACTTATCTTCTACACTTCATTCACTCTCATTTTCATAAGTTAGTAAAAAGTTATTCTCTCTTGTTTTTCCTACTCTCTAAAACCGGTCAAGCACAAGCATAAGAAGGAGACATCAAAAATTTTCAAGATCAAGTTTTACACAATCTAGATTACACTCTTAGTAAAGGTTTTGAAATAAAAACCTAGGGTGTTTAGGTTAATCCTTGGTTCTAATCACCTCATCATATCACTAGTCAGTTTCGAGATTCCTGCTACATTTCGGTGTAACCACTTTTGTCGTCACATCTATTCATCAAGTGAGTAATCACATCCCCTTTTTACCGTTTTACTATACTTTTGGGTGAAAATGCATGAACCATATTTGAACTAAATTGATTATTACTTCTATGAACTCTCTAGACTAGAACTTGTGAACTCAGTCGATCCTTGAACTTAATTACGAACTTATGACTTGTTTAAACTTATTGAACCGTACGTGTTATGATCTTGCCCTAAAGTCTCCCATGTTGAGACATCACTATAAAGTCTCGCCTTATTGGTGGGGCGGTCTCAATAAATCTCGCCTAGGTGGTCGAGTGACAAAGGAGTCTCCCTTGTTGGAGCAGTGCTAAGTCTCCCATGTTCGAGACATCACTATAAAGTCTCGCCTTATTGGTGGAGCGGTCTCAATAAATCTCGCCTAGGTGGTCGAGTGACAACGGAGTCTCCCTTGTTGAGCAAAGGCGTAAAGTCTCCCATGTTGAGCATCACTATAAAGTCTCGCCTTATTGGTGGAGCGGTCTCAATAAATCTCGCCTAGGTGGCCGAGGGACAAAGGAGTCTCCCCGGGCGGTGCAAAGTCTCCCATGTTGAGACATCAACTTAAATTATTATATACTTGGTACTATATTGTGAACTATTTTGACCACTTGATACGCTATATTTTGTGCAATGGGTTGTGTACACACAAGTTGCAAGTTTTGTATGGGGAACTTGGGAACCGAGTGGATATACAATGCCTTTGCTTTGGGAACTATTATGACCGCTTACACTTGACTACTTGGCGCACTATATTTTTGTGCAATGGGTTGTGTACAGTTTAAAGGTTGCAAGTTTTGTATGGCTGAATTTGGGAACCGAGTGGATACACAATGCCTTTGCTTTGAAAACTCTTTTCGTTGACCGAAAGCTTTAAATATTTCTTACGAGTTTTCTTATTTCGCTTAAGCGTGCTTACTCACCAACTATTTTCATAGTTGACCGTTTTCTCTCATGCATTTTGGTGATCGTTAGTAAGCTTTTCTACAGTCTTGCATAATGAAGTTTTCAATTGTCACTACAAAACATTATGTAATAGAATGCAATATTTTGGGATCTAAACTTTGTAATATATTTGCCGATGACGCTAAACCGGTATTGTAATGGTGTACTCTTTCTTTTAAATATTAACGTTGGTATGTTCTATTATCTTGTGCTTATGTTCTCTTCCGTTACACCTCGGCGTTTCAGCCTCGTGAGGTGTGTGACAGATTGGTACCTGTGAGCCAAAGGTTATAGAGAATGCCGATTTTCAAAAATAAAATCACAGCTAAACTATAACCGGAAAAAATTTTATTTTATTTTATTAAACATTGAACATCATCCGAGTCATCTAGTCCTATCGTTGCATCTTTAATCATAAATTATACATAGCCTGATCAACTATGTCTAATTTATGAAGAACCATGCAATGATAAGAAGAATAAATTTAAATCATGTTTAGTCGAGTCTTTTGAGTCGGTCACCCTGAAGTTGCATTGGTCGGGTGGGTATGCAAAGATGTTTTACGTTCACGTCTACACATTACCTTGTTCATATCTTCTCTTTTCCATCTTTCAACTTGTTAGACAAAGCATGTTTCACTTCGATCACTATACACACATTACCACCGTTCACGACCTCATCGACGATTCGTTCAAATGTCGTTTACTCAACCCGATGTTTTGGTCCTCAGAGGATCATGGCGCAAGAAACACCGCGCCGGAGGTAACAACAGCGGCAACCCAAACAACAATGACAATCCGGACAACAACGCGGCTGGCGGAATAGCGGATTTACTCACCCAAATTATAACACAACTCGATGCTAGGCGTTAACCAACAAGCGAGAAGGCTCTTCAAACGCCGGTCAGGATGCGGCACAAAACTTTCATGACATGCAAGCCAATGGAATTTCATGGGTACTTGAGGGTGCCATTGGATGCTATCTGGTTCGAGAATGTTGAGTCAGCTTAGTATCACGAAATGTCTGAAGAAACAAGGTTGAGTTCTCTCAGGCCTACCAGGTCGAGAGATTGCATGACTGTGGAACAACCAACTACGTATCGAGGAAGAGGGCGCAAATGCATTATCTTGGGAAGCATTCAAGAAACTACTAACTGAAGGAGTACTGCAGAAAAGATGAAGTGCGTAAACCGGAAGAAGAATTTTGGAACCACTTGATGGTAGGAGTAGAGATCGACAAGTTACGATCAAGTTCCACGAGTTAACTAGGATGGTTCCTCACATGGTTTCCAACTGTGGAGAAGTTGATTGACGGTATATATGGGGATTGATACCAAATTAGGAGGGATGTCACTTGGTCGAAACCAACCACTCTGCAGTCAAAGCCAAGTATGGCGTTGATCGCTTTTGACAAATGATGTGATCAGTCGGAGAACTAACAAAAGCAAACGACAATGGACGGGAAAGCAGCAGGAGGATCACCAGTGGAAACCCGAGACCAATCCATGAAAACAAGAGGCAAATAATAACCCGAACTATGGGGCGACCACCCGGAGCGCCAAAGGATATGCAAGTGGTCCACATCCTTTGTGCACTCGGCGATGTAATTATCATCACTTAGAGATCACCCTGCGGCAAATGTGGACAGACGGGCCACTTCGCGAAAAATTGCTCAAACGAACGGGAAATCAAGGGCCAGAGGAAAGCATGTTACGTGTGGAAGTCTAGATCACCTTCGCAATACCGTCCAAAGTCAAAAAGAACTCCCAATCAAGGAGGTAATCGTCAAACCTGCATTGGCAATAGAAGGTCCACCGAACCGAACATTGAAATTCCTCCCGTTATTTCGGTCGAGCATTCTATCAGATGGGTACCAGGAAGCCAACGCTAACGGGTACATTCTTTCGAACAACCACTTTATTTACGTGCGACATGATTTTGAGTGCATAACTTCCTTCCATCTTTACCGCGTTCACGACCTTGATTAATTTGAGACTTATTGATATCGACCTTAGTTGTTATATATTTTGTTGATTGGATTTGATTGTGTAAGCAAATCGAATATCGAGCGAATCTTTCAAAAGACTTCATTCAAGGATGTGGAATCCTACCTTTCTAACAACTTGTTGCCTAGCTTGATCTAGTACGTTCTTGTTTGATGAGTTTCGAAAGTCGAGCTAAGAAACAAGTTTACTCAAGTCGGTTTAGTTTAATCTCATGACAGTTCTTGTTTGATGAGTTGTAAGATTAGATTATAATCGCACAACCTAAGGTCTTTTGAGAGCTTCGTTGAGATATGGGTAAGTTTACCCTATCAAATCTAATCACGCAGCACGTACTTAGTTGTATGGGGAACCTGCAATGCATGGGCCTTGATATGATCATTTAGATTGTTCGCATTCGATGAGCATGAACTTTTAGAACTCTTGTCGAGGTTCGGACCATAGTATCGTTAATCGAATCATGAGGACATGATTCCACTGACATGGGAAGAATGTCACAATTCTCAAATTCCGGTCATTTCTTAAATTATATATGCATCATCTTAGTTCATTCATGGCATTTCAATTCACATTTAACGCGTGAATTTTATATTAAATAAGCGTTATCGCGTGAGTTATTATTTTGAACATTTAATCCGTTACTTCTAAAATGATCCGATATATTTTATACTTACATTTAGTTATATAAACTATATTTTGAGTTTTTCTAGTGTTTTAAATTTATTTGGTACATAAATCGTTAAAGTTAAATTATTACGGCGTTTTTCTTAAAAACTACACCTAAAAATTTTATATCACTCAAATTTCACAAGGAATGTATTTTACAATTTTATTATCTCAATACATTCTATTTTGATCTATCAAAAACTTACTTGTACCAAAAAGTTACAATTATCTACACTTTACTTACATTTTCTTACAAATTACACAAATAATACACACAATATATACAAGTGATAAAAAAAAAAAGATATTTGTGAAACATCTCCCCTCAAAACCGGCCATAGGGGGGGGGCATGCAATTAATGGTTGGTAACTTTTTCTTGATAGTATATTTCTACACTTCACTTATCTTCTACACTTCATTCACTCTCATTTTCATAAGTTAGTAAAAAGTTATTCTCTCTTGTTTTTCCTACTCTCTAAAACCGGTCAAGCACAAGCATAAGAAGGAGACATCAAAAATTTTCAAGATCAAGTTTTACACAATCTAGATTACACTCTTAGTAAAGGTTTTGAAATAAAAACCTAGGGTGTTTAGGTTAATCCTTGGTTCTAATCACCTCATCATATCACTAGTCAGTTTCGAGATTCCTGCTACATTTCGGTGTAACCACTTTTGTCGTCACATCTATTCATCAAGTGAGTATTCACATCCCCTTTACTTGTTTTACTATACTTTTTGGGGCTTAAAATGCATGAACCATATTTGAACTAAATTGATTATTACTTCTATGAACTCTCTAGACTAGAACTTGTGAACTCGAATCGATCCTTGAACTTAATTACGAACTTATGACTTATTTAAACTTATTGAACCGTGCACGGTTATGATCTTGACCTAAAGTCTCCCATGTTCGAACATCACTATAAAGTCTCGCCTTATTGGTGGAGCGGTCTCAAAAATCGCCTAGGTGGTCGAAAGTGACAAAGGAGTCTCCCTTGTTGGAGCAAGGCAAAGTCTCCCATGTTGAACATCACTATAAAGTCTCGCCTTATTGGTGGAGCGGTCTCAATAAATCTCGCCTAGGTGGTCGAGTGACAACGGAGTCTCCCTTGTTGAGCAAAGGCAAAGTCTCCCATGTTGAACATCACTATAAAGTCTCGCCTATTGGTGGGAGCGGTCTCAATAAATCTGCCTAGGTGGCAGTGACAAAGGAGTCTCTCCTCGCTCGAGCAAGTGCAAAGTCTCCCATGTTCGGAGCATCAACTTAAATTATTATATACTTGGTACTATATTGTGAACTATTTTGACCACTTGATACGCTATATTTTGTGCAATGGTTGTAAAGTACACAAAGGTTGCAAGTTTTGTATGGGCGGAACTTGGAACTGAGTGGATATACAATGCCTTTGCTTTGGGAACTATTATGACCGCTACACTTGACTACTTGACGCACTATATTTTGTGCAATGGGTTGTGTACACACAGGTTGTAAGTTTTGTATGGGCGGAATTTGGAACTGAGTGGATACACAATGCCTTTGCTTTGAAAACTCTTTTCGTTGACCGAAAGCTTTAAATATTTCTTACGAGTTTTCTTATTTCGCAAACGCGTGCTTACTCACCAACTATTTTCATAGTTGACCCGTTTTCTCTCATGCATTTCAGGTGATCTTTTGTAAGCTTTTTCTACTGTGTCTTGCATAATGAAGTTTTCAATTGTCACTACAAAACATTATGTAATAGAATGCAATATTTTGGGATCTAAACTTTTGTAATATATTGTCTTGACCGGCTAACCGCTGTATTGTAATGGTGTACTCTTTCTTTTAAATATTAACGTTGGTATGTTCTATTATCTTGTGCTTATGTTCTCTTCCGTTACACCTCAGGCTCGCCTCCCGCTGAGGGTGTGACATCTTGACACGTGTATCGAGAGGTCCCGATGATGAACCATCGGTGGTCCCGATGAGGTTGTGGTTCAACAACTCGAACCTGTGCTCGGGAAGAGCAAAAGGGTCAGAATCCAAAGTCATTTGGACACGAGTTTCAACTATACTTAGTTGAAGGAACAAGGGATGAGGTCTGAGACCAATACTCCTATTGCTTCATTGTTGAGGATGATCCTAAGACATTTGAAGAAGCAATGAAGTCCCAGGATATTGCTTTCCGGAAAGAAGCAATCAATGATGAGATGGATTCCATCATGGGGAACAACACTTGGGTGTTGGTTGATCTACCTCCCGGTTGCAAACCTCTAGGTTGCAAATGGATTTTCAAGAAGAAAATGAAGGTAGATGGAACTATTGAAAAGTTCAAGGCTAGATTAGTTATTCAGGGCTTTAAACAAAAGTCGAGGATAGACTATTTTGATACTTATGCCCCTGGCTCGTCGCATTACCATAAGACTGCTGATTGCTATGACATCTATTCACAATCGATTATTCATCGATGGATGTGAAGACAGCTTTCTTGAATGGTGAATTGGAAGAGGAGGTTTATATGAACCAACCTCAGGGCTTCATCTTGCCCGGAAATGAAAACAAGGTGTGTAAACTGATTAAGTCTCTTTATGGACTTAGCAGCACCTAAGCAATGGCATCAAAAATTTGATGAAGTGGTTTTGTCTAGTGGTTATGTTCTTAACCAAGCTGACAAATGTGTATATAGCAAATTTGATGAATCTGGTAAAGGAGTCATCATTTGTCTATATGTTGATGACTTGTTGATCTTTGGCACGATCAAAATCAGTTGACTGACAAAGGAATTTTTGTCATCAAGGTTCTCCATGAAGGACATGGGGAGGCTGATGTTATCCTTGGTATAAGGATTAAACATGAAAATAAAAGAATTTCTATCTCTCAGTCTCATTATATTGAGAAGGTACCGAGGAAATTCAATTACTTTGATTGTACTCCGGTGAGTACACCTATGGATACTTGTGAGAAGCTGATGCCTAATAATGGCAAATCTGTATCTCAACTTGAGTATTCTAGGGTAATTGGTTGCTTGATGTATGCCATGACTTGTACAAGACCTGATATTGGTTTTGCATTGGGAAAATTGAGCAGGTATACTAGTAATCCTAGTGCTCATCAGCAAGCGTTCAAAGGGTACTGAAGTATTTGAAGAGAACAATGGATTATAGTCTCTCATATACGGTTACCCATCGTGTTGGAAGGTTACACCGATGCAAGTTGAATCAATAACACTGAAGACAATTCGTCTACCAGGGGCTGGGTATTCCTACTTGGTGGAGGTGCAATTTCTTGGGCATCCAAGAAGCAAACTTGCATCACCAGTTCAACAATGGAATCTGAAATTGTGGCTTTAGCAGCGGTAAAGAAGTGAATGGTTGAAAAACTTACTTCTTGAGATTCCATTGTGGCCTAAACCTATAGCACCTATTTCTATCCTTTGTGATAGTGCAGCTACATTGGCTAAGGCTTATAGCCAAATGTACAATGGTAAGTCTAGACACTTAGGTGTCGGACATAGCATGATTCGTGAGCTTATCATGAATGGGGTGGTATCTATAGAGTTTGTTAGATCTCAACAGAACTTAGCCGATCACTTGACGAAGGGTTTGGCTAGAGACTTGGTTATAAAGTCTGCTAAAGGGATGGGTTTAAGTCCAACTTAGTCATTGAATGCTAGGACACCCAACTCCCTCCCGAGGAAACTTGGGAGCTGAGTTCAATGTGGAAAGCTGAACATTCAGTGGACTAGAGCACATGTTTATTTACATCCCAAGGTTGTGCTCGAGAACTCACAGAAAGGAGGATGAAGTCTTTACTTCTTAATGGTTAATTTTCTTTGAAAAAGTGCTTGGCAAGAGCATGACTAAAGAGGAACCACCTATGTAAATGTTGAAGTTTTGCCGCTTCGGGAAGCTTTGGACTTTTAGCTTTTACAACATTTATGAATTTGGATATGGACACATGGCTTGTATAGTGGAGCTGTTAAGTGTTTGAAAACTTGTGTGTATTTATCTTCGGTATTCAAATGGGTTGAAGGGTTCAATTCTTAGAACACCCTGATTCTCGAATATTTGAACGTGTAATTACTAAGATGGAAATTCAATCCTCAGGACATTTTCGTTTATGCACATGTTTTGCTTGATGTTTATTTTTTATGCAAAGGAAGTGAACTAAATTTGGGGAGGATTGTTCGAAAATTTAGTGCACTTGTGGGATTAGTTCACACCTTCAAATGGGTTAGGAGGTACGGAGTGTACACCCATGAGGTCCATGAACACCTCGACTCAAATAGTGGTTTGTATTGGTAGTGCTAGTAGAAATGCGGTAAAGTATCGCTTGTGGAAAGTAATCGATAGCGGTGTTTCCATCGATAAGGCGTTGTTTCCACCGATAAGCGTGTTTCCAAGTGGTGTATCCACTGCTAGTGCTATGAAAGTATTGATAAGCGGTGCTTCCATCGATAGGTGTATTTCCACTACAAGAGAAAGTATCGCTAGTGGAAAGTACCGCTTATGGAAAGTAATCGCTAAATGGCAGAATCGCATTATGACCACGTTTAATTGGTCATGTAACCACTAACGGCTATAAATGGGGATAATTATGAGGCTATTAATGGGCCGATTAATACTCATAATTCTATTGGAATAGCTCAAGAGTAACCTCCTGTATATAGGAGTTCTGATTATGCATGAAACACACTAAAAACGTAAACACTTATTAGCGAAAGGGTTATAGAATTGTGTCTAATTCTCTAACTGCATTTGGTCTTATCCCAAGTAGATATTCGTGATACCGAGGCATTAGGGTCGAATAGTTTACTTTGGAAAGTGATCACACGATTCCAAGTGATATCCTGTAACCACCTAGTGGTATTTGTTTCTCGAATTGTTGCTTGTTTATGCCAATTGATTATCTAACCCTCGCTACCGGCTCACAACACCAACAAAGCAAATATCCTATGTAGGATCCGGAATCATTATGAAAATAATTATGCTTGCTTACGATCGCAAATATCGTCGTGATATATCGTAGATCACGATCCGATCCTGCTAAACCATTTTTGACTTTTTTCTTCTATGTGAAGCATTTAAGCCCCATGTTTGATTCAAAAAGCCCAATCTCATTCACTAATTCATTGTGAACTTTAAAATTCGGATTCTAGGCACATATGATTTATTAATTTATATTAAGCGTATACATTTCAAACGGGATAAACAAAAAACTCGATAATTATGAAAATAATTATAATGTCAAACCATATTATAAGTATAATTTTTATGTTTAGACTTGTAATATTATGTAATTAAACGTTTTGTCTCGCGTACATGGAATTTATTTGTAGCATTATGAAAATTTCGAACTAGAAACTTACACTTAAAAAAGGTTAATTGATGAGATAAGTTAAAAAAAAAACGTGAGACGAAACTTTTTTTCTTTTTTTTGTTTTTTGTTTTGTTTGTTTTTTTTTTTTTTTGTTTTTTTGGCTGTATTTGGAGGTCTGATTTGAAATTTTGAACTGTAAAATGCGCTTACAATAGTTACGTGCATCATTTTCATCAACTAGAGGACATTATTTAAAGAGAAACAAACGGTGCATAATTTTGTACAAGGCAACCATTACACAACGTAGGGATGAAAAAAAAAAACTTGTATTCGACGGGCAGGGCCGTCTTATGCGAAATTTTTGAGGGCCATGTACGAAATTATATAATGAAACATTTCGTTAAGCAATACCTATAATACTTATAATAGATGAATGAATATCTCATCTCATGGTCTTAAAATTAAAACTTACAAAATACAAAGCCTATTGTACAATACATAATGCACTATTAATGATCTTTCTCATCAATCTTAATTTTAAGACTTACAAGTCTTAAAGTTTAATGTACAAAATACAAATCACTATTAATGTAGTCAATATATTTAATGTAGTTAATTAATTAACTAGTCAATAAATACAATTAATGCAGTTATTAAAACACCCCTTACACAAGAAATACAAATTATCAAGCATATTGTACAACCAACTTAAACATAATTCCTGCATTAAAATGTCACTAATACAAATAATAAAGAACATTATATAAATATTCAAACCCAAACGGACAACGGTCCAAATGGGCCCGAGCCCGAACGGGTACGATCCAAACAGGCACGGGCCAAACGGGCTCGAGCCCGACGGGCACGGGCTAAACGAAATTCTTGAAATCCGTAAATTTATTATCAAAAAGAACATAATAAACTAAAATACATGATTCAACGAAAATTTTTATTTCAGGGTATCCGCCGCCGTAACGCGGAAACCCGCATTAAATGTCACTAATACAAATTATAAAGCACATTATACAGATATTCAAGCTGAACGGTCAATGGGAAAAATGGGCTTAAGCCCAACCGTGCGGGCCAAACGGACTCGAGCCCTAACGGGCATGGGCCAAATAGGCACTGCCACGGGCTCGAGTCTGAAACGGCTAAACAAAATTCTTGATATCCGTAAATTTATTGTCAAAAAGAACATAATAAACTAAAATACATGATTCACCGGAAAATTTTATTTCAGGGTACCCGCGCGCCGCAACGCGCGGGTACCCTGTTAGTTATATATAAAGTGTCACCGTTTATAAGATATAATGCAATTAGTTATCTAAACGTTCTAACATATTACTCATTTAAAATATTTTTCCATCTAAATATTTTTTTCTTTGTGAAAAATATATCTACACATGCATATAATTATTAACGGGACAAATTTTGAGACCCTAAAAATTACGGCCCTGTCGACGGGGACTTGATATGCACATCTGATTTGACTGAGATTCCCCGATTTGACCGAGGATGAGGATGGGAATAGGGAATCTTTGAATTACGTTACGTAGCCGGGTATGAGTGGGGATGGAGAAAACATCAATCCCCGGACCCGACCCTTATCTTTTTAATCTATAAATATATGAAAGTTAATGTATAGCCATACAACATTTACTTTTGCATGTATATTTCTATGAGTATTGTGACTATTGTCATGTAATGTATATGCATATATGATATTTAAATGAGCAAATAGCTTTAAATATATAAACAGTTAAACGCTAATTATTATATATTCGTTAACCAGTGTTTTGTTCGAATACTCACATACGATGCACGCTAGATTAACGTTGTAAATAATTTAAGTATAAGTGATGTACGTTTCTTGAGACATATTATGGATCAAATTCTTTATAAATTCGATGAGTTCATGTATTTTTCATGTTTTCTTGATAAGGATGGAAAAACCCCGAATCCTCGCAGGAGTCGAGGATATCCCCATTACTCGTTGGGGGACAGAGATGAGAATGTAAAACTATTCCCCGACGGGGATGGAGGCGTGGATGGAGAAGTAGAGTGGGAAACATGGATAGGGATGGGAAATAGGATCCCTGATATTCCCGCGATGTTGCTATCCCTATGCACATGTATAACTAAAATTTTAATATGAGCGAGACTAATAAGGTGACTAATAGGTGTTGGACCACCCTTAATAAGCCCATTTTGTTAACTATAATTATTTCGAGTATAAGCTATTTTTTTATTTGTTTTTACAATTAGCACTCCTTATTCATATCGGTATTTTAATAAACATTCAGAAACGTATAAAACCTATATAGTATAGCATCAAAATAAATTTACTTGTCAAAACTATATTTTTCTTATTTGGCTTAATTCCTAATTAATATAGTTGGGTTGAATGATGGGCTAAGAAAATAATAGTACTAGGAATAAATTTATTTTTGGTGTAAAATATAGGGATGTACTATATGAACGGGGTCTACCCCTTAGACTGCCAAAGCGTGGGTCCCCCTTTGTCCTCCCTCTCTCTCCCACATGGGGTGGCTGTGGGTCTCTCACATGCGGCTGTACATTTTATTTTTATTTTTATTTATTTATTTATTTTTTGTTTTTTTATTTGATTAGATTGTGTATAGTTTATTTTGTGTGTTATATTTAATTTGTGTAGTGTTTTTATATGTAGATAGTGTATTTATTTGTGTAGTGTTTTTATATGTAGAGTATTTATTTGTGTATAGTTTCTATTTAATTAAACAATAACAATAAAATATTTTATAAACTTTTTTTATAAACTTTTTATAAACTTTTTTTATAAACTTTTTTTTATAAACTTTTTTTATAAACTTTTTTTATGAACTTTTTTTTATAAACTTTTTATAAACTTTTTTTATAAACTTTTTTTATAAACTTTTTTTATAAACTTTTTTTATAAACTTTTTTTATAAATTTTTTATAAATTTTTTATAAATTTTTTATAAATTTTTTATAAAAAGTTTATAAGAAATTTATAAAAAAATTATAAGAAATTTATAAAAAATTTATAAAAAAAGTTTATACAAAAAGTTTATAAAAAGTAACGTAAAATAAATACCATATAAAAACACTACACAATTAAAAGCACTATACATATAAAAACACTACACAAATAAATACACTATACATATACCTAAACACTACACAATTAAATTTAAAAAAAAAAAAAAAAAAAAAAAATTGGTACAGCTATGTGGGGGGACCCACAGCTGGGAGAGAGAGGGGGGACAAAGGGGGGACAAAAATACCCCCTAAAAATAGGGAGGGTTAATCTAAAAAAATAGGCACCGTCCATATAAAGTTATAAACCAACCCAAAATATATTGTTATAATGTGTACGGCCTTTTTTTAAATTAAAACGAGGTGATAACTCCCGCCGCGTTGCGGCGGACTTTAAAAAAAAAATGATCTTGAACACGTTGGAACACGTTCTAATATTTTTAGCGAGGTTTTCTTTAAAATTAGTTGCAATTTCAAAAAAGTATCACATGGTTATTTTCCTGGAGCTTTCTTAATGCTACTAATTTTGTTTTGAATAAATGTATTACATGGTTTTATTGGTTATTCTGCATGATACTTTTTTAACAAAATTAGTTGCAATTTCAAAAAAGTCCATTAATTATAGGCATTAAAACCATGGCTTTATTCTGCATGATACAAAATTAGTGCATGATACTATGTATTACATCGTTTTTAAAGTATCATGGGTTTCCAGAAAATCCACTAATTTTCGTTTATTGGACATTCGTTTTAAAAGTATCATGGAGAATTCAACATCCGGCAATCATTCTTATTCAAAAGCTACCGATAAACTTTTACTCAAATATTCCAAACCGATCATTGGAACTTCATTTTTTCACACACATCCAAACACACTTGCAATCATGTATTCATACCTTATTTAAGTAGTTTCCTATAAACTCGTATTCTATAAGTTTACCTACTACATAGACTTATTTTGAATCCTATTTAATTATAAATTACATACTCAAATATAAATGCAGACCTTTGTTAGATTTTTTGTACCTGGATACCTATATTTAATCTAACTATCTTTCATAAACTTATCCAAAGCTGGTATCCCTCCGTCATCAACAACAAAGAACCTCGACTCCTTCAATGACCAAACGCTAATGAAAATAATCTTTTGTTCGTCCCTGCCAAAGTTCGGAGAAAAATCATTAGCATTTGATCAAACAGTTTTTCGACATCCTGGAACTCACCATCATATAACTTAAATCATGCGTCTAGGAGAAGAATCACAAAGACAAAAACAAAAACTTAGAGACATCTGATATTGAAGAATTACGAAATCACAAAGCTGGAAACATAGAAAAAAGATTGCAAGACAAATATTACAAATTGGGGACGGTCAAATTCTCAGATATAGAAAAATCATTCCAGGATACCGTAAGTCGAATAGCCGTAAGTGGTCAAACGATTTTAATTTCAAAGAAAGTATATTATAGTTTTGAGAACGCCCTAAATTATTTCAGAAAAAAATTGAATCAACCTTTTCAGGTTAAGCATACCTCATTGATCAAGTACTTAGAAAGCCGAAAACTATATGTACAAACCAAGGGTCGCCAACCTGTTTCTGAGCACAAAAAATTCCTAATCCCACCCTTTTTGGAGGAGCCAAGCTTGGTATAGAGTCGCCAAGCCATTACCACAAACCCGTAAGTGGAGATCTTCGGAGTCGTTATTGTTCTAGCTTCAACTTTATGTATCCGCTATTCAATTACACATAAAAAAATTAAACGCGGTCTAATTCCGAAACTTTAGAGAACACAAAACACGCAATAATATCAATTTGCCAAAAAAATACCTCAACCTAACGCGATCTTCTTCTTAACTTTCGCTTCAAATTCACAAACAAAAGCCCTTCCAACTCCTAATCTTTTCCTGTAGCCAAAGAACGTAACAAAGTGATGATAGATTACTAAAACCCACGATTAAATTTAAAACTAAAACATTCAAAAAAACCTATTATCAAAAAACAAAAGCAAAATTCCCAAATCAAAATTACAATGATCTTATTATGTTTTTTATAGATGTTGGTAAATTCGGGATATATGGATCTGTAGAAGCGTAGAAAGGCGGTGAAGTTTATCCCAAAAATGTTGACAAAGCCCTCTATCTTTATCCTGATAGTGATAGTGCCCAAAAAAAAGAAAAAGAAAAAGAAATTAAAGGGTAATAAAAAATGGGCCAGATGTTAATATACCCGAAAGCCCAACAATAGCCCAAACTGGAGAAGAATTATTTATTGTTGCAAGCGTGACATTTTCTTCCCCACGTGCTAGCGAAAGTATTTTTATATCCCACCGACGTCGGAGATTAAGTAGTATATAGAATAATGGCTCCTCTACATTTTTAGCTGAGCAGTGTTATTTATACCTAATAAGGAGACCTAAAGTTAGTCCTAATTCATTCTTTTTATGTCAAGTGTAATACACTTATTCTCTCTAATCATTTTTCACCAATCACTTTTTTAAATGCACCAATCAAATCTTTCGGCCTGTTTGGTTGGGTACTTTAGAATAGGGCTGAGCATCGGGCCGAAACCGACCCATCCCGACCCATCCTGAAACCGACAAGGCTGAAAATTTTAACCGAATCCCGACCCGATTTTAGTTCAGGTAATCCCGAATCCCGACCCGAGTCCCGAAACAAACCGGTTTGAATGGTTTTTTTTGTTTTATCCCGAAACAATCCCGACTCCCGACCCGACCCGACTCCCGACAAGGCTGAAAACCCATCCCGAGTCCTGACCCGAGTTAAGGTCGATTTGTTTCGGTCGTTTTCGATCGGGATTGCTCAACCCTACTTTAGAATAGGTTTTGCACTTGACAAGACATATAGTATTTGTTTGGTTCCTTTTTGGATAAGAGGAATGAAATTAGAATAAAAATTTGATAATAGTCAATTTTACTTGGTTTTGCTAGGTTCCATGTACTTTTGTGGGCCCAATATTATTTTACACTCTATGCCAAGTGGGGCCTCTACTTATATTATTTCATATTAATTATTTTTTTTATTTAAAAATTTATTATAAAACATATTTAATAAATATTTTGTCTCTCTCTTAAATCTACTTCAAATCTAAATCCTATACCAAATCTTAATTCAACCCCACTTATAAACCAAACGGACCCTTTAGGTCTAAATTTAGGTTCATGTTTTAAGTATACAAATCATTTTTCTTTTTAGCTTTACTTGGTTAATTAATCAAACAAGATTTAATTAGAAGCAAATATGGGTTAACCTGCCTTAATTTTTTATAAACATGTATATGTACTATGTACGTAATTACGTATGTCATGGGAACGCAGATAACACCTTTTGTTACTTAAAAAATAAAATAAAAACTAGCTAAGCTTAGAAAGTTTTAACTAAGACATGTTGAGTGAGGTTATTTTGCATACCAAATAATCCTTACATACCAAGGGACACATCCCAACCATTGATTCAAATTTAATCAATGGCTGAGATTAAAACACACTCTCCACTAAAATAAAAGCGGAGGGGTATAATCGTCAAATCACACCAAATATTAAAACGCGCCTAACTCTTCATTTACCACATTCACCGCACCTAACTAAACACACACTAAAAACACACACTACTCACAAATTTACACCGATCAAAAACACCGCAAAAATCATCAAAAACTTTCAAAATCACCGGAGAAGATAGATGATACCTTTGAAACTATCACGCTAAAGGAACCGAGGAAAAAAGGAACTACCAAAGAAACAACCGCCAAAAACCGGTCAAAAACCGCCAAAACCGCTTCGTGTATAATCTTACACTCTAAAACATCTATTTCAATATCTACAACTGTTATTTATGATTATATGATGTTTTCAACCTGCTTATAGCGATTATGATGAAGAAATGTGCAAATAGAAGTTAGGTTTTAACAGTTTAGAAGCTAGGTTTGCAAGATTAGAACTGTTTATAGATTTTTTGTTATGATTAGGAGTTAGGTTTTAATAGTTTAGAAGCTAGGTTTGCGAGATTAGAAGTGTTTATCGAAGGCTTCTTATGCGGCTAAGTCAAGGCTTAGCCGCATAAGACGCCTTCAACTTTGGCTAAGTAAAAGAATTCAACAAAGCATTCGATGCAGCTAAGAAAAAGGATTAGCCGCAGAAGATGCCTTTGGCGAAGCCAAAGGCATCTTTTGCGGCTAATCCTTTGGTCGAGCTGTGGAAGCTTTGATGAATGCAAAAGGATTCAACAAAAGCATTTGCTGAGCCAAAGGTTTAGCCAGAAGATGCCTTTGGCATCGCCAAAGGCATCTTATGCTAAACCTTTGGCTCACTGTGGAAGCTTTGACGAATGGAAAAGGCTTCAACAAAGCATATGCCGCAAGTAAAAGGATTAGCCGCATAAGATGCCTTTGGCGGCCAAAGGCATCTTATGCGCTTGCTAATCCTTTGGCTAAGTCGAGGAAGGTGCCTTTGGCCGCCAAAGGCATCTTATGCACTAATCCTTTGGCTCACCGCGGAAGGTGCCTTTGTCAAAATGCTAAAGCATCTTATCGGGCTAAACCTAAGGCTTAGTTATAACATGCCTTTGGTTTCGCCAAAGGCATCTTATGTCGCTAAGCCTTTTGCTTAGCCGCATAAGATGTTTTAGCACAAAATGCACAAAATGCTTTGTGGGGATATAAGATAACTTAAAATAAGCTTTTAAATATGTTTTTTTTATTCTATATCAGATATGATATAACAAACATTTTCTTTTAAAATAGCCTTTTAAATATGTGATAACTTAAAATTTGCTTTGAAACAAATGATTTGGCTTAGATACGTGCATAGCCTTTGGAAAAACTTCAAATCATTAACATTTGCTTAGCCACAAGCATAGCATTCAACATTTCTAAACACAAATACATGTTTGTAACATATTTTGTATCTACCAAAAATTTTATGTTAAATATCACATATGATATAATAAAAGATGTATTCAACTTTGTGAATTGACTAGGATGCAGATAAGCAAAGGCTTAGCCATTGCATAGCCTTCGCGCTAAGAATTTGACAAAATGAACAATTATTCAAGAGCTAAAAAATTTATGTTGAATATCATATATGATATTATAAAGAATTTTGGTAATATACAGGCGTAGCCTCTAAATTTGCAAAAATAGATATGCCTGCATCTAATCCTTTGAGTAAAACTGTCAGGATATTAATTAATTGTTCATTGTTCATTGTTGATGATGTAGGAGATAAAGAAAATTATGACGGAGAAGATGATGTTGGGCATCTAATCTCTAAATTGCCACTACTAAAAACAACTGCCGAAGAGAAATGCCCTGCTAAAGGTACATATCATGTGTTTAATGGTGGAGATTTGCACAAAAGTCAAATTAAGTAGTGTTTGGTTCAGGTTGTCAAATTGAGTTTAAGGATTGTTTAGTGTTATAGCTAAGTTACTAGAGTCTCATCTAGGTTTTTTAAAGTCATGTAGGTCAAGAAATTACACCGGCACTTGCTCTAAAGTCAAAATTCTCTTAAAACCGCTTAATCTTATATCGGTTAAGTGTAGAAGTAAAATAACTTGCATATTAGGTGTAGAATCATATAGGTTAGTGTAATATGGTCTCATTTCATCTAGAATCATAGTTTAGAGTCTGTTTTGTAAGATCAAATTTCAATAAAGTCAAATCTCAATTCTGTCCAAAAGTCAAAAACACCATTTTAAGCTCAAAGCGTGTGTTTCGGAATTTCAATTTGTCAAATCGCTTTCACACACTCGGCTTTAACCGGAGTGTGTAAATGCTTCTTGCGAGTCTATAATAAGTTCATCATTGCTTATCTACGGTCCAAATTTGGTTTTCAAGTTCCTTGCCAGGTGTCTTTGAGATTGTGACATCTGGGTTTAAGTTCCAGCTTATCTTGTAGCTTATTTTTAAGCAATTGAGTAGATTAGGCTGTTTGGTAGTAGTTCGTGCTTTTTTGTTTAGCTTTTGGTTCACTTAATTAGCTTTTAGCTTAAATCTTCATAGCCTTACTAAGTCAGTTTCATAGCAACTTGTATTTTCTGTGATCACAAGTAGGATTTAGTAATTTTCCTTGCATAATTTACTAAAAACAAACACACTAATAAATTTGTTTTGCAGATAAAACAAAAAAAGTAGCTCAAAGATTAAATGAAATCCAGAGAAATGCTAAGAAGAGAAGAGCAGAGCTAGAAAAGAAAAAGAAGAATGAAGCAGATAAGAAAAAAACTAAAAATCAAGAAGAAAAAGACACTTCAAAGAAAGAAAGCGTACAGAAAAAGAAAAGCATCAGAAAAGCAAAGTACTCGGAAAAGATTTACTAGAGGTGATGCTAGAAGAATTGAAGAGAGGAAAAGATCGATAAAAGTGATGATGAGGATACTGAGACAAGAGAAGAGAGTGGAAGAGCCTCAAGAGGAAGTGAAAGAGACTGAAGAGGAAATAGAAGAAGAGAATGATCGACAATTGGTTGTAAAAGAAACAAAAAAGAGAAAGAAGGAAATAGTTGTGCAGAAGGAGGTTGAAGATAAGGAAGATAAAAAGAAGCTTAAGGTGAAAAAGGACAAAGCAAAACAAAAAATTACCCAACATGTACAACAAGGTCATCACCAAAACCTCTCTATGAAGCAATGATCGGTTTATCAAATGACAGAAAGAAATGCTTGAAAGAGATGGGATTTGAGAGGTTCATAAACTTCCCTATTATTGAACTTCCAGCTGCATTGGTGTACCATGTAATTGATAAGTTCCATCCACCTAGCATGGAATTGAGATTACAAAAAGGTTCAATAAAGGTAACAAGGCAAAAATTCATGATATGCTAGGTGTGCCGATGGGGACAAGAAAGCTGGAAGATCTGGAGGAAAGATTTGATGATGACGATTTCATTAGAGAATGGGAAGAGCAATACGCTCATATTGGACGAATTACACCACCTGCTGTAGCCTTCGAGATATCAAGCACAATGAAGCATTTCATGTTCAAGATGAATTTCTTAACTTTGTTTGCAAGCACCATGGGCACTTTGGAGAGTGCAGGAAGAGTGCCCAAAAAATCCTCGTGCATGTTAAAGAAGATGATGATATCTCTGATATCGATTGATGCAGCTACATAATGGAATGCTTGGAAGTCAAGAAGCTAAACCGACGCGAAGTCAAGTCGGGTACCAACTTCTATTATGGTCCTATAACATTCTTATGTGTAAGTTACTTTCCATTAAACTTATCAACTATGATTCACTCATATAAAAAATTATCTAACAAAAATTTAATTGTATTTTTGTGTATAAAAAAGCTGCTATACTTGGACTCAACAAACTACCCGAGCTTCTAAGTTATGCGTCACCGCCAGACCATCGAAGTTGGAACACTCCAACAATGAGGAAAAGAATAAACATGGAAATGAGAGACGGTTGCTTGGGGACGTTAGAGCATCACGGAGAGTATGATCCTGATGAGGAGCAAACCGGACTGAATTTGTACAAGGGAGAAGACATATACTATGAACCGCTGCCTCCCGAAAGCCGGTGGAAAGAGAGGTAATATTATTGAATTCATTTATAAAAATGTTGTTATAAAAACGTATGTTATGATATATTTTACTTATTATTAAAAAAGCATGTTTAAAAGAGTTAACGAAAACAAAACCTTAAGCTTAGCGCAAGCATAGCCTTCGGCTAAAGCCGGCTATGCCGATAGCCTTCGGCTTTAGCCAAGGCTATGCCACGACTAAGCCTTCAAAGATGCTAACATTCAGATGTGCTTGCAACAATATCATATATGATAAAACAATAAGATGAATATCACATTTGATATTAGTGTTAAATCATATATGATATGTAATATCATATGTGATATTACACTAATATCACATGTGATATTACATATCATATATGATATTTTTAAAAATCATATATGATTTTGCATATACAATAAAAAACTAAACTGAAATACTTACTTTACAGGAGTTTTATGAAAAAATTGACGAGAAATTTGAGATAATCTCAAAAGAAAAAATAGAGTTGGTTGAAACAATGAGAGAGGGATTGAAGAAATTCAAGGGGGACAAGGTGATGTTGACCTTGTGCAAGAAGTACAAGAGAATGTTCAACAAGATTGATTTTGATATAGAAAGTGAGGCTGAGGATAGTGATAGTGATAGTGATAGTGAGAACAATGAACGAAGTGAGCCTGAGAATCAAGAAAAAACAAATGAAGGAAAATTAATACTTGAAAAGGAGAATGAAAATGAGGGTGAGAGCAAAAATGAAAAGGAGAATCAAGAAAAAACAAATGAAGGAAAATTAATAGTTGAAAAAGAGAATGAAAAGGAGGGTGAGAGCAAAATGAAAAAAATGAAAAGGAGAATGAAAGTGAGAGTGAAGGTGAGGATGAGGAAGAAGAAGAATATAATATATTTGGAAGTGAGAGCGAAAGTGAACAGGAGGATGAAAGCGGAATTTAGGTGAAAAGGAGGTTCAGAGCAAAGATGAAATACCAGAACTACCAAAAATACCGTAAATAATACCAAGACAGAAGGAACACAAAGTTGCAAACAAAGAAACAACTCCAACTGAAACACAAAAAGAACTCGAGAAAGAAACAGAAAGACCAGAGTGAAGGTGAGTGTGATGGAAAAGCAAACTGAAGTTCCAGTAATGAAGGTGAGTGAGAGTGAGAAGGATAAACAAACTGTAGTTCAAGTAGCGGAGGAAAACCCGATTGAAGTTACAAAGGAAGTAGGAACACCAATTGTGGAGGTAGCGCCGGGTTATAAGGTGAGAGTAGCAACACCAGATGATTTTTGGAATGAAGAAAACATTGATAATCTCTTGACTCAAGCAGAAAAACAATATGAAAAGCTTCATGGGAAAACAGATAAGAGTGATCAAAAAGAGATTTCTGGGACAACAGAAATGATAACTGACCCAAAAGAGATTGCTGGGACAACGGAGATGAGTAGTCCAAAAGAAATTCAAGGGTCAAAAGAAAAAAAGACCAGAGGAATAGTAAGAAAGTCAATGTCGCCACAATCAGAGAAAATGACAAGAGGAAAGATCGAAAATCATTCACGCCACCATCTTTCGTCTTGGTATAAGCCCAATGGTAAAGCTGTTGTTGAGACCGAAACAAAGCATCAAAACTGAAGAAAAGAAAGAAAAAGGGTGAGAGACATGGAGGCGAGACCTGAAACAGAATCAAAACAAGGAGAACAACATCTAGCAAAGAGAGTCAAAAATCGCCACGTTTTCGGTATCACCATACATGAACAAAAATCAGTAATCCACACTCCACCACAACCAGATGAAGTGATGATAACGGATGCGTTATTTTCAATGGAAGGAAATCCAGTGTAAGTCTGCTATTTTTTTTTATTAAAAATCACACAAAAAATAATAAATGTTGTGATAATAATATGTATATAATTTAAATTTTGTGTAGTGACTTTGTGTTCGAACCAAGCATCAAGGGAGCCCCTACAATAAGAGAAAGCATGCAAACACTGGCACCTAACTTGAAGGTAGAAGCTAGTGTCATTGATAGCTTTGCTTCACTTTTAAACTATGAAGAAATGGTGACCAATGGTGGAAACAAGATGAAGCATTACTTCCACACTGGAATGTTGGTAAGTAGAAAAACATTTAGAAACTAATTACTAATCTGTTTGTTAACAGTTATATGATATTGTTGATTTTCGACAACAGACAAGCCAAATGGTAGAGTTGCCTAAGAAACATGAAGCAAAGCAATATAAAGCTTTCTTTGATTGCATGACAAGCGAGTTTGAACAAAACCCAAATGACATGTCATTGCAACATGTAGAAATGGTAACAACTTACTTTACTTATTATGAAGAAAGAGATTCGACTTTTATTTGAGCTAAAATGAATATAATTTTCTTTCAATTTCTACATGCCTTCTTCCCAGTGATTGCTCATGAACACTTCTATCTGGTTGTATTCAATCTAGCAAAAGGAACTTCAACAATCATTGACAACTCCAACTCGGGACGACATATGACACCAAATACAAGAAAGAAAGCGATGTTTTGGTAAGTCACTCAAACTAGCCATGGAAAGAACATAAATTGCATCTAACATTAGAAACTATAATATGACAAGAAAATATCATATATGATATAATTGTCTTTAAATATTACAAACTAAAATATGGTAGTTAAATATCATATATGATAAAACACTAGCAAGTTAATTGAGTCTTTGTTTGAAATATCAAATATGATAAACCACTAGTAAGTAAACCGAATCTTTTGTTTGTGCGTAAAAAGTATTTTCACGGATTTGGAGTCATTCAATCACCCAAAAGCGAAGCACATAAAGAAAAACAAGACAAAGAATCATAAAAGTCAAATGGGCAACAAAACAAAATGTGATTGATTGTGGGGTTTTTGTAATGATGCACATGGAGTTGTACAATGGTGAAGCAGCAAAGAACTGGGAGCCAAATTCCCAATCAAGAAGAAGGCCAAACAATGGCAATAATAAAGCTGAGAGTAAAGTATGCAACAAAAATGTTAACGCATGAAATTAACATTAAGAGAGAAGAAATCGAGGAAGCACATGCGTTTGCAAGGAAGCATACTGACAAAGCATTGAAACAAACCTACATAAAGGAGCAGATAGACAAAAAGAAGAAGGAAGTGAGGCAACCCATGTTGCAAGTGCGATTTAAAGGCAAAACTTGATAGATGATAGGAGACAGTTGATAGATGATAGGAGCCGACGAACGATGGGAAGTCACTCGTTTTTGGGTAAAGGTGGAGTGACAATGGTGATGCACTTACAAACTTCTGATTAGTTAAATTTGGGATAGCTTATGCCATTTAGAATGGTTAGAACAATATGTTATGTCTTATGGTACAATGTCACAATCTTATCTCGTATGCTACAATATGTTATGTCTTATGGTACAATGTCACAATGTTGACGAATAGTGATCGATCCAAATGGTTATCTAATGAATTTGGCGGCACATCTGCGGATGTGATTTTGGATTATATGTGTTGTTGTACAAGTTTTGCTACACAAAACTGATATATTCGATGAAAAGGTGTTGCTAACCAACTCCGCGTTTTATAACACAATTTGAAAACATATGATATGAGATCTGATCAACAAATGTGCTAATGGTGGTATCACATATGATTTTGTATGTATATCAAATATGATATATAACAGTAAAAAATCAAATGTGATTTTGTATGTATATCAAATATGATATATAACAGGAAAAACAAACTAGATAAATCAAATGTGATAATTCACTTAACACAAAGAGAAGATAAATCACTTAACACCAAAAAAAAAAAAAAAAAAAAAAAAAATCAAAAATCCATTTCATAAAACAAAATATGTAAACAATCAAAGAAGATTCAAAGTACTTCAATCACAAAATTCTTATTTGGACAAAAACAGTAAAGATTTATCATGTAGCTTCAGATTGAACCAAATCATCTTGTACTCTATACTTATTTGGAGGTCCTTTGTTGTGGCCATCTTTAGCTCCACATACTGAACATGCATTCCTATTAACTGAACTCTCATCAATAGCTTGCTCTTTTCCACCTTTTATACGTGACTTTTCACGTCCTTTGGGCTTACAGCCAGACGGATTCTTAACAAAGAACTACAGGAGGCTTTGGCACTGTTGGATATTGGATTTCACAAACACATCAAATCATTAACACAAGTGGGCGTATAAGTGGAATTCTAGAGAGAGAAAGTTAGAGGTTTAGGGAACTTAGTGAGAGAAAGTGAAAGATATTATTATGAGCTCCAACTCTCTACCTTGGGAGGTAGAGAGTATTTATAGTCTTACATAAATCGCCACACAACGGGTGTGGATCGGCATACGGTGGGTAAAGACCGTCCGTCCTCCACGGTGTTACTTAACAAAATACTACTTAACTAAATATAACTATGACTACGAGCATTCTAACGATTACATATACTTGAGGTGACCGACTCTTTAATACCGGAATTTCTAATTCCTAACAATCTCCCCTAAGGGAGGTCACCTCAACCATATACTAAAATGACATTGAATACAATCCGATATTACATTAACAATTGATCTTGCATTCTTGATGTAGTACTTTGCTCGAAGCTCGTAGTCATTGATTCCACTCATTGCATGTTTGGTTAATCCAAGTGGAGGTCTTTTCTTGATCCACGGATAATAATGTTGAGCCCTTTTGAGATCATCACTAATAGAAAATCTCTGATACATCCATTGTGGTGTTGGTATTATGTGATGTTGTGACATTCGTACCGACATGCTCACATTCTGGATCATGATATATTCTCATCGAGTAGCGGAAGCATTCGTTGATTCATGATATTGGCGTAGCCAGCGTAGCGAGAAGCATGGAGTTAGAATATCGAGTCATTGATGCACTAATCATGATTTCTTTTGAGATGAATGTGTTAGGTGAGCATGCGGGTATGAATTGACCGCTTCATTACGATCACCGCAAACGTCGGGTGTACCGCATAAGACAGTTAGCAATAAAGCGCACGAAAGTGTCTTTGATCACTTTCGTTGAATTGAGGTACACGGCCCACGGTTCCCGTTGATCAAGTATAAGTACGCTCGTGATCGTATAATTCAAGAATTTCCTTGACAGGGTTTCGCATGTTCTAGCCGTTCTCAAACCGAACGTCTCAAAGAAGACAACACGGAGTGAGTGAACCCGAATTTACGTTCATGATTGATGAAAAGAGATTTGAAAACAATCGTGTATTGCTCAATAGAAATTGTTTTTGCAATATAACGAAGGTTTTAATGAAAATCAATTATCAATCATAAAACACCTTTTGATTTGAAAAGTTAGTACACGGTCGACGTGCTAATGAAAAGAGTTTTAAAGCACAAAACCGGTTTTTCAAAGGTATCCGTCAATCCATAACCTGAACCGTGATTGATTCAAAAGACTGAATCGCCCCATTGTTTTCGTTGTCACATGGTTGATCTATATAATAGATCTCACATGCCACCTACCAAGAGCTTGTTAGATGTTGGCTCCAGAAGGCTTTCCATCTTCACAGTGAATATGTAAACACATCACTCGGATGTTCTGGCAATACCACAAGGATAATGCGTAGGACTCAAGATATAATCTCTTTCCACATTGTGTGAAACAGAGAGTCTTCATTGAAAGTGTCCTAATGAGATTTATTGATGATCTCGTGGCTCTAGACTCAATTTGTGCATATTTGGATCCTATATCGGAGACTAGGGAGAGGGTCTCCTCCTTCAATATCAACAATCTCTAAGAGAAAGTCGATAGATAATGTCGGTTCCCCGTGAGAATGAAACAAGTCCTTTTAAGAGGAACTTGAGTGGTTAGGAAAGTTGAAGTGCAGCGGCCACCGGGTCCATGACGCCTTGTCTTCAATACCGATGTTACCATCAAGAGCATATGAATTGAACCCGGTATTCGCCCTAAGGTTGAATAAATGGAGGGCTATTTGTTTTCACCCTTTTCTCATTCAATTCTTTTTAATTCTTCAACCCTTCAGTGCTTACCGAGACTTCATAGCTAGAACCTTGTTGGGTTTATTCCAGATTACTAGCTCATCAGTCCGCACTCTTCCCATATCTCATTTTTCTCCTTTTATCATCATACCTAAGAACTCTACACTAACTAGTGGATAGTCCCTTGGTAGATCCCTCCGGTTCTGGCGAATCATGGGAACACATACCTAACCTTATCGTCCTTATATCACCATACATAATGTAAAGTTGGTCGGTCTTTTTGGTATTGTTCATCCGCCATAGGAACCAATTGAAAACCATTTGAAAATCAATCCGGATACTTATGATATTTTATCAAAGCATTTTGTACCGAATTGTTTTTGATATTTTTAGAAGAAGAACTCCCCTCAACATGTGAATCAAGTATTTGAAATAGTTTTCCACACGGAGGCAAGAGAAAGAATTAACTTCTTTGATTACCATTTTTAAAAATATCAACATCACTTCCCTAATCGAATCAAGTAGATAAAGCATTTTGGGAAGGATGAGGTTTTCATGATTTTGCTCCCCCTCAATATGTGCCTCGAGATTGAAAAGAGTTTTGCACATACTAGAGGGAACCTGCACCTTGAGATAAGTTATCACGTTTCAAATCATAGGTTTAAGATAGATGCTCCCCTCAACATGTGCATGGAAAATTTGAAATCGCTTTGTCATATGTGGGAAGGGGAGCTTGTACATCCTTATAAAACCATTTACCGAATTATCAGTTTAAATCCAATTTAAATCACACATTCTCCCCGATCACAATTATCAAATCATTTGAGATTTGTGATCTCTTATAGATTTAAATTGATTTTGAAAGCTTTTAAGGAGAATTGTGACTTGATTATGAAAGCGCTTTAACTGATAATGATCGGATTTTAAGACTTTAAACTCCATTGATAAAACATGCTTGAATATCTTTTGAAAACAATTTAATGCCAAATAACTTTTAATTTAATTGAAATCATTCTCCCCTCAATCAATGACATAGGTTGTTGATTGAGAGATTGATATTTTGACAAATAAGTCCAGATGATTATCAAAAATAGAGACTAAGTTATTTTTCAAAGCAGTTAGTTTTCAGCAGATAAATGATTAAAGAATCAGAGCATGGAATTTTGAAAACATGATAAAGTATGGCTCTGTTCTTTCTTTGAAAAGCGGGTTATGCCGAAATGACAATAAACCATTGTTTCTCTTTCTCCCAAAAATATTTTTTGATGATTTTTTTTTTTTTTTTAATTAACAACATCTAAAGTCCCGTGTCATTCTTTGAATGACAACATCAAGACCGTAGATATTATCGAATCGAGAGAAACATGACAAAAAGAAAATATATATATATTTTTTTTTGAAGATTTTTCGAATTTTTCAGATTTTTATGGATTTTGAAGGTTTTATAATTTTGTATTTTGATTTTCGAATAGATATATACAAGAGATAGATGAAGATAGACCTTTACTCCTCGTCTTCCTCCTGAAGACGTTTGAGTGTTTCTGGTTGAAGACTTTTCAAGCCTAGTCGAGGAAGAATAAACTCAAAACGTTCTCTTGGAAGAGCTTTGGTGAAGATGTCCGCTAACCGATATTCGGACCTCACAAAATAGAGTTCCACCACACCTTTTTCCACTTGTTTCCCGATGAAATGATGTCGAATGTCGATATGCTTTGCTCTTGAGTGTTGAACGTTGTTGCATGAGAGAGCAATAGCACTTTTATTATCACAATATAGAGGGATTTTGTTGAATACAAAGCCATAGTCGATAATTGAGATCTCATCCATAGGATTTGAGCACAACAAGATGACATGGCTATGTATTCACCTCTGTAGAGGAAATAGAAGTACTCATTTGCTTCTTTGAAGACCAGCTCACAAGCTTATCACCCAAAAACGAGCACCTCCGGCGTACTTCGACGAGTATCTTGACAACCCTGCATGATCAGCATGCATAGGCGTTAGTGACATACCGGTGTCCTTCCGGTACCAAAGACCCATATTGATGGTTCCTTGGAGATACCGAAAGACCCGTTTAACCGCTTCAAGGTGCTTTTAGTAGGCTTAGCCTGGTATCTAGCACACATGCAAACAGCGAACAAGATGTCCGGTCTACTAGCAGTGAGGTACATCAGGGATCCAATCATACTACGATATTTCGTTTGGTCAATCATGATCCTTGAGTGGTCCTCATCTAGTTTGGTTCGATCAATCATGGGGTGTCAACAGGGTCACTTGAATCAAATCCAAATTTCTTTAAAATCTCATTAGCATATTTAGATTGATTAATGAAAATGCCTCCGGACTTTGTGAAATTTGTAATCCCAAGAAAAATGACATTTGTCCCATCATTGACATTTGAAATTTTGAACTCATTTCATTTGAAAAACGATCACATTCCATTGGGTCCGTCGAGGCAAAAATAATATCATCAACATAAATTTGAACATGAGTTAAATGTTTGCCCGACTTCCTGGTGAACAATGTAGGATCAACTGCTCCTTTGCTAAATCCGGTAGAAAGAAGAAACTTTGACGAGTATCATACCATGCCCTTGGAGCTTGCTTTAAACCATAAAGAGCCTTCTTCAGACGATAAACGTGAGTAGGATGCTCTTGATTCACAAATCCTTCAGTTGGTCGACGTAGACGACTTCTTTAAGATCTCCGCTCGAAATGCCGTTTCACATCCATCCGATAGACTACCATGTTCTTACTAGCATTAGCCAAAAGATTCGATTGCCTCGATTCGAGCAACCAGAGCAAAAGATTCTTCAAAGTCAATACCCTCCTCTTGACGGTATCCTTTAGCAACTAATCGAGCCTTGTTCTTCAACACATCACCATGCTCATCAAGTTTCACTTTGAAGATCCATTTTAGTGCAATAATCATAGCACTCGAGCGGTACTAACTCCCATACATCAAGTCGATCAAACTCATGAATTTCATCTTGCATGGCATTGAACCACCTATCTTCATTCATGGCGGTTTTAACATCTTTTGGTTCGATCTTAGATAGTACGGAGTTGAAGAAGCACCATAAGGCATCGGTTGCAAGTTGTTTCCGGGTAGATACAGGACGAGAGGGATTTCCAATGATGTTGTCTAATGGATGATCGTGAGTCCATTTTCTCAGGTGTTCATGTGGCAGTTGTTGAGGGACCGAGGTAGCGAGTCGATGTCTCCCGAAGAAGATGGTTCTGATGATGATTCGTGAGCAAATATGTTTTCAAATGGAGCATCTTCAAGAGTAGCAAAGGGATTAACTTCATCATTGATGCGTAAACATTTCCATGATGTACATTTGAAGAATGATGATTTGTTGATGAGATCAAGGATCGCAGCAGGTGCTTCTTGACTTAAAGATATTGAGACTGAAGGATTGACTTCATTCACCGGAATATGAGCATCCTCTGTTGTAGGGATCAACACCTCATTAGTAATTGAATCATAAAGTTCATCAAACATAGGATCAAACAATTTCTTTAAATCATCTTCCGATGGAGGTACATATGGAGTTTCTTGAGAAGAGTTTGGAACAAGAGATGAACCACTGGGACTGTTTTGAAGCGGGTCCCGAGTGGAGTGTCCAGAGCCATTTGACCGGTCAACTCATCAAACGTAACGTGAATTGTTTCCATAATATTTCGGTTCTTTTGTTGTAGATTCGGTATCCCTTTTTGTTTGGTGCATATCCTACAAATACTCCAATGTCAACTTTAGCCCTAAGTTTGCCTAAGTCTTGACCCTCATTAGTTGGATAACACAATGCACCAAACACACGAAGGAAAGAGAGATTAGGTTTTCTACAAGTTCATATGGAGTTTTTCCATGACAAGTGTGAATCGGGAACGATTTTGTGTGTAGCATGCAGTGGCAATTGCTTCAGCCCAGAGAAACATTGGAACCTTTGAGTAAATCATCATTGTTCTAGCGGCTTCTACAAGAGTTCGATTTGCCTTTCAACTACACCGCTCGTTGAGGAGTTCGTGGAACACTTCTTTGATGGTTGATTCCAACGCTTTCATAGAATTCACTAAGTTGTTTGTTAACAAACTCAGCCCATTGTCTGCTCGATAATTCGGACGGTTTTGTTAAGTCGAACTCGCACTGCTTGATGAGTTTGATGATGATATCGAGTTTCATCCTTTGTCCTTAAGAACTTGACCTGTGAATCTAGAGTAATCATCAACCACAACTAACACATATTTCTTCCCAAAGATATTCTCGCACCTCATTGGTCCACATAAATCCATATGAATCATATGAAGAACTTCGTGAGAGTTAGTAGGTTTGGGTTTATGGGCATACTTCTTGCTTTTTCCCAATTGACATGGTGAACAAAGATGATCCTTTTCATACTTTAGTCGAGGTAAACCTACAACTAAGTCCTTTCTGGAGAGATCATTGATGGTGCCGAGGTTCAAGTGATTGAGACGTCGATGCCATAACCATGACTTTGTTTTAGAAGCCTTTGAAAGCAAGCAAATTGGAGAAGACTTCATCATATCATCTATAGAGATGGTGTAAAGATTTGAACCACGAGTTCCTCTTAAAAGTTCCTTACCATCAAGTTCTCTAACAAAACAAGTATGTTTTCTGAAGGCTACTTCTAGATCGAGTCACGAATTGACCGAGAGAACAGATTATGACCAAGACCTTCCACATAGTATACTCTAGAGATAACACTATCACCAACAACATAATCACCATAACCCTTAATTGCACCGAAATGATCATTACCGAATCTAACCGTCCCGATGAATTTGCTCACGAAGTTCATGAGCCGCGACCGGTCTCCGTCATATGCTTGGAAATACCGAGTCCGTGTACCACGTAACGATTTGAATGATCCGCAGTTGAACACGCACAAGAATGGATAATCGGATAATTGGGATCCCCATGCAAGAATGGGTTCCACTTGGTTAGTAACAAAGAATTGGAACACCCACATCGAAAATGAAACATCCATATCGAAGTAGAAGCAATGGAATCATTGGGAATAGATGCAATGTCGGTGTTCAGTATTTGACCTATTCAAAGTATGTTCACTTCTTAAGGGAATAGTTCTACCAGGAGGCATCCATTTTCTAGTGGGCATAATCTTAGCAGTTTGAGAACAAAACTGATTATTCTTATGGCCAAAAGGTATCCAATAATAACCTATCTTTATAAATGTTCATCTTGTGGGTTTCCATCGCTTTCTAACAATCTTTCGCTTTTTGCCTTATTTGCACGATTATTAGCATTAACAATTTTAACGGGCATTTGACAAAGATTAGACAAAGCATTCACACCACATTCATGATTAGCAACAGAATTCAAGCAGTCATCATTACATGGTTTGCAAATAGTATCGTAATTGAATTAATTACAAGATTAAGGCTAATACTAGAATCAACACGATTCGCTTTATTCAACTCAAGCTTAAAGTTCCTAGATTGGTCTTCTACTCTCTTCCAATGCACATTCTTAGCTTGCAAGGTCCTATCATTCCTTGTATATTCTTGAGACTTTGACCGCCGCTTTAAAGTCACGATTACTCTGTAGAGGGAATGGGAACATTAGTTGGTTGATCTAATTTTTGCATTCCCGAACTTGATGTGCAAGGATCTCAAGTACTAGAGGCACATTAGTGTATACTTTCTTAAGACTGTGATTTGAGCTTTTTGCAGGCACACTAAAGTTCACTTTTTTAGCACTAACATATCCGAATCAACTACTTGAAGGCACATTAGTGTTTCCTTTCTTAAGACCGGGCATAGAACGGATTTCCTGCTTGGCACTAGGCATAGAACAAGGCATCACATCTTTGCCTTTTGCACCTAAGGTTAAGGATTTGGGACATGTTGCAATTACACATTCTAGCAACTCTTGAGATCGTTTGGCCCGGAGGCAAGCAAACCTAATTTCACTATCAAGAGGTTTGTTAATGAAATCCTCTTCGACAATCTCACGGAGACATTCTAGACTATCCTTAAGGTGAGCAAAGTATTCATGAAAAGCATGTTCATTATTCCTAAGATGAGGAGGAATATATTTAACCGTCACAGTGTATTTGCAGTCTAAGGGTGATTTTGAGACAACATTCTTATTGAAAACAAGTGGCAGTTTCCCATTTCCCTGACTTCTAAGATTCTCAATTTCCTTTTGTAAAGACGTTATTTTTTCGTTGTTTTGGTCACGGGTGACTTTTATTGAATCATATAACTCTTTAAAATGTCGCTTAACTTTTTCATTTTCTTCTAGAAAACTCTTGTTTTCCTTTTGTAAGGCATCAACTAAGTTTTGAAGATGAAAAGTTTGAGAATTCTGAGAATCTAAAGGAGGAGGCATTTGGGAGCCTGTCATATTGTTCGCTTGACCCTTTAATTGAGAGATTTGGGCTTTCAACTTTCTGATCGTGTTGCAATGAGCTTGAATCTGTTCATCACGCTTGTTAATTTGAAAAACCTGCATCAAACTCTGGAGCATCCGAAGATGTCTTGATATTTGAAGTTTTGACATTTTCTTTAAGATGTTGATATTTTAGTTGTAAATTAAAATGCTCAACTTCTAGTTTAGAAAAATGTTTAACCAAATTGTCGTGATCATCCAGTTCAATTTTCTCGTTTAGTTTAGAATTAGTTTTTCAAGCTCAATGACACGATCATGGGAGACTTTCAGGCCACAGATAGTTCATGAAATTTGGAAGCATTAATAGAGCAATTTGAAGCAAAGGAAAAAGATATCTTGAGCAACACATTCAGTAATAAGAGTCTCATTTAAGGTATGCAAGTTCTTCCTCTCAATCTCATTATATTTTAGTGCACGCTCATAATCACTAACTTCAACTACCATTGCATCAAATTCCTTTTCCATTCCCTTGATATCACTTTCTATCCCCTTTTTAAGACTCTCAAAGTGATCCTTTAGAAGTTTAAAGAAAGGCATGACCTCAGTTAAATAACATTCTTTCATTTGCTCAAAACCCCTTTCTCCTTCCGCTATACCAAAGGTGTGATCCTTTTCTTGCAAGTTTTCTCAAAATCAACAAATAGTTGAAATATAACATATTGGCTAATTAAGGTCTTGCTTTTAGTGGCAATTGTTCTAGGAACAAGATGCATTGGTGTTTTAGGAGGATACACAGCTTCTAGGCATTTTCCATAGGGAGGGTTTGTTTCAACAATATTTTCACTTTCGCTTATCTAAATCCTTTTTCCGAAAACTTGTTCGGGAGTCAACAATGTCGAGGCTTAAACATGTTCAAGGAAATCCAGTTTTCCTTCTTGTAGTCATGGGGAGTGATAATTATTTTTTTTCTTTGCATTTAGGATCATCTAATTTTTGTTCATCCTTTCCCTAGTGACTTCATCTGATTTCTTATCTTCCTCTGCACTCAACGCAACTAGGTTTCGTCTAGGTTTAAGAATCTCATTGCCATCATAGATCACACTTTGAGCTGCTTTAGCTATCTTTCCGTACTCATGGTTGGGTTTATCAATAATGGGAACACTATGCTTATCGCTTAGAACTCTATGCTGAGTGACCATGTGAGCAAATCTAATGGTGTTTCCTTGTATGTACAACTTGTTTTCAAGTTTGTTTTTCAAAGTTTTCAGATTAGAAAAATCTCTCAAGAGTTTTGATTCCTTTGCATTAAATTCTTGCTTAAGCATTTTCACATTTTCTTGAAGTTCTTGTTTTTGCTTAGCTGTTTTAGAAAGTTTTTCTTGCAAGGAATTTAATTTTTGTTTCAATACTTCTTCTCTAAAATTACTTTTTCTAATGATTGTACGCATTTGGTCATCCATTTCCTGCCACGCAGTGGTCAACTCAAATTTAGCACGTTGTTCATAAATAGCAACACGCTCTTTATAGGCATTTAGTTCAGAAATTACAGAATCATCAAGGCACATGCAAGTGTATTCATCAAAAACATAGTCATTGTTGACTGCAGAAGATGCATCACTTGGTACACCATCACTTTCACTTTGTTTCACATATTGATCATATGGGATAATATTGATATTACCCATATTTTCAACATTTGATTCAATAGTTTCAGTTGATTGTACTTTGTCATGCATCTTTTGCACATCAACATCATCGTATAGTTTTAATACCTCTGAGATGAGTTTGTCTTGGGATGGGCCAACTAGTGGTGAAGAAGAGACCTTGGGAGAAACCATTGGAGAAATGCTAGCCATAAAATTGTGTGTGCCGTAGGTCCATCATCCACATCAGAGTCGTATGCATCACAATCAATGACTTGAAAGGCATTCTCGATGATTGTGACCTATCTCCCGAATAGGCCGCTCATCCACATCTCGCATCATAGGTCTTGGCATTGAAACAACAATTCCTCTTCATCCAAAGCAGCACCATTGTCCCGAGCTTGTACAAGCAAAGCATCTTATCTCTCAAGTAATCAAGATTCGTGGACGCTTTGGAGATGTGCGCCTTGCAATGTGTCCCTCACCACCACAGTTATAACATTTGATCGGCTTAGCTTGACCTTGGTTACCATTCCTTCCTCGATTCTGATTGCCCACATAACCTCTACCACCCACCTCTTCCCCGATCATACCGTCTTTCCGAATGGTTGCACCACGATCCTTCCATCTTTAACAAAGTGGCTTGATTGTGTGGGTTAGATGTCGCTCGAGGTTGTTGTTGGTTTGTGGGAGAGAATTCATGTTTTGACTAATCAAGAGAGCTAGTTGATTAATGAAGTTACCCACGTGTGCATCGATCGGCTTGTTTGAACATAGGATCACGAATGAGTTTGTGATTACCATTACCCAAGGGTATGACTTGTGAAGCTTTGGTTGTGATTTCAATGTTTGAGTAGAAGGCGTTGAGTCATTCGGACGAGCTTGTCTCTCCCTCGGTTGGTTTTGAACCTGATTGAGAATCAATTTTTCAAACATAGCATGTCTCTCATTCCGAAGGAGGAAGGCATAGAGTTGCTCATAGTTTGTATTCTTCAATCCTTTAGTGAGCTTCACCGCGGTGACAAACTTGTGCCATTCGGGATTCATGTTGTTCACAAATTTTGAGTTCAAATGAATGTTAGGCATAGTCATTCCGATGTTCCTCATGTCATTCACTAACTTATGAAATCTCACATAGTACTCATAGACATTCTCATCTGGTTTCATCTTGAAGTGTTCAAATTCGTCATAGAGTTGGGATTCTCTGTCTTCCATAGTTAATTCTGAACCCGAGAGAAGCATCTTAACATTATCCCAAACCGCCTTTGCATCGGTGTTGTGATTGATCAGCTTGTAGATGTCTTTAGGAAGACCTTGAAGATCAATGTTTGAAGCCCGATATCGATCGAATCTCTTTTTCTCCTTATCATCAAGCTCATCATACATTTTAGGTCTGTCCATTCCGTAAACAAGAGTACCATCTTCATTAGTATCAAGTATGTCTCTAGTCGTCTCAACTCGATATGGTCCTTCATCAATGGATTTGAGAATGTTGACACCATTTTCCTTTCCAAGGCAGTACAATCTGATTCGTTGAGCCCAAGAATCGTAGTCAAGCATGGGTGGACGAGTATCGACCCAACCGCTTGAACATCCTCTCTCGCAAGTGGAGATGATAGTAGGAACGTTGGTAGACATGTTAACAGATAATACGGGATTTTATAACTCTATGATTAAACCGGAAATAGATTCTTTCACGGGATTTTACTAAATCAAGAGAAAACCGTAAGCAATCACCCAAGTCGCTAGAAGATAATGAACCAACTCGCTAGCAACTAAATAGTAATAATCCCAAGTCGTTAAATCAACATCCAAGTCGCTAAGTACAAGTCGCTAATCCTCTAGTCGCTAACACCTAAGTCGCTATACCACCAAGTCGCTAAACAATTGCAAGTCGCTAAGTAGTAACTCGCTAAGCTTTAAGTCGCTAGCAAAATTTTGGCAAAGCAATTGCTACTCAAGTCGCTAAAGATACAAGTCGCTAAAGAGCAACTCGCTATGCACCAAGTCGCTACCACCAAGTCGCTACCGTAGTGGAGAGTCCACTACTTGTACTGTTAATCGCTAGGTCTAAGTCGCTAGCTCCAAAACTCGTAACTCGCACAAAATTGCAAAGTAAGTCGCTACGAAGAATGAAGTCCGAATGTCAAGTCGCTAGCAAGAAAACCACAAAAACATCACTTTTCAATCCAAAAACAACCCAACCACGATGATTCAAGCTTACCAAATCAAAACCTAAACACTTGTGATGATTCTAAACATAAAAGTACTATCAAAATCCAAACTTTAACACTAGAAATCAACCAAATGATGCACAAACCACTAAACTTTTTCAAACTCAAAAACCACCTAAAACCACTAGAAATCCAAAGATGTGTAAGATATGATCTAACCATGGCTCTTGATACCAATTGTTGGATATTGGATTTCACAAACACATCAAACCATTAACACAAGTGGGGGTATAAGTGGAATTCTAGAGAGAGAAAGTTAGAGGTTTAGGGAACTTAGTGAGAGAAAGTGAAAGATATTATTATGAGCTCCAACTCTCTACCTTGCAAGGTAGAGAGTATTTATAGTCTTACATAAATCGCCACACAACGGGCTGTGGATCAGGCATACAGTGGGTAAAGACCCGTCCGTCCTCCACGGTGTTACTTAACAAAATACTACTTAACTAAATATAACTATGACTACGAGCATTCTAACGATTACATATACTTGAGGTGACCGACTCTTTAATACCGGGAATTTCTAATTCCTAACAGGCACTCCGACAAGCTCTTCAAGATTATCAAGCTTGTCCTTTGATGGAGGATTTGGGCAATCAGCTTCAACATCTAACTTTAGCAACTTCAACTTCTCAATAAAAGCAGCTAACCTTGTCTCGTCTTTACTCAACATATGCACACAAGGATCAACAATAGAAGTAGCCTCGTTTGCATAATTCTCAACAATCTCATTCTTCTCACCGTACTGCTCCTTTTGTTCCTCAAACCAGCAAGTATCAAGTTCTTTGTCCAACGCCTCAAGATGTATTGATTTGGAATCATTTCAACATTTGCATTCTTAAAGACACAAAAAATGTGTCTACACAATATTCCAACTCTAACAAAAGTCGACAGAACAAACAACTGATCCATCTTCTATTTTTCGCAAAACCTCCATCCAAAAAAAAAAAACAATATATAGTCAAATATCATATATGATAGATCATATGCGATACATCATTTGACATATCATATATGATATATCACATATGATATATATATATCATATGATATATCACATATGATATATCAAAATTATAAAAGTATAAAAAATAACAATAAAAAAAGCTTTAAAAAAAATTGGTTAACAAACTAACAAACCTTATACAGTCCATCTTCTCTGTGAAACAAGTTGATCGGCTCCTTTTCTTCTTCATTTTTATCAAGATCATCACCTTTTTCTTAAATTTCTCTTTTTTCTTAGCTTTCTTCTTCTCCATTACTTCATCAACAAACTTTTTCTCTTTAATAACAGACACCTCAGATCCTTCAAACAAACTTTTGGTATCTATTTAGCAAAACCATGTCCCAAAGAAATATTTCAAAGCTTGAACCAATTGAAAAGTGGGACGAGTATAAACATTTGACGATGACGCTCAATCTTAAGATAGGTTCTAAGTGTAGAACAGAATCAATCGACTTATGATCTAACCTCTCTTGTATATGCCTCTGTTTTTCCATTGCCGTCTCAAAACAATTCATAATATTCATGAGAGTCGAAACTTAATTAGTAAAATGAGAGAAAAGGAATTCTCACTCGACCTGAAGTTGTCCTCATCAAACCACACAAAGGAGAGTCCACAAAAAAGCAGGAATCCAACAAGAGCGTATGCGAAACATCTTTGTTAACCACTTATGATTATGCAAATTAAACTCATCTAATAACTTCCCCCATTGATACTCAAACTCATCAAGACCAATATACATATTCCACACAATTTGATTGAATTTCCTTTTAAAGTCTCAGGTGATCATAAATCTTTGAGCATATCTGCAAACAAATATCACATATGATTTAACAAATGATTTACCAAAATGAAAAAAGTATGAAATATCACATATGATAAATCATTAGGAACTACAAAGAAAGCAAAATAAAATACAAGAAAGCACATAAAGTATCACATATGATATAACAAAAGAAAATACAAGAACGCACACAACATACCTTCAGAAGCTTTTGTGTAATATGCCACATACACAATCTGTGTTTCGATCCAAAAAATTCTTGTTCAATCGCCTTTCTCATAGCCCCGCCCCGATCAAGGATAACGATACTAGAGCTTTACCAAAAGCTTTTATAAATGCTTTGAGCAACCAAATATAAGAGTTTGCGTCTCATTCTTCAAGAAGTTCTCAAAGAACCGTAACACACTTCCTATGATTATCAATTGTAAAAGGAACAAACATCATTTTGTACCGAAAACAAAAACAAAAATAGTTAAAAAAAAAAAAAAAAAAAAGAACAAATACGAAGACAAAATACAAAGTAAAAAAAAAAAATATGATATATATCACTCAAACACTTACTTATTTGTCCTGCATTTAGCATCAAAAGAGACAACGCCACAAAACTCTTTGTAATTGTACTTGGAAACTTCATCATTTAAAATTGCGTAAAGCTCAAAGATTCTCAACCAAGTAATCAAACAAAAAATCTGGAACATGCTTCTGTCTATTTTCCATCTTAGCTATAAGCATCTGAGCATCACTATCGCCTATATAACAATTCACACTCCTAAAGAAGTTCTTAAAGTCAACAGTTGTACCATGAACAAGCAAATACGATCCCTTCAAACCAGTCAACAAGTGATGAGCTCTAGTTACACCTATATTCACGCCCAGCTTTAACAATAAACAACCGCCAAAGATATGTTAACCGCCTTCGGTCTTTGACAAATGCTTATATTCTTTACGTTCAAGCTCATGGTTATGTATACTATCAAACACAGTCAACCTATACTTTGTAGAACCAGAATCAACTCAAACATCACACGTGCTTTGCAACCCGTGATATGCAGTGTTCGAACTTTCTTCTACTTGTCACTATTCTCTAAATCTAGTGTGTCTACATGAATTCCCTTAGGACAGCCTTCCCTATTACACACTAGATACTTTTGCTTAACAATACCGCTCCTCAACCTTTTCTGACATGATTTCCTAACCACAAACCCTGCTTTTGAAGCATATTTCATATACGCACTAATGCACTCATCAACTGAATTAAAAACATTGCCCTTAGCTAGTAAAACATCGACAGGAACTTTTGGAATATAATAAACCGTTCCACCAGGAGTATCAAAATTAGAGTGAGTAGAAAATGATTCAGGAGATTTCAAAGCATTCAGCCAAAACAAAAAGTACAAAATAAAAACATCGATCAAGTAAAAATGAAATAAACAAAAACAACTTCTTATGATCACATATGATATAACACGTGTGCTGTATGTAACAGAAATATATCACATGTAATATCATATGTGATATCAAATGTGATATCACATGTGATATATCAAATGTGATATCACATGTGATATCACATGTGATATATCATATGTGATATCACATATGATATCAAATGTGATGCAAAATAAAAGTGCTTATCAAAACATAACTAATAGCTTATTCAAAAAGCTTAAACTACTTAATTCAATCAAAGCATAAACTAATAGCTTATTCAAAGCTTAATATACTTAATTCATATCAAAAACTAATTACCTTAATTTGAATCTAAACAAAACTAATCGCTTATTCAGAGCATTAAAATGATTAACACCTTATCCATCTCCTACACGTAACACTAAACTAATAGTTTAGATCAATCTAAAGCTAAATAATAGCTTATTCACAGCTTGAAACTAACTTAACACTGCTTAATTCAATCTAAAACTAGATTAAAACCATTAATTCAATATTAACCTAACTAAATAGCTTATTCACATTGTGATTAAAACTGTTATTCAAACGAAAAAACACAATGAAAACAAAAATTAAACGCCGTTTTACTCTTAATAGCCGCGGATTCATCATCCGTGTTCATAAGCTACAATCTCCTCCGTATACTTAGTAGAAACATCATCACTAACAACAATATCTTCAGATGCATTCGCCATGTAAACAACGACGCTTTCGCTATAGAAGAAGAAGGATCAAGAGGAACGATCGATTCATTGGCAGATGTTATAGAAGAAGAAGGATCAAGAAATCAAGAATTTGGAATAGAATCCATGAAAGAATCGCTTAATTAATAACGAATCTAATTATGATTAACCGATGAAGAAGATGAAAAAAACGAGAGAATAGAGAGAGACACACACTTTGTGTGTGTGAAAATTAAATAGCTTTTAACTGAAAGAAAGATAAAAAAATTCTTTTTATATTGACTAAAATACCCCCCAGTTGTAAAAATCGATTAATCTAAGCCATTAGATCAAAATGAATGAAAGGTGGGGATTGGTCCCTTGGTATGTAGATAAAGTTTTGTCCCTAAATGATCTTTTATCAAACATGTTAAGATAAATACGCCCTTTTCGTTATCGAAAGGCCATTTTGCAAATCGAAATAAATGACTTGTAACGTGCTATACAACATTTTTCAGTCAACAAGATCAAGGGTGGAACCTGAACATCGTTGGTAGAAGGGTCAACTTAAAAAGTATTTATTTTAGGAGAGTGATATAAACTATGTCAAAATTTTGGTATTAAAAATACTAAAATCATATATAAAAAGTATAAAATGTATATATGGTCAAAAAATTTAAGGAGACCACAACCCTTTTGGTCCCTTCTAAGTTCGTTCACTAAACGCGATTGTCATTTTTTTCAAAGATAAACAAAAGGTATATGCATCCAAGCAGAGTAATATTCGTTAGGAATGCATGTGAAATTCTTTTAATTCAAGCATCAGTTGGTTACATTATTTTAACACGTTTCGTATAATGTTCGACTTCAATAGGCAACATGTCATATAAGTGGAGCGCTTGCGATTCATATATTGTTAGAATCACAGGTATGTGCTATCAAAGATATTTGTTCTATTTATGATCAATTGCTGCGGGTTGAAATGATTTTACCCTTTATTATAACTTGATGGCTCGCAAATAAATCGCTAAACTAGAAGAACCTGCAGGAGTCTAGAAACACTTATATATATCTAAGACATACTTTCTTCATTTCAAAATTATTGTCACCAAACAAAAACACACAATTTAAATAAATTAGAACCATAATACTCTTCAACCAATTAAATAACATGTGTGTTGAAATAAGTTAAAGAGTAATTACACTATTCGGCCCAAAGGTTGTACAAAAACAACACGCTTAGTCCTAAGAAATAAATACATCATTCCTCTCCAACGTCTCCATTCCGTACCCAACGATCTTATTTTTTTACGGCCGTTAGTAAAGGCAAGTCAAACGCATCACGTGCCATTCACGTGAGGGGAAAAAAAGAAGTCAATTCTGTTTCTTTTTTCTTTTTTCATTCATTCTGTGTTAACGACCCTCACAAAATCTATTATGCAAAAAAGAAATACTAAAAATACCCATACCCATTCCCAACACCAAATAGGATTTGTGTGTTTGCTTGGTTGGTGGTTTGTAAGTCTAGATGTCTCAAGGCCGACAAATGAAGTTGGAGGCTCCGGGCGAAAATTAAAAAGAAGGCCAATCAAAATTAAAAAACAAAAAACTTAAAGGTGCGTGTTAATACAAATAAGACGTAAAAACATTTATTTATATTTTACGATCTTCTAATGTTTTGTCGATAACAAATGTAAAATCATTTTAATGAAACAAATAGAGTAACGTGAAATAGTTTGAGTTAATAGTTTTCTAACACACTTACGCCTCACATAAAACACTAAACAAGTATAAATGATTTTATGATTTAGATACATATGTACAACAACTAGTGTTTACATATTGGGTTAAACATATACTTAAACTAAGTATACTAAAATGGGTAAAAACTAAGTATATGCTAAAATGAGTAAATACAAATATATACTAAATGGGTAAATACTAACAAATGGTTTTGACCCATAACCCATGGTTTTATATATACCACTTAACCAAGTTCATTGTATCTAGAAAGAAAACCATGGATCAACCCATAACCCATGACCAATGACCCATAACCAAAAATACCCATGGGCAAAGAGGAGCGGACCACGGATCCCTAGCGTTGTGCTAGCCGGATCCCTTGTGGTAGGGATCCGTGGGATCCGGGGAACAGAAGAGAATTTCCTCTATAAATAGAGATCCATTTCTTCCTCTCTATACATGACTTTACACACATACTTCCCCAAAGTATTCTAACCCTCTAACCTCATATCTAAGTGATCTATGTAGTTTGTCTTTTGTTTTTGTGTGATCTTTTAGGTTCCTCTTAAAGGCAAGATCACCACCTTTGAAGTCGAGAAAGCTCAAGTCCATGAGTTGCCATGCTTCGTCATCATCAAGACTACTAAGGTTCTCTTGTTGATAGTTCTTCCTTTCTCCATAGATGTTGGGTTGAAGGCATTAGTGAAGAATGCCGAAAGAGTCAAGATGAAAGCATTAGTGAAAGGTGCTCATCATCCGGTCAAAGCATTAGTGAAGGATGCTAAAGGTGTCAAGACGAAGGCATTAGTGAAGGGTTCCAAGCGTTGTGTCAAAGGCATTAGTGAAGGATGCCAAAGGATCAAATCAAGTAGCATTTAGAAGAATGCCTAGGTCGTATAATCGATGAGGTGCATCGTTATACATATATGTATTTGTTTATCTTCAAGGATGGTGATATCTTTGATGGTGTTGTAACAAGGAGAAGACCTTCGGGAGATTAGGTGTTGTGTCGTGAATGGTAGTAGTTCCTCCATAGTAATGGAACTAGGTGCTTAGCCTAGTACCATATAAAGGGTAGGCGACGCTAGTAAGGATTAGTTCTCCTAAGGTGTGAAAGAACTCTGTGGTTAGCCTAGCACCGTATAAAGGGTAGGCGACGTTGTGTTAGGTGGTTCGCCTCAAAAGTGAAAGAACTCGCATTTAGCTTTTGTACCGAAAAAAGGTTGTTTGACGCTGTGAAGGCTTCTCCGCCACAAGGAGTTGGTGTAGTGCTTACGAACTCTCGAGTAGGTGACTCGGGAGGGAGTAGGAAGGAAGGGTGTCCCTAGCCGCAACCACTATAAATAACTTGTGTTGTGGTGATGTGCTTCTTACTCTTTATATTTCATTACACGTTTATATATCCATCTATCAACGTCCAACATAAACAATCAAATAGATTGACATAAGTCTATCTAAATATTTAAAAGGAAGTTTTAAATTGGTAAAACTATTCAACCTCCCCCCCCCCTTCTAGTTTTCCACAGTGTGCATAAAAGGTGTTCATTTATAACAATTTCTTATAATGAGACTCCTTAATGACGTTTTATTTATTGTGGCAAGATTGGTTGTATTTAACTAATAAGATTTACAAAGAAGAGGAAAACGGATATATAACATAAGTACACAAAGTAAGGCCCCTTAGATTGTGGGGTCCTGTGCAACTGCACCAGTTGCACACCCTCTTCGCCGCCACTAAGATGTCTCATCTTCTTACGAGTTAACTTTTAAATGAGTTCTACACTTAGACTTATACTCCAATATGAGCCTAGTATGGGATAGGTTTTGTATCAAATAAATAGTTTTGAATCACATATATGAAAAATAAACTATGATCCAAAATCAAGAATAAAAGTACGATAACTATGTGGAAAACTAGAAGGGGGAGTTGAATAGTTTTACCAATTTAAAACTTCCTTTTAAATATTTAGATCGACTTATGTCAATCTATTTGGTTGTTTATGTTGGACGTTGATAGATAGATATATAAACGTGTAATGAAAGATAAAGAGTAAGAAGCACATCACCACGACACAAGTATTTATAGTGGTTCGGCTACAAGGACACCTTCGTTGCCCTACTCCACTCCCCGAGTCACCTACTCGAGAGTTCGTAAACACTACACCAATCTCCTTATGGCGGAGAATCCTTCACAACGTCGCTTACACCTTTTTCCGGTACAAAGCTAAATACCGAATTCTTTCACACCAAGGCAAACCACACCTAACACAACGTCTCCAACCCTTTATACGGTGCTAGGCTGATGATAACATCAAATAGTCCTGAATATTAAGTGTTAATTTCTCCCGATAATGCTCCTTATTTATATCATTTATATGGATTAACGCTTGTTTTCCATTGTTTTCCACTTTCAGGTAAATTACGAGCATTGGAGCTAAAGAGACGCGGAAATGGAAACATTACTAAAGATTTATCACAGTATGCCTATTTTGAAGAAGTTACGGCGTAACTCCTCTTTCACATTACGCCGTAACTATTGCGTGACCCTGAATACCAACTTATCAAGAGGTTACGGCGTAACTCTTCCCAAAGGTTACGACGTAACTCCATTAGGTCAAAAGAGTTTCCACGCCGCTGATACTTACGCCGTAACTACTGCATCACTTACGACGTAACCGAGTTTATTGAAGACTACGGCGTAACCACTAATAAGATTACGCCATAACTAGCAGATCTAGTGCATTTACGAAGAAATAGAAGGTTACGGCGTAACTCCTATATTGGTTACGCCGTAACCCAGACCTGGCCTATAAATACCCCACGAATTCCACCATTTCTAATCATCCCATTCCATACACAACACTCTGAGAACGTGGGAAAAAGCTCAAGGCAAGTCTAGGGGAGCATACAGAGCTGTTTCCAAGGGAGAAGTCACTCCATTACGATAAGCTTTAGCGTTTTATATTTCTTTTACTTTCAATTTATGTATTTCGTACCCTTGAATATTGAATTGATTTGCATGATTAATATGAGCGGCTAAGCACCCTTTGGTGCTAGCCTAGTTATGATTCCTTAATTGTTTTGTTTGCGTTTACCTTTACTTTCGTACAATTATTTCTAAGTGTATGCATGCATAGTTTTTTGGTAGTCACCCTTGATTCGGTAGTTTTGAATGGCGGTAGAGGCCAATTGCCTACGAGATATGACCAATTGACCCTAGGTGAGCGGACTGAGACGGGAGGGGTAAGATATGACCAACTGATGACCTTTTCTACTTGTGCGATTTGACCAACTGATCACGTATCGTTTGGATGAACTTAAGAATTGGGGGGGGGGGTGTAGTGTCTAAGTTCCTAACGGCCGGGCACTAACTATTTTGAATCTAGCATGTAGCGGTACTTAATGACTTGGCTTAGGGGACCAGGAACAACAGGACTTATGACGGTGCGCCTGATTTCTCCTGTGGTGGCATCTTTGCTGATAGGTTAGGGCGAATTGACCAAATGTTGTCCTATCGAATTTGACCCCACCTGAAGTAATTGGAAGTAGGTAGACGTGGACATAACTAGCTAGGAGGATTGACTAGGTTAGCACAACTATTCCTCTATTGATTTCCATTTATCCATTTATCTGCTTTTATTTTATTCTGCATTAGTAGTTTAATTAATTAAATCCCTATCGAAACCATTTTTATTCTGTGACAGTTAGACTTAGTAATAATCCAACTCACATAGCTCTTGGGACGACCTCGGCTTTACCATTTACTACACTACACGCGACCGGGTACACTGCCCGTTAGTGCACTAGGGTAGACCATAGGTATAGCGAGACACTATAAATATTAAGACCAGGTCAGTAAAACCTGCATCAAGTTTTTGGCGCCGCTGCCGGGGAGTTATTTTAGGATTGATATTAGGTCTTTCATTTCGTTTTTAAAACTTTTCTAACGATAATATTTCAAGTTTTCAGGTACCATGGAAGTTGTTAACATCGATAACCTCACTCTTGAGGAATATTTGGTGTTGATAAGAGAAGAACAAGGGCCAGGGATTGTTAGGCCAGCCATTGCGGAAGATGCTCAATTCGAAATCAAACCTCAATTCATGAGGGAATTGCGTGCAAATCCCTTCTCTTGAAGCATCACCGATGATGCCCATGAACATGTAGACAATGTCAAATACATTGTCAGCCTATTCAAAATTACCAGAGTCTCACACGATGCTATAATGCTACGAGTATTCCCTATTTCTCTTACGGGAGCTCCAAAAAGATGGGTCGATCGATTATTTGCAGGGACTGTCAACACTTGGCGTATCTTAAAAAAATATTTCATTCAGAGATATTGTCCTCTATCGAAGACGGCTAAGCAATTGGAAGAAATTCATAACTTCAAGCAAGAGGGTGATGAAACGTTATACCAAGCTTGGGAAAGATACAACGAATTGTTATACAAGTGCCCTACTCATGATCTCAACAGCTAACAAAAAGTGAACATCTTCTACAAGGGACTAAACATCTCTTCAAGACAAATGATTGATTCTCAAGGGCCGATTCCTAGTATGACACCCACTATGGCTTTGGAAACTATTCAAAAAATGGCAAACCACTCTCACAAATGGCACAATGGAGGAAGCAACCGAAGTAAGAATGATGATATTGAGGGCCTTGCAGCGATAAACAACAAATTAGAAAGCCTTGGAAGAGAAATGAAGAAGCTCAAGAAAAATGTGCATTCCATTCAAGTTGAGCGAGATGGGACTCGTCCTTCTAAAGAATGTTCCTCCAATAAAGAAGTTAAAAGGATCGGAGAAGTTAACTATGGAAAAGAATTCCCTTTCAACAGCTACAATAATTACGGACCTAGGTATCGTGAAAAATCCCCTGGGTTCTACACAAGAATCAACAATAATCCTCCTAAACCTAGCCTTGAAGAAAGAATGCACCGGCACATCGAAGAATCTGCAAAAAAGGGAGATAGACTCAAGGAATGGATGGTCAAAGTAAAGGAGGACACCAATATGAACCTACGTAACCAAGATGCTGCAATTAAGAACCTCGAAACACAAATTGGGCAATTGGCTAAGAACCTTGAAACAAGTAATGCTAAAGCCACTTCCTGCAAGGCCATATTTGCGCAAGATAAAGCAAAAAATGAGCAGTGCACATCCTCTATCACTAATGATCTTTCCGGGATTAACTACCTAAGAGAAGATGATAAAGCAGAAGACGACGAGTTCTTGCCAAGCCAACTTCCTGAAAAGCAGCATTACCAGGAAAGTTTTCTTCTCCCTTGAACTATTGGTAACCTTAAGATTCCCGCATTAGCTGATTTAGGGGCCGGGTTTAACCTTATCTCTACCACTTTATTTGAAAAAATCAAACTTACCAATTTAAAAGAAACAACTATTATGATTGAAATGGCTGATACCTCTAAGGCTGTACCGAGGGGAATTGTGAACAATGTGCTTTTAAAAATAGGAAAATTTTTCTTCCCCACCGATTTTGTGGTTATTAACATGGGAAAGCGGGAGGCTTACAACTTGATTATTGGAAGACCTTTTCTGGCCACTTGTTAGGCTCAGATTTAGGTTTTTGAAAAACAAATTTCCTTGGGGACTGAAAATGAACGAATAACTTTTAGTATGAAAGAGCATTTAAAACCAAAAACTGAAATTTCTAATGATGTTGTTAATGTTCAATCGCTGAATCCCACTCTACACTCTAAACCTATTACTGGTGATAGTAAAGAGAGTATTGATAATTGTAAGCAGAAATAGGATGAAATTGTCCAAAGCGTTGAAGAAACTCTAAATCCAAACAAACATTTTTGCAACTCGATGTCAACCAAAGAAAGCAAATCAATATGGCCACCGTTTACTCGTCCTCAAAAATGTGAAAGAAAAGCGGATGAATGGATATACCCTCATAAGGGAGAGAAACATGATGTTGAGTTAGCATTGGAAGATTGGTACATATTAAAACTTGGAAGCTCAAAATTCATTAAGGGACTGGTTAAGCAGTATGGGTGCAATCATCTCACTGACACCATAGGCGGTACAAGATCCAGCATCAGCATTACTGATAGTATTATTGCTAAAGATGATGACCGAGGAAAATCATGTGATAAATGGCTTTCACATAAGTTGGAAACAAATGGACTCAATATTTCTACAAGGAAAAAAAGGCTTGATTATTGGATGAATGAATACCAACGAATGATGGAAGTGGGGCAAGCCCTAAGGCCCCCATAGAAGCCCCGCGGCTTTGAGTCTAACTTAAAGACTCTTTAATAAAGAAAAGTGATCTTTCGGGAGACAACCCTAATTATCCCTTTCTTTTGTTTTTATTTCCTTTCTGTTGGGTTTTGTGTTTTCTAACCATTTTTGCAGGAAACGAGGAACTAATTGCTGCTGTAGTTGCTGATCTGAACAGAGTTACGGCGTAACTCATCTTGGTGATTACGCCATAACCAACATTTTAGCAGCAGAATTCTTGACACATTACCAATTACGGCGTAATACCATCTCAGTAGTTACGCCGTAACTACTCGCTTGACAGCTCATACCAAGTTTTGCCAGTTACGGCGTAACTCCCTCATAGTAGTTACGACGTAACTTTGCTCTGCTTTAATTCTTTCATTTTAAACCACAGTAACCTTGTATTAGTTTTTAAATGAACTTTGTGGGTGTGTTCCCTGTAAACCCTCACGAGACTTCACTCGTCCACTTGGGACACCAAGTGGTTTAAAAGGCTTGTTGCATTCGCTAAATGCAACCGTGATTCCTACGAAAGTGAGTTAGATTTGTTTTTCATTTCTTTCATTTTTTCTTTTTAGAATTATACTTGTTGGTATTGTGATTTCAGGGATTGAAGTTTGTTCATGACGCTTAACCGAAAGCACGGTTCTTTTTCGTGGGCCTTCTTCTTTTTGGAGCAAATTTAAGGGAAATTCTTGCTCTAATTCTACCTTTCTCTTCACCTTTATTTTAATTCCTAGTACAAAAGGGACTTTGTACAATTCAAGTGGGGGGACGGGAGTAGAATTATCTCTTGAACTTTATTTCGCCCTCATTTTTCTAGTTTATTTTGAAAAATTATGCCATTTTTAAAATTTTGACATGTTTTTCCAAACCTAACTAGATTAGACCTTAGCCGAGCACATTAGTCAAGCGGTATGCCATTTCCACAGTAGCTTGCAGGGTAGTTGGCTTGGAAGAGGTGACATCTCTCCTGATCTCAGGAATCAAACCCCAAATGTATCGATCAATCAGCTTCTCCACAGTAGAGACCATGTGGGGAACCATTCTGGTCAGCTCATGAAAGCGAGCTGTGTAATTGTCAACATCCACTCCTACCATCATATGGTTCTAGAATTCTGCTTCCAGTTTCTGCACTTCGTCCTTCCTGCAGTACTCCTCAGTTAGTAGCTTCTTGAATTCTTCCCAAGATAATCCGTTTGCAGCTTCTCTCCCTCAGTCGTAGCTGGTTGTTCCACCAGGTCAGTGCTCGATCCTGAAGCAGGCCTGCAGAGAACTCAACCTTGTCTCCTTCAGCACATTTAGTGATGCTAAGTTTCGACTCAACATTCTTAAACCATGATAGCAGGCCAATGGCACCCTCGGTGCCATGAAATTCCTTTGGCCTGCATGATATGAAGGTCTTATAGCTGCACCCGTGGCCATTGGTGAGGTACAGCTCCTCATTGGCTCGTCTGCATCAATGTGTGCGACAATCTGAGTGAGGAGATCCGCCAATCCAGCAGCACTGTCTCTTGGGGCTTCATTGTTGATGCTTCCTGAAGGGGTGTTCCTTGTAGTCATGATTCTACAATAGGCCAAAGCGTTTGGTTGAGTGAGTGATGGCGGATGATGTGTGGGACGGCAACAGGTAGTGAGTGTAATGTGACGGGAACAAGAATGTGCTTAACCTATCGGGTCATAATATAGCGAGAAGAAGGCATATATAAAATGTATATAAGGTATAATGGACATATAAACATGTTATGCATACTCACGCGACTAATGCAGTTCCAGGTGATCAGACTCTTTAAGACTCGACCAAACATAATCTGAGGCTACTAATCCCATCATCATATGATTCCTCCTCAATTATGCATAGGTGTACAGGCTATGCATAATTTAGGAGTAACGATGCAATGCTGGTGCTAGTCGACTCGTATGATGTCCCTTGTTTTAAGAAAATTTTATTTTGGTTATAGTTGCGATTTTTATTTTAGAAAAATCGGCATTCACTATAACCTGGCTCTGATACCAATCTGTCACACCCCGCCAGAGGCTGAATCGCGAGGTGCAACGTAATCAATATACATCGCAAAGAGATATAGTACAATACCATAATTTAAATTTAAGGAAATATTGTAACATTACAACAAGGTTCTAGCCGACCTTGGCAATTGAAACATAAATTTTGACTTCCAAAGGATAACATTTTACTACATGACGACCCAGATAACTTGTGACGACTCCTTTATTTAAAATCTTCATAATATAAGCTAAACAACGATCACCTGAAATGCATGAGAAAACGGGTCAACTATGAAAATAGTTGGTGAGTACACAGGTTTTATGAAAACTATAATTAGAAGGTCTGCCTGGCAAGTGTCCTATGAACTCACCATGTTATAAGTCCCGCCCATACAAGACTTGTAACATATAAGTTCACATACACTCCCATAGTTCAAGTAGTATACCCGGTAATTAATACGCATTTGGTCATAATAGTACATGATAAATAATGCCTAACATATAATGGATCATGCCTGCTCCGAACAAGGGAGACTTTGTGTTGCTCCTGCCGACAAGGAGACTTAGTATTGCTCAAATGGAGACTTAGTATTGCTCAGAGGGAGACTTGCACAGTACATAACTATTATATATTATCATACAAGGCTCTCCGAACGAGGGAGACTTTAAGTCTTAGCACGTAAGGCACATTATAGATCTAAGCATTCTAAGGGATCAGGAATAAGTCATAAAGTCATAATAAGCCAAAGGGTTCAAGATATATCAAATAGTCAAATTAAATTCATAATTTAGAACAAAATATAATTTAAAATTTTAAGCTTATGCATTTCACCCCAAATAAGTAAAATGATAAAAAGGGGGCTGTGAATACTCACCTTGGCAACAAGCAGTCTAAAGCAGCAGTTAATTCGAGTTATTGGATGGCACCGACACGCGACAATTAAATCAAGAAAGGGGGACGAGTGAATATGAACACCGAATACAAAAACTCCAATTGGAGGTGACCCGGTTTGATTTAGACCAATTAACTTCTGGGATAGCTTCCTCTTTCACCCAAGAATAAAACCCCTAAACCAATTTTGAAAAGCCCTTTGATTTGAAGAAACCCTAATTTCGGATTTGATTGAGATGGATGAAAGTTCTTGTGAAAATTAACCCCTTTTATGGATGGGAGACTAGGAGAATGATTGTGACCCTCTTGAATCTTCAAGACATGTCTCTACCCATTTTAAGCATTCTTCCACACCTCTCCTCCACGCATGACATCTATAAACTAGGCTTAGAAGTAGTTTGAATAGTGTAGAAAGATGTTTATCACAAAAATGGGATGTTGTGAATTGGGGGTGAAGATGGCGTGAACTTCTTTTCCAGAAGAAGAAGGAAGAAAGACAAGTTCTGAATATAGGAGGGTATGGGAGGGGCGTGATGTCAGTTTAGAATATTTAGGTGTATTTTGTTATTATTATTATTTAGTGTATTATATGTACCCCGTACTGTATAATTTGTTCCGTACAGGATAACGTTTAATTATGTAGAATATTATTCGGGTATCCGTATTTTATAAATTTTATATTTCCGGAGACGTTTTGACGAGCGAAATATTATGCTATTATTATTACTTTGAAATTAGAAAGTAAATTTTTGCGTCAATTTTATTATGGTGTCGGTACGCGTGTGATACCGGGACCTTGGAAACACGAGGTAACTTCTCGTTTTTGAGTCATAGTGATCAGAAAATAAATAACTCGCATATTCCGATATAAATAATAGTAGGGAAATTGACGGATTGTCACAGTCTGCCAACCTTAAAAAGAATCTCGTCCTCGAGATTCAGTCCGTCTACACTACAGGCGTACATTCTCATGGTTCAAACTTTCTCATTCTCGAGCCTTGCCTTCAAAAGACTCTTAGTTGGTGAATTTTCACAACTTGTCGACCTGACCGGTCACGTGTTTAAGTTGTGTAGGTTAAGTAACAACTTGAATTCTAACTTGATTTTCGCAACTCATCAAACAAGAACTGTCACTAGATCAAGCTAGGAAAGAAGTTGTCAGAAAAAGATGGCTTCTCATCTATGTAAGAGACCTTTTGAAAGTTTGGCTCAAGTTTGAAATTGTTTAAACCAATCAAATCAACTAATAGTGGGGTGCTCAGATTAGTGAGAAGGCAACAATTAAACTAAGGCTCATGATGCAAGGTTTTACACTAATCAATGCCATGAACTAGAATCAGAAGATACTGAAATAGAGTGGGTGATCAAAAGAATGTACCCGTCACGGTGCTTGTGTCTTAGCGAGTTTCCTTAGTGCCCAAGAAGTATGCTCGACCCCGAGCTGGGCTGACATTGCCTCCACGGGTTGGGTTATCACCATCAAGTGCTACGGCGAGAGTCATGTTACCATGCTCCGACTTCTGTGCCCTATTCAACTTAGGACACGTGTTCCTGAGGTGGTCCAGACTTCCACACTCGTAACATGTCGGCTTATGCCCTTGGTTTCCATTCCTACTTGAGCACTTCCAACTAAGATGGCCTGTCTGTTTGCATATATTGCACCTTGGGCAGTTTCCTGAATGGTGGAGGTTACATCGAGTACACTTAGGATGTGGACCTGCATATCCTTTGCGCTCCTGAGTCGTCGCTCCATAGTTCCTGGTTACTCGCTGCCTCTTGTCTTGCTGGTCCTGGTCTCGGCTTCCCTGGTGATCCTCATGTCGCTTTCGCCCATTGTCGTTTGTTTTTGCTAGTTCTCCAGACCTGATTACATCATTAGTCAAGCGGTATGCCATTCCCACAGTAGCTTGCAGGGTAGTTGGCTTGGAAGAGGTGACATCTCTCCTGATCTCAGGAATCAAACCTCAAATGTATCGATCAATCAGCTTCTCCACAGTAGAGACCATGTGGGGAACCATTCTGGTCAGCTCATGAAAGCGAGCTGTGTACTTGTCAACTTCCACTCCTACCATCATATGGTTCTAGAATTCTGCTTCCAGTTTCTGCACTTCATCCTTCCTGCAGTACTCCTCAGTTAGTAGCTTCTTGAATTCTTCCCAAGATAATCCATTTGCAGCTTCTCTCCCTCTGGTCTGTAGCTGGTTGTTCCACCAGGTCAGTGCTCGATCCTGAAGCAGGCCTGCAGAGAACTCAACCTTGTCTCCTTCAGCACATTTAGTGATGCTAAGTTTCGACTCAACATTCTCAAACCATGATAGCAGGCCAATGGCACCCTCGGTGCCATGAAATTCCTTTGGCCTGCATGACATGAAGGTCTTATAGCTGCATCCGTGGCCATTGGTCGAGGCACCAGCTCCCTCATTGCTCGCCTGCATCAATGTGTGCGACAATCTGAGGGGAGATCCGCCAATCCAGTAGCACTGTCTCTTGTGGCTTCATTGTTGATGCTTCCTGAACGGGTGTTCCTTGTAGTCATGATTCTACAATAGGCCAAAGCGTTTGGTTGAGTGAGTGATGGCGGATGATGTGTGGGACGACAACAAGTAGTGAGTGTAATGTGACGGGAACAAGAATGTGCTTAGCCTATCGGGTCATAATATAGCGAGAAGAAGGCATATATAAAATGTATATAAGGTATAATGGACATATAAACATGTTTTGCATACTCACGCGCGACTAATGCAGTCCAGGTGATCAGACTCTTTAAGACTCGACCAAACATAATATGAGGCTACTAATCCCATCATCATATGATTCCTCCTGAATTATGCATAGGTGTATAGGCTATGCATAATTTAGGAGTAACGATGCAATGCTGGTGCTAGTCGACTCGTATGATGTCCCTTGTTTTAAGAAAATTTTATTTTGGTTATAGTTGCGATTTTTATTTTAGAAAAATCGGCATTCACTATAACCTCGGCTCTGATACCAATCTGTCACACCCCGCCAGAGGCGGAATCGCGAGGTGCAACGTAATCAATATACATCGCAAAGAGATATAGTACAATACCATAATTTAAATTTAAGGAAATATTGTAACATTACAACAAGGTTCTAGCCGACCTTGGCAATTGAAACATAAATTTTGACTTCCAAAGGATAACATTTTACTACATGACGACCCAGATAACTTGTGACGACTCCTTTATTTAAAATCTTCATAATATAAGCTAAACAACGATCACCTGAAATGCATGAGAAAACGGGTCAACTATGAAAATAGTTGGTGAGTACACAGGTTTTATGAAAACTATAATTAGAAGGTCTGCCTGGCAAGTGTCCTATGAACTCACCATGTTATAAGTCCCGCCCATACAAGACTTGTAACATATAAGTTCACATACACTCCCATAGTTCAAGTAGTATACCCGGTAATTAATACGCATTTGGTCATAATAGTCCATGATAAATAATGCCTAACATATAATGGATCATGCCTGCTCCGAACAAGGGAGACTTTGTGTTGCTCCTGCCGACAAGGAGACTTAGTATTGCTCAAATGGAGACTTAGTATTGCTCAGAGGGAGACTTGCACAGTACATAACTATTATATATTATCAGTACAAGGCTGCTCCGAACGAGGGAGACTTTAAGTCTTAGCACGTAAGGCACATTATAGATCTAAGCATTCTAAGGGATCAGGAATAAGTCATAAAGTCATAATAAGCCAAAGGGTTCAAGATATATCAAATAGTCAAATTAAATTCATAATTTAGAACAAAATATAATTTAAAATTTTAAGCTCATGCATTTCACCCCAAATAAGTAAAATGATAAAAAGGGGGTTGTGAATGCTCACCTTGGCAACAAGCAGTCTAAAGCAGCAGTTAATTCGAGTTATTGGATGGCACCGACACGCGACAATTAAATCAAGAAAGGGGGACGAGTGAATATGAACACCGAATAGAAAAACTCCAATTGGAGGTGACCCGGTTTGATTTAGACCAATTAACTTCTGGGATAGCTTCCTCTTTCACCCAAGAATAAAACCCCTAAACCAATTTTGAAAAGCCCTTTGATTTGAAGAAACCCAAATTTCGGATTTGATTGAGATGGATGAAATTTCTTGTGAAAATTAACCCCTTTTATGGATGGGAGACTAGGAGAATGATTGTGACCCTCTTGAATCTTCAAGACATGTCTCTACCCATTTTAAGCATTCTTCCACACCTCTCCTCCACGCATGACATCTATAAACTAGGCTTAGAAGTAGTTTGAATAGTGTAGAAAGATGTTTATCACAAAAATGGGATGTTGTGAATTGGGGGTGAAGATGGCGTGAACTTCTTTTCCAGAAGAAGAAGGAAGAAAGACAAGTTTTGAATATAGGAGGGTAGGGGAGGGGCGTGATGTCAGTTTAGAATATTTAGGTGTATTTTGTTATTATTATTATTTAGTGTATTATATGTACCCCGTACTGTATAATTTGTTCCGTACAGGATAACGTTTAATTATGTAGAATATTATTCGGGTATCCGTATTTTATAAATTTTATATTTCCGGAGACGTTTTGACGAGCGAAATATTATGCTATTATTATTACTTTGAAATTAGAAAGTAAATTTTTGCGTCAATTTTATTATGGTGTCGGTACGCGTGTGATACCGGGACCTTGGAAACACGAGGTAACTTCTCGTTTTTGAGTCATAGTGATCAGAAAATAAATAACTCGCATATTCTGATATAAATAATAGTAGGGAAATTGACGGATTGTCACAGTCTGCCAACCTTAAAAAGAATCTCGTCCTCGAGATTCAGTCCGTCTACACTACAGGCGTACATTCTCATGGTTCAAACTTTCTCATTCTCGAGCCTTGCCTTCAAAAGACTCTTAGTTGGTGAATTTTCACAACTTGTCGACCTGACCGGTCACGTGTTTAAGTTGTGTAGGTTAAGTAACAACTTGAATTCTAACTTGATTTTCGCAACTCATCAAACAAGAACTGTCACTAGATCAAGCTAGGAAACAAGTTGTCAGAAAAAGATGGCTTCTCATCTATGTAAGAGACCTTTTGAAAGTTTGGCTCAAGTTTGAAATTGTTTAAAAAACCAATCAAATCAACTAATAGTGGGGTGCTCAGATTAGTGAGAAGGCAACAATTAAACTAAGGCTCATGATGCAAGGTTTTACACTAATCAATGCCATGAACTAGAATCAGAAGATACTGAAATAGAGTGGGTGATCAAAAGAATGTACCCGTCACGGTGCTTGTGTCTTAGCGAGTTTCCTTAGTGCCCAAGAAGTATGCTCGACCCCGAGCTGGGCTGACATGCCTCCCGGTTGGGTTATCACCATCAAGTGCTACGGCAAGAGTCATGTTACCATGCTCCGACTTCTGTGCCCTATTCAACTTAGGACACGTGTTCCTGAGGTGGTCCAGACTTCCACACTCGTAACATGTCGGCTTATGCCCTTGGTTTCCATTCCTACTTGAGCACTTCCAACTAAGATGGCCTGTCTGTTTGCATATATTGCACCTTGGGCAGTTTCCTGAATGGTGGAGGTTACATCGAGTACACTTAGGATGTGGACCTGCATATCCTTTGCGCTCCTGAGTCGTCGCTCCATAGTTCCTGGTTACTCGCTGCCTCTTGTCTTGCTGGTCCTGGTCTCGGCTTCCCTGGTGATCCTCATGTCGCTTTCGCCCATTGTCGTTTGTTTTTGCTAGTTCTCCAGACCTGATTACATCATTAGTCAAGCGGTATGCCATTCCCACAGTAGCTTGCAGGGTAGTTGGCTTGGAAGAGGTGACATCTCTCCTGATCTCAGGAATCAAACCTCAAATGTATCGATCAATCAGCTTCTCCACAGTAGAGACCATGTGGGGAACCATTCTGGTCAGCTCATGAAAGCGAGCTGTGTACTTGTCAACTTCCACTCCTACCATCATATGGTTCTAGAATTCTGCTTCCAGTTTCTGCACTTCGTCCTTCCTGCAGTACTCCTTAGTTAGTAGCTTCTTGAATTCTTCCCAAGATAATCCATTTGCAGCTTCTCTCCCTCTGGTCTGTAGCTGGTTGTTCCACCAGGTCAGTGCTCGATCCTGAAGCAGGCCTGCTGAGAACTCAACCTTGTCTCCTTCAGCACATTTAGTGATGCTAAGTTTCGACTCAACATTCTCAAACCATGATAGCAGGCCAATGGCACCCTCGGTGCCATGAAATTCCTTTGGCCTGCATGACATGAAGGTCTTATAGCTGCATCCGTGGCCATTGGTCGAGGTACCAACTCCCTCATTGGCTCGTCCTGCATCAATGTGTGCGACAATCTGAGTGAGGCGATCCGCCAATCCAGCCTGTCTCTTGTGGCTTCATTGTTGATGCTTCCTGACGGTTTTCCTTGTAGTCATGATTCTACAATAGGCCAAAGCGTTTGGTTGAGTGAGTGATGGCGGATGATGTGTGGGACGACAACAAGTAGTGAGTGTAATGTGACGGGAACAAGAATGTGCTTAGCCTATCGGGTCATAATATAGCGAGAAGAAGGCATATATAAAATGTATATAAGGTATAATGGACATATAAACATGTTATGCATACTCACGCGACTAATGCAGTTCCAGGTGATCAGACTCTTTAAGACTCGACCAAACATAATATGAGGCTACTAATCCCATCATCATATGATTCCTCCTCAATTATGCATAGGTGTACAGGCTATGCATAATTTAGGGGTAACGATGCAATGCTGGTGCTAGTCGACTCGTATGATGTCCCTTGTTTTAAGAAAATTTTATTTTGGTTATAGTTGCGATTTTTATTTTAGAAAAATCGGCATTCACTATAACCTCGGCTCTGATACCAATCTGTCACACCCCGCCAGAGGCGGAATCGCGAGGTGCAACGTAATCAATATACATCGCAAAGAGATATAGTACAATACCATAATTTAAATTTAAGGAAATATTGTAACATTACAACAAGGTTCTAGCCGACCTTGGCAATTGAAACATAAATTTTGACTTCCAAAGGATAACATTTTACTACATGACGACCCAGATAACTTGTGACGACTCCTTTATTTAAAATCTTCATAATATAAGCTAAACAACGATCACCTGAAATGCATGAGAAAACGGGTCAACTATGAAAATAGTTGGTGAGTACACAGGTTTTATGAAAACTATAATTAGAAGGTCTGCCTGGCAAGTGTCCTATGAACTCACCATGTTATAAGTCCCACCCATACAAGACTTGTAACATATAAGTTCACATACACTCCCATAGTTCAAGTAGTATACCCGGTAATTAATACGCATTTGGTCATAATAGTCCATGATAAATAATGCCTAACATATAATGGATCATGCAGCTAACCGAACAAGGGACTTTGTGTTGCTCTGCCGACAAGGAGACTTAGTATTGCTCAAATGGAGACTTAGTATTGCTCAGAGGGAGACTTGCACAGTACATAACTATTATATATTATCAGTACAGGCTGCTCGACGAGGGAGACTTTAAGTCTTAGCACGTAAGGCACATTATAGATCTAAGCATCCTAAGGGATCAGGAATAAGTCATAAAGTCATAATAAGCCAAAGGTTCAAGATATCAAATAGTCAAATTAAATTCATAATTTAGAACAAAATATAATTTAAAATTTTAAGCTCATGCATTTCACCCCAAATAAGTAAATATGAAAAAGGGGTTGTGAATGCTCACCTTGCACAGCAGTCTAAGCGAACAGTTAATTCGAGTTATTGGATGGCACCGACACGCGACAATTAAATCAAGAAAGGGGGACGAGTGAATATGAACACCGAATAGAAAAACTCCAATTGGAGGTGACCCGGTTTGATTTAGACCAATTAACTTCTGGGATAGCTTCCTCTTTCACCCAAGAATAAAACCCCTAAACCAATTTTGAAAAGCCCTTTGATTTGAAGAAACCCTAATTTCGGATTTGATTGAGATGGATGAAAGTTCTTGTGAAAATTAACCCCTTTTATGGATGGGAGACTAGGAGAATGATTGTGACCCTCTTGAATCTTCAAGACATGTCTCTACCCATTTTAAGCATTCTTCCACACCTCTCCTCCACGCATGACATCTATAAACTAGGCTTAGAAGTAGTTTGAATAGTGTAGAAAGATGTTTATCACAAAAATGGGATGTTGTGAATTGGGGGTGAAGATGGCGTGAACTTCTTTTCCAGAAGAAGAAGGAAGAAAGACAAGTTCTGAATATAGGAGGGTAGGGGAGGGGCGTGATGTCGGTTTAGAATATTTAGGTGTATTTTGTTATTATTATTATTTAGTGTATTATATGTACCCCGTACTGTATAATTTGTTCCGTACAGGATAACGTTTAATTATGTAGAATATTATTCGGGTATCCATATTTTATAAATTTTATATTTCCGGAGACGTTTTGACGAGCGAAATATTATGCTATTATTATTACTTTGAAATTAGAAAGTAAATTTTTGCGTCAATTTTATTATGGTTCGGTACCGTGTGATACAGGGACCTTGGAAACACGAGGTATTCTCGTTTTGAGTCATAGTGATCAGAAAATAAATAACTCGCATATTCTGATATAAATAATAGTAGGGAAATTGGGATTGTCACAGTCGCCAACCTTAAAAAGAATCTCGTCCTCGAGATTCAGTCCGTCTACACTACAGGCGTACATTCTCATGGTTCAAACTTTCTCATTCTCGAGCCTTGCCTTCAAAAGACTCTTAGTTGGTGAATTTTCACAACTTGTCGACCTGACCGGTCACGTGTTTAAGTTGTGTAGGTTAAGTAACAACTTGAATTCTAACTTGATTTTCGCAACTCATCAAACAAGAACTGTCACTAGATCAAGCTAGGAAAGAAGTTGTCAGAAAAAGAAGGCTTCTCATCTATGTAAGAGACCTTTTGAAAGTTTGGCTCAAGTTTGAAATTGTTTAAAAAACCAATCAAATCAACTAATAGTGGGGTGCTCAGATTAGTGAGAAGGCAACAATTAAACTAAGGCTCATGATGCAAGGTTTTACACTAATCAATGCCATGAACTAGAATCAGAAGATATTGAAATAGAGTGGGTGATCAAAAGAATGTACCCGTCACGGTGCTTGTGTCTTAGCGAGTTTCCTTAGTGCCCAAGAAGTATGCTCGACCCCCGAGCTGGGTGACATTGCCTCCACGGGTTGGGTTATCACCATCAAGTGCTACGGCAAGAGTCATGTTACCATGCTCCGACTTCGTGTCCCTATTCACTTAGGACACGTGTTCCTGAGGTGGTCCAGACTTCCACACTCGTAACATGTCGGCTTATGCCCTTGGTTTCCATTCCTACTTGAGCACTTCCAACTAAGATGGCCTGTCTGTTTGCATATATTGCACCTTGGGCAGTTTCCTGAATGGTGGAGGTTACATCGAGTACACTTAGGATGTGGACCTGCATATCCTTTGCGCTCCTGAGTCGTCGCTCCATAGTTCCTGGTTACTCGTTGCCTCTTGTCTTGCTGGTCCTGGTCTCGGCTTCCCTGGTGATCCTCATGTCGCTTTCGCCCATTGTCGTTTGTTTTTGCTAGTTCTCCAGACCTGATTACATCATTAGTCAAGCGGTATGCCATTCCCACAGTAGCTTGCAGGGTAGTTGGCTTGGAAGAGGTGACATCTCTCCTGATCTCAGGAATCAAACCTCAAATGTATCGATCAATCAGCTTCTCCACAGTAGAGACCATGTGGGGAACCATTCTGTCAGCTCATGAAGCGAGCTGTGTACTTGTCAACTTCCACTCCTACCATTATATGGTTCTAGAATTCGCTTCCGTTTTGCCCTTCGTCTTCTGCGTACTCCTCGGTTAGTAGCTTCTTGAATTCTTCCCAAGATAATCCATTTGCAGCTTTTCTCCCTCTGGTCTGTAGCGGTTTGTTCCACCAGTCCGTGCTCGATCTGAAGCAGGCCTGCAGAGAACTCAACCTTGTCTCCTTCAGCACATTTAGTGATGCTAAGTTTCGACTCAACATTCTCAAACCATGATAGTAGGCCAATGGCACCCTCGGTGCCATGAAATTCCTTTGGCCTGCATGACATGAAGGTCTTATAGCTGCATCCATGGCCATTGGTCGAGGTACCAGCTCCCTCATTGGCTCGTCCTGCATCAATGTGTGCGACAATCTGAGTGAGGAGGTCCGCCAATCCAGCACACTGTCTCTTGGGCTTCATTGTTGATGCTTCTGAGCGGGTGTTCCTTGTAGTCATGATTCTACAATAGGCCAAAGCGTTTGGTTGAGTGAGTGATGGCGGATGATGTGTGGGACGCACAAGTAGTAGTGTAATGTGACGGGAACAAGAATGTGCTTACCTATCGGTCATAATAAGCGAGAAGAAGGCATATATAAAATGTATATAAGGTATAATGGACATATAAACATGGTATGCATACTCACGCGCGACTAATGCATTCAATTGATCAGACTCTTTAAGACTCGACCAAACATAATCTGAGGCTACTAATCCCATCATCATATGATTCCTCCTCAATTATGCATAGGTGTACAGGCTATGCATAATTTAGGAGTAACGATGCAATGTTGGTGCTAGTCGACGCTATGATGTCCCTTGTTTTAAGAAAATTTTTATTTTGGATAGTTGCGATTTTTATTTTAGAAAAATCGGCATTCACTATAACCTCGGCTCTGATACCAATCTGTCACACCCCGCCAGAGGCGGAATCGCGAGGTGCAACGTAATCAATATACATCGCAAAGAGATATAGTACAATACCATAATTTAAATTTAAGGAAATATTGTAACATTACAACAAGGTTCTAGCCGACCTTGGCAATTGAAACATAAATTTTGACTTCCAAAGGATAACATTTTACTACATGACAACCCAGATAACTTGTGACGACTCCTTTATTTAAAATCTTCATAATATAAGCTAAACAATGATCACCTAATGCATGAGAAAACGGGTCAACTATGAAAATAGTTGGTGAGTACACAGGTTTTATGAAAACTATAATTAGAAGGTCTGCCTGGCAAGTGTCCTATGAACTCACCATGTTATAAGTCCCGCCCATACAAGACTTGTAACATATAAGTTCACATACACTCCCATAGTTCAAGTAGTATACCCGGTAATTAATACGCATTTGGTCATAATAGTCCATGATAAATAATGCCTAACATATAATTGATCATGCCTGCTCCGAACAAGGGAGACTTTGTGTTGCTCCTGCCGACAAGGAGACTTAGTATTGCTCAAATGGAGACTTAGTATTGCTCAGAGGGAGACTTGCACAGTACATAACTATTATATATTATCAGTACAAGGCTGCTCCGAAAGAGGGACTTTAGTCTTAGCACGTAAAGGCACATTTATAGATCTAAGCATCCTAAGGGATCAGGAATAAGTCATAAAGTCATAATAAGCCAAAGGGTTCAAGATATATCAAATAGTCAAATTAAATTCATAATTTAGAACAAAATATAATTTAATTTTTAAGTCATGCATTTCACCCAAATAAGTAATTATAAAAGGGGGCTGTGAATACTCACTTGGCAACAAGCGTCTAAGCAGCATTAATAATGAGTTATTGGATGGCACCGACACGCTACAATTAAATCAAGAGGGGGACAGTGAATATGAACACCGATACAAAAACTCAATGGAGGTAACCCGGTTTGATTTAGACCAATTAACTTCTGGGATAGCTTCCTCTTTCACCCAAGAATAAAACCCCTAAACCAATTTTGAAAAGCCTTTTGATTTGAAGAAACCTAATTTTCGGATTTGATGAGATGAGAAAGTTCTTGTGAAAATTAACCCCTTTTATGGATGGGAGACTAGGAGAATGATTGTGACCCTCTTGATTCTTCAAGACATGTCTCTACCCATTTTAAGCATTCTTCCACACCTCTCCTCCGCGCATGACATCTATAAACTAGGCTTAGAAGTAGTTTGAATAGTGTAGAAAGATGTTTATCACAAAAATGGGATGTTGTGAATTGAGGGTGAAGATGGCGTGAACTTCTTTTCCAGAAGAAGGAAGAAAGACAAGTTCTGAATATAGGAGGGTAGGGGAGGGGCGTGACGTCGGTTTAGAATATTTAGGTGTATTTTATTATTATTATTATTTAGTGTATTATATGTACCCCGTACTGTATAATTTGTTTCCGTCAGGATAACGTTTAATTATGTAGAATATTATTCGGTTATCCTCATTTTATAAATTTTATATTTCCGAGACGTTTTGTGAGCGAAATATTATGCTATATTATTACTTTGAAATTAGAAGAAATTTTTGCGTCAATTTTATTATGGTGTCGGTACGCGTGTGATACCGGGACCTTGGAAACACGAGGTAACTTCTCGTTTTTGAGTAATAGTGATCAGAAAATAAATAACTCGCATATTCCGATATAAATAATAGTAGGGAAATTGACGGATTGTCACACCTACCCTGTAGTCTTTATTTGTGATTGGGAAGTCATCATTTGCCTAAGTTCAAGGTTCGAGTGGAAACGTTTGTGTAGAAAACTAGAAGGGGGGTTGAATAGTTTTGCCGATTTTAAGTTGATTTCAAAAACTTTAGATTCGATATTATGTGAAATCGTATGGATGTTGAGAACGTATAGATCTAATGATAATGCAAGCAAATAAATAAACTTAAGGGATTGAAAAGACACAACCGATTTATAGTGGTTCGGCTACAAGGTCACCTTCCTTGCCCTACTCCACTCCCCGAGTCACCTACTCGAGAGTTCAAGCACTATGTCAACAAACTCCTTCACTTGGCGGAGAAGCCTTCACAGCGTTGCTTACACTTTTTCCAGTACAAAGCTAGATACGCGAGTCCGTAGCACGGTGGACCAAACCAACACAACTATTACACAACAAATATGTGAAATATCATATACAAGATCTTCGCTCTGAAATCTTGCGAGTGACAAATCAATCAAGGACCCCTTGCTTGGATGACTTGTAGAATGCTCGTGATCTCTCCTTAGAGAAGGACCTATATGAGGATCACAAATAGAAAGAAAGAAGAACAACTCTCTAGATCAAGTGATCTATATGTTAGAAGAGAATGAGGGTGTTTTGAGAGATTTAGTAGAAGAGGGGAGTTAGAATGAAGAAATGGCTCTCTATTTATAGGCAAATTTCTCCTCTGTTCCACGGATCCCATGGATCCCTTCCACTTGGGATCCGGCTAGTGTAATCCTAGAGATCGTGGGCGCTCCTCTTTGCCCATGGTTGTTTTGGTTATGGGTCATGGGTTATGGGTTGGTCCATGGGTTTTCTTTAGATTCAATGTATCTAAGTATACATTGTATCAAGTCTTCTTTGGTATGGGTTAAGATCCATGGGTTATGGTCCATGGGTTATGGTTTTACCCATCCTAATAAACTATTACAACAAATGCTTAATTATTACATTTTGTATTTAAATGGCTATATGTAAATGCTTTACAAAAAAACATGTATCCTTATAATTATACTTAAGATAACATTACATTTGTTATCAACAAAACACAAAGAGATCGTAAAATATTAATAAACGTTTTTACTGTTTATTTGTATTAACAATCTTCCCCTTTTTGTTGATGACAAAACATAATGTTATGATGAGTAAAACTTTAGAATAGATGTAAGTTTTGAAAGCCCCTAAGTTTTACTTCTTCTCCCCCTTTTTGTCGAAACAAAAGTTAACCCTTGGAAGAAATAAACAAACTTCTAACTCCCCCTTGACGGTAGCTCCCCCTTGTTTGGGGCGTCAAGTGAAGAAAAATAAAAATCCTACAAAAGAAAGGTTAGTAACATGCTTATATAATCTTGTGGTGGCCGAGAATCAAGATTGGGAGCCAAGGTATGTAAACAAGGCCTTGTAATAAAACAACAAATTGTAGTGGTATGTATGCCACTTACAAGCATGTAAAAATAAGAACAAGACTTGTTCTTGAAAATGACTTCAAAATAATACTAAAAGTAGAAAATAGTAGTAGTGATTCCTTCCATGCTTGCATAAGGTTATGGATGGAAGTTTTGATGAGTAATGGTATTGATGCGATCAAGGATGAGGTTGAGTATGAAACGCATTTCTTCCCTAACTTCTATTGCAATTTTCCTAGTGGATTGGCAATGTTCACAATGTAAATGATGTGGGTAATGAGTGCGGAAGTTTTTCGGGTTGTTTTGATTTGAGTTATGCGAAGTTGTGGTGGAAAAATAGGAAAATATGGATCAATATTCGGAATGTTTGTAAATGGTGGTGGAAAAGAACCTAGATGTTCTTGTAATGTGATGGGAGCTAATGGTGGTGATGTTTCAAGATCTTGAAAGATAGTATTTGGAGATGTGGGTGGTGTTGAAAAGACTATTTCTTTTTGTTTAGGTTGTTTAGATCTTGTTGGAGTCTTAAGGAGTTCCCAAAGAGTGACTTTAGGTGGTGATGAAGTTGGTGTACTTGTTGGTGATGAGGGAGGTGCTATAATGGAAGCATCTTGTGGTGAGTTATTTGTTGAGGATGAACCAATTGAGGTTGGTTTTGCTAAACAACAAGATCGGATACTAATCCGTGCGGATATCCTAGCATTTGATTGTGGTATTTTGGATGGTGGGAGTACAAAGGTTTGGATATCATGATTGTTTGTACTAGATGATTCTCCTAAAGGTTTTTTGGATGACATGATGAAGTGTGTTTGTGAGAAGGAGATGGAGTATGCAAGCATTTTGGGAGTTCTATATATAGAAAAACAAAGCATTGTAATGAATGCTTGACCCAAAATGTGGATTAAAATCTAATGATTAGATATGAATTCAAGGCATGTGATCATGTGAACACAAGCATTAAAGAGCATACTCCCAAAATGAAACAAATGTGGATTTTTCATCCAAAGTGAAAAAAAAAAATAGAAGTTGAAAACACTTCTTTTCACGGATCCCACGGATCCTTCCTTGAGGATCCGTCCAGCATGAATGCTCGGATCCGTGGGTGCGGTGATTCAGGCAGACAAAATTTTCCTTTTGGAAACATTTTGCCTAGTGTGTGCCTATATGCAAACTATTTGGTTTCGTTATCTCGACCCTAAAGAAATAGAAAATAAATTAGAAGTATAAAACCATCCTATTGAGATAAACCGAAAACACATATTTAGTACATGAGTACGTAATTTTGTGTTATCAATGCTTCTAATTCATTGTTGCTTAAATGAATGTAACCGAAAACACATATTAGTTATGTGTCCCCTTTAGCATTCAAAAGACATGAGATGCAATGAAAACGGGTTTTACTTTGTATTAATAATGAAAAAGCGATTTGTCCTAATCGTGAGAACTTGCTTTTGTGAAATGATAACGGAAGGTATCATCCTTTTAGAAAACATTGTGAAAGTAGGTTTTCTTTGAAAATGTGTATAAAAAATAAGAAAGCTATAAGTGGAAAACTCATCTTGGTTTTGAAAATTCCCGTATTGTTTGTGAGTTGTGCGTGAAATAGAAATCCTAGACTCAGAAAGAAGAAGGCTAGTGTTTACATACCTTGTAGAGTCAATTAAGTTAGGACGTTTGTTCCATTAGACCAAGACCAAGACGAAGTAGGTTGAATTGTTCCCCCTTCAACGGTTTGGTGAGGACGTCGGCTATGTTGTCTTTGGATGCTACCTTCTCAATAGAGATGTTCCCCTTTTGAACATTGTCTCTTAGGAAGTGATGATGAATCTCTATATGCTTTGTGCGAGAATGCAATACCGGATTCTTGCTTAAGTCGATGGCACCTTTGTTGTCACATCGAATGGCTATGTCACTTAGATGATGTCGTAGTCAACTAACGCTTGTTTCATCCATAGTGCTTGTTGGCATGCTTTGGCGGCGGAGACGTACTCGGCTTCGGTTGTTGATATTGCAAGTGCCGTTTGTTTCTTAGAAAACCATGATGTTAAACAACATCCCATAAAAGTACATACCCACTTGTACTTTTTCTATCAACGTAATCACCTGCATGGTCAGAATCTGCATATACAATTGTTTCTACTCCGTGCCCTTAGGATACCATAATCCTAATTGTGTTGTACCCTTAATATATCTAAATATCCTTTTACGGCTTCTAGGTGTGATATTTTAGGGTCTTCTTGAAACCTAGCACATAAGCAAACACTAAACATGATATCCGGCCTACTTGCCGTGAGGTATAGAAGGCTACCTATCATGCCACGATATTTAGTATTATCTACGGATTCTCCGTCTTCATCTTTTGTGAGTTTGGTGTCGGATGACATTGGAGTCCTAATTGGTTTTGACTCTTCTAGACCGAATTTCTTTAACATCTCCTTGATGTATTTAGATTGATTGAAGAAGATACCATCTTCTGCTTGTTTTATTTGTAGACCAAGAAAGAAACTAAGTTCTCCCATCATACTCATCTCGAACTCGTCATGCATGATTTTAGAGAAATCATCACACATGTCTTGACAAGTGGATCCGAATATAATATCATCTACATATATTTGTACTATGATTATATGTGACTCTCTTTTATTAGTAAAAAGTGTGTTGTCAACTAACCCATGGTGTAGTTGTGTTTAACTAGAAATGACTTGAGTCTATCATACCAAGCTTTTGGAGCTTGTTTAAGACCATAATGGGCTTTCTTTAATTTATACACATGTTTGGGTTTTCAAAATCATGAAGCCCGGAGGTTGAGCTACATATACTTCTTCATTTATGAAACCATTTAGAAAAGCGCTTTTGACATCCATTTGATAAAGCTTTAGATCATTAGCACAAGCATACGCAAGAAGTATTCTTATAGACTCTAATCTAGCCACATGGGCGTAGGTCTCATCAAAGTCTATTCCCTCTTGTTGGTTATACCCTTGAAACGCGAGTCTAGCCTTGTTCCTAGACACTACTCCGTTTGCATCTAATTTGTTTTATAAACCCATTTGGTTCCTATTATGGTTTGATTACTAGGTGGAGGACAAGTGTCCAAACATCATTAGAAACAAATTGATTTAGTTCTTCTTGCATAGCCATTACCCAACTTTCATCTGTTATGGCTTCTTGTATATTCTTAGGTTCTAAGGTTGAAGCAAACAAAACAAGCTACTTTGGTTTTGAACTTGAGACCTTAATGTTCGTTCGTTTAGTTTTCCTATGACTTTATCTACAGAGTGATCTTTGGACTCTTTAATGTTTATTATTTCATCACTTAGAGGTTCTTCTTCTTCACTTATCTTTTTCTTTATTACTATAGCTTCACTTTCTATAATCTCGTCATCGACAAGAGGTGGAGAGGTTTGGGTGGACTTTCATCAAATTTTATATTTAATGACTCTTCTACCTTCATTGTTTCTTTGTTTAATATGGCGTAAGCTTTGCTATTTGGCGAATAACCTAAAAGATACCTTCGGTTGATTTAGGATCAAATTTTGTAAGGTAATCTTTAGTGTTAAGAATAAAACATTTACTACCAAATACTCTAAAGTGATTTACGTAGGCTTTTTGCCTCGAAGTAACTCATATGGAGTTTTTCCTAAGATTGGTCTAATCAAGACTCGATTGAGTATATACGTTGAAGTATCAGCGGCATTACACCAAAACTTTTGAGGTATGGATTGTTCATTAAGCATGGTTCGACTCATTTCTTGTAGAGTTCTATTCTTTCTTTCTACTACCCCATTCGATTGTGGAGTGTGTGGAGCCGAGAAGTTGTGAGTAATACCATTAGCGTCACAAAAAGCTCGAATTGCACTTCATTATCGAATTCCCTACCATGATCCGTCCTAATAGACACTATGGGACTTCCTAGTTGTCTTTGGATCTTTTTGCTTAATATTTCAAAATAGTTAAAGGTTTCCGTTTTGTTCTTTAAAAATTTTGTCCATGTATACCTAGAGTAGTCATCCACTATTACCAAAGTGTAGTAGTTGCCTCCATAACTTTGGATAGCGGATGGACCAAATAAATCCATGTGTAGTAATTCTAGACACCTAGTTGTGGACACCATGTTTTTAGCTTTATGACTCGAATGAGCTTGTTTTCCTACATTACAAGCATCACAAAAATGATGTTCATATTTTAACTTAGGTAGATCTCTTACTAGATCTTTGGATGATAGCGATTGAAGAAGTCGCATGTTGGCGTGACCCAATCTTCGATGCCATATGGTCGAAGTATCATCCATAGAGGTAAGACATAGTTTGTCTTAGGTTCATTACCGATTTTAATGACATAGACTCCATGTTTCCTAATTCCTCTTCCTATGGTTATGCCATATTTTAGTATCTTACTACTGTTTTAGTAAAAGTACATTGCACTTTTTATCACATATTTGTCCTATACTTAAGAGGTTAAAGTTTAGTTTTCTACGTGACACACATCGTTAATGGTTAGAGATTTGTTAGAAATCGTCCTTTACGATGATTCTACTTT
>OU343223.1:259568155-259634367 GCA_910596185.1 Chrysanthemum makinoi
GCGGGAGACCTTCAACAAGTTTGTATAGAGCAAGGTTGGTTATGGTTTGAAAGTTTAAATGTGAGAGACGTCGGTGCCATAGCCAAGATTTTGTTGATGTTGCCTTTAAAAGTAGACAAATGGGAGATGAAGCAATCATGTCTTGCATTGAGATTGTGTACATACTTGAATTGCGAGTGCCAGACATAAGATCGTTTCCTTGTAGATCACGAATGAAACAAGTTTTCTCCCGAAAAGCAACTTCCAAATCTCCATCACAGAACTGACCAACAAAAAACAGATTGTGACCGAGACCTTCTACATAATAAATCCTGCTAATTTTGATGTTTCCATTGATGTAATCTCCGTAGCCCATGATAGCTGCGAAGTGATCATTCCCGAATCTGACAGTGCCAATGAACTTTGCAATAAAGTTTGATAACAGTTTAAGATTGCCTGTCATGTGTCGGGAACATCCGCTATCAACAATCCAAAGGATGATCTGTATCACCTACATTACACACAGACGACACAGATGGAATAGAAGTGGATGTGTAACCCGAAGAGTTAGAGGGTTCCGAAGCAGTTATAGTCGAAATACACACATCAATGATTTTAGCCATCCATTTAAATCCTAGTGTATTATGAATCCATTTCTGCCATCGCCAACTAGTCTTTGCTTTAGTCTTAGTGAATGCACTAGGTGGTACTACATTCCTTGGAGGTGATACTGGAACTACAGGGACATCAATGCGTTTCTTAGAATCTAAAGAGGGCGGTTTACCAAGCACAGACTTAGAAGCATTAGTGGGCCTAGAGGTATTCTATTTCTTAGGATTCCGTAACGAGACAAGATAGCTTTAGCAACACATTTATCATGACAATCAGAAAGCATACTTTTACGACATATAACACAAGAAGCTTCAGACTTAATATCAAAAGTACTTAAAGGTTCAGCATTCGTTACAACACTTTTTCCATTACATTTGTCAGACGCAATATCTAAAGTGGGTGCAACTCGGGTCTTATTCAAAGTCCTAGGGTGTTCTTCTACTTCAGCATTCTTTATTGTTCTTTTCTTAGGTCGCAACTTCCTATTCTTCCTTGTATTGCTCCTAGGCTGTGAAGTGCGGACGTTGGGAAAAGAGGTAACTATTCCTGTTTCAGTAGAGGGAAGCACATTAGTATCTTGTGTTTTGTCAGTAGGCATTCTGGGGTCACGTTTGCTAAGTGTAACAGGTGCAATTTTCTTAATGATGCTAGGCTGAACTTGTTCATATTTTCCTAACATCTCCCTTAACTTAATGATAGTGTGCACCAAATCTTGATTTTCAGAACGAAGATTTTCATAAAAATTCATGACTTCTTTATTGTGTGCAAGATAATGATCAAGTTCGTTTGATGCTTCATCACGAGTTTGTTTGAGTAAATCAAATATGACACCATATTCCTTTTTAACTTTTTCAAGTTCTTGTTCATATTTTGTGATTTGACATTTCAAAGACGCGTTTTGATCATCCAGTTGCTCAAATTTTATATTAAAGATTTTGGAATGCAACTGGTTGATTTTGTTTTGCAAAGCAAGTTCACGATTTTGACAATCTTTTTGACACCATTGAAGATGATGTTTTGCATTTGAAAGTTCGTTTAACAGTCGTTCATTTTCAACTTATAAAGACTCTATCTGATGCACATTATCAGTATTCTCAACAATTTCAACAGAATCAACAGAATCAGCAGAGATATAATCAGATGCATATGGCAAAGAATGCAATAACACAACATTATGGATATCAGCACAGATAACATCTGCCAAGAGTCGATCAACATCTTTTCGTAACATTTTCTTTTTACGTTTTGTATTAGAAATAGATGTTTCTGTTTTCTCGAAAACGACTTTCATCAATCCAAGTTCCTTATGAAATTCCTTTTCCCAATACAATGCACAATTTTTCAAAATTTTAACATGGGGTAAAATTCTTTTCTGAAAAATATCTCTTTGTTCTCGCGCCTGAGGCGATTGAAAATGTTCAACTTTTATTTCAGAATGAAATTCAATCTCACGTTCTAAAAGTTTGAGGTCAGAAGTGAAAATGTCAAAATATCTAAGAATTTGACGATTTTCTGGTTTTGATTTTACTTCACTGAGTGAAGGTAAAGGACCATAAATTTGTGCATAATTTGGTTGGGGAGCAACATTAGAAGACTCAGACATTTTTGTGATAATCCTTGGTGTGTTAGAAGAATCCTGTGGTGTGACGAAAGTGACCGCTTTGAATAGTTAAATGGTTTGTTATAAACAACATTTTCTAATTTCGATCGACTCTCGTCTTCTGCATCTAATTCCTCTTGACGATGATATTCCACAACACTCATAACAGAATCATCAATTTTATATTCTGCACTGGAAACGTTAGGATTTGGTTTGAATGCTTTGGTTGAAAGTCGTGGTTTGTAATCGCAAGATTCGGGTCCATATCCATTTGGATTGGGTTTTATAGTAAACTTTTGAATAGTTGTGATTGACTCACCATGTTTGTAAACAACATTTCGAAACTCTTTGAGTTTGTTTTTTAAGCCGACAATTTCTTCAAGATGGTCATCTATTCGTTTCGTTGAATGCTTTTTGTACGCAGAGAACTGTTTTTGACAAGTTAACAACTCAGCCTTGGCTTTTTGAGTTTCCAAAGTAAGAGCGTTAAGTTGTTTTTTATGTTCATGTTTCAGTTGTTCTATCTGAGACAACAAAGCATTCTTCGATGCGGCTAGATCACGAATCTGTCATTCCAAAGATTTTTCATTTTGGTGTGATTTAGCAAAAGCGACTTCAAAACCTTTTTCACGTTTTTCTTGAGTTTTGAAAAAATTTAGTTGCCGTTTTAAGCATTCAACATCCCTGGTTAACAGTGCATTTTTACTGTGTAATTGCTGATTTAATGAACGACATTCATCCATTTGGGATTGATAATCTTTAAGTAAGAGGTCAATATCTAGATTAGGCAAAGGTTCAGCGTGTTCAACGTGATTCACAACATGATCACTATTCAGATCCTCAAGTATAACCACGGAGTCAATTTGAGTATCAAAGGTAACCAAAGGATCATCTTGATCATCAAATGTAACTACGGGGTCTAGTTGAGAATCGTGAAAATGAGATGTGGATGACTCATGTTGAACATTTTGAGCCTCGTCGGATTCAGATATTGGCGGACATAGTAGATCAGAGATGATTATGGTTTGTTCGGGTACCTAAGACAAGCCATCAGTGTCATACACTGGGCCTGTGTCACTCATGTGAAGAGCTTGCATTTGTGCCATCAACATCACTGTTGCATTAGCCTGCAAGTCCTCCATATCATCATCTGAGTCTGCATCTGCCATAAAGCTCTGTTCTTTGTCTGTGAGAGTTCCACCAGCTTCATCCTTAAGAGCCAAAAGTAAAGCTTCCTTGTGATAAGCACTGCCCCTAGTCCTCGGCTTTGGGCATGCATTAGCCAGGTGTCCCTTCTCATTACAGTTGTAGCAGCGAAGACCATTTATCCCATTCTGAGCATTACCCTGTTCAACCACTTGAGCTCTCTGTTGTGGAGCACCCATGTTATTCCTACCCATAGCATTAAACCCTTGACCACCACCCATCTGACGACCATAACCATGATTCTGAACTTCAACTCGTCCATTGTTCACAACAGGCTGATTCCTTGTGTTTGATGAGGAACGAATGCGATTGTTGGATTTGTTTGTATAACGGACAAAAGCTTTAGCAATCATAACAAATCCTTGTTGCAATGCATTGAAAGCATCTGAGTCCTCATTAGCTTCACTGTAAAGTGCTTGATCATTGTTGTTGTTGTATGAAACCAATTGAGTTTGTTGAGATTGTTGCTGTGACGGATCATATGGTGTGATTGTGGCAGTTGGTTGAGGAGCTGGTTGAGGAGGATAACTAGTTTGAGCCCACAAAGCAAGTTGTTGATTATCCGGAAGTGAAGGTGAAACAGTTTGGCCACGGATAACCCTTTCCTTATCAACTTCTTTTTGATGAGGCTTCAAATAGTCGTACAACAATCCGTATGAAGCATGATGAAGATTCTTCGCTTGACGGAGGAAAATGACATACTTCTCCCAATCAGGACCAAGACTACTTAGGAACTTTGTATTGACTGCAATTCTTGGCATGATGATGTTGTGTTTATCCAAATCATTGATGATGTCTGAGAATCGATGATGATCAGACTCTAGTGTCTCTGGTTCAATCATGAAGTGTTCATAAGCCAAGTAAATTTTGGATTCCATGTCTTCTTGATTGAGTGCAGTGCCTTTCATGAGAAGATGAATATGTTCCCACATTGCTTTTGCAGTCTTTTGAGCATCAACACTTCAAGGATTGGATTGGGTAATCCTAAAGGATATATTGCATTGCTAGTTCATCGCCTTCGTAGTGTAGAAGTTCATCACCAGAAAGGTCAGTAACAGTTGCAATGTTGATGAGATCATCTCTTGGTGGAATAGCATTAGGATCTCCGGGTGTAACGACAATAGGCATCTGGAATGGACCTTCCAATATAACCTTCTTTAAGAACTTTCCATGTGGCTTCTTTAGATCACAAAACCTAAAGAACCTAATTACCCATTGATCATAGTTTCCGGGAGTGAGCATTGGAGGTCTATCAAGTGATCCTGCCTCATGAATTGATTGCTGGCTACTTAAAGCTTCACACATCTTTGCAAACCAAATCGGTTCTTTCATAGTATTCCTTGATGGATGTTGATTGTAAACGTTTGTGTAAGGTTGTACTTGAAGACTAGGTGGTGGTTGAACCATTTGAGGTGGAGTTGCTCCTTGTTGTGGATAATGTTGTTGATTAAATTGTTGTTGATAAATTTGTTGTTGTTGATTGAATTGTTGATGTTGTGGACTAAGTTGTTGTTGTTGTTGTTGATTATACGTGTAAGGAAAGTAGTTAGAGTATGGAGGTTGAGACATGTTGAAAACTTGTGTTGTAAAATGGATCTTTGTAGTCGAATGAAACGTTGTTGATGAAGTATCCTTAGGCGTAGAAAAACCAAGTTTTAGGCAAAGCAACAATTAGGCGTAAAAACACCGAACTTACGCGTAAAAGCAATAGTTACGCGTAGGAATTGAGAAACACTAAGATTATGTGTAAACAGAAAGTTAGGCGTAGAAAACTTATGCGTAGGATTAGCTTATGCGTAAGACAAGGCTTAGGCGTAAGAAAAATCTTAGGCGTAAAGAGTTCTACGCATAAGTTTGAGCTTATGCGTAAGATTAGGGTTTTGCCAAAAAAAATCTTTTACACTATCACAATGTAAAGGATATCCAAAGTCGAAGTGTTTTCAGGCTTATCCAAGCAAGAAAACACTGAGTAAACCACGAAAACTGAAGATCAAACCAAGGATGAGTTACGCGTAAGATTAGGGTTTTCTTACGCGTAGAAAGTAACCAAAAATTGATTTCTGCCCAAAGATGTTTCTAAACCAGATTTTAGTGATGAAACAGCTTCAATATCACCAAAATAACACAAAAGTGTGAAACTTGATGATCCAAAACGTCTAAACACCTTATGCGTAGAAAGAATCCCACGTGTGAAACCAAGCTTAAAAACAAAGAATTACACGTAAAGTTTGAAACTTTTTGCTTAAAACAGAAATTTTAACACCTAAAAACGTTGAAAGTACAAGAATCTTGGATTGAAAAGTGTAAAAATTGAGTTTTAAAGCGTGACAAAGTTTGTAACCCGTGTGTTACGCGTAAGAGCAAAAACTAACTTCAAAAACAAAACCTTTTCACCCAACTATTTGGCGAATGATACCACTGTTAGGTTCCCATATTCATAACACAAGCATCAATAGAAGAAATAGAAGAGAAGATATCGGATGAACAAACACACACATACACACACGTATGATAATATGTGAAAGGTTATGCGTAAAGTGAATGAGTGAATTGAACAACCAACCCTCAAGTGAGGGTTTACAAGAGTATTTATAGGAGGGAACTAGGGCAACACACCAAGTTCCCATCCTTTCCTTATTGGGCTTGGGCCTAGGCTTATGGGCCTTCTACATAAGCCTAAGCTTAAAACAAACATAAAGGCCATAAATAAGCTAACAATTACATATTGATTACTAACACTTGAATTCTAGTTTAGGAGTGATTCTAACATGAACCACCTTCAACTTCATCAAACATACCTCCACAAAATCCTTCTCCTTTTGTGGAACCTTAACCCAACCTTCCATCTCAAGCCACTCCGTCCCTACCACCACCATTCCATAGCCATGACAAAGATTGTTATCATTTTCAACATGTTGAAGGCTTAATACATGAAGTACGTGACAAACTACGTTTCATGTTGTATCACCTCTTTGAATGTTTCGATGAGGTCAACAAACCTAAACTTCCTAAGCTTAAGGATTCAAGTGGTGTTCTAGTCTTAAGCTTAACTTAGATTGATTAGAAAAATATATTACATGTTTTTGTCATTCTCTTAGTTTTAGAGATATGTATAGCATCTCTTGTGTTTTTATTGAATGAAATTACATGTTATATGTCATATGATCTTGAGAATATGTTTGGTGCCTTAATACATAACTCATGTTGATGTTGACATCACATTTTACATCTATATTACCGTCATGAGTATGCAGGCAGACGGATCCCTCACTTTGGTCTAGACGGATCCCTCCCATGGAGGAACCGTGGGATCCGTGCAACAGAAACCTTTTTATTACTAATTTGAGTCTCATTTGCAGGAAATTATGCATTATATATTTGTTTTCTAACCTTTGTTTGTAGATTTTCAATATACACATGAAGACTTTGACATCCTAAACTAGGGGAGCTTCTTGTCAAAGCAAAACATTACAAAAACGCTTGCAATACTTTCATATAGGATTATATTACTACTTGACGTCCTCCTCACAAAGGAGCACTCGTCAAGGGGGAGCATTTTCATCATAGACGAAACGGCCGAAACCATTTGCAAACATAATTGCAAAACACTCGCTTAGTCTTCCTAATTACTTGACACCCTCACAAAGGGAAGCACCCGTCAAGGGGGAGCTAAGACGAGAATTCTTCCCTTCTCTTACTCTCTATTTTTCATAATTTTACTTTTCACACGTTTTTCTTAAAAAGGGGAGAAGAGAGTAAAAACTCCAATTCAAACTTTTACGAATTTTAGTTTTTCCTTAAAATAATCTTATGTTTTGTCATCAACAAAAAGGGGGAGATTGCTAATACAAATAAGCCGTAAAAACGTTTATTTATATTTTAGCTTCAGCTTTGAGCCTTGGTAGGTGGTTTATTCCTCTTAGCTTCAGCTTTCTTCTTGGAAAAGATTTTTTTTTTGTCTACTATGAACTCCATAAGTAGCTTAGCTTGTTCTGCCTCAGATAACTGCTCTTTTTTTCTTGTTGCAATCTTTCAGCTAAAAGATAATCATCATCACACTTAGCTTCAATATCCTCCCATTGGTTCATAAGTGCAATGTTAGCTTCATCCTTTTCAGCCTGGATTCTTGCTTTCTCTTTTCTCTTTCTTTCTTCCTCTTCAAACTGAGCTTGTTCTTTGCATATTTTGAGCCAGTTCAGCAACAAACCTCTGTTGTTCTTCCATTTACATCTTTTTAGGCTTGGGTTCAACAATCAGAATCCCTTTGCCTTTATCTTTTGTGCCCAGCAGTTGTTGTTGTTCATGTGATTTTGTTGTTGTTGTTGTTGTTGTTGTCTCTTGTTCCCTAATAACCACTCGTTTAGCTTTTGGTTTAGACTGCTTCAAACCAGTAAGAGATTCAGCTAAAGTAATGTCATCTTAATCAATTGGAACCTCAGCAGTTGTTGTTGATGTTGCAACAGCATTAACAGATACACTAGCAGTAGAAAATGGAACACTAGCAGCATTAACTTCAGCAGTTTCAACCAAGGTTGTCAAGATCGGGATCCTACTCAGGATCGTTTTCGTCTTTGCAAGATCGTGATCGTAAGATCGGATCGGGATCTTAAGATCCCACTCTAATGTTATTTCTTAATAGTTTATGTAATTTTATACAAATCTACAAATTCTAATACATTGTAACCACAAAATACTATGAATGTTTCATATAAATGTTGTCCTAAATTATGATTATAAAATGTTTAAAAAGATTAACTTGTTGTTTTTTGAATTCTACAAACAAACAACCCATAAATTTGTAGTTTTTTAGTTTGTAATCCGAGAAAAGTAAAATCGGATCGGATTAGATCGTAAGATCGTATGGTCAAAATCAGGATCCTATAAGATCTTAAGCTTGCAAAGATCCTATGTAGGATCCGGATCGTTTTTGCTTTGCAGTATCGTAAAATCGTAAGATACTAAGATCAGGATCGGGATCCTGACAACTATACTTTCAACTATTAGCTTAGCAACCTCAACAACCTTATCAACATCAAGCCCAACAGTACTAATTGACTTAGCAGTATTAACATCATCAAGAAAAACAACATTTCCCTGTTGATCTTCAACAACATACTCAACACCAGTATCAATCTTCTCATCCAGCTGCTCATCATTAACCTAGTGGGCACACATTAACAAAACCCTTCAAAATAATTGTTATAAGACAAAAATTACACAATTTAATAAAAGTATGACGACTACAATTTTAAACCACTCAAATAAAATATTTCTCCACTAAATTTATTTTTTACTACTTAAAATAAAAAATAAACTATTAATTTGAGATATTCTAAAAAAATTATGGACTATTATTTTCAGACGAAGGGGCTATATAAGCCGAAGGGAGTATATAATCCTTACCTCCAAATTTATTAATCCATGTTTCTAGTATTTGTGTAAAAACATTTGTCCACTTTGATAGTAGACAAACTATTTAAATAAGAATAAAAACAATTATGTAAGAGCACTCGGTATCATCAAAGATATCACGCCATTCGCTCTATTTCAAACCGATAACGCGCCAACGATGGTACCATCGAACACGCCATTCACACGCCGTTGGCCTTTGAGTTGTTTCACTGGCTCACGCTATTCGCTTATTGCATGCAACTTAAACTTTTTTTTTTTTTTTTTTGGTTCTTGCAGGGACGGACGGTTGCTGTAGGTTGTAGGTTGCAGGTAATCTTTGACAAAGAAGAAGACTTAAAGGAAGAAGAGACTGTTTCTAGGGAGTTGGGAGTAGACAAAAAAAAATTTGCATGTTCCCAATGTAATGTTTAATTATTGTACTTTTTGGTTTGATATCTTTTTTTCATTTACTACATATCTTTTAGTATATACGAATAGTCAAATACTTAGTAAAGCTTTAGTATTTGTGGTTTCTTTGAAAATTCAAATGGTTCTAAATTTGTACATAGACACATAGTCAATATCTCAATTAAGCAAATCTACGTGAATAAACATGGTCTTGTAGTTTTCACTTTACTTATCAATTATATTTAATTTTAAATTTATCTTTTAATCGTATCATGTAGTTTTTTTTTTCTTTTTGTAATCGTTTTTTTTTGCTGGTAACATATTGTATTTTCATTTTTATATAAAATGTGTTTGTATGAAATAGATAAAGTGAAAAAAAATGCGGGACCCAATAACGTGTTAGTGGTGTGTTATGAGGGAGTGGTGTTTGAGTGATTGGTGTGTTATTGGAAGGGGTATGATGTGTCGCTGATGTGGCATACCAATAACGTGTTAAACGCAACCATGATACCTAGTGCTCTAAGGGAGGAGGGAGTGGTCACCTAATACCCTAGGTGCCACCTCACCTCCATCCAATAAAAACATTACACATCAAAAGTACCCAATTTTACCCTAACCATACCCTAAGTGGAGGGAGTGGTCACCAATTTGTACCCGATTTTTTTTATTTTATTTTATTTTTTTTATTTTTTTTTTCATACATAAAATCACATACAATATTTAAAATAAAAACATACCATTTCATTAAATAAAATAAAACATTACATAATACTTTAAAAAAAAAAAACATAACATAATACTTAAAAAAAAACATAACATAACACTTAAAAATAAGTAGATTAAAATAAAAAACACACTAATCATCGAGATACGGCAAGTTTTGACGTGCTACGTGCTTCGTGAGATCATATCGAAGACGGTCATGGAGAACTTCGTCTAGTAACTCCGCTACCACACTGTCGTCGTACACTGGCTGGACCGGTTCATCCATTATATGAACCGGTGAGATTGCCCTCCCTCGCTTTTATAACCATATTGTGCAAAATAACAGACGCATGAACCTGTTTGGCAATCTTCGCTTTGGTCATAGCTCGGAGAGGTCGATCGAGAATTTTCCATTTTCCTTTGAGAGCACCAAAAGCTCGCTCGACATCCTTTCTCGCCCCTCTTGTAATCCTCAGAATCTCTTTTCCTTTGGTTCGGATGGATACGGGTATGCTTTAACAAATGTAGACCACTTAGGATAGATTTCATCTGCCAAATAGTAGCCGCGTTGTGTAAGCGTCCATTCACGTTGAATGAACTGTTCATCGCCGTTCCATTTCGATCTGTAAGATACAAGTCAGACTGATTCAATACGTTGATATCGTTGTTTGACCCTGGTGGACCAAAAAAAGCATGCCAAATCCACATATCTTGTGACGCGGTGACTTCAAGCATAATAGTGGGAACACCATAGTCACCTCTAGTATATTGCCCTCTCAGATGTCTAGCTAGGACAATTTTTCCATCCGACGTGTACAATCGATGCTACCAAGCATCCAAGGGAGGTGATGCTTCGCTTCATGGGCATGGAAAATGCGAGCAAGGTCGTGTGTTGTAGGCCTACGTAGGTACTCTCGACCGTACAACTGAATGATGGCCTGACAAAAATAATCAAGAGTTTCACGTGACGTTCTTGCAGCCATGCATAAATATTCATCATACTCATCCGGGATTACGGTTGCGAAGTTGCCTAACGGCCGAAGTGATTTTTGTTTCGCCGTGAAACTTTTTTCAACGCGCGTCGTAGCCTTCTTGAAAATATGGGTATCTCGCTTCAATGTCGCCCACTATTTGCAAAAACATGCTCTTCTCCATTCGAAATTTTTTTTAAAGTACTCTTCGTTGTACTTTGGTGTTTCAACGAACCAATCATTCTCTAACGTTTGAAGACCTATTGCCCGTTGACGATTTACGCTAGTTCGGCTAGAGCTTGTCGTGTCTGCAAGATATGAGCCGATTGAAGAAGTATTGCAACGAGCTACCGTGGATATCTCGTCGGACGAAGATGGAATAATGCATTCGGAAGAATCGAAGACATTTTGGCAATTATTTTTTGTTTTTGAGAGATTTTAGTGTGTGTTTTATTTGAAAATAAAGAGAGTAATATTTGGTTTTAAAGTTAATTTTTTTTTTTTTTTGAAGCATGGTCCGACCGTTTGGCTCCAACGGCCAAAACCCAATCCAACCTCACATTTCACACTCGGCTTGGTATACCGAATTTTGTACCCGATTTTCATACCCAACGAGGTAGCGGCGGTGTTACCGCTCGGGTAAGAGTACCCGAATCCCTTACCCGTGCCCACTCCCTCCTCTCTAAGGTGCCGAATTGAAAAAGTCCATATGAACCACACCGCGTGAACATATTACTACCACACTACTGGCTTCCATGTTCTGTCTCTGCTCTGCTGTCACAATAAGAAAACCCTAAATACATCCTATCAATCAATTAATCTCATTTTGATCAATTATTCAACCAATTAATTATGAAGATTTTGATCTCAGTTCTGCTTCTGCTAATTTGCATCTCCTCCACTTGTTCTTCATCTCCACTTTCAATTTCAGGTTTTGTTTCTTTCTTTGTTACATTACTTTTAATTCTTATATTTTTTTATAAAAATGTTAGGGTTAGAGCTGGTCAACGCCCGATCTTGACTTTTTTATTATTGCAGATGGTGTATTTGGGTCTGAATCTTCAATTGGGCGAAACCTTCTTCAGGCTAAGAAACGTATGTTAATTTCGTTATTTAAATTTATTTATAATTGTTTAAGCTTTTTTATTTTATTATTGGTTTTTACTAGATCCGTAATTATGTCAGAGGTCTTTCTGGAAGCAGTCTCTTTACCCTCGGGATTATTGTACTAGATCCCTAATTTCCGTATTTTGGATTTATTATTATAAAGTTAGGATATTGTGGCATGAAGTTTATTAGTTGGAAAGCATAGTTTTGCTTTGTTTTTAACTCAATTACATGAATTATTGCACGCCCTTGGTAATAAAAATCATCGGGTTATGCTTTTGATGACATTGGTGTGTTTTAACTTTCAACTTGCACAGCTTGTTTTGTAAAATTATACGTGGTTCATAAATGGATTGATTTCTAAATTAAGCTTTGGGAGTCTGATGTTTTCAGGTTTAAATATGTAATTAGAACCAGTTTAGTTTGTTATCTTTGAACTTTATAATGCTTAATATAACCTTAATGCTGTATGCAATCACTAGTTATAAAAGATTTATCGAATCTATTTTGTGCTTTTTGTGATACCGGCTTGTTTTGATCTCCAGCATGTCCTGTAAACTTTGAGTTTATGAATTACACGATCATCACAAGCCAGTGCAAAGGACCAAGATACCCTGCTAAGTTATGTTGTGATGCTTTCAAGGACTTTGCCTGCCCTTACGCTGAAGAATTGAATGACTTGTCAAACGAGTGTTCAACAACAATGTTCAGCTACATCAACCTCTACGGGAATTACCCACCTGGCCTTTTTTCTAGCTTATGCCAAGATGACAAACTAGGCCTTATCTGTCCTGCTTTAGCACCTGGATCAGGAAGGAACAGTGTTGGAGATTCTAACAACGGCCACAACATTCGCAGTCAATCTATACTGCTGACATTATCCGTGGGATTCCTAGCCTTTGTGTTTTGGTGGTTTTAAAGGTCCGTGAGTCAAGATTGATTATCGACTTTGCAAATGTGTGTAATTTATCTGAGTTTTTGATGTTGCATCATCGACTACACGTAATAGATAGTTCTCAAATGAAATTCTTTGAAGCTCTTGTATAATTATTATTTATTAATATCTTTTACCCATATAGAAAAATGGTATTCTCAGTAACAAATTTGTGTAAAAGACCTCATTCTACATCTATAATTGCATTTTTCTTGTTTCATTATCTTTGTGTGGTCCTACATGCAATAATACAAGAACCCTTCATGTAAGGTGCCGAATTGAAAAAGTCCATATGAACCACACCGCGTGAACATATTACTACCACTACTGGCTTTCATGTTCTGTCTCTGCTCTGCTGTCACAATAACAAAACCCTAAATACATCCTATCAATCAATTAATCTCATTTTGATCAATTATTCAATCAATTAATTATGAAGATTTTGATCTCAGTTCTGCTTCTGCTAATTTGCATCTCCTCTACTTGTTCTTCGTCACCACTTTCAATTTCAGGTTTTGTTTCTTTCTTTTGTTACACTACTGTTAAATGTTGGGTTAGAGTTGGTCAACGCCTGATCTTGACTTTTTTATTTATTGCAGATGGTGTATTTGGGTCTGAATCTTCAATTGGGCGAAACCTCCTTCAGGCTAAGAAACGTATGTTTGTTATTTAAACTTGTTAATATGTTTTTTTAAATTTTTTAATAGTATTAGGTCCATAGTATTATTACTAGATCCCTAATTATAAACAGATAAACGGATGAGGTTTTCCTTGTTCAGGCTACCCCAGAGGGGGAGTCTTTGATCAGATCCCTAATAAGTTACGATATTGTGGCATGAAGTTTATTAGTTGGAAAGCGTAATTTTGCTTTGTTTTTAGGAATTATTGCACGCCCTTAGTAGTAAAAATGGAGCTGAAGTGGGGTTATGCTTTTAATGACATTGGTGTGTTTTAACTTTCAACTTGCACAGCTTGTTTTGTAAACTTATATACGTGGTTCATAAAATTTCTAAATTAAACTTTGGGAGTGTGATGATTTTAGGTTTAAATATGTAATTAGAACCAGTTTAGTTTGTTATCTTGGAACTTTATTATGCTTAATTTGACCTTGATACTGTATTTGGTGCGATCGCTAGTTGTAAAAGATATATCGAATCTATTTTGTGCTTTTTGTGATACCGGTTTGTTTCGATCTCCAGCATGTCCTGTAAACTTTGAGTTTATGAATTACACGATCATCACAAGCCAGTGCAAAGAACCAAGATACCCTGCTAAGTTATGTTGTGATGCTTTCAAGGACTTTGCCTGCCCTTATGCTGAAGAATTGAATGACTTGTCAAACGAGTGTTCAACAACAATGTTCAACTACATCAACCTCTACGGGAAGTACCCACCTGGCCTCTTTGCTAACTTATGCCAAGATGACAAACTAGGCCTTGTCTGTCCTGCTTTAGCACCTGGATCAGGAAAGAACAGTGTTGGAGATTCTAACAACGGCCACAACATTCCATCTATACTGCTGACATTATCCGCGGGATTCCTAGCCTTCGTGTTTCGGTGGTTTTAAAGGGCCGTGAGTCAAGATTGATTATCGACTTTGCAAATTTGTGTATTTTATCTGAGTTTTTGATGTTGCATCATCGACTACACGTAATAGATAGTTCTCAAATGAAATTCTTTGAAGCTCTTGTATAATTATTATTTATTAATATCTTTTACCCATATAGAAAAAATGGTATTCTCAGTAACAAATTTGTGTAAAAGACCTCATTCTACATCTATAATTGCAGTTTTCTTGTTTCATTATCTTTGTGTGGTCCTACATGCAATAATACAAGAACTTGTAACGTGCTTAACTAGAGTTCTCAATAACTGGTAGTTAATCACAACATTGGCAACAAGCGATTAGGAATCTATGGAATAGAAACAAGATCCGTAACCGAATGTTATTGATAAGAGTTGAATGATTACAATCAATACAAACTTGAGAGAATTTGAGAGAGGAAACTGATTACAATTCTTGGCTAAAAATGAGAAAATGAACTGATGAAACTATTTATAGAGCTGGAAGGAGGATGGGAGGAAGGAGGATTTGCACGTGCTATTGTTGGTTAAGGGCGTGTTTGGGTTTGTTTAAACTAGTCACGTGCATAGCACGTGACTCTTCCATTTTGTCATATAACATTCCATCCCCCTTAAAAGATTCTTGACCTCAAGAATAAGGGTTATACGAAACCTTAAGCATCAGCTCCAACATCCCATATCAGCAACTCAAACCCAAACATTCCCACTCTCGGTCAACAAGTGTGCTAGCAATCCTCATTCTTACCCAAACAACCATAACTTCCTTTTTCCCTCTATCCTTTTGCCTCTTTGCCACCTCACGATGTTGTATCCAAACCATCAGAACTCTCAAACAATCCCAAAAACAGCTCCTTCAAATTGCCAACACTAACCAAATAGTTTTCAACTTTATCCACACTCCTTTTGGTTACAACAGATTTGTTAGCTCTGAACCCATTTTCATCAACATCAAACAGCTCTTTCAACCCAACAGAAGCTTTGAATGACACCATGAACAACTCCTTATCAAACCCTCCTGATCTCAACAAACCCGTACTAAGAACACTATCAGATCTATTAGCAGCAACCAACACAAAAACACCCGTATTGCCCGAAAACCCATCCATTTCAGCCAACAACTGCTGAAGTGTTTGTTCCCTTTCACCAACTCCTCTTTGCCTCCCAACTACATCTAACTCATCAATGAACACCTTACAGGTTGCCAACGCACCACAGATTCCATCAAGCACCACAGATTACAGCCATATCTTTCTTTCTCAAGGGCCATTTCCAAATGTCGAAGTTCACCTTTTTGTACTTACATTCACATTTTGCGCCACCTATCTTCCTCCGCTTACACCATTTCCACCTATCAAACTTCCAGAATCTGCCCCTACATTTGAATTTAATGTAACTTGCCTTTTTCCTGTTAGACCAGTCCCACATACCACACTGTTCAACAACTTCCTTCAGCTTCTTTTGTTGATTCAGCAATTCCTCATTATGATGAATATTTTCTAAAACCTGTTGAACATCATACTCAAATGTAGCATCATCAATTCTTTTCTCAACTTCTTGGCCATCAGTAACAATTTGTCCCAACAACAGATCTCTTAAAATAATATCACTATCTTCATACTCATTTCGGTTTATCTCTACTTTGTCGAAGTTAAAGTTCTTATCACTCCTGTTACTGGAATTTACCACAATCTGTTTGACATGCTTAGCCTCGAAGTTTGAATTCCCACTTCCACCTGAATCCATCTTCACATCTGATTTACCACAACCCAAATTCACCAAACTTATTACTTCCTTGTTCTCTATACTCTCTTCGTCGCGACTCTGCAGGACATCACATGTGGCACCTTCTTTTATATCCCTAACACTAGCCTTAGTATTTTCAACTATTGTTGTTTCTTTTACAAAAATAGATCCCACACAATCAATTTCCACTCCTAAATCTCCACTAAACATTTCCTCCAACTCATTATCTTCGACTTCGTTATGCTCAACACCATTTGCAACAAACTTTTTCCTTTCGACACTATTCCGCTGCACAGACCCAAAAGAATCATTACCTATCAACACAAGTTCGTCGCTATCTTCATCTTCATGAACGAACTCATCACAAAACACCAAACCTTGTTCGTTATCACACACTTTACTTGAGTTATGCAACACATTTTCATCAAGATCAGTCAATTCCAAACACCCAACTTCCTTGCCCATGACATTATCTTTACAAAGTTTATTCAAAACCAACAACCCATTTCTATCTTCCTCCTTTTCTTTTGATTCATCTAACTTCTTTTTCATGAGATTGTAAGCGAATACTTGTAACGAAGCCAAACTACATGCATCCGAAAGGTTTTTGGGTTTAAAAATTCTAACCTTGTCTCTGATTTCAACAAAGCCCACAAGTAAAAGATCAGCTAGATACGACTCTTCCATTTTGTCGAATCGAAGACCAATGTGAAGTAAATGAATCATAATATTTGCTAACCGTACCATATTTTTCGAGAAATCTACTCATTGTCATTTCGACAAACACCTCATGTGCATCAATTTTACCCTTACTAGTTCCACCACTTCCTTCACAGTGGTTTCCCAAAAGCACATCACTATCACTATCATTAACCATCGAATGACCCCCATCGCCCTCAAAATACAAACTTCCAACTGAATTTTTGATATCCTTTAACATTGTCATTTCATCAAACACTTGGCGGCTATCTTTCTTTGACTCCCCTCTAACCAACTACAACAGATTGTAACAATTTCTTGATTCAGTTCCAACAACTAACTAACTATAACAACTTTTCAACAAACCAATGGCGATTACAAAATTTTTTTTATTTTTTTATTTTTTTTATTTTTTTATTTTTTTATTTTTAATGCCAAGAATCAATGGCGGATTTGAGCTTTGGTGCCAGGAAAGAGCTCTGATACCACTTGTAACGTGCTTAACTAGAGTTCTCAATAACTGGTAGTTAATCACAACAATGGCAACAAGCGATTAGGAATCTATGGAATAGAAACAAGATCCGTAACCGAATGTTATTGATAAGAGTTGAATGATTACAATCAATACAAACTTGAGAGAATTTGAGAGAGGAAACTGATTACAATTCTTGGCTAAAAATGAGAAAATGAACTGATGAAACTATTTATAGAGCTGGAAGGAGAAAATGAACTGATGAAACTATTTATAGAGCTGGAAGGAGGATGGGAGGAAGGAGTATGGGAGGAAGGAGGATTTGCACGTGCTATTGTTGGTTAAGGGCGTGTTTGGGTTTGTTTAAACTAGTCACGTGCATAGCACGTGACTCTTCCTTTGATGTTTGGATAATGTTTATATGGTTGCAAATGAATGCCAAACTTAAAATAACATAATAAAAATCTCTTCGGTAAGACAAAAACACAACTCTAAACGACATGAAAACATGGTTTCTTCGATAGTGACAAATGTTCCACTGCTGGCTACATTGTTGCAAATGTGTAATGATTTGAAGGAAATTAAGCAATTGCACACCCAGTTGGTGGTGTCTGGATTAATTGATCGTCGGATTAATGCAGGGAGGCTGATTGCATCGTATGTCTCATGTGGCGAAATCGTTGATGCTTTGTCGGTTTTCCACAAGATACGTTCTCCTGATGTATATGCTTACAACACCATTATTAGGGGCTTAACATTGGCCAGGTGCCCACATGATTCACTTTTACTGTACAATGAACTCCTGCAGAAAAACGTATCACCAGATAACCACACTTACACTTATGTTTTAAAAGCTTGCTCCCACCTAAAAGCCCTTTCTGAAGGGAAACAACTGCATGCTCAGATCATCAAGGCTGGAACGAAACCCGACACTTATATCCACAGCTCGATGATAAATATGTATGCGAATTCAGGTGACATAAGCTCTGCTGAATGTGTTCTTGCTGAGTTTTCAGAAGAGAATGTATCTGTAAAGAACTCCATGATTACTGGTTACATGAACCACGGTCAAGTTAACGCTGCTCAGCAAGTGTTTAATAATATGTTCACACGAGATTCCGCATCTTGGAGTGCGATGATAACAGGGTACACCAGAAACAGTATGTATACAGAGGCGTTATCCATCTTTCAAGAAATGATGGCTTCTAAAGTTCCAATAAATGAATCAACCCTCGTGAGCGCTCTTTCTGCGTGCGGCCATTTGGGAGCATTGGATCAAGGTAGATGGATACATGTTTACATCAACAAAATGTGGGATAAAATCAGTGTTAATCTTGGCACATCTGTTGTTGACATGTATGCCAGATGCGGGTGTATCGAGATTGGCTATGGAGTCTTCAAAGATATGCCCAAAAAAGATGTAGTGACATGGGGAGTCATCATTTCTGGTTTCGCCGCACATGGGCATGCAGAAAAATGCTTTCAACTTTTTGAGGAAATGGTTGCAGATGGAATACAACCAAATGAAATCATTTTTGTGGCTATACTTACAGCTTGTTCTCACACAGGATTAGTAGACTTGGGTCACTTTTATTTCAACAAAATGACCACTTCTTATAATATTAGACAATCGGTTCATCACTATGGGTGCATGGTTGATCTTCTTGGTCGTGCAGGAAGATTAACTGAGGCAGAGGAGCTCATTTCAACAATGGTAGAAAAACCAAATGCAATCATATGGGGTGCTTTACTTGCAGGTTGTAGAATCCATAATGACTCTAGGCTAGGGGAATATGCTTTCGAGCAGCTAGTTAAGTTGGAGCCGCTTTCAGGTGAGCGGTATAAGCTAGCGAGCTACATGTTGACACATATAGGAGAACAAGAACGCATACAGAAACTTAGAAAAGAAATTCGTGACAGAAATCTAGAGACAACAAAAGGGTCAAGCCTGATTGAAGTTGATGGGGAGGTTCATAATTTTTTAGCAAGTGATATCGATCATATAAGGTATCAAGAGATATATAGTTTGTTATAGGGAGGAATCGGTTATATGCATTTCTGTAGTGAAATCACAAAGTTTTTGTTAGAGTCGAGTTATCTAATGTTGATTAGTAAAATAAATTTGATGATATTTTCATAAGAGGTGATTTGTGCACTACACTTTTTACATCATAATGTATATAGCTTTTGACAACTTAACTCTCATCCACTATTAAGGACTCAGAAAGTAGAGTAAAATTGTATAAAGTTATGCAGGAACAAAGCTGTGTGCAAATTACCTCAAAAAGTAAACAATTTAGAGGCCTTCATTCAAGTATCAATTTTGTGTACCATAGGGGCTTTCGCCTAGCAGTATCAAAGTATGTAATTAAGGTGTTCCTCCCCTTTGAATCAGGGTGAGTTTGCCATTCCAGAAAAGAAGTATTAATGTAGTTTCCCTTATGCCAATTCTGGCCATTGAAATTCTAAAGCAACAAATAAACCCAAATTTGAAGCTTCTACACATCCAAAAACTACATGATATAATCATCTGGGCATGAATAAAGAAATCCTTTAAGGTCACATACACAACTCAAGTCTAAATATATATGTCTCTGTAAGGCTTACAAAGTCACTTTACAGTATAAATAATTTCTATCAGAGTTTTGTTGCCCCCATCAGGCGTGTTGTTTACTAATATTTATTATGAACATGATACACAAATCAGGAACAACACGGCCCTTATCATCTATCGGTGGCTTATAATGTTTTCAACCCTCTTATAACAAAGAAAGTTCACCATAAGAAGTTTCTTCTCGACTTTGGTCGGAAATCCTTTTTGCTGAGGCACCAGGAATTAGGGAAGGTGCTCAACTGCATTTAAAGAAAATGTGCAGATGACATCAAGAGAAAGTACATGATATTTAATAAAAATGACACGATTCCACATTGGAGGTTAGAAGGTGGTTCAACAAAGACCACTATGTTTTTTATTAGATTATGCTGCATATACTTAAGGGTGGTCTTTTCAATCCATTTATTGATAAATTGGTCAATTAAAGTTGTGTTTTATCTCAAATGGGTCAAATACAAATTTTTGGCAAAAAAGAGAACACGCCATATAGACCACGAGAATCAAACGGGTTGGAAGTCGCCCCAAGTCTATAAGACCATTGCCAACGGGCTTGTCAGTTTATCAACCGACGAGCGTCACTTAACTGACACCGATGGCACCACCTCGTCGGTGGTGCGTCGGTTGGAGCTTCTTCGGTTTGGCGACGAGCAAGGGACGAGGACGCGTGGGCCCATTTGTTTTTTGTGCAAGTGTTTTGTGTGGGGTATATTTGTGTAGTGACACATAAAGATACACCATTGGCAGGGGTGTGTCAGTTTGGGAAGTGGTGATGTAGCGCTGAGATCGCACAACTGACACACAATTGACGCGTCACGTTGGGAGTGGTCACAGAATCTCCTAATTCGTCTAATGATAACTAACACAAGAATAATTTATAATTTTCTTTCCTTTTAATGGACAATAAAGTGTTGTGGTTCATCCTTGAACCCATTTTGACCTATACCGAAGGACGGCCCATTTAAGCCTAAACTTGTTTTGACATGTTACCCACTCCATTTGACCCACCCATCATGCCACATAGCATTAGAAATGGGGTGTGAGGGGGTCTGTGATGAAAAATGAGTAGACAACACAAGGTTATATTAGTATTAACAAAAATGATAACTGGGCCTAATTAAATAGACCTAAAAGGTGACCTACCGCATAAATGATTTGTATTGCATAACTATACAAGTCATGTACAAGTCATTTATGCGGTAGGTCACCTTTTAGGTCCATTTAATTAGGTCCATATATCAATGCTCTAGTATTAAAACTTACATTGCTGAGAAGCTTTGCCCCATGCCATGCAGAATCTGCGCCATATGGAGGTGGAATAACTCGTATTCCATTGGATATGGATGGTGGAAGAAGAACATGCAGTTCCTTATCTAATCTTTCTGGAAAAAGAAAATAACAAGTCCAAAAATTCAAGAAAGCACCCCATCATTTAATGCACGATACGTATTGACACTGATTTATACCTACTATTCGTGGTAAACACGCGCTACCCCCAGCTAAGACAATGGTCTTGAACCAAGAATCATCGGGGGTTAAACCTGCAGCTTGGCAATGTTCAATGCAATTGGCCACGGCTTGATGCAAACCCATTGCACTCCTGTCCATATAGAAAAAAATAAAATAAAAATTACAATGAAAGCTGAGCAAGATTATAGCTGACATTTTTGGATATTAAAGTCATCTCATGGTTTTTTGAGGCCTGAAGCGAAAATATAAAATGAATCATTTTGAGAAAAAAAAATTGTTGTTAATTTGAATAATTTCATGGACTTGTCAGTAATTAATTATATCACAAATTTGCGATGATGGTTTTATATTAGACCCATTATTTTAGCTAATTTTTTTCTACTGGGATACCCAAAATTTCGGATAACAGTTTATATATCCGAATATTCAAATATATATATATTTGGAAAACTTGTAATGAGTTCCAAAATTGACAATTCAAAATCTCAGCTTTTTAATAAATTCCGATCAAATTTTCTGATATCCGAATACATATATCTTTTGAACACCCATAATCTACATCAAGAAATCCTAGAAAGCCAGAATTCTATGAAATAGGAGGCATAAAACTTGATATAAAAGGATGAAGCATAGAAATTTGAGGCCTTAAAAAAAACTGAGGCCTAAAGCGGTAGGCGGTAGCTTTAGTAGCTTTACCCTTGAAACACCTATGATGATATGATCTATTCGTGTTATCTTTTCTTTCATGTCTAAGCCAAATAGGTTAAAGGTCGCCAAAATGTATATTACGCACAAAACTTCCTAGATTATAATTTTCAAAATATTATACTATTATTTCAATTATCTAGATTTTTAATCTAACATAAAAATTAAATTGTAAAAAGAATTTATTCTCTGGATATAATTTTTATGACTCAACATGACTCGGTGCGAAATTTGCCCGTATTGAATAGTTACCCAACCAGCCGGACCCACCTATTTTGCCACCTAAAAAATAGAAGATAAAAGTTTTTTTTGGATAAAAGTACATACAATCCTGAAATACGGGGCTGAAATAAAATCTCTCCTGTTCGAAAGCGCTCTTGCTTAAGACTAAACCAACCCTCAACAGGAACTTCATACGACGCTTCTGTATCTTTCCTCAATTCGGCATCATAGTCCAAAGCAACATAACAAAGGTTCTGCATTTCATTTAAAAAATATAGGCAGTATACTAACATATCTATTTTTTGCTTCATCTTCGCCTCAAAACAATAAGCAGCATTAACATGACTCTAATACCTCTTTTAATGCTCTCACTGTGTATAACGAAGAAACGGGTAGATTTCTTTGCTGCATTTGCTCCCTAAGGTATGCTGTAAGCTTTACGGCCCCAACTTCCAGAACTTCCACACCCACTTTGTACATTATCTTACCATGCAAAACTGAAAATATAAACCAGAACTTCTATAATGAAAGGGTTAAGCGTGACTGCACGAAGACACAAACCTTTATTTTAAATTGATCTAACATGACGCTATATTAGGACCAGGATTTAAAACTCGCAACATGAGTTTGTTTACTAATGCTGATAAAGGAAGAATATAACATACTTGGTACAACAGATGTTTGATTAAAACCAATATTAACAAGGATTCCTGAAGTTTTTCTTGCTGCAAACAAAGCTAGAGTTGCCTGCACATCATGCAATAGTAACATTAGGGAAGCAGAAAAAACAGAAGTTACTGATGTTTTTAAAGAATATCCTTCACGCTTCTATTTCAGAAAATCCTATTTTGCTAACTGTAACAAAAACAAACAGTTAACAAGAAATAAGTACATAGTCAGACCTGACTGACTGCACAGACAGAAGGAACATTCATGTCAAACATTGCTGAGTGGATGGCTTCTTTAAGTTGCCTTCTGGCAGTTTTAGCAGCTTCTGTATCTGTAAAATATTCACCAGATAATAGTAGGAAGGTATATTTGAGATCACCTTACAAACATACAAAACAAATGCCAAAATTTACAGACATATGATGAACTGAACCACGCAAAAGAATAAAAAATAGATGCAGGTGACTTGACTTGGACCCTTAATGATAATGAGATTATGCACATTATGAGAAGCGTACCACCACAATGAGTAATTGGAATTGAAACAACCGTTGGTTGTGAGGATGATTTCACCTGCATCCTGCAGATCAAAATGCTGATAAAAAAACTAATTTCGATGAGCATAGAAAGTGCTGAGATCGGGTGGAAATGTAATTGACAATGACGAACACCTGCTATATATTGTTGCATAAAAATGGCGAAGCCTAGAGTACAATGGAGCCTCGATATTACCAAATTCCTACACATACAATCAATCTGTAAGTATATTACTCATAAATAACTAAAGTGAATTCTTCTACCGTGTCAAGAAACAAGAAAACATAATGCGATGGTAAACCCAAAGCCACCAAATTACGTGCTAATTACAAAGTTGCTAAAGCGATCACATACCAAAAATGTTGCAGCTCGCCCAGATGGAGAATTATATTTGCTCCAACCAAATTTGCAGTAGCCCGAACCACCTTCAGCGAGGACAATTGTATAACAATTAATAGTTTTGTGAGACCGTCAAATCAAAATCAGCAATCAACTAAACCTGGTCATAATAGTTTAATACAGTTGAAGCATACAAATGTTCTAGATTAAATTTAGTATTAAGGTAATGCAGTTAAATCATACAAATGGTCAAAGATTAATTTAGTATTAAACCGTGTAAGTTGCATTCATATTGACCACTCATCATTTTCATGGTCCCATTTAAACGTTATGAAAAGAGTCGATGCGATAGTGAGCCCCATCTTACATCAAGCGAGAAGACACAAAGATGTGAATGGCAAAATTAGAAAAGAAAAATAGGAAGATGGTCGAAACAGATAGATTTCCTCTCAAGGCCTCAAAGGAATACAGGGTTACTAGCAGATTCATAAACATAGAAATAGTGATGAAATTTTACAATAGAAAATAGGCCAACATAGATACCATCAATGATAATAGCTCCAGGAACCTGTGCTCGCTGACCATAAATTTGCATAAATGATTGCATCTGAGAAGGATATGTTCTGCAACCGCCAACCACAAATCAAGAATGTCAGGCTTGTCAATTATAACTAAAATACAGTAACAAACAACATAATTATACTAAACAAACAGTTGTTTTTCATTAACATAAGTGAATAGTGAACATATTCAGAAGTGAAACAAGGGAAATCAGAATGACTTGCTGACATTTCGTAAACCTTTAAGCATGTTTGTGCTGAAAAACACAAGCAGTCTCATGCAAAACCGTTACATTCTGAATGCTATTTAGTATAATTTTTCCCCCTCAATTGAACTCTATCTCAATCTTGCAATAATATATAATCAACTTATCTGACATGTTTGAATAAACGAATCATAAAGTTGCCCATTAGTATTTAGTATTTACTCCTGCTAGAGCTGTTATATTATACAATTCAGATTCTATAAGTTTCTTCTGCATTTCATAAATTTCCTTTATAACATAGTATTAACCTATTCTAATTTAGGTAATCTATAACTATATATTTTCCATATTCAAGTATATTTCTTCAAAATAGTTTAAACTCCTTCAAAACTTTATAAACTTCTTTTACAATAAACCACTACAAATTTATTCTTAATTCTATTTAAAACCTCACTTTTAGTACCATTACATATGATACTCCCTCCGTCCCAATGAAATCCATTTAAAAGCTTTCTGATTGGTCAAGAGAACAAAAATTTTGGGACATCACAAAATAATATTGTGGGCAATAAATTTAGGCTTGAGAGAATCATTTTGAACTCTGTAGTTGCTAATTATCCAAAAATAGCAACTTTAGCACTGTCCCTAAAGTCTCAAAAGAGACTAACGTTATAACCTCCGTGTGTGAAAATCATAGGATGGCCAGATTAAAGTCTGGAAATGACTAGGGGAATACCGGTTAGGCCGTATACAGTAGAACCAAAAAGGCTAGACTTAGAGGGTGTTTGGATATGCTTAGTTTCTGCTCATGCATACAAATAAGTACTTATAAACTGCGTATGATAAATTGCTGTTCAATTTATAAGAAAACAGATGATCAAATCACGAGAAAACAAAAGTAAATACCTAAGAGGATACCCGCTCCTTAAACTGGTTTCGGCGAAAAACATGGAATCATAAGGATCATTGTTATCATTCAAAAAAGCAATCCACAACATATTATCACTAACAACCAGCTTCCATGACTTACATACAACACTCATCTTAGCTACATCTTTAGGTCCAATCAATTTCAATATCTGCATAAGCACATCATATGGTATCCGATCAAATTCACCGATCGATGATGATGATGATGAACAGCATATGATCATTTTCTCAGATGATTGGAATGGTTCATTATTTGAAGATGATGAGTTTAACCGCGCTGTTGCGGCTTCGAGAAGCTTCTTGAGAAGATATGACATCGCCGGAAATGGCGGAAATCTGGCCGGAGATGGTGGTTGTTGGTTTGTAGAGGAGGAGGAGTATTTTTATGACTGTTGAAAGTTGGTTTGAATTTATCCTTTTGGACATTTATATACTTTACCCTTGGAGTTTACCTTATTGAGTGTTTATAAAACCCTTTTTTTTTTCTTTTTTACACGACAACTAACTATCTCACAATATACCTATTACAGACCATTTCACATCTTTTAAGCAATACTTAAACCCGCAATCATTTTAGTTACGAAGCTTCTCACATATTAAAGGGTATATATTGGGACACAAACCCGTTGAGGATTTTTTTTTTTTTTTAAACGTATCTAGCTGATTTGGATGTGAACGAGTTGAGCTTTTCATTAAATGCTTGAGTCATGTTTGGAATTTTCTCGAGCCTAGATCAAGCAGCTATTATGAAGGATTGTCGAGTCAAGCTCAAGTTTATCTTATGCTTTTTGAGTAGATTTCGAGCTTGACTTGTTCGGAGTTCTGATGTGTTACATATTTTATTACTTTTACTTTTTATTTTTTTTATTTTTTATGTATCTAGCTGATTTGGCTGCTTGAGTCATGTTTGGAATTTTCTCGAGCCTAGCTCAAGCAGGTATTATGCAGGATTATCGAGTCAAGTTGAAGCTTACCTTATGCTTTTTGAGTAGATTTCAAGCTCGACTTGTTTAGAGTTTTGATGTGTAACATATTTTATTAATAACATATATGTGCATCAAAACGATGAGTCGAAGCTACACATTGGTCACACTATAATGAATTATTAATCCGTTCAAAAAAAAATAATGAATTATTAATGTTAGTATTCTTACCTAAGGGACAAAACTGTGTGGTGAAATCATAGATGGAACAAGAACTTAAAATGATTAGGTGCTTTAAAACGAAATTAAACAAGACGTTAAACAAAAATTTGTGCATTTGAGACAAATGAAGATTTTATAATTAAAATTAGCACGGCGTCACAAGAATCCATGGTGGTTCATGAACCCTCAAAACGCACTCTTATTCCATCCCTGGTAACAAACATTTAATGATAGTCGCCAGTGAGCCACATGTAATGAAAAAAATGAGATGGTTATACAAATTTGATAAATACCTAAAAGGTTATGTGACTTATATTTTTTTTGAAATAGAATCAAGTTCATATACGTGGATAAATAAGAAGGATTGAGTCAAAGAAAATGTGTGTTTTGATTATTTGTAATGTACTTGTTTTTGTTTGAATAAATTTGCAAGGCCTGTAATAAGACATTTGTAAATTTCAGAATTTGGTGGTTGGTAGTTTAGCTTTGCTAGGTGGCTTTGTAATGGCCACGAAAAGAGTTATATGTTTCATTTTTTGAAGCTTTTGTAATATGGATTTGATTTCAACCTCCTGGAAATTAGGTAGTTATTCAATTGCGTAACTTGTTCATGCTCGACATAAGAGATCTTATTGCGTATATCGGTGTATGTAAATAGTTGAGTTTTTCGTAAAGCTAACTGGGTAACTAAAGTAGACACGCCGCGTTATTGAGAAAAAATATTTAAAGTTTGAACAGTTAAAAGTAGTAAAAAAAGTAATTGTTTTATTATTATTATTATTATTATAAAACATCACTTTCATTAAACAAAAGCCAATGGATTACAAAAAATTAGTGGGAGCTCGAAACAATCTCCCACACCTTTAGAATAAGAAAAGCTAATCCTATGAAGATATGATAGCTTCCGATGTCTTGAGTTATAGAAACTTCCGGATCCGCTTAAGTAAGGTCACGCGTCGGTACTCAAGATTCTCTAAGGAGGAAAATGAGAAAGGGGTGAACCCATATCCAATGTCTGTACATTTGGCTCTGTATTTGGTGCGCTTTACGTTTTTGCGGCTTCAATCAACGCGACTTTGGCACAAAATCCATCATACTAGTTTGTGTGAGGGGGACGGCCGGTCAAATCGACACATACGTCCTGCCCTCCATCCCAAGAATAGAGCAAGATATCTTCTGGCCGTAAGACTTGCTCCCTTTCTCCACCCAACCCGATGTCAACCTCTTTCGGTGAGACCGGATCGAGAACGGATATCAATCAAAGTGTCACGCACTATGTTGTCGATGTTTAATACCAATAGTGCCAGACATGATCTGGCGTGGTCCCCGTAAATATCCCCTATGAAAACCTTGGAGCAAGGCGAGACACGGCATCTGAATCCGAAGAGGGAACCTGGCCGATAACATAATACACTGTGTCTGTAAGTTCTGGCATTCATATCGTCGTCTGCCCGATTGCTATCGGGACCACTCTGGCACGTCAGTATGGTCTTCCATTTGTGATCTCCATAGGGCCATCGTCTAGCGGATAAGCGAGAAGGTGGATTCAGCTCTTTGGTGACAACGTCTGAAATATAAATCTGCCAATTTCTTCATAAGTTTGGGGGCAGCAATTTCACAAGAGCTACCCAAAAGGTCAGTCTCCATTTGTGAAAAGTCGAGATACTAGTTAGGCTCCCACTCCTTTCTGTATACAAAAACTTAGTCAATGAAAAATAAAAGCACCACTCTTGGCATTATGGTGGTAACGATGCTGATCTTGTCGTGAAAGTATATCCAATGCTTCGCGTCAAACTCCCCGAATGTAGAAAAAACAAATGGAATGAACTTGTAACCGTTTTCTTCACATTTGGACACATATTTTTTTTTCTTCTTCTCCACATTATTATTATTATTATTATTATTATTATTATTTTTTTTTTAAAGTAATATTTTATTAACACTAGTTCTTGCTCACGTTTTTTTTATTCGTCAATATAAAAGTATCAAACATGCTAGGACACTCAAACACAGCTCAACTAAAGAGAGGAACAAAACATCGGTAGTTGGCATGGCCCTTTTCGAGACTGCTCATGATCAATTGACATTTTTTTTTCCTTCTTTTTCGTTTCAAATATTTAACATCTTTGTTGGTATCTTAGTCATTAAAAATATGTTCCGAGTCATTTTGTATCGAAACGGGTTTTGCTATAAATAAATAAAAAAGGTTCAGCATACTTATAGAATACGAAAGTTTTGTATAATGTTAAAGGGGTTGATATATATTTTTAATTAAATGCATCATGATTTATAAATTCTGATGTGTATGGTATAAACTGTAATGCAAAATGTGATCCAATTTATCAAAAATGTCTTCACTATTCATGATTCTATCCCCATAAACCAACATCTCGTGGGCCCTCCCTTTCTCTCCCACTTTCGTCATTTTCTTTTTCTCTCTCTCGTCATTTTTTTTTTTTTTTATTTAATTGTGTATAGTTTATTTTGTTGAAGTATATTTAATTTGTGTAGTGTTTTTATAAGTATAGTGTATTTATTTGTGTGGTATATTTAATTTGTGTAGTGTTTTTATATGTATATATTGTATTGTTTCCATTTAATTAAACAATAACAATAAAACATTTTATAAACTTTTTTTACATTACTTTTTATAAACTTTTTTTATAAATTTTTTATAAACTTTTATTAAACTTTTTTTATAAACTTTTTATAAACTTTTTTTATAAATTTTTTATAAACTTTTTTTATAAATTTTTTATAAACCTTTTTATAAATTTTTATAAAAAAGTTTTAAAATTTATAAAAAGTTTTATAAAAAGTTATAAAAAGTTTATAAAAGTTTATAAAAAGTTTGTAAAATATTTATAAAAAAGTTTATAAAAAGTAACGATAAAATAAATACCTATATCTTATTTCTATTTATTAAAAAAAAGGGGGGATATGGGGACAAAAAAGTACCCCTAATTATAAAGAGGATTGGAATAAAATTATAGCCACCGTATGAATAACCCCACCCTTATCAAAATATGTAGTGTAAGTATCAATTCCCAATGTTAAATGTTAGGTTTAAAATAATGTTAAGATTATGAGCTATTAGATAGGAATAAAATAAAGGGCTAAAGGCACCGTATCATACTTGTCATTTGTACCTTTTATACGTATCGAACAATTTTTTTTTGCTATTCTATGTATTAAACTTGATTTTATTATATTTGTGTGTACTTTATGACAACTATGATACATCTGATGTAAGTAGCAAAAAAATAAGAGGCAAAATACACAAAAAATATAATAAAATCAAGTTTATTACATAAAATAGTAAAAAAAATTGTTCGATATATATAAAAGATGCGAGTAACAAATATAATGCATTACGGTGCCATGAGTTGAGATCAATATATATCTCATATTTACCATAGATGCAATAAATCAATCTTAGTCATTCATTTTTTATCAAAATTAATAAAAAAACTATTTTTCAATTTTTTTTTAAACAAAACATCTTGCAAACGGTAAAAAACTATAAAAAAATACATCATCGCGACAAGAATTAAATTATCTTTCTATAAATATGCACTTCTCTATATTTTCGATAATTTTTTTTTTCAAAAATTTCGTCCAGAAAAATCACGTATGATTAGTAAAATCATATATAAAAAAAGTAAAAGTAACTCCCAATGCCGTCTTCCACGGGTTATGGGTACCCAATACCGTTTTCGGTGTTTGGGGGAGGTTAAGATGTAGACAGCCTTACCCCTACCTAAGGTAGAGAGGATGCTTCCAGTTCTACCAAAGATAGAAAGGCAGGCCTTTTGTAGGGAGTGAGGATCGAACCTCTGACCTCTCGGTTGAGAGGCAAGGGGTTTTCCAACTGATCCAACCCTACTTGTTTAGTAAAATCATATATGATTTTCAAAAATCACATGTATACTTCATTGCACCAAGTACGTATTTGTGAAAGTAGGGAAGTTCCATTTTCCAGCTGACTTTGTGGTTGTCGAATTCGATGCTGATCCTAGGGTTCCTCTCATTCTTGGTAGAGGATTCCTAAGAAGCGGCCAGCTCTTATAGATGTATTTGAGCGTCAGATTACATTAGCATTATAGGTAATGAGGCTATTACCTTTAGCCATGATCAAACTTCGAAGTACTCCTCCAATTATAACTCTGCATTCGGTTAACCAGAATCGATGTCATTGATGTTGCCTTACAGGAGTACTCTCAAGAAAATCTTGGTTATGTTCTTGATTTGGAGAGTGGTGATCCCACTACATTGTCTCATTCCATCATTTCCGACTCTTCATCTTCCCTCACTCACGAATGAGGAAAGTGATTCTATTATGGATGAGATTGATGATTATCTCAATCTGGATACATTTCTTCATGGTATTGATGATACCGAGAGTGATCAAGAGGAAGATGTTATTCTTCTTCTTGAACAACTGAGAAAATTATACCATCCCCTCCCAAACAACTTCATAAAGAGGAATCCAAATCGGTTGAAAAAACTAATAAAATTCACGAGATCAAGCATAAGACCTCTCCTCCTTCGATTAAATTTCAAATTCTTGAGGAGGAAGTTCTTGTGATCTACGTTCGATCTCCTACTACCACTTCACCTACCCGGTGATTTCTCCTTCTCTTCATTCATTCGGGAGTGAAGATGTTACCTTTGACCCTGAGATATTCCATATAACATTGGTTTAGTTCCAGATACTTCCCCATGAACAAAATTAATTCGGGGTCGAGTCAAGCTAGTGACTCGGGAATCAAAAACATTAGCAGAAACATGGGTTTTCACCCGTGTGTAACACCCTAGTGTGGGGGAGATGCCCACATGTTGTAAAAAAAAAAAAAAAAAAAAAATTGTAAATATAGTGATAGCTTCTATTTAAGAAGTTTTATCTAAAAAATATATGTATGTATATACATCTTAAATAAAGGCTAAGTAATATTTCCTTTTTTACGTTCTAAGTTCGGTTTAAAACCCGGTGCTTTGAATATTGAGGGCAATATTCATTTCTAAGTGTGGGGGATGGAATTGTCATGAATTTTATCATATTATCCACCCAATTCCCGTTTTAGCCAATTTTTTTTTTTTTGAGTAGTGTTTTCACTTACTCATCTTGGTTATCGATCGCCAGGTCTGTAAGAAAAAGTTAGCTAATCCAGAACAAAGCGGCTCTTGGTAAAGATATCTCAATCCGTTCTGACTTGCAATTTGCCTAAAATTGTATGGTTCCTCGACTAAATCGCCATATCTAATAAGCGAATGAGTTGACTAGCCCGCAAGATTATGGCTTGTGGTAAAGGCAGTGGAAAAACCATAATTGGTAATCGGCTCACCAAAGATAATATTGATAATTTATATAAGAGTTGGCTAGTCAGAAAAAGCGAACTTTTGGTAAAGACGAATCAAAACCGTTGACGACTTGTGGTTTGCTCAAAATCACATGGTTATCGGTGGACCATAGTTCTACTTGAGCTGAAACATCTTGGCTACTCCAGAAGTGATGGCTTTTGGTAAAGAGTTCTTTCAAATCCATTAAATCTTCATAAAATATTGCTAGGGACTAGCAATAGTTTAGTGTGGGGATTGATGAGTGTCTAAATACTCATCATTTCGTTCACATTTAAGCTACAAAAATATCTGAAAACATACAAATATGCTTCAAAATATTGGAATTATCTCCAAATTATGTTTTTAGGTATTAAAGAGCAAAAAGGATGAAAAGCGATGAAAAACATGCAAAACATACATAATTTACAGTTTCAGTCCCTGAACTTTGATAAATTGGCAAAACTAGTCCCTGGTTAATCAAAACTTGTAAAAATATCATTTAAGGTCCTTGGGATTCACAAGTTGTTCAAAATAATCCTTTGAAGTTTAAACTCACAAAATTGCAACTTTGGTCCCTCAAGTTTGAAAAGTGTCAAAATTAGTCCCTAAGGTTTTAAAAATAAGAAATTTATCAAAAATAAACCTTGTACTATTTATAAATGACAAGAATGGTCCTTATGATAAACTTTTGAGAATTTACATGTTTGGTCCCTCAAGTTTCAAAAAATGACATAAAAGGTCCTTGGATACTTTAAAATGGAAAATTATATTTATAGTCCTTGTACTAATGATACTTGGCATGATTGATCTTTGAAAAACTTTGGAAACTTGTCAAATTCGGACCTTTACTTTGTAAAAATTACAAGTTTGGTCCCTTGTGATAACAACCAAGCGGACCTATTTATTTACCTAAACAAACCAAGCCCACCCAAAATATATAACTTGACCCAACACACACCAAACCCAACCCCTTTGTAAATAAATAAAACCACACCCACCCGGCACCCGCTTTCCCTCTTCTTCTTCCACCTCTCCCCCACTCCACCTGTAACTGCCACTTGCACCCTCCACCTTGCACTTCCAGCTCACCCCTAATCCTACCCCCTCTCCACCACCTCTTCACAGAAACCCCCACAATAAATGCCATTCCCACCCATTTTCTTGAAATACCACTAGTACCCACAATATTGAGCAAAACCACCCAACTTGGTCCAAAATATCACAAAACTTGTCCCTTACACTTCCTAACACTCCCAAGAATCCTTAATTGCTCTGGCGCCTCAATTACACGTGGGCGATTTTGGCGCCAAAATCTGTTTAAACGGACAAGATGAGTTAGACTCAATCAATGGCTGTGATTCGAAGTGGGAAAGTATCTGGAAGCTAGTGGGATGCAAAGGGTGATAAATCAGAAGAAAGGAGAAGAAGAGAGCTATCATAATAGTAATCTAGTTTATGATCAATCGTAGTTAATCAAAATAATTTGTATCATTAGTGTAATTGTTTATTTCTGTTTCAAAAGTGTTGTATAACTTTGCTTAAGTGTATTCAACAACTTTGTATTCTCATATCAATCTATCTTTCAAGTTTTCAGAATTTCACTTCGTACCATTTTCATTACAAGTCTTTTAATTTCAGTTTGATGTTTGTTAATTAGAGGACTCTAATCACACTACTTGGCTCTCAGTAAGCCATAGCAAGCTTTTAGATCAATCTAATTAGTAATAATCAATAAAAAGGAAAATACCAAAAAGAAACAAGTAAATTAGGAAATTTAATATAGAGTTCTTGTAGAAGAAGCTTGGAGAAAGTGCTATCTTGGATTGCCTTGGTATTAGAGCTTAGTGGTAAGCATATAGGATTGGTTCTCAGTTCTTGGTTCTCGAGTTTTGGCCTTGATTCAAGTTGTAAGCAATTTCTTGATTTTGCCATTTTCTGTATTAGTTCTTAATTTAGTTTAATTTCTCTTGTTTCATGCTTAGTTGTTAGTAGTTAGTGATAATATAAAGTAAAATCAGTAGGTTGTTAGTTGGAAATCATAGTTTATAGTTGTTAAAAGTTAGACAGTTAAAATAGTGTAGTAGTGATTAATAGTTTATAGTTGTTAATTTACGTGTAATTGTGTTCATTTGATCTTAGTTCATCGTATCAAGTGTTAGAATTGAGTTTCATGCTTTAAATCGTATTGAGTAACACTAATCTAATAAACATCCTGTCTAAGGGTGTTTGGATCAAGCTTACATACTAGGTATATGCATGTTATTGTGCTTAATTCTTGTTCTTAGCATGTTTATTTAGTTCAACTTAGTTCATATCTGTCATAATATTTAGGTCTTATTAATTAAAAAGTCAAAATAGGTCTTAATCTAATCCATATGTTTAACTGTTAGGATTATTAGTTCCATAATCATCATATTAGCTTAGAAGTTAATAACCTAGCTTATTTTCACCATATCATAGCTTAATATAACTTAAGTAATCAGTAAATTAGGATCAAAGCTCACTTAAGTCAACATATTGGTTTACATTAAAAAGTCAATTTGCAGCTTACACAATTTTTGAATAAACTTTGGATTTAAATTGTGAACTTGTTAATTGATATTAGGACTTGAGCTTGTAGGTTTATATAGTCTTATTGCTGATCTCCTTGTTACTATTTTTCATAATTTTTATGATAGCTTATTAAGAGCTTAATTAGTGCTTAACTTTTGGTGATTCTTCATAGACCTCCCCACAGGTTTGACACCCACTTTCACAAGCTTGCATAAGCTTGTTTATTGAGTGTTGGTCTGAGTATTTTGGTTGTTTGTGATGCCCATGTGGCTAGTTATCTGAAATAAGTGCTTATTTGCTTTTTGATTGCTTATTTGGTTGCGTTTTAATTTGCTTAAACTTGTGCCATCAAATAAACCACAACACTGATCATCAGTGTAATCAAGCAATTTCACAAGCCCATCATAAGCTCATTTCTAAGCTTTGGCTTGTGATCTTTGGCTTTTTAAGAAGCTAAGCAGCTCATTAACACAGTTCAAGCTTTATTTTTCACTCACAAAGCCTTTAACTAGGGCTGCATCTCAGCTTGAAGCTTGTTCATTCACTCGGTTCATCGAGTGAACTCATCAACCCACCCAACTTCATAAGCCCCTCAAAAGCTACCCAGTGGTCCCCATTGGTCAAGCTTTGGCAATTTGGAATCCTTACCAGGCCCACTTAGTACTTGACAAAGATTCAATAAGTTCTATTGAGCTTAATTCATAAGCTCAATTTGGCCATCTTGGTTGCCTGACTAGGGTGTTTGGATCTCATTTTCATTGGAAGTGCTTATAAGCTTATTACAAGCTTATTAGCCAAATTCAGTGAACACACTTGTTCATATTTGTTAATATACCATATATACATAGTAATTATCCTTTTGTTTTCTTTCTTAAGCTTGTTTTAAAGCTTGTTCCAAGTTTTCAAGCTTATTTCACTCACTCATATAACTGAGTGAATCAGTTTGGACCCCTCACTTCACAAGCTCTTTCTGAGCTCATCAGTGGGTCCCACACCCTAAATCTTGGTTCTTCCAACCCCCTCCTACAGGGCTTGAACCATTGACCCTTTGTTTGGCTTAGATCATAGTGGACCCCACTTGGTTTTACCTCACAAGGTTGTCCCATTTTCTGTCTCAGAATCCAATAAGCTAAGTGCTTATTTGTGTTTTGTGGCTTATTCAAGCTACTTATTTGGTTGAAACTTGTTTAATATTGTTCTCATAACTCATTGGAACCAGAATCTACCCTAGTGAACTCCACATAAGCTCATTTGAGCTTATTTCCTTCTAAGTCAACTGTTTGGAGTAATAAGCACTTACAGTGCTTATTCTGGGTTTCCAAGTTTGTTGTTTTTGTAATAGTTTCTTATTTTAAGTATTTTAATAGTTTTATAAAAGAAAAACCACAAAAACCCAAAAATACCAATAGTGATAGCTTCTATTTAATAGAAACTATCTATTTAATTTTCTTTTTAGCTTATTTATAAGCACTTCTGTATTTTTATATTTTTATTAAATCTCTTTTATATTAAAGTACTTTTATAAATTTTTTTCTAGATTTTTCTTTTGTCATCTAGTAATTTTTAGAATTAATACTAGTTTAATTAATTAATAATTAATATTAATATTAAATAGAATAATAGTATAATAAATATATTTTTAGTTTTAAAATAAGTTTTATAATATTTTAGATTTTTCTAAGTTTTTATTTTATTTTTCTAGATTTATTTTACATTTTCTAATTAAATAGTGTATTAATAAATAGTATTAAATAGGTTTTAATTAAATAATAATAATATAATAGTTAAATAAATAATTTTCTTTTTATAATAATTTTATTTTATTCTTAGGATCTTAAAAATATAAATTTCACATTTGTGGGGTTTATATTGATCATTTTTTTACTTTTATTTTTTATGCGTTTACGTAATTTTATTTAAGCGTCGTTTTAGGTTTTAAACGTTCATCATTGTAAAAATAGTGATAGCGTTTATTTAATACATTTTATCTTTTATTTCCTTTAATTATACCTTGTACGTTTCTAGGGTTTTTGATCGTACTTACTAGTTGATATAACTCAATTGAGTTATTCATACTTTTAGTATTGTGACAAATCATTCATAACCCTATTCCTAATCATCCAAGCTATATAACACATTCGTTCAATCACAGGATATCACAACCTCGTTGGGGAATTAACGACCCGGGAATATAACTGTACTACCTCGGATTATTGCATTTACGGTTTCTTTAGTTTGACTTGCCTAGTTGACCTCTCACAAGTGGTTGATTAATAAAGTTGTCTAGAAAACCGCGAACCAATTTTTGGCGCCATTGCTTGAGTGTCTTTGCTTTGAACAATTTTTGTTGGCTGATTATCTATCCTTTGTATATATATTATATATAATATCGTATTTTAATCTTCCTTAAACAATATAAAAAACAAAAATATTTTCTTTCTATATATATAAAAGATAAATAATCACAAAATACTCTTAGCACCCCTTCGAGTTTCCTTTTCTTCAAGGATCCTTAGACCGTCTTAGTGCATGCACTCGTTCTTCAAGGTCATCAAGTCCTCTTCGCGAGCTTGTAGCCATACCTCGAAGAAGTCGTAGGCGTTCGCTCCATCGGTCGTGCCGAGATACGTCTTGAGCCAAAATTCTGTCAAAATGGCGGAGAACAAGCGATGAATGAACTTCTCGGTACCCACCGATGGGTACGGAGATGCCATTGTTGTTCCGACCATCGTAGGTAGAACTTTGAGCTTAAAACGGGGTTAATAAACCTAGTGACAGCGCGTCAATTCTATGGTTTTGATAGGGACGATCCTCACTATCACATTCGGTGGTTTAATAAAATCACATCCACCTTGAAATGTAAAAACGTCCCTGAGGATGCAATAAAACTTCTTCTTTTCCTGTTTTCTCTCGATGGGCTGCCAGATCCGCTTGATAAACAACCCCTAAGTCGATTGAAACGTGGGAAGATTTAGTACAGAAATTTGTGCATAAATTCTATCCTCCTTCAAAAACCACGAATCTTCGGAATGAAATCATGAAATTCACACAACATTTTGATGAAACATTCAGTGAATCATGGGATCGTTTTAAGGAAATGCTACGCTGTCCTCATCATGGATTTCTTGAGTTGATATATCTGGATACTTTCTATAATGGCATAAGACAAGTTGATCAAGACTCTCTTAATTCCTCCGCGGGAGGTAATTTTTGAATCGAACAACAAAGGATGCTTTAGCCATTATAGAGAACAAAGCTGAGGTCCGTACCTCAAGAAACAAACCAGTTGTTCCCAAAACAAGTGATTCACCTTCTACTTCATCTCCCATGACTCAAACTGTTGACAATACTCAGTTTGCTCAACTCATGGATGCTCTTAAAAATTTGACTCTTAACCAAAATAAAGAGTCATCTAAACCAGTGAAGTCAAAAGATTGAACCATGTGTCACTTGTGGTGGTCCTCATGCATACTACAACTATACTGCCACCGATGGCAATGCATTTGAAGTTGATGCTCTAGCCGGTAATTTCAATCAAGGAGGTAACCAATACCATCCACCGGTGAAACAAATTACCGTGCTAATAACCAAGAGGGACCATCAGGATCATATCAACCCAACAATTCAAATAGGTCTAATCCTAACCAACCAAGAGGGCAATATAACCAAAATCAATATCGTACTCAGAACAATCAAATTGTTCCTGTTCAATACCCACCCCATAGGGGAAATTCAAATTCTAACCAAGGGTATTCAGCTCCTAATAATCAAATGGTTTCGTTCCAAGAATCTCAATCTGCTGAACTAGCTAACCACATCAAGGCTACTGATGCTAAAATGAGAGTGGTTCAAAACCAAATCTCCAATTTGAAGAATGAATTTGATTCTTCAATTGCAAAGAACAATAATGAGCTAAAGAACGATCTTAAGAGTATGATATCTGATTTGGTGAAACAACTCGTTCCACCTTCCACCTCGGAAGTCTCCGAGTAATCTTTTCGAATCCTAGGGGTGAACTCAAAGTCTACACATAGTGATACAGCTCAAATTGGACCAACCACGGTTGTCCCAAATTCTACACCCCCAATTACTCCTACATCATCAAGAATAGATCCCACTCTTTCACGATTCACGGTTAAAAGTTTGTCAAACAATCTTTATGACCAAAGGGCAGCTATGACTTATTCTCATATGCTTAATGCTTTCCGAAAGAGTGTACTTGATGATAGTGATGATGAGGAGGATTCCAACATCATCAAAGCTATCACCACTCGTAGTGGTGCTGCTTATGAGGGACCCTCTACTCCTATTCCACCACCGATATACGATGTGGAAAAAGAGCCCGAGGTTGCCAAGGACCAGGTGCAAATTCCAAGCCCACGAAGTACCGCACACGTCCAACCGCAAGTTGTTCCTCGTAAGAAAACCAAACAAGGAGTTGTCTTTGAGACGATGAAACTCGAGCCTACTATCCCTAAATCCAAACCTTTTAAGCCTACCATTCCTTACCCTTCACGCTTAAATGAGCAAGAACACCGCGAGAGGTCTAATTACCAAACAGACAAACTCTTGCAAATCTTTAAAGATTTTCAATTTGACATAAGTCTTCGGATCTTTGTCATCTTGATGCCCAAGTTAGCATCAACAATCAAGCAGTTGTTAAACAACAAGGAAAAAGCTGGTTGAATTGGCAAAACTTCTCTAAATGAGAAGCTGCTCTGCAGTTATCTTAAAGAAGCTTCGAGAAGCTTGGAGATCTGGGAAATTTATCTTACCTTGTGAATTTCGGGAATGGTTGCATGCAACGGCCGATCTGGGCCAACATCAACCGATGCCTAATTCGATATGGAAGAAACTTTCTCTTCCTAAACTTACCCCTACCGCATGACTCTTGAGCTTGCGGATCGTTCGATATCTATGCCCCTCGGTATTGCCGGGGCGTATTTATGAAAGTAGGGAAGTTCCATTTTCCGGTGACTTTGTGGTTGTCGAATTCGATCTTGCGATCCTAGGGTTCCTCTCATTCTTGGACGAGGATTTCTAAGAACGGGCCACGCTCTTATAGATGTATTTGAGCGTCAGATTACATTGCGTATAGGTAATGAGGCTATTACCTTTAACCATGATCAAACTTTGAAGTACTCCTCCAATTATAACTCTGCGTCGGTTAACCGAATCGATGTCATTGATGTTGCCTTACAAGAGTACTCTCAAGAAAATCTTGGTTATGTTCTTGATTTGGTGAGTGGTGATCCCACTACATTGTCTCATTCCATCATTTCCGACTCTTCATCTTCCCTCACTCTGAATGAGGAAAGTGATTCTATTATGGATGAGATTGATGATTATCTCAATCTGGATACATTTCTTCATGGTATTGATGATACCGAGAGTGATCAAGAGGAAGATGTTATTCTTCTTCTTGAACAACTGCTGTACCCAGAAAATTATACCATCCCCACTCCCAAACAACTTCATAAAGAGGAATCCAAATCAGTTGAAAAAACTGATAAAATTCCTGAGATCAAGCATAAGACCTCTCCTCCTTCACTTAAATTTCAAATTCTTGAGGAGGAAGTTCTTGTGATTACTGCTGTTCTGATCTCCCTACTACCCTTCACCTACCCGGTGATTTCTCCTTCTCTTCATTCATTCGGGAGTGAAGATGTTACCTTTGACCCTGAGATATTCCATATAACATTGGTTTAGTTCCAGATACTTCCCCATGAACAAAATTAATTCGGGGTCGAGTCAAGCTAGTGACTCGGGAATCAAAAACATTAGCAGAAACATGGGTTTTCACCCGTGTGTAACACCCTAGTGTGGGGGAGATGCCCACATGTTGTAAATTAAAAAAAAAAATTGTAAATATAGTGATAGCTTCTATTTAAGAAGTTTTATCTAAAAAATATATGTATGTATATACATCTTAAATAAAGGCTAAGTAATATTTCCCTTTTTACGTTCTAAGTTCGGTTTAAAACCCGGTGCTTTGAATATTGAGGGCAATATTCATTTCTAAGTGTGGGGGATGGAATTGTCATGAATTTTATCATATTATCCACCCAATTCCCCCGTTTTTAGCCAATTTTTTTTTTTTTTTTGGAGTAAGTGTTTTTCACTTACTCATCTTGGTTATCAGTCCGCCAGGTCTGTAAGACAAAAGGATTGGCTAATCCAGGAGCAAACGGCTCTTGGTAAAGATATCTCAAATCCGTTTACGGCTTGCAATTTGCCTAAAATTGTATGGTTCCTCGACTCGCCATATCCTAATAAGCGAATGAGTTGACTAGCCGCATAAGATTATGGCTTGTGGTAAAGGCAGTGGAAAAACCATAATTGGTAATCAACTCACCAAAGATAATATTTATAATTTATCTAAGAGTTGGCTAGTCCGAAAGCAAGCGGCTTTTGGTAAAGACGAATCAAAACCGTTGGCAGGCTTGTGGTTTGCTCAAAATCACATGGTTATCAGGTGGACCATAGTTCTTACTTGAACTGAAACATCTTGGCTACTCCAGAAGTGATGGCTTTTGGTAAAGAGTTCTTTCAAATCCATTAAATCTTCATAAAATATTGCTAGGGACTAGCAATAGTTTAGTAATGGGGATTGATGAGTGTCTAAATACTCATCATTTCGTTCACATTTAAGCTACAAAAATATCTGAAAACATACAAATATGCTTCAAAGTATTGGAATTATCTCCAAATTATGTTTTTAGGTATTAAAGTGCAAAAAGGATGAAAACTGATGAAAAACATGTAAAACATACATAATTCTGATTTCAGGTCCACGAACTTTGATAAATTGGCAAAACTAGTCCCTGGTTAATCAAAACTTGTAAAAATATCATTTAAGGTCCTTGGGATTCACAAGTTGTTCAAAATAATCCTTTGAAGTTTAAAATCACAAAATTGCAACTTTGGTCCCTCAAGTTTGAAAAGTGTCAAAATTAGTCCCTAAGGTTTTAAAAATAAGAAATTGATCAAAATAAACCTTGTACTATTTATAAATGACAAGAATGGTCCTTATGATAAACTTTTGAGAATTTACATGTTTGGTCCCTCAAGTTTCAAAAATGACATAAAAGGTCCTTGGATACTTTAAAATGGAAAATTATATTTATAGTCCTTGTACTAATGATACTTGGCATGATTGATCTTTGAAAAACTTTGGAAACTTGTCAAATTCGGACCTTTACTTTGTAAAAATTACAAGTTTGGTCCCTTGTGATAACTTAACCAAACGGACCTATTTATTTACCTAAACAAACCAAGCTGACCCAAATATATAACCCGGCCCAACACACCAGCCCTGAACCCAACCCTTTGTAAATAAATAAAACACACCCACCCAGTGCCGCTTTTCCCTCTTCTTCTTCCACTCTCCCCACTCCACCTGTAACTGCCACTTGCACCCTCCACCTTGCACTTCCATTTCCCCTAATCCTACCCACTCTCCACCACCTCTTACAGTGAAACCCCCACAATAAATGCCATTCCCACCCATTTTCACTGAAATACCACTAGTACCCACAGTATTGAGCAAAACCACCCAACTTGGTCCAAAATATCACAAAACTTGTCCCTTACACTTCCTAACACTCCCAAGAATCCTTAATTGCTCTGGGCGCCTCAATTACACGTGGGCGATTTTGGCGCCAAAATCTGTTTAAACGGACAAGATGAGTTAGACTCAATCAATGGCTGTGATTCGAAGTGGGAAAGTATCTGGAAGCTAGTGGGATGCAAAAGGGTGATAAATACAGAAGAAAGGAGAAGAAGAGAGCTATCATAATAGTAATCTAGTTTATGATCAATCGTAGTTAATCAAAATAATTTGTATCATTAGTGTAATTGTTTATTTCTGTTTCAAAAGTGTTGTATAACTTTGCTTAAGTGTATTCAACAACTTTGTATTCTCATATCAATCTATCTTTCAAGTTTTCAGAATTTCACTTCGTACCATTTTCATTACAAGTCTTTTAATTTCAGTTTGATGTTTGTTAATTAGAGGACTCTAATCACACTACTTGGCTCTCAGTAAGCCATAGCAAGCTTTTAGATCAATCTAATTAGTAATAATCAATAAAAAAGGAAAATACCAAAAAGAAACAAGTAAATTAGGAAATTTAATATAGAGTTACTGTAGAAGAAGCTTGGAGAAAGTGCTATCTTGGATTGCCTTGGTATTAGAGCTTAGTGGTAAGCATATAGGATTGGTTCTCAGTTCTTGGTTCTCAGATTTTGGCCTTGATTCAAGTTGTAAGCAATTTCTTGATTTTGCCATTTTCTGTATTAGTTCTTAATTTAGTTTAATTTCTCTTGTTTCATGCTTAGTTGTTAGTAGTTAGTGATAATATAAAGTAAAATCAGTAGGTTGTTAGTTGGAAATCATAGTTTATAGTTGTTAAAAGTTAGACAGTTAAAATAGTGTAGTAGTGATTAATAGTTCATAGTTGTTAATTTCTGTGTAATTGTGTTCATTTGATCTTAGTTCATCTGTATCAAGTGTTAGAATTCAGTTTCATGCTTTAAATCTGTATTGAGTAACACTAATCTAATAAACAGTCCTGTCTAAGGGTGTTTGGATCAAGCTGCCATACTAGGTATATGCATGTTATTGTGCTTAATTCTTGTTACTGCATGTTTATTCAGTTCAACTTAGTTCATATCTGTCATAATATTTAGGTCTTATTAATTAAAAAGTCAAAATAGGTCTTAATCTAATCCATATGTTTAACTGTTAGGATTATTAGTTCCATAATCATCATATTAGCTTAGAAGTTAATAACCTAGCTTATTTTCACCATATCATAGCTTAATATAACTTAAGTAATTAGTAAATTAGGATCAAAGCTCACTTAAGTCAACATATTGGTTTACATTAAAAAGTCAATTTGCAGCTTACACAATTTTTGAATAAACTTTGGATTTAAATTGTGAACTTGTTAATTGATATTAGGACTTGAGCTTGTAGGTTTATATAGTCTTATTGCTGATCTCCTTGTTACTATTTTTCATAATTTTTATGATAGCTTATTAAGAGCTTAATTAGTGCTTAACTTTTGGTGATTCTTCATAGACCTCCCACATTACCGGGTTTGACACCCACTTTCACAAGCTTGCATAAGCTTGTTTATTGAGTGTTGGTCTGAGTATTTTGGTTGTTTGTGATGCCCATGTGGCTAGTTATCTGAAATAAGTGCTTATTTGCTTTTGATTGCTTATTTGGTCTGTTTTAATTTGCTTAAACTTGTGCCATCAAATAAACCACAACACTGATCATCAGTGTAATCAAGCAATTTCACAAGCCCATCATAAGCTCATTTCTATGCTTTGGCTTGTGATCTTTGGCTTTTTAAGAAGCTAAGCAGCTCATTAACACAGTTCAAGCTTTATTTTTCACTCACAAAGCCTTTAACTAGGGCTGCATCTCAGCTTAAGCTTGTTCATTCACTCAGTTCACTGAGTGAACTGATCAACCCACCCAACTTCATAAGCCCGCAAAAGCTACCAGTGGTCCCCATTGGTCAAGCTTTGGCATTTTGGAATCCTTACCACCCCCTTAGTACTTCAACATTCAATAAGTTCTATTGAGCTTAATTCATAAGCTCAATTTGGCCATCTTGGTTGCCTGACTAGGGTGTTTGAATCTCATTTTCATTGGAAGTGCTTATAAACTTTACAAGCTTATTAGCCAAATTCAGTGAACACACTTGTTCATATTTGTTAATATACCATATATACATAGTAATTATCCTTTTGTTTTCTTTCTTAAGCTTGTTTTAAAGCTTGTTCCAAGTTTTCAAGCTTATTTCACTCACTCATATAACTGAGTGAATTAGTTTGGACCCCTCACTTCACAAGCTCTTTCTGAGCTCATCAGTGGGTCCCACACCCTAAATCTTGGTTCTTCCAACCCCCCTCCTACCAGGCTTGAACCATTGACCCTTTGTTTGGCCTAGATCATAGTGGACCCCACTTGGTTTTACCTCACAAAGTTGTCCCATTTTATGTCTCAGAATCCAATAAGCTAAGTGCTTATTTGTGTTTTGTGGCTTATTCAAGCTACTTATTTGGTTGAAACTTGTTTAATATTGTTCTCATAACTCATTGGAACCAGAATCTACCCTAGTGAACTCCACATAAGCTCATTTGAGCTTATTTCCTTCTAAGTCAATTGTTTGGAGTAATAAGCACTTACAGTGCTTATTCTGGGTTTCCAAGTTTGTTGTTTTTGTAATAGTTTCTTATTTTAAGTATTTTAATAGTTTTATAAAAGAAAAACCACAAAAACCCAAAAATACCAATAGTGATAGCTTCTATTTAATAGAAACTATCTATTTAATTTTCTTTTTAGCTTATTTATAAGCATTACGTATTTTATATTTTTATTAAATCTCTTTTATATTAAAGTACTTTTATAAATTTTTTCTAGATTTTTCTTTTGTCATCTAGTAATTTTTAGAATTAATACTAGTTTAATTAATTAATAATTAATATTAATATTAAATAGAATAATAGTATAATAAATATATTTTTAGTTTTAAAATAAGTTTTATAATATTTTAGATTTTTCTAAGTTTTTATTTTATTTTTCTAGATTTATTTTACATTTTCTAATTAAATAGTGTATTAATAAATAGTATTAAATAGGTTTTAATTAAATAATAATAATATAATAGTTAAATAAATAATTTTCTTTTTATAATAATTTTATTTTATTCTTAGGATCTTAAAAATATAAATTTCACATTTGTGGGGTTTATATTGATCACTTTTTACTTTTATTTTTGTACGTTTACGTAATTTTATTTAAACGTACGTTTTAGGTTTTAACGTTCATCATTGTAAAAATAGTGATAGCGTTTATTTAATACATTTTATCTTTTATTTCCTTTAATTATACCTTGTACGTTTCTAGGGTTTTTGATCGTACTTACTAGTTGATATAACTCAATTGAGTTATTCATACTTTTAGTATTGTGACAAATCATTCATAACCCTATTCCTAATCATCCAAGCTATATAACACATTCGTTCAATCACAGGATATCACAACCTCGTTGGGGAATTAACGACCCGGGAATATAACTGTACTACCTCGGATTATTGCATTTACGGTTTCTTTAGTTTGACTTGCCTAGTTGACCTCTCACAAGTGGTTGATTAATAAAGTTGTCTAGAAAACCGCGAACCACGGAGAATCATGTACTCGTGCATCATAATGCATAACATGATTTTGAAAGATCAAAATTTGTTATATCCGAAGTTAGCGAAACGTATATTTCTATGAACCAAATTTAACGGACATGGATTGACCGTTATGGCGGTAAAGAAGAAAAGCAGAAGAACTACATGATAAGCGCAAACACGCGAAAAGCTTCAACGATGTCTCATCGAGCATGTTTGGCAACGAAATCAATGGGAACAATTTCAACAATAGAATCCAAATAATTAGTTTCGTTATAATTTGATGTATTTCTTAAGTTGTGTATGTTTTTTTTACCGTATCATTATTTTACGTTTCGTATGTTTTTTTTATTGTATTGTATTTTATTTTTATTTTTAATGAAATGAATTTAGTTTATTTGAAAATTTGAATAAAAAAATTAAAGTTGTAAGTGGTGGTACGAAATGAGTAAGTTGATGTTAGTTATGAGCAAGGTTATAAATAGCGCGAGGTGTGGCGGCATAACTAAGTCTCACGCTTTTGTGGCTAAAGCGAAACTTTTGTGTTTATAAGGCGTGACATAAGGCGGCACAATATATGAAAATATTTATATATTCATATCATAATCTATATATATCGAGTTTACAAAAACATTATGGCGTAAAGGCGTGGGCGTGATGTCAGCGCCAGCGTCTTTCTTGGCACTGTTTCTGAGCCTTTTAGAACAGTGGTTATGAGTGAGGAGAGGTTAATTGTAAATGTTTGTTATAGTGATGTAGCACTCGTGAACCTCGAATGAGTAATTTACCCTTGTCATGGCACCTTATGCTCTAATTACAAGACAATTGTGTTATTAAGAGTAGCAGTAATTACACTCGTGAGCCTTGATTTCTACTTTCTAATCTTACCATTTGTAATTTTGTATGGCTTTTTGTAGAAGGTTAGAAGTACAGTCTCGAGTCTCAACCCACCATGACTAAATGTTACACTTTTCTTTGAACGTGCAGAGAGATATTATTCAGTTTTCAGTTTTGTGAAACTCATGATTATATAATCGGATAAGACTCACACAGACAAAAATGTAATCGCATTTGCATGTGTCAAAAACATGCATGATAGATATCTAACGTTAGTTAGTACGCGTTTGGTATCCGCCTTTTAGTGTATAAGAATCATTCTATTCCTTGAATACTTATTTTGGTAAGTTTATTAGCATAAAATACTAAGGTATGAAATGATTAATTCAATCCACATTGCATTGGTGGGTATTAACTGATTCTTGTGTACTTTATATTTCCAAAACCATAACAGCCACACATTTAATATTTTTCTTTTTCCATCTAATATCTCTCTTATTTTATTATTAAAATAATACTTTTAAATATAATTTTTATTTTTAAAATAATATATTTATACATATTTTCTCTATCATCCCTTTTTTTCAAACCTTTCCAAATCTGTCCAATCCCACTTACAAACCAAACGCACCCTACTTTGTTACGTTTAAATAATTAAATTATACTACTGATCGAAGGACCAAAAGTGTTCAATACAAACAGTTTTTGCGATTACTTTCCCAAGAGACACATTAAAAACTTTTTAAGACTTATTCAAATATATCTAAACGTTGAATATCGCTACACCAAAATCATAAATTGGGGACGCCCATATAATTTGGGTCGACAATATAGTCCCAAAATGAACATGGGGCCGCGTTTTTAACAAAAGGCGGATCAACATAATAATTTTGGCCGGCCTGAATTGGCACGACGATGTCGTGCATTTTTTAATTATTTGTTTTTTATAATTTAAAATCTTTTAAATAACCGGTCAGCATAAATAAATATATCCGCCCTTTTTATCCCTTGACACTTTGGGGACGACATTATCGTCCCGGCTCAAACATAATTTAAAAAAAAAAAAAGCTTTATAAATCAGTTTTTAATTAAATTATTTAATTTTAAAAAATTATTTAATTTAAATACTTTTATTTAATATAGAATTAAAATTAAATAGTTTATATTTATAATTAAATACTTTAATTTAAAATTAAATACATTTATAGAATTAAAAAAAAATGTTTAATGTGGAAGAGTAAAAGATCATGATGTGGATATTTTATGTGAAAGAGTGCTTAAACAACTCAAACGAAACAACTAGCGGACAAGCAAACGAAACAACTCGACAAGCAAACGAAACACACGACATAGACCATAACAAACATTGCCCATTTATAAGAACCATATACATTAAGAACTTCATTAAAGATAAGTTCTTATAAGAACCATATTCATCAACAACAACAACAACAACAACAGCAGCAGCAGCAACAGCAGCAACAACAACAACACTACTACATACGAAGATTTTCCATGTCACCTAACAACTCACGGAGTATTGCATCCGTACGACATGCGCGTGGTGCGTGGTCGTCGAGAATCCTTGCCATTTCAAGTCTTGCCTCAAGCAACCTTACTCTTGTCTAGCTTGTTTTTGTGATTCAAGCATGTTTATCCTAAGATCTTTGGCTTCCACTTTAGTACTCTGTTGGTGCAGATCAAGGAACCTTGAGATGTTGAACCAAAAGAGATTATTCTTAAGTACTCGTCAAATTCACTCTTTCATAAAATATCCGCACCCATTATCTTCTTTTACGAACATGTTACATAATAAGAAAATTATAAGAGATTACAACCCAATTATTTGTATATTTACATAAATAATAAATGTATGATTGTTCACACCGACGGAGGACATGCATAATATTTCGTCAGGATGAATATTCTCTATGTGATGTTCTTAATCTTATATTTCGCTCACAAGAACACATAAAGGATTAAATGACTCCTCGGGTTTTGAAATTTGTGTGAAGATAAGAGGTTGTGAGGTTGAGTGGTTTTTGAGGATAAGATCTGGTAGCTTTTGGTGGGATAAGATCTCAAGTTTTCTTTATGTGATACATAGAGCAGATCTGGTAGCTTTTTGTGGGAAGTTTTGGAGCCAATATTTTTGGAGGGAAGTTTTGGCGCCAGTATTTTTGGAGGGAAGTTTTGGCGCCATTATTTTGGTTGGATGTTTTGATGAGATAAAGAGTTATAGACTAACCAGTTTTGATGATATCACCTCTACTTGTTAGTTTAACATATCATGTATAACGATATCATCTTGACTCGTTCGTTTAACATTTCATGTATCACGATACTATCTCGATTCATCCGTTTTAACATGTCATGTATGACGATATCACCTCGACTCGTTCGTTTAACATCATGTATAACGATATCATCTCGACTCGTTCGTTTAACATATCATGTATAACGATACCATCTTGACTCGTTCGTTTAACATTTCATGTATCACGATACTATCTCGATTCATCCGTTTTAACATGTCATGTATAACGATATCACCTCGACTCGTTCGTTTAACATCATGTATAACGATATTTTCTTGACTCGTTCGTTTAACATTTCATGTATCATGATACTATCTCGATTCATCCGTTTTAACATGTCATGTATAACGATATCACCTCGACTCGTTCGTTTAACATCATGTATAACGATATCATCTCGACTCGTTCATTTAACATATCATGTATAATGATATCACCTAGACTCGTTCGTTTAACATCATGTATAACAATATCACCTCGACTTGTTAGTTTAACATATCATATATAACGATGTCATTTAGAATCATTCGTCTAACATCTCATATGTATACGATATCATCTTGACTCGTTCGTTTAACATTTCATCCGTTTTAATTTATATAAACAATTTATAATTAATTTTAACTCATTTTTAACCTATTTAAATATTTTATAACTAATTTAAATTATTTAAATTTTTTATAACTAATTTAAAATATTTTTAAATTATTTAAATTTTTTATAACTAATTTAAATTATTTTTAATTTATTTAAACTTTTTATAACTAATTAATTAATTTTTAAATTATTTAAAATTTTTATAACAAATTTAATTTATTTAGTATTAATTAAATAATTTAAACACATTTTAATATACATAAGATAAAGGAAAAAAAAAAAGGCTGACATATGTGCGTATACGCTTTTACAAAATTTTTACCACGAAAATCAAACCACATAAATATTTAAGCAAGAAAAAAGAAAACAAAAGATACTCTGTATTAGTCACTTTTTGTGTAGGTCACTTTACATCAATAATTGACACCAGATCTCTATCTTCATCTCTTTCACCACTTAAAAAAAAAAAAAAAAAAATGCTCGTTAAAATACAAAAAAAATCCATAAAAATCCCAAAAAAGCGTTATTTTCTTTTCATTCGACACCACCACAAACTACTTATCACTCGTAACCATCAATTACCACGCTACTTGTGCTGGTGTGCACAATTTGTATAATTTTAGTTATTTTGTTTTGTTTAAAGGTTTTTTTTTTTTTAAATTTTGTTTGTTAATTTAATTTCTTTAATTATGGTTTGTTTAACTATGGTTTTATGTTGTGTTTGTGTTGGTTAGATGGTCCACAGCGATGACTCACCGCGTGAACCACCGCCATACAACTCCACCACACGAACCCTTCTGTAGGGACGCGAGCCACCAGTGTAGGTTAGTGACTTTTTTTTTGTTTGTTAATGTGTTTTGGTGACGACAATAATAAATTAAAAGTTTTATTAATTAATTTGAGTGCGACAATGTGTTTTGGGACAACAATAGTTTGTTTAACTATGGTTTTATGTGTAGTGTTTGGGACAACGGGACCGTCGAGGTCAGCAGGACTAGCCGTGTCGAGGCGGTCGGCGACCTATTTTCTCTCTCTTTTCTTCTCTTGCGTATTCCCGGTAGCTTAGAAATAGGTATATATATATATATATATATATATATATATATATATATATATATATATATATATATATATATATATATATATATATACTTTTATTACTTTGTCGATAATGTATATACTTTTATATACTATGTTATTAATTGTTAGTTATAATACTTAAAGTGACCGTGTTAAAATGAAAATGATATGTGATATCGGAAAAAATGACATGTTGTATGTTATTAATTGTTAGTTATAATACTTAAAGTGACCGTGTTAAAATGAAAATGATATGTGATATCGGAAAAAATGTCATGTGATATGTTATTAATTGTTAAAATGAAAATGATAATTTGGTTAGTAATATTGTGATTGTTAAACTTGTGTTCTTGTTTTAGATTTTAGTGATTAATTTTGGAAATTCCCGTCGAAGTTAATCATCTTATAGAAAACCGTCGAAATTAATTTATTAGAAATTAATTTGGAAAGTCTATTTGGGGCTAACTTTTGAATGTTTTGTCTTTAGGATATGGATGCATTATAGCGTTTTACTATTTGAGAGAATTCGCCATTATTTCCCATTCACTCTGAATATGTCTTTAATGCACATATTTGGGGAGTTGAGAAATCTTCATAAATTTTCAAATAATAATCGGTCGTCATTACCATCATATATGAGACAGTATGTACATTCAAAGTGGGTTAGGATTGCCTTCCATAGTTGCTAGTGCATTAAGCGAGCATTTCATAATTAAGCCTTTTCATGTTTGAATGTGTTTATTTGCATATGTATGTATATATATAAATTCAGTTATTTGAATATGTTTTTTCTTGATCATGACAATTGATAAAGTTGGACCCTTTGTATCAGTAATTCCCAATTTTAGATGGTCTTTTGCATTAAATAAGCATTGTGAGCCATTGTTAAACCCCATCTCAAAAATGATTCATTGCCCAGTTGGTTTATTAGTAGCGCTCAACTAAATTGGATGCGCTCAAAACTCTTGAGTCACACATATCTAAATACGGGTTTGACACATATTATACCACTTGGAATTATCATGGTGAAGCTTCCTCCAGTAGTTACAACCACCACAACCACCTTCACCTGAACACATGGACATGGATGCATTCTTCCAAGATATTTCTGTTGGGTTCAGTAAATACCCAAACCCCTTAAACTAGGATTTGAATAGAAAATATTCTAAGTGTTTAATCCGTTAAACACAATCAGTCCTTGGCGCATAGTCTCGTGAGCTATCTTGACACAGTATGAAGTGAAGAAGGAGCCTCCCCTACCACAAGGCGGAACTTAAAGGGTGAAGACTAAGTCAGAAGAAGATAATGGATTAGGTGGTGATGACAATAACTCGAGATCCGCCGATCCTCTCCAAGCTGTAAACGAGACAAAGCGAAGGAAAGGCCGAAGACTTTAAGGCCGAAGAATGAGTTGGATTAGGCGGAAAGTTTTACCAGATAAAACTAAGTCCCTGGGGTTTATCAGTCTATACAGTCTCAATCTATCAAGATAATATCTTCCCATTTATAGTAGCGGGATTCTCTATCAAGGAAAGAAGCTTCACAGCAACTATATAGAAAGAACGATAACCAAATATATCAATATTACGTGTTTCTTTGTGATCCATGTTTTTGTCTTCTAGGATAAAGTTAATAATCATACTTGTATAAATAGCATAAGAGAATGAGTGAAAAGTTTAAGCTTGTTAATTGTAAAAACACACTACACCAGCCAACTTTTCACTCCTCCCAATCTAACTTTATCCTTGAGCTAGCTCGGTGGGTTCTAGAGTTGTGCTCAACTTGCTGAGCTTGAGAGAAGTCTTGAAACTTTGTCATTTCAATCCCAAGTACTATTCCCTTGAAGTACTTGGGTAATGTATTCTTTTAGTTTATTTCTAATAAAAATATGATGTTGAAAATTACTTTGTGTGTTTTTACTTATGTTAATTTTGAGTCATTATTCTTGTTAATTGCTTTAAGTACTTAATTATTCTTTTTAGCGATAGTGAATAGGGAACAACAAGTGAATTGTAGTGGTGATTATATAAAACTTTTTAATGGCTAAGCGTTTTTAAATAAGGATTCCTATGGTGAAATTGATATTTAACTAGTCGATAAAAGGTGGAGCTTACTCATTTGTTGCCCCTAGACTTGAAGTTGGCAAAATTCAACAAATGGGCGTATTCTTTGCTATTTGATTGGGATGGAACCTTATTATATCAAGTGTATTAATGATGGTCCATTTGTCCCAAGCTGGCGAAGGTTTGCCCAGACACGAAGCTCGGTGTTTCGGGATGAAAGGAGAGTGGTCAACCGGACCAAAGACTCAAAAGTATCATTATATCATGTCTTCGATGATATAATGGAGTCGATTATAAGCGTAACACGACTAAACAAACACAGGATGACTGGTCCATAGCCATGAAGGTCCATCGATACCAAGGAAAACGGATAATGGACACGAAACGAGTATAATACCTTAGGGCTAAGGACTCAAAGAATCTCAAACTTACACGGGTTACAAAACTCTTTTTAAATGGGCGTAATGATGGTGTTAAGTTATCCAAACATGAGATAAATGTTGGTTTGTTAATTGTCTCCACGAAATGGCTTCTACAGGGGACTTAGAAATGCAAATCACATCCAAACTCTTGAGCTTCCTAAAATTTATGGAAATTTGTCTATATGAAAACCTCATCAAAACGATACCACGACTTAAAGAAGTCTCGGAAGTCAAAAGTCTCGACCATCACCTCACCTATATCAGCGCCTTCTTTTAACAATGTGGTTCAAGATTTTCAAGAAAATTCTGATGATGAGCCTGATGAGAGATCACGTGAGGAGTACCTAAATGACTGAGCGTTGAATTTGAGGAAAGGGCACTCCTTGCAAACTCGAGAAGGTTATTAAAAGAAACAAAGGTTTTCAACTGCTAAAAACTAGCAGGACCTGGAATGCTTTAAGTGTCACAAAAGAGTCATTTGCTGGTGTTTTTCAAAAACAATTTGAACCTTCTTTACGGACCATCGGGTGTCGGTCCTCGAGCTTTAGCAAATTTCAACCTAAAATCATAGGTCTCATCAAAACTTTGAATAAATCGTGAGAACAAAACAATAGATTTTGAAGCTAAGTATAGTAAAATCAAAGCTAAGCTTGCATTACTTGAGGCCATTCCACAGTAAAAGTGTTCAATAAATGCGGAGGGTAAAAACAAAGGTCTGTTGCTGAAACCATTTGTGGGATGAAGAGGTCTCATCGATGATGAATGGTGCATGTCATCATGCGATGGCCCTCTGAGGAAAGACAAGCTAGGCGTTGGAAAGAATCATGCCAGAAATGGAGAATGGGTCAACATCACAATGAAGAAGGTAAATATTCTACTTTCTATGGATGATGATTACGATTGAGTCTATATGAACTATATCAATGTAGATCTTAAGTTTGTAGAGGAGCAAAGACTAAATCTTTTTCTAAGTACAACAAGTTAAGTTTTGAATTGAATAAGTGTAGGGATGATTTACTTGTGTTAAAACAAAACAAGCAAGGGCTATCACTTAGATTCAAAACAAGATTAGTTAAAAAGAAATCGGGCTCTTCAAGATGAACTTAAGAAATAAAGGAAATCATTGATATTTGGACCAAAGAATCCAAGAGTCTTTGATCTTGGGTGCCCCGGTAGCAAAAAGAGTCATAGGTGAACATCTTCTCGACTCTCCGACAAAGAAGACCGAGTCCTAAATCATTTGTGTGCGGTGGCATGATTACCAATATGTTGTTTGTTCCCAAGACCGTTGATTGGATTGAAAGACTTAATCACGATATAAGCTTCTAACTTTTCTGGAAGAATTCTAGAGCACGAAAGTCAAGCTCTAAAGAGCATGCTTGGACTCCCGGATGTGCCCAGCCCGACACTTGAACACATCTCAGTGCACGAAGATGAATCTCAAGCCCACCTCCCTTTGAAACCTCTTGAGGTGCTGATCCTAACTCAGAGCTTACTATTACATTAATCCACACTCTCCCTAAAGAAAGGTCTGGACTTGGTAGAACCATCCTGAAAAGACCATCAAAACCAACTCAACAAGAATCCACTAGCGAAAATTCCACATCCTGGTCCTAGCGATCCCGATAGGTCAGTAGCCTGAACTTGTGAGGAAGCTAAGCCGACAAATGGAATCTATTGAAAAGGTCCTAGAACAATCAAGGAGACAAAGTCATTCCTCTAAGTTCTCAAGTCAAAGCCCCACCAAAACAAAGCGGTGTGATCTATGCCACTATACGAGTCATTACTGCGACAATTGTTATAGAATTCTTTTTACATGATCGTAAAAAGGATGATCCGCAGGGCTGCTGACCACTTGCAATATGTAAGCTCTCTTTACTCAACTACACAAAATTTGGTCATCGGTATCTTCTTCATCCAGCTCAAAAATTGAGAGCAAAGCCTTTTCCTCCTTGCCCTTTGTGGCTTTAATGATCATCATACGATGATTTTCTTATGAACTGTCTTTGTGATATTTAGGTTAACCTGACTCATAACATATCTGCATGACAATGTCATCCATGCGAGGAGAAGTTCAAAACAACCAAAATCCAGCGAGTCATCCTCGGTCTCTAAATGTAAAACACAGTGGTAGCTCATTGCACTCCACGACCATGAATGATGCTCAATTCAAAGAGACCATGAGACCCAAGCCCGCTAGTAAGTGGGTTTACGAAGAGAAACTAATTGTTTACTACTTGTGCGAGGCATGCCGAGGAACCTATCGGCATCAGGCGATGGATGTTCAAGCATGGTGGTGTGAAGGAATATCTGCACAAGTATGTAGGAACGGGCCAAAGGTAGTATTTGGTGATAATTCATCATGTCCCACTTGAAGGTTATGGTTGATAAGCTGCAATGGAATAGTTTTCTCTAGGATTGCTTATGTCAATGGTCCAGATACAATCATCGGTGTCGGTCGGCTCTCTGATGATGCTAAGTACATTATACAATTCAATGACAAACAAGGTACCATTTTCAATGCCAACAAGGAAGTTGTGTTGATTGCTCCTAGGAGAGCTGATGTTTATGTCTTAGACATGTCAACTCTCTCAAGATGGAACTCTATTCTTTGCCATCCAGCCCGGGTACGTGACACAAGATTCTCACTAAACTTCAAAAACATCAACAATTTGGCAAAACAAAACAAGGTCCTTGGCTTACCATCCTTTGGTTTTTGCTAAGATAAACCATGCTCAGCCTGTGAAAAAGCGCAAACATAAAGAGCATCTTTCAAAACCAAGCAAAACTTCTATCAAAGGCGCTTACTCTGCATATGGATCTCTTGGACGGTCGATTCTAGATCAATCCAACATGAAGTATACACTTGTCATTGTTGATGAGTATTCAAGATACACTTGGGTATACTTTCTTTCAAAAAGAGTCGGGCGGTGATACTATAATGTCATTTATCGGGAACGTGAAAAGCCGAATGACATTCTGATTGAAACAAATCAGGCGACAATGGTACTAAATTTAGAAATCTTTGAGCTTGAGAGTTTACGTGATGAGAGGGTCTCCCAAAATTTTCATCTCCTTATACCCTGAACAAAATGGGGAGGATTGAAAGAAAACGAGAACTCTCATGAGTACTGAGAACCATGTTAAATGTCGGCTCTTCAAGCATTTACGATTTGGCAGTTTAAGCGACGTTACACTCAAAAGCAATTCAATCATTATCCAAAGACATAATAAAACCCCATATGAGATATTCAAGGTAGACTACGACATCGACTACTTCCATGTGTTTGGATGTCTGTGTTTATTCATAACCACAAGGATCATCTAGGCAAGATTCGATGCTAAAGCGATGATGGATACCTAGGTTCTCAGCTTTGATCTCCAAAGCCGGGGTATTTAACACAAGGAGACAACAAGTTGAAAACCTATCATGTCACTTTGATGAAAGTATAAAGCTTATCAGATTCAAGCAACACTTGATGGAAGAAATAGGAATTGAACTCATTAAAAATATCCTCTGATGAGTACAACAAGAAAACAATTCCTCATACCAAGTGATCTTGACATCTCATATTATGTCTTGCCTCACAACTGTCACAACCAACTATCGGTGAATTCATTGATGTCGGTGGAGTCCCAAGTGGGATAGTAACAGATTCATATGATCATGATCCTATAACTCAAGCCTCTACGAGAAAGTCACTCGGCGGATGATCTAAATGATCGTGGCCCTTGCACTGAACTGCTTTGAACTCAGTGACATCTTCAAGCTCGGATCCCGGAACTTAAGTAAGTGGACAAGATCTCGGGTGACAGCAACATCATTGGTAGAACCACTTAGGGCATGCTACTAGAAGCATGGGCATAACAACTTCGACTTGGCCAATGAATACATATCGTTACATCGGAGATAGAACCCAAAAGTGTCATGAGGCTCTAAAATACCAGGCTGCGGGTTCGGAGCTATCAAGAAGAACCAACGGTTTGATAAAAATAAGGTCATGACCTTGATAAAATCCTCGAGGATGTAGTAGTCATAGGAATGAAGTGGGTTTCAAACAAAGCTGATGAAAAGCAACCTTTAAAACAAAGCCAGACTTTGTAGAAGGTCTGGGTGATCAACAAGAAAGGCATTGACTATGATGAAACATTTGCTCTGCTTGAGAATGGAAGCCATCGGGATCTTTCTTGCATATGCAACACATGAACCGGGGTACCAAATGGATGTTAAAAGTGCATTCTTAAATGGTGATCTCAAGGAAGATGTAGATGTTCAGCAACCTCAGGGCTTTGAGTAGTGAATTCATTACTATATGCCAAGCTTGAAAAAGCTCTTTATGGACTGAAACAAGCTCCCAGGGCATGGTATGAAACTCTCTCAACCTTCACGATACAAAACAAGTTTGTCGGAGGAAAGATAGACCTGTTTGTATAGAACTCAACGAGGATCTGATTCTAGTCCAGTGTATGTTGATGACATCATCTTTGGCTCAACAAACTACAAACTTGCAAAACAGTTTGGCTGATGACTAAGAAGTTTAAATAGCATGATGGGAACTTCATACTTTCTTGGACTACAAATCGAACCAAGCCCGACAAAGGAATATCCATCGATCGAAATACACGAGAAATCTCTTGAAAAAATATGAGATATCGGCGTGCCTCGGTGAAAACTCAATGGTCCCACCTAACAACCTTGGACTGATCTCAGTGAAATGATCAATCAAACTCATTCGAGAGGGATTGTAGACTCAGATGTATCTAACCTTCTAGACCGGATATCCAATTCTCGATCTGTCTAATAGAGATATCAGTCCAATCTAAAGAATCACATCTAACGACAAAAATACTCAGGTACACGAAGGGAACCCAGCCTTGGACTCTATTCTCCAATGCGGGGTTTGATCTCAAAGGGTTTTCGATTCGATTATCTTCCAGGTCATAACATAGATGAAAAAGTACCTCAGTCTGTCAAATTTCTTGGAGGAAAACTGGTTTGTTGGAGTGCTAAAAAGCAACAATCATTGGCTATGTCCTTTGAAGGCTGATGTACTATGACGAATCGCGTGCCAATATTATGGATGAAAAGTCAAGCTTCGGTGACTATGACATCCATTACAAAATGGTGCCATCTTACGTGATAATACCAGTGCTATTGCAATCTCCAACCCTTGTGTCGCTAAAGAACCAAACATTGATATCGGATATCACTTCATCGGGGATCACATAATGAAGGGAGACATTGAACTTCATTTCATCCTCGAATATCAACTGGCGATATCTTCACAAAACCCACGGATGAACTTACCTTGAGGTGAAATGTGAATTGGGAATGCTTGACATTGAAGTCAGGGTATCGAAAACCAATCTCGGTAAGTTCTTGAAATGGTTCATTCTCCTGAACATCCAAAACAAACCTCTCCTTGAATGAGTAAGACTACTTCGGGGTCACGACAATAATCATTGAATGGTAACTAAATGCTCCAAGTATTAGTTACTTAAATGTCCTAGGTTGATAATCACGCCAATTTAATATAGAATACATGTCTTCTAACCGAGTATCATCATTTACCTCACTTTAACGGCATTAAATGCCTTCTACATATAAAATATCTATAGATGTTTTATGCGCTAAAGTGCACTTTTCGTGCATTGCAAGCTGTTTTTCCTTGAAAGTGGGTTTTCTTTAGAAGTGGTGGGTGGCATTAAATGTGGAATATCAAACGATTTCAAAAATGGTCTTTACATATCCACATTTATACAAAAACCACCCTCTCACTTCTCTATAAATACCCTCTTTCCAAAACACAAAACACCACAATTATTTTGCAAATAAACTTCTGTCAAATCTTTCTCAAATCAGAAAAATTTGTGTGTTCTCAAAATCTCTTCAAAACTCTTTGGAAAACCCTCCTTGAAACATTTACAAAATTTTTCATCACAAACAGAGATCCAAATACTTTGATTGTTACTAGTTAAAACTTTTTTAACCTAAAATCTTCTTTAATAGAAATGGCTAGAACACAATCTCTTAGGTTTATTCTCGATCAATGGGGATCTTTACTAACGTTGAATTTAAAAAATAATGTCATAGGAAATTTTGAATACCAGAAAGTGTCCCACCTATAAAGACATTATAAAATTTTTACGCCCACTCAAAAGCGGCCTTTGTAAAATGTCCTAGATCTTACTTGAAACTACCTCAGGGGAGTTTTGGACTACAACTAAACCTCGACGGAACACATTCTCGATGAAATAACCTTAGACCACTCGAATTCTATCGGATTCGGTCTTATGGAGCGTGATACACCACTGGATTACAAACATTTTGCACTTCAGCGAGTTAGATTATAACAAAGGTACTTATGTCGCCCATCACGAACCCTCCACGGTGAAGGATGGGTTAAAACAAATTATTTTAGATCCAAATTTTTTGGGTTAAGACCCGAAGTGTTAAAGCTGTTCCATTGGCTTGGAGGATCCTGTTACTTTTGTGATTGGGTCCTCGGCGGGAACACTCATCAACGAACAAGTTAACTCTATTGAGTTGATGATGGCATACTTGATGAATGGGGTCACTTGTCGTTGACAGGGAGATCATTCTGATGATCTCGTAGCGAATCTGAAGCAAAACTAGGACGAAACGTTTAATTATCCTAGGTTTGTCTCTTGTGCTACAATAATTCTTGGGTTCAAATTATACTTAGGATGAAAAATTTGGAAATTTACACGGCATCCTGAGCCCATCAAATTTTCAAAGGACCCATCCCTTGTCACTCCCATTGAATTGACGGCCCACATGATTACTGTAAACAATCAAAGTGGATCAGTGTCTCCAAACCCTGCTCCTAAAAGGGAAAGGGAAGTCTCAGTGGGACTAAGACTAAACCAAAGTCTCGGGCCACTGAGGCTTGAGAGCACAGCCTAAGAGGCACAAAAGCTCGAGACTAAATAGACACTGACGAGGAAACAACCAGTGACAAGGAAGGATACTGATACATCAGTCGGTGCCCTTGGTCACACCTAGTACTCCCCAAGATCTAGAGGGAAACATACAACCCGCTGGTAGGGGGCACCTTCCCCACGCGATGATGACATTAACAAATCCAAGTCTTTGTGCGGGCACTGATCGATCCCAAGACTTCGGGGAAACAAACAACCCATTGATAGGGATACAACAATCACTGACTCCGCCAAAGGCACTGGGAAACACCCACCAGTGTCTCAAGGGTCACTGGGGACAAAGACTTCGGAGGAAAGAAACAACCGCCGTCTGGAACCCAAAACAATCGACTCAGGAGAAGGCAGGAAACTCCACCAGTGTGAGGGGTCAGCGGGGACAAAGACTCGAGAGGGATATACCACCGCGATATGGAACCCATCACCAACCCCTTGCTCACAATTCTGATGTCATTGGTATTCTATTCGAGGATGACCTTCTTTGGCGAAGATAAATTTTTCAGTTGGAAGAAATGGGCCGAGTTCAATCTGAACAAGAGCCTCATCCTGATCCAAAGGAGCATCTGAATCCCCATTCAACATGATGATCATGCTTCGAATCCTCAAGCTCGATGAATTCAAAGAGTTTGACAATGTTCTTCCCCTCGAAGGCGGTTGGCTCGATGGATCACCAGGGCTTCAAGGAAGCTATACTCGGGGTTACTAAAACATTGTGGGAACAACATCTGAGGCTGGCACGCGTTATGCTGATCTAAAGGCGAGGCGGGCTTCGATGAAAATGTTCATGAGCACAGGGACTTGATGTATGACCAAATTCACCGATTGGATGAAAATATAGCTAACTTCTTAAGGCATCTTCGGGATCTTTGGCACAAGATCGATGAAATCAAGGAGTTTGTCGAGAAGATCCACTCTTGACTCTCAGTGCTAAAGGCTACTGAGGCATACTTGCAACAATCCTCACGCCTTACTGAACTGTTAGATCTGCTCAAGTCTGCAAATGTTCAGGGTCTTCCATCATCAGTCAGGTCTCTTCAAGCTACATTGGACTCTTTGAATACACAAGTGGCGACCATGGCTCAGGCATCCTCTTCCCGGCACGGAATCTTGGTCCCCGGATGACTGCCTTGGAGCTTTCTCAGGCTAACTTGGATGCAAAGGTCACTGGCATTCAGATAGACACTTTAGAGATTAAGGCTATGATAACTGAAATCTATCAGGCCTTCAAGGGTCAAGCTGCTCGGTCCCCTCAGCACGCCAACTCTTGCCCTCACTGAAGCTCAGACAATAGTTGGGGAGAATACTGTGAAGAAACTCCTCTTCACACTGAGGGGCAAACACCACTGTCTCATAGCTCAACATCATCTACACCGGTCTCGCAATACCAATCTCCTCACTACCACCTCAAACATCAACAACAACAACAACACTAACGGTCACAACAACACACACCCTTAGTTGCATCATCTTCCTCAGGCCAGGACAAGGGCAAAGGCATAATGACAACTGCTGAGCCTGAGAAGATTCCTTATAAAATCGGCGACGAATACACTGCTCACACCTCAACACTAAGTAAACATCTTGCTAAAGAAGAAGAAGATTGAAACTAGGAGAGGAAGAGAAAAACGAGCAGGCAAGGTTGTAGTTGAAGAAGCTGAGAATATGGGGTTAGATGCAAGCAAGCTCCCAAAGTCAGTAGGACAAAATTTCAAGGATGCTTTGCTCAAATATGCGCAATGAAAGCGTTATGAAGAAGAGAAAGCTGAAGCTCTCAGGAAGCGAAATTGAGGAATACAACTGGACAATGAACAGCCGAAGGCTCCTGAAAAAATCACTGATGTCAAGATTATTCCCAACACCAAACCATTGGCTATGAATGTTTATAGAAGGGATGACAAAAGACACTTTGAGGTTCATGATCCTTAAAATTGTGACTTTGGGATCACTGAACTTGATGAACTTGTTCGATCATTGGAAAAGCAAAATAAGGTGGTCAAGGAGCGATGAAGATGCTCACAAAAAGATATGAAAGTGAGGGATGCACACCTTGCCCTGGAATTAGCTGCCTTGACTGCACCTCAAGGATCTCAACCACAAACTTCCATTGGCAAAAGGAAAAGAGTTGAGTTCGGCTGAAATAAAAGTGCCTGGCTTAGAATGCAACAGAGAGCTGCTTGAGGGTGTCAAATTTGTGAACTGTTTGGTGATTGAAGAGCCTGAAAGAGGGCTATTCCACATTGATGTCTATGGAAACCCAACATTTCAAAGATGGAGTGATATTGATCAGGCTGGTGTAGCTGCAATGATCAGCTATATTCCAGTGGCCTCTCAGATCAATCCTCGACAAACATCAGGTTCTGTCAAGACACTGAATGCAAAGAAGAGACCATCCTGACAGGAAACACTCATCACCAAGAAAGTGAAGCTCGAAGCCTGGGTATCCATCCGGATGACATCATTTTATCCTTTTGTACTAGTGATAGGAAATATGTAATCTGATCAATAAAAGATGTATGTTTTTGTCAAATTACTCAAATGTTCCTTATTATATTCATTAGTACATTCATGTAGAAAAGCCTTTTGCTCACTTACTGATCAAACACTTAGGCTATTTGTATATCCAAATGGGAGGCTGTTGGGTTCATAAATACCCAAACCCCTTAAACTAGGATTTGAATAGAAAATATCCTAAGTGTTTAATCTGTTAAACACAATCAAGTCCTGGCATATAGTCTCTCAGTGAGCTATCTTCAGGACACTTAGTATGAGGCGAAGAAGGAGCCTCTCCACTCTGCAAGGCGGAACTTAAAGGGTGAAGACTAAGTCAAGGAGAAGATAGTGGATTAGTGAGTGACAATAACTCACTGAATCCCTTCGACTCCTCTCCAACTTAAGCACGAAGACAAACGAAGGAAGAGACTGAAGACTTTAAAGACTGAAGAATGAGCTGGATTAGGCGGGAAAGTTTTACCCAGATAAAACTAAGTCCCTCAAGGGTTTATCCAGTCTATACACAGTCTCAATCTATCAAGATAATATCTTCCCATTTATAGTAAGCGGCGATTCTCTATCAAGGAAGAAGCGCGCCTACTATAGAAGGTGAGCGATAACGAATATATCAATATTCGTGTTTCTTTGTGATCCATGTTTTTGTCTTCTAGGATAAAGTTAATAATCATACTTGTATAAATAGCATAAGAGAATGAGTGAAAAGTTTAAGCTTGTGAATTGTAAAACACACACACACAAGCCAACTTTTCACTCCTCCAAATCAACTTTATCCTTGAGCTAGCTCAGTGGGTTCTAAGAGTTGTGCTCAGACTTAGCCTGAGCTTAGAGAGGAGTCACCCAAACTTTGTCTTTTCAATCCCAAGTACTATTCCGCAAGTACTTGGGTAATGTATTCTTTTGATTTATTTCTAATAAGATTATGATGTTGAAAACTACTTTGTGTGTTTTACTTATGTTAATTTCAGTCATTATTCACTGTTAATTGCTTTAAGTATTATTCCTTTTTAACGATAGTGAATAGGGAACAACAATTTCTGCTGATAATGTCCCAACTCCACCATCTCAAACAACAGTTTCTCAACCAGCTCAAACCAATGATCCTAGCATTACTAACAAGTACGAATAGTTACTTGTTAGGTCCACCCAAAAGTTGTACCCAGGTTGTGATATGACTACATTGAGCTTTACGTCAGAGCTTTTGCACATCAAGGTCTTACATAAAATAACTGATGTCGGGTTTAACAAGATTCTAGCTCTTTTGCAAAAGGCATGTCCCCCTTGTAAAGGATTCAATTTACCACCGTCATACTATGAAATCAAGAAGACATACAAAGATATCGGGTTAGGATACGAATCGATCCATGCTTGTATAAATGATTGTTTTTTATTTTGGGGATCAGATGAGAATAAAAGTCTCAATAATTGTCCAATCTGCAACAAGAGTAGATGGAAAAACCAAAAGACAAAGGGGAAGAAAGTTGCCAATAAGGTGTTGCGTTACTTTCCGTTAAAACCTAGACTTCAACGTATGTTCAACACAAAAGACATCGCAAAGTGGATGACGCATGCTACTGGACAGTCTAAGGAAAAAGGTAAGATGAATCACCCGTGTGATGGTCAAGCATGGAAAAATTTTGACATAATGAAACACAGTTTTCTTGTGACCCTAGAAACGTCCGATTAGGGTTGGTCTGCGATGGTTTCAATCCGTTTGGCAACATGAGTCAAAGTTACAGCATGTGGCTGGTGATATTGACAACATACAACACACCCCCTTGGATGTATATGAAAGAGACTTCTTTAATGTTGACGATGTTAATTCCTGGTCCTAAATTAGCTGCAAAGGACATTGATGTTTTCTTGTAGCCTTTGATCAAAGAACTCAAAGAGTTATGGATAGGAGAGTAGACTTTAGACGTACTTTCTGGTACTCATTTCAAAATGGCGTTTTTATGGACCATCAATGACTTTCCAACTCGAAGTAGTTTGTCTGGGTGGATTGGACAAGGCTACTATGCATGCCCCACATGTAATCAGGGACCTCCATCGCTTCTTGTGAAGCATAAATCGTTATGTTGGGTATAGAAGATTCTTACGCGTAAGGCATCCACTGAGGAATAAACATAAGGAATTCCATGGTAAACCTAAAAAGAACCATCCTCCTAGAAGCTTTACCCATGAGAAAATCATGATTCAAATTAGTAAGTCTTTAAGCGCGTGTCTCGGGAAGCATCCAAATACTTTAAAAATAACCTAAACCTAATCGAGAATTGAATTGAATTGGAGTAAGCGTTCTATCTTCTGAGCTGGAGTATTGGCCGTTCTTCTCTGAAACACAATATCGATTTCATGCACACTCGAAAAGACGTGCTTGAGAGTGTGCTGAATACCTTGTTAATGAACGACAAATCCAAAGACACGCTAAAGGCAAGGCAAGACTTGAAAACTTTGGGAGTTCGAAAGGAGTTGTGGCTCGCTGATAAAGGAAACGGGAAGTTCGATAAGCCTCATCCAACGTACTCTTTCACACCAGCGGAAAACTTTTTGTAAATTCATCAAAGGAGTTAGACTACCTGATGGGTTTGGATCCAACTTCAATAAAAGTGACCGTCGATGATAACAACATAACGGGCCTAAAATCTCATGATTGTCATATAATGATGCAGTGGTTACTTCCTTATAGAGTTGTGATACTTACCTAAAGACATTTCAACCCCATTAATCGAGCTCGCCTTATTCTTTAGCGATTTGTGCCTCGAAATGTGATCTGCGAGGACATGGAGAAAGCTAAAAAGCAAATGATCGATGTTATGATTAATTTAGAGCAAATATTTCCTCCTGCTTTTTTGACATAATGATTCATTTGGTTATACATTTACCCAAAAGGCTATTCTAGGTGGCCACATTTACTCACAGTGGATGTATCCATTTGAAAGATACATGAAAAAACTAAAAAACTATGTAGAAATAAAGCCAAGCCTAAAGGTTCTATAGCAGAGGGTTATGTTGCAGACGAAGCATTAACTTTCTGTTCGCGTTATCTTAAGGATGTCGAGACGAGATTTAATCGTCTTGACAAAAATGATGACGGTTTGCCTGAACAACCAAATAAATTCCAGGTGTTCCAGTCCGTAGGCAAACGGTGGGTGAGAACGCCCGACTTCGATTGAATCCGAGATGTTATGCGGCGGTTGTATGGTTTATATAGCTGGAGTCCTGAAATAGACGCAGACATCCTGGCGTACAAAGAGTATGTTTCTTCTTTTTATATTTTTGAAGAACCCTTTTTTTCTTAAGTTATTTGTTTCCGAAGACATTATTACATTTGTGCAGTGAATTTCCTAACAATACCGTGGAAACAAGTTTTCCTCCCTGGTTCAATCACAAGGTAAACGCATTATATATATTACCTTGTAGTCAGAGATTGTGCTCATCTAAATGTTTTGTATCTCTTTTTGTAGATTCGTGAAAAGAGTGTGGCAAAAGACCGATAAACTTCATACCACTCTCTTTGGCATGTGGACCTTCAA
>OU343223.1:259634467-259814628 GCA_910596185.1 Chrysanthemum makinoi
CCCAATAATGTTAATCCAATTTAAGCCTTCTTGGTGGCACGTACAGCGGCAAATAGTCATCAACTTTTATCGAGAAGTGATTGAAGCAAAAGATAATTCTTCGCTGCGTATTGATCAAAAGGTGTTTCTCCCGCATACTCTTGACTATGAAAAGAAGATAAAATGCCTTTTGCGGTCTTCTAAGCGCCAGCGATTTCAATTAAGTTGTGCCTTTCTGCATGCCATGACGATTAACAAAGCCCGGGGTCAATACGTGGCCAGATTATGTTTATTGCTTCGGGAACCTATATTTGGGCACGGACAACTTTATGTCGCAATGTCAAGGGCTACATCGCCAAAGGGGCTGAAGATCGTTATAGATCCGCAACCGCAATAACCGCCAAATACTACAAAAAATATAGTTTACAAGGATTTCCTAAGAAAGATAAAAAATTATTTGCCTTAACACAATTATAAATTAGTGCATAGGTAGTTTTAACGTACTAGAAATAGCGTTATCAGTCTTGCATAATCTTTGTTGGCGTCGTCTAATATTTTTGCAGATTTGTTTTGGCCTTATGTAATGTTCTTTTCATAGGTATGTAATCCCATTGCAAATTTTTAACATGCCTCCTCTAATGTACATACTTCGACCAGTTATTCGCATTCATTCTTATGGTAATTTTGTCGCCTGACTGATGCATACAAGTGAATGGTTGCCGTGGTAACGTAATCACATCATAAATTTTATGAGCTTTTTGATCAAGTTATAGAAAGGAACAGGTGCATGTGTGTTAATCATATGTATCCCTTTACACCTTCTGTAGCATACCCTAATGCGTGCTTTCTATGGGGCATTTGAGGGTACCTACATATGATTCTTATTTGCGATATTATACGTTTACTTACAAGCATTCCTATTCTCTGCAGAACTATGGCCGATAAAGAAAAAGCGATCAGACATGAGTGCAGAAGAGGTTGCTACGGTAAAAACAAGCGCAAGAAGCGACACGAAAGACATACACAAATCTCTGGCGACAAGGCTAAAACCTGAGGGTGTCGAAGTTCCTAAATCTGGCACCACTTCAGTAAAAACCGCTGTTACGATTACTGACATGAAAGAAAAAGGGAAGGAGTCAGTTCCCAAACTCGACAACACAAGTATCGAGAACACTGAGGAAAAAAAGGGAAGAGTCGAAACCGTGATTATACAAGTTGGTGTGACCAGCGATGCTAACGATGAAGGAAAAGTTGTGATGCAAGGAACTGGAGTTGCTGACATAACAAATATTCAACCACAGGACCTCCAGAAGGAATTGCATGAGAAGGTTTATCGCAAATGGGCTTCCAGAAAAGTTCCTGATCCAAGCCCCGTTGGCCTATGTTTTATACCTTGCAAAAAAGAAAAACAAAAACAAAACAAAAAATTGAGATTAAAAACGAAAACCGCTTTAGCGGCGGGAGGGGTTACTCGTTATATTTAAAAGGGCTAATTAATTAAAAAATAATCAAACTTGACACTTTTTACAGTTGTATATAGTCATGTTTTTTTTTTCTTTCTAATGTGACACTAAACATTCGAATTTCGTCCATTGTGTGTACTCAGTGACGGCCGTTAATACATAACTTGGCATCGTTAGTCCTTTATACTAACGACCGTTAGTAAATAACTTAAAATTCTGTTATCTCGCGTCAACTTGGCATCGTTAGTCCTATATACTAACGGTCGTTAGTAAATAACTTAAAATTTCGTTTTCTTACGTTTTAGTTCGTTTTCGATCTTTTTATTTTTTACGTTTTCGTATATTTTTTTTATGTTTTCGCCCGCATTTTAACGTTTTCGGTTATTTTTACATTTTTAATACTGTTTTTACGGTAACTTTTTCGTTTTTATGCGGTTTCGTTTTATTACTGTTTATTTCGTTTTTAAGCCTATTTTTTTACGTTTTTGTCCCGTTAATTTTTTTACGTTTTCATCCGTTATCGTTTTCGCCTTTTTTTACGTTTCCTTTCATTTTTTTATGTTTTCGCTCGTTTTTTTAACGTTATCGTCTGTTTTTAACGTTTTCATCCGTTTTATTACGTTTTCGCCCGTTCTTTACGTTATTGTCTTCTTTTTTTTTTTAATGTTTTCGTATGTTTTTTACGTTTCGTCTATCTTTTTACGTTTTCGCCTGGTTTTTTACGTTTCCGTCAGTTTTTTTACATTTCGTCTGTTTTTTACGTTTTCGTCATTTTTTACATTTCGAGCTTTTCGTTTTTGTCTTTCTTTTACGTTTTCGTCTTTTTTTACGTTTTCGTCTATTTTTTTTAAATGTTTTTGACATTTTTTTACATTTTCGTCCGTTTTTTTACATTATCATATGTTTTTTATGTTTTCATCTGTTTTCTTACTTTTTCGTCCTTTTTTTATGTAAAAAATGGTAGAAAACGTAAAATAAACAGACAAAAACGTAAAAAAAACATGAGATAATGTAAAAGAAGGGCAAAAACGTTAAAAAAGTTATGAAAACGCCAAAAAACAGACGATAACGTAAAAAACAGGCGAAAACGTAAAAAAAGGCCAAAAAAAAATATATATATATAATAAGACGAAAACGTAAAAAAAACATATGAAAACGTATAAAATGCATATGAAAAGAGCGAAAAAACAGACGATAACGTTATAAAAAAAAAGTAGACAATAATGTAAAAAAACGGACGAAAACGTTAAAAACAGACGATAACGTTAAAAAAGCGGCGTAAAGCCGAAAAATAATAAAGCGAACAGCACGTGAAATACAAACGATAGCGTAAGCGAAAAACAAAAAAAACGGCGTTAAAATAAAAAGCGAGGCAGCGTAAAAAAGAAAAAAGCGTAAGCGGTAGCGTAAAAATGGTCGAAAACGTAAAAAAGCAAACGAGAACGTAAAAAAGCAGACGAAAACGTAAAAAAACAATCGAAAACGTTAAAATACGGACAAAAACGTAAGAAAAACAGATGAAAACGTAAAAAAAAGATCGAAAACGCACCAAAATGTAAGAAAACGAAATTTTAAGTTATTTATTAACGGCCGTTAGTATATAGGACTAACGATGCCAAGTTGATGCAAGAAAATGGAATTTTAAGTTATTTACTAACGATCGTTAGTATAAAGGACTAACGATGCCATATTATTTACTAACGGTCGTCACTGGGTGCACACAATGTACGAAATTCGAATGTTTAGTGTCACATTAGAAAAGAAAAAAAAAAGGTAAAAAATGTCAAGTTTTATGTCTTTTTAAGTAATTAGCCCTATTAAATTTGTTTGATTTGTTCATAGTTAACGTGAGTCGACTAAAGCTCGACCAGTCTCAACGTTTTTTATGTGTTAAAAATACATCACCGGTACATCTTCTAATGCAACAAGTTTAGCTCCTCCAACCGTGGAATGGCATAAGGCGGATTTAATAGTTAAATCTTGGATCTGTTTAACCCTTTCTGGAACCAATCAAGGTAGGCTCGTTATGGCTAATCTCGAGTTTGCTAAAGATGCGTGGGATTTTATTGAAGCCATTTTTCTTGAAAATAAACGCACTTGTACTATTGATTTAAAAGGTGAACTACGGGTTCATACTATTTCTTGATAAAAGATGTTTGCGGAGTTTCGAAACAGTTTGAGCGTTCATTCCTCTCCAGCTTCAACTGCTAGGGGCTGTTAATTAGACTTATTTGTATTGGATTGATATTAGAGCACAACGTATGGTTCTAACGGATAACAGGTCATTGGTATGCCACATCACCGCCTCCCAATAACACACCAATAACTAAAAGACCACTCTCTCATAACACACCACTAACATGTTATTGGGTCCCACATATATTTTTTTTCATTTTATTTATTTTATACAAACACATTTTAGATTATAGTCCAAGTACAATATATTAAAAATACGATACGATTACATTTAAAAAAAACGGCTACACGATACGAGTACATTAAAAAAAAGAAACAATACGATACGAGTACATAAAAAAGAAAGACATGGTACGAGTACATAAAAATAAAAGACAATAAGATAAACACACTAGTTCTTTGAGGTCGCCGCAATGCCAAAGTATCGTGCTCGGATATCGATATTGCTTCGACACCCGCCACATCTTTCGGAGTCATCCCTTCGGTGCTAAAACTAAAAAACTTCAGTTCTTCCAATTTCTTTTGAGTTGCGATATGGTCAATTTTTTTTTCTCTTGTTCGACTCACAATTACTCTTGGATCATCTCTTTGAAATCTTCTCTACTAGACGAAGAAGCCGTCGAATTCGTAGAGTCCGATTTTGCACTCTTGGTAGGCCTTGGCTTGCCGAGAGGACGTGGGATTGCAGCGTATCGAAATATCTCGTTTGGTTCTTCAAAGTAATCTAGTCCCCGAACGTGTCTTCTGGGTTTAACGGTTTTGGCACCACACCATTTGTGGTGGTCTTTCAAGACCCCCTATGCTTCATGGTGGGTAACGCATAGCCCCACATTTGTTTGAATATGGTGTAAAAAAGATTTAGCCACTTCGAATTGTTTTCACCACTCAATCGTTCATTTCCATCGACAAATCCCGCAAAATTGCTACAAGCACCCTGCAACGTGGTCCACTTTCCTATCATCATATCCTTGGTACGTTTGTATTCTGCAAGCCGGTTGTATTCATTTGTAGCTTGTATCCAAAATGACTTTGAATTTCGGTCAATACCGAGTCTTGGATCCTCAGATATTTGTATGTTTCCTCCTTCGGTTCCTAACGTTTATGGACGACATCAATTTTCTTTGGTCTCGGCTTTTCCCTTTTCCTTTTCCTTTTCTGATCGAAGAAGACTCGGTTTATGATTCTTTTATTGGTGATGGTGGTAAGGTTGGTGGTGGTGAGTTTGGTGGCATGACTTGTGTTGGTTGGGTGGAATTATTGAGACTCATGTTGTTGAAGGATTATTGTTGTTGTGAAAAAAATCCATTTGGTTATAGTGATCTTGGTTCATTTTTTTGTCTTAAAGTGGGTTGTGGATAATATGGCATAAGGTTTTATGGGTTGTTCGTGTATGGTGCAAAACCCAACATGTTGTTCGGATATGGTGGCATCGGCATCGGGTTTTGAGAATGTTGGACTGGAAAAGAGCGACCGGATGATGGTGTTGCGGGTGAAGGTGAGCTTAAATTAGCGGACTCGGTTTGAAATATGTTGTTAAGTAACCAATCGTTTGTGTTTGATTGTGTCATTTTTGAAAGATAAATAGATGTGTATGTGAAATTTTTGATAAAATTTGAGTTGGGTTGAATGTATGATAAATGTTTAGTAAAAGTTGGTATTTAAAGGTGAAAAGTGGGTTGTTTTGAATTTGTTTCTGTTACATTCATTTACTCGCTTTCAATTTCAAAAAAGTTGGTATCATTACTTCATTAACTCACTTTCAATATATATAAAAAATGCACCGTTTTTCTCTTTGGCATGAGCCACTAAAATGGCTGAATTCCTTTAGGCTCACGAATGGCGTATAGCACGGTATGGCGATAGGCGCCAGCGGTGAATTTTAAAGATCATGTGAAATAAAAGGTCTAATATGATATCTAATACTAATATGAGTGACTAATTTTGTCTTAATATCTTTGCACTATTAGTCCTTAAGGATGAGAGAGGAGATTGTGTGCCTGATTTAAAGGTTTATTGGAAGAAATGAGGTTAATTAAAAAAGGAAGAAACACGAAAGGGCTTAAGAGAAAATATTTCAAGGATCTCAAGTTGCAATTTGTCTAAAGATTGGATTGGGGTATTTAAGCTGGAAATCTCAGCTTTCCTTTCACAATACTGATCATATTTTTTTCTCTCAACCATTATCTCCCTCTCTCTCTCACAAAACCTGGCTCTGTTATTGATCATCTTGGTCAAACCCTTTGATATCTTGTTGTTATTCCGATTACTTGATTGAGATCAAGTATTTTGTATTGATTTGGTTGTATCAGTTGGAGAATAGTTTGTCTTGTTGTGTTGTTAAGTTGAATCAATAAAAGAAGCTTAGATTGTGTTTTTCTACATGATATCAGAGCGGATATGATCTATCTTGCTCTGAAAAAGGTTTTTAAAAAACTGGGGTTTTGATTGATTTGGATTTTTACAATTACTTTAGTTTTATTTCAATTAACCGTTGTTAATTGATAAATCTGTTGTCTAATCTTTTAGATCTAAAGGTTTTTTGAAAATGCCTAATTTTTGAGAAAATTAGGGTTTGGGTACTTTGGGGCTTTTTATAATTAAATAATTCTTTGGTCGATTAAGAGTGTTTAATCGATAGATCTGGTAATCTAAATTCAATTGGAAGTGATTATGGTTGTTTTGCCTAATTTTGAGAAATTATGGTTGCTGTTCTTGGATTCTGGGTTATTTGCTCAGTTGGTATCTGCTATATCTATTGACTAAGTGAGTCAAGGGAGTAGTAGGTCTGGTATTCCGTTGATGTTATTTTGTATGCTCTATACCCTCTCACGCTCTCTTTAATTTTCGTCTTTTATTTTCTTGCAATAGATTACTGGAGGATAGGATTGGGACACATTGGAAGCTAAGGATTGATTGTTGTGGTGTTTATGTGTATTACTTGTTTAGTTTTTTTTTTATTCTTATTAATATTGCTTGTGTGCACCCTTGACCTACCACTATAGTGGCAAGGAAAGCCTCGGAACTACTTTCTCTTCTTTTTGTATGCTTGCTTTGTGATTGATTGTTATCATGTATGTTCATGGTAGTTCTGTTCATGGTGATTCTGTGCATGGTGGTTCTGTGTGTGGTGGTGATGATGACTTTGTTGAACCTGTTACATTAATAAGTAAATTAGATTTAAGTCACCCATTACATTTACATCCTAAAGACTCTGCTACTCTCACTGTGATATCTGTTAAACTTAAAGGAACTAAAAACTATAATGTTTGGTCTTGTGCAATGATTTTGTCCTTAGAGGGTGATGTAGGTATTCTGACCAGGATTTAATATTTATAAGTCTCGTCTGCCTAAGGTCTACCTAATGCACTAACGAGCAGTGAACCTGATCGTGCGTAGTATAGAGAGTGGTAAAGCCGAGGTCGTTCCCAAGAGCTATGTAGATGAGGATCCTATTAAGTCTAAATGTCACTTGTTTTAACTGATTTTGAGGTTGAAGTGATTAATTAAACTAAAGACAAGAAATGAAATGCGCAAAATAAATAAAGGTTGTGAACAGAGGTGAGAATGTGTGCTAACCTAATTAATCATCCTATCATGTAAAGTCTATGTTTTCTAAATTACTTCCAATTGATTCAAGTGGGGGTTTAAGTCGCTAGGACAACATTTGGTCAATTCGTCCTAACCTATCAACAAAGGCTTATATCCGACGTCAAAGGCCAACCCTTTGGGGAGTCGAGGGTCTTAAATCACCTAATCCAAGTCATTAAGTACCCTACATGCAAGATTCGAAATAATGAGTGCCTGGGCGCTAGCATCTTAGACACTCATCCCTAACTTCTTAAGTTCGTCCATACGAACGATGATCATTTGGTTAGTTCGCACAAGAGGGAAAGGTCGTCAATTTGTCAATTCTTAACAATTCCTTCTCTACCTACTTACTTAGGGTCATTTGGTCAATTCTCCTAAGCAACTAGGTACGACCGCATTTGAAAACTACCGAAGCTAGGGTAACTACCATTGAACTATGCATGCATACACTAGAAACAATTTAATGGAAGCATGAAAACACAAACAATACAATCAAGGAATCATAACTAGGCTAGCACCAAAGGTGCTTAGCCGACATATTAAAAGATACAATAGATTCAATGTTTAACATAATGAAAGACATGAATTAAAGTAAAAGATAGAAATGATCGCTAAAGCTTATTGATATGGTGTGATTTCTCCCTTGGAGATGGCTCCGTATGCTCCGTGTGATATGCCTTTGGAATCCTCTTAATGTTCTATGCCTTTGAGTTGTGAGTGAATGATGTGAAATGCAGATTTTACGGCTTGTATTTATAGGCGCAATCACAGTTACGGCGTAACTTAAGTTGCGAGTTACGCCGTAACTTAATTATCTTCAAAACATATGCCTCGTCAAAGTGACTACGGCGTAACAATAAGGATTGGTTACACCGTAGTTTGCAGCTCCGCCGTAGTGTTGATGTGAGTTACGCCGTAACCTCTTAACAGAAGGTTGTTACGTCGTAATGCTTGTGAGGATATTACGGCGTAGTTGATGGAGGCGCGAAATATTTCATGACCTAGATGATTACGGCGTAACCTTAGTTGAGAGTTACGCCATAACTGTACTTGAGTTGGTCTTCTTTGATAAAACACTAGCTACGACGTAATTGAGAACATGAGTTACGCCGTAGCTTCTTCATAAATAGCGTACTATCATAAAACTGTTAGGAAAATCTCTAAATCCGTGTCTCTAAGCTCCAATGCTCATAATTAACCTTGAAGTGAAATATAAAGGAATACAAGCGTAAATCCATATAAATGACATAAAATATGAGCATGATCGGGGGAAATTGACACTAAAAAGTCAGGACTATTTGATGTTATCAAATATCCCCTCAGTTGAACTCTACTTTCCCTCAAGTAGACCTTATTAGAAAAATTTCTAAAAGATATCCCCCAATACCTGGAAGATATGAGTTTAAAAATTCTTTATGCTAGAATAAATCAAAGCCGAACACCTCACGAAATGAGAACAAACACTCATATTATCTCATCTAGTCTAAGTGTCAATTTTGGGGTGATCAAACAGCACAGTCATAGCATTATTCTATCATAAGCTTGGCGGTTACACAAATCTCCACCACTAGAGTTAAGGACTAAACAATCTTTGAAGGCAATATGGGTGGACACAAAATGAGGTTAAGGGTGAAATGTCATTACTAACGTGTCACGGAAAAGTGGACAAAATCAATGATACATAACCAAATCCATGGCCAAGACACCAAAGATTGCTCGCTTCATCACCTAGAAACTCTTCATGACTAAAAGGTAGGATAAGACATGGGAAATAATTGGTGTAAAATAAAAATAACAAAAAAAAATAGTCTTAACCTATAACCAATTTGTCACCGCCCACCGTTCATCCAAAATTCAAGCTTTAAGATAAAGAAACCGGATCTTGATATATCAAGTAGATGTGCCAATAGCGGACGCCATGATGGGCACATTACATGTTCTTCAAACTGTTGGTGTAATATTATCACCAACTCAATTCTTCAAGTGTGACCGAGGTGGCCTCCTCGATGCTTAATATCCGATGAGCTCATAACATAGTGCTTATAACATTGCACTAAACAATAAACACTAAACATTTTTTTTAGTTTTTTTGAATCATAACTAAATAGAAACATAAACATCCCCCCATTTGAGATGAATATATAATGAGAACATGGGGGGTCTTCGATGATCTTCAAATGCAAATCTTTGATGAAAACGTGATTTCCGAACCACTCTACTTGAACCTTGAACTTGGGCAAACAGTGACTTCTCAATCACAAATTAAGACTACATGGTAGGCTAAGGTGAACGGGTGTAATGAAACAAACATAAAGGTTATGAAATGAAAGGAAAGGCTCTGAAGGGTGTATCTTGCACTAAAGAAGAGTGCAACAAAAGGGTTTAACATGGGGGTCGAAGAGTTGAGGTGACTAATTGATAGACACACAAAACTAGGCTATTTGGGTGATAATCCTAAAAATATTGCCTTCTCAAGCAGATTATTCCATATATATCGAGCTAACTCAACATACCTCGTTTATGGTCTCGAAATGATGCAAATGCCAAGTTCTAAAGTTTACAAGCTACCGGCACACTCATAAATTGGTGGATTTGGGTAAATAAATGGAAACGGATAAGGTTAATCTCACCATGAAATATCAAAGGTTATAATGTGCTCGGCTAGGGTCTAATCTAGTTAGGTTAAGAAAAGCATGTTAAAATTTTAAAAATGGCATAATTTTTCAAAATAAACTAGAAAAATGAGGGCAATTAAGTTCAAGTAATAATTCTACTCCCGTCCCCCAACTTGAGATGTACAAAGTCCCATTTGTACTAAACGTTAAATAAAGGTGAAGAGAAAGTATAATTAGAGCGAGAACTTCCAAAGTATCCCAAAAGAAAGAAGGCCCACGAAGAAAATCATGCCTTCGTTAAGCATCCTGAGCAAACTTCGATCCCTGAAATCACAACTAACCAACAAGCATAATTCTAAAAAGAAAAAGAAAAACAAAACCTAACTCACTTTCGTAGGAATCACGGTTGCATTTAGCATATGCAACAAGCCTTTTAAACCACTTGGTGTCCCAAGTGGACGAGTGTAGTCTCGTGAGGGCTTGTAGGGAACATACCCACAAAGTTCATTTAAACTAATACAAGGTTATCGTGCTAATATTGGAAAAAAATTTAAGACTGCAGGATGAATTACGGCGTAACCTTAAGAATAAGTTACACCAAAAATTTGGTTAAACCTGAAATGCGTCTGCAGAAGACTGTTACGGCGTAATAAGGGATGGAGATTACGCCGTAATGGTTGAAAACCTGGAGAGAATCATTCTTGAGAAACAATTACGACGTAACCATAGAAAGAGTTACATAAATGGCAATCACATAATAATCGGTCCCCATTTTAATCGCCGTAAATTCATCTCCAATTCCTGCAAAAATGTTAAAAGCACAAAACCCAACAAAAAATGAAAAGAAACAAAGATGAAAGGGATAATTCGGGTTGTCTCCCGAAAGATCACTTTTCTTTATTACCGAGTCTTTAAGTTAGACTCAAAGCCATTGGGCTTATGAGGGTCTTCGGACTTGGCTAAACTGAATCCATCTCCTTCATTAAGTTGTGCCTAACCCATGCGACGTTAAGAGCGGTCTTGAAGAAACTCCTTCATTTCAATTTTCCGAACCTTGGAAAAAAATTTATCTGACCCCAAGTGATACTTTGTAACTTCAAATTTCTCAGATATAATAGGTGGGGGTCTTTTGTAAGGAATACCAAGAAGTTTACATCTCCACTGTTCGTATGCCTTATCATCCGGGTCCATGAACCCGTCATGTCCCTGTAGTTTTAGGTAGTCCATAATTCCTTCAATATCATCTTCATCGGAGTCCGTTCCTTTAAACCACTCGTCAACAAGCTCACGCTTACAACGCTTTTTTTCTTTTCCCCATGTAGTCTTGTAATCATCTTTCATCTCGTCATTAGGAATCTCTTCTTTACTTGGGTCTTCTTTACTCATGCAGCCCTTCCAAATTTTTTCTTTAGTGGGCGTCCATTTATTTTGACCCAATTATCAAATCCTGACTTATCTAACCATGGCAAATCGGTTCTTTCATTGTCGTTAGTTGAGGTCCATAAAAAATCGTCATCCCCAACTCTAGCCATGCTGATTCCCCCGTTACAATCTTCGTCAAACGGGTTACAAGAAGCCTAAAATATTTCCCCTTCGGTTTTTATCTTTTCACACCAATGCTTTCGTTCAGCTTTTACCTTATTGTTGGCATCGCTTGAGAAATCATCGTTAGAGGAGATATTATTCTTGATTGATCCTATATCAACGAACTCCTTATCTTTGAAAGCAAAGTTCGTCGTAATCAAGCTTGAGCTTTTTTATTAGACCTGCATTAGTATTAGCGTCCCCAAATCTAATCATATACCAATCTTGGAAAGATAACTTCCCAAACTTGATATCATGTCTTTCAATCTCATGGGGGCATCTCCACTCTTCAACTTTCATATTTCCACCCCCATTACAATATTCACGAAATGGATTACACGTGGGCTATGTTTGCGTAGATTCACCTTGCACGACCATTACCGGATTGCAGTAGTGTTTACTAGGCGGTTCTCCTACGTCCTCGATTGAGAATCTCATTTTCCTTTCTTCATCATTTGTCGAAGACCACATGTACTCATTATTTTTCACCCTTTCCTTATCATCCTCACCATCACAAATGTCATCATAAGGGTTACATGAAGGGCTAAGGTCATACTATTTATCATTGTCCACTGGTATTGCTTTGCACAAATGGTATTTCTTTTTTTATGAGGATTTCGGGGACCATATTCGGATTACCAGGCCAAGTGTCTAGGACTTTAGATCCTGATTCATCAAATTCAAAGAACTCGTCGGACCAAGTGTTCAGGTTACACCGTAATTCGAGAGGGATTCGGTATGGCGGCTTCTGTCTAAAGTTTCACTTCTTTTTTACTGCCTGATACTACGTCGTTAGATTTACCCTTTTCAGAAAAAATAGCCTTGCATGCTACCATCGGTTTACTTTCTTGTGCTTCATTTCTTCTTTGTACTTCATCGCTAAGTTTACCAATCATTGTTTCCAAATTCTTTAGCGATTCATCATTGCTGAAAAGACCTTTGTTCGTACTTTCTTGGCAGTAAGTAGTAACGGATATATAATGTATCGATTTAGGGCTTAAATGACCCTCTAAAAACGTATGTTTTAAATCCTTATCATTTTCGTCAAAGTAAAAGTGATTATTCATTATTTACTAACTGATAATGGTATGTTTATTGCATTACTTATCTATGTTGATGACATTATCATTACTGGTAATAATGAACATGAAATTGAGAACTTTAAGAAGTTTCTTAAGTCAAAATTCATGATTAAAGATTTGGGTAAACTGCAATATTTTCTTGGTATTGAAGTTATTGATACTAATTGTGGTATGTGCTTGAACCAAAACAAGTATTGTTTAGATTTGCTTAGTGAGTTTGGTATGCTTGGTTGCAAACCTGCAAAAACCCCTTTGCAATCCAAATTTGTTGTTACTAATGAAGCTACTCCTGATGATCCTTTACTTGATAATATTACTGAATATCAAAAAATTATGGGAAAGCTTATATATCTGACTAATACAAAACCTGATATAGCTTATGTTGTACATTTCTTAAGTCATTTTATGCATTTTCCTTTGAAATCTCATCTCAAAATTACTTTTAAGATTCTCAGGTATCTTAAAGGGTCACCAGGTTTGGGTATTCATATTACAAGAACTTCTGGTATGTCTCTTTTAGCCTTTTCTGATGTTGATTGGGCAAAATGTGCTATAACCAGAAGGTCTGTTACTGGTTAATGCGTTTTCTTGAATGGATCTTTAGTATCCTGGAAAAGCAAAAAACATTATACTCTCTCTTAAAGTTCAACTGAAGCAGAGTACAAAGCTCTTTCTTCAGTTACCAGTGAAGTTATTTGGATTCAAAAAAATTTAAAAGATCTTTACTATGATAATCTTTTGCCTGTATCACTTCCTTTGTGATAATAATCTAGCTATTAAGATAGCTGCCAATCCTTTTTTTATGAAAGAACTAAGCATCTTGAGATTGACTTACATTTTGTAAGAGAATTTTTTTTATGTAGAGTAATTAAAATTGTTAAAGTGGAGTCTGCAAATCAATTGCAGATATCCTTACAAAAGGATTGGATACCATTGCAACACAATTTTTACGGTTAAAAAGCTTAATCTGATATCTGATACTAATCTGAGGGACTAATTTTGTCTTAATATCTTTGCAGTATTAGTCCTTAAGGATGAGAGAGGAGATTGTGTACCTGATTTGAAAGTTTGTTGGAAGACATGAGGTTAAAGAAAAAAGGAAATAATACGGAAGGGGTTAAGAGCAAATATTTCAAGGATCTCAAATTACAATTTGTCTAAAGATTGGATTGGGGTATTTAAGCTGGAAATCTCAGCTTTCCTTTCACAATACTGGTCATAATTTTCTCTCTCAACTGTTATCTCTCTCTCTCTCACACAAAACATAGCTCTGTTATTAATCATCTTGATCAAACCCTCTAATATCTTCTTGTTATTTGTTACTTAATTGAGATCAAGTATTTTGTATTGATTTGGTTGTAGTTGTGTTGTTAAATCAATAAAAAAAGTTTAGATTGTGTTTTTCTACATATGGTGTGCTCTTAGTACGTAGTATTTGTGTTTGTATTGCTTTAGGCTCAAAACCAAATGTTAGGTTAGACATGAGTATAAATATTGGGTCCCATGTAAACACTATTATCAATCAATATTATTACGGTTTACAAAAACACATCAAAAGAGCATCAATATCGTTCTAATTCAACTCTTACGATCTTCCAACTCAAAACCTGAAGCGAACCACCAACCTTTAGTCGATTGTATTGTTAGTAGAGTCAGGATTTTGAAGACTAAGCAAGGAGTAGTAAGCTCCAGTCGGCCCTTTCCCCAGCAAAGAACCATGGTTCCCTTTCTCGACCACCTTCCCCTTCTCCATAACTGCAATTGTATCACAATTTTGTATGGTACTTAACCGGTGAGCCACCACCACACTAGTCCTTCCCACCATCATTCTTTCAAGTGCGTCTTGCACTACCTTTTCTGACTGACTATCTAGCGCACTAGTCGCTTCATCCAGTAACAATATTGTGGGGTTTTTCAGTATGGCACGGGCTATAGCAATGCGTTGCTTTTGTCCTCCAGAGAGCTGTAACCCTCGATCACCACACCATGTATCATAACCATCTTTCAAAACTGTGATAAAGTCATGTGCATTGGCTGCTTTTGCAGCCTCGATGATCTCTGGTTCACTAACTTTCTCCGACGCCCCGTATATGATGTTTTCACGTATAGTACCGGAAAATAACGCTGGTTCTTGGCTCACTAGTGCTATAAATTTTCTTAGAGTTCTTAAATGGTAGGATCTTATATCTCTCCCATCGACTTTGACAACGCCTTTCATTGGGTCGTAAAAACGCTCGATTAACCCAATTATGGTCGATTTTCCAGACCCACTTTTTCCGACCAACGCTGTTGATTTCCCAGCTTCGATACTGATGCAGAACCCTTTAAAGATCTTAACATCATTCCGAGCAGGGTACGCGAAGTGAACATCTAGTATCTCTATATGGCCGGTAATGATATCGGGCTTGTTACCGTTAGGATCTTCGGGCTCTATAGAGGTGCAACGGTCCAATACTCTGAACACAGAATTTACTGCATCTGACCCTTTGGAGAGATCATTTGTCATGGTTCCAGCTTCCGCAATGACTCTTCCAGTGCCTATCAAGATTAAAAATGTCCGGAAAAATGCTTTTGCATCAAGATGGTCTTCGCTAATTAATTTCCCACCATACCAAAAGGCTAAAGCCCAAACAAAACCCATAAGACATTGAGAAAAGCCAAGCCCGAATCCAGCATACCAAGCTTGCCGGATGCTTTCACGCATTGGCTCTTTTTGGGTCTCTTCAAGCATTTTGATGATTCGTGTTTGAGATGAAAATGCAGTGACTGTACGCAGATTTGAGACAGCTTCGGCTGCAAGCTTGCTACTTTCATCTTGTGATTTCATGGCTTTTTGTGACATGTTCTTTAACAGAACTTTTTTGCAATAAAAGCAGATTATTACAGTCGGTTGAACCACTATTACGACCAATGCGAATCTCCATGCGATCACCAAGCCCATTGTGCAGGCAACTGTTACCCCAGATAATGCTTGAATCAGAAGCGAGCATCGATCTCCCACCAAAGAACGTACCTACAAAATCATTGACATACAACGTATTTTGTGAGTTGCTCTAAGAAAAACAAACACAACGAAATTTCACTATAATGAAAATGCTTATTTACTAATGGCAACAATATTCCTTCGTACTCAAATCACTCATCACTAACTTTTAGTAATTTTAAGTTTTAAATTATGTCCGATATAAAAACTTTGTAACTAGTGAGCAAACTTTGTGTCCACCTTTTTATGCTGTTATAAATAGTCCTGTCTGCGACGAAATTCGAGCAGTCACTAAATTTTATTTTTAGTGGATTTTCTTGTAGGCAATGATCCAAAAATTTGAGACTTAATAAATGATTTTATATGGCTATGTATAATAAATGCGATAATCGGAAAATTTACTGTGTGGACAACTTTTATCTAGATGTCACTCAGCATAAGACTGTTTTGGCATTTTTGCAGAAAAAATGAATTAACGTACAACCATACCACATTGGCATCAGTTGCGAGCCTGGAACAGATGGCTCCACTCGAGTTTTCATCCTGGTCGAACCACCCAATTTCGAAGGTGAGTATCTTTGACAACATCCTTTCTCGGACCCTTTTTGTTAACTGCTCACCCATGACGGCAAAATTGTAATGCTGAATGATGTTAATTAGCATCGAAAAAATCCCCAACGCAGCAAAACACAATGTATAAAACGCAGTTTTGTGCCTTAGCTCATCTTTATCCTCCAAGAAATACACTGATATGATTGACCCCATCGAGAAAGAAAAAACTGGCTGAACTGCACCAAAAAGAAATGCGCCCACACTCCCAAACAACGCTTGCTTCCATTCAGGACTGTTCAGTGTTAAAAGCCTCTTGAAGGATGGCACTGGAAGTTTTTGGTCTGTGTCTAAGGTAAAGTTGTGTCCTTCACCGCAACTGACGGAATTTGACGAGCTCGAACGGCTCATTATTGACTTTTTTGTGTTGTGGTCATCAAATGACAAGTAAACAGATGTAGATCCACCCGGGTAAGTATTTTGGGGTTTATCATTTTGTTTGGTTTCTTGGAGGCGAATGAATGAAGCATACCAGCCATTTTCAAGTTGAATGAGGTCATCATGGGAGCCTGACTCGACTACCTGGCCATTCTGGACCACCACTATTACATCTGCATTTCTGATTGTGGAAAGGCGATGAGCTACGATAATGGTGGTTCGATCAACGGCTGCACGATCAAGAGCTTCCTGAACGACTCGTTCTGATTCTGTGTCGAGTGCACTTGTTGCCTCATCCAAGAGAAGGACACGAGGGGACTTGATAATTGCACGGGCAATTGCAATCCTTTGCTTTTGCCCACCTGACATTTGAACTCCTCTTTCACCAACCTATTGTGCACAACAAATTAACAAGCATCAAGTAAAAGAATCTACAAAACAATTTAAAATTATTAGTTTCATTTTGTAATGATCTTGAAGGTTGTCAAGCAAGCATATAATATGATTTTTAAATAGTGATATAAGGGTAATCTACAAAACAAGTCATGTGAAACAATGTACATTACTGTAAAAGATAGCAACTTTCTATTCATGACTCATGAGATTCTCTTTAAGTTAAATATCGGCATTGACCCATACAGTAAGGAGATGTGATCATCATAAATAATTAAAATAGATTTCAATTTTATACTTGTTGTGCCTACCTTTTATGAGTACTCATTTCACTATTAAAATCACAGAAAAACTACTGTGAACTAACGGCTTAACCAAACACATAATCGGCTAAGACTAAGGTACATCTTCTTGGCGTTTCTTGGTATATCTTATCGGTGTAAATTAATTCACACACAAGTTTCACAAGATGGAAGGATTGAGAAAGAACCTGAGTGTCATAGGCTTGAGGCAACTGAGAGATGAAGTTATGAGCATTTGCAGCTTTTGCAGCTTCAATCACTTCTTCCATGGTTGCGTCTTCGTTGCCGAAAAGTATGTTTTCTTTTATTGTGGTCGCGAATAAAGCCGGCTCTTGACTCACTAAGCCCATTTGTGATCTTAACCATTTTAGTTGAAGCTTTTGAATCCTCACCCCATCAAGACTGATCTCTCCTCCTTGAGGATCATAAAATCTTTGCAACAATGCAATTACCGTTGACTTACCAGATCCACTCCCACCGACCAATGCAACTGTCTTCCCAGCTGGAACGTTTAGATTGAAGTCTTCAAATATTACTGATTCTGGCCTTGATGGGTATGCAAATCTTATGTTTTTGAATTCGACTTCCCCATAGACTTGTTGTAATATCTCGCCTTCCATGTTGTCAGAATCTATGTCTGGAACTCTTATGATAACTTCCCTTATACGCTCGCTGGCAGCCATTGCATCAGAAAAGTACTTCACGTATGATAATGCAGAACCCAATGCTCTATGATAATTATCGTAATTGTTAATATGATCTTAGAATCTTCCATTAAGAAACGACAAACTATGAAAGAGTAACGTAGTTCTAAAATAAAAACCTATAAAAGGGAGTAATTAATTAACTGCTTAATAAATGTCTGAATGAGAATAGAAAAAAACGTACAGTCCGCCAAAGGTGATGGAAGCTCCAGCAGAAAATACGGTACCTCCCTTAGCTCCATGATACATCACCAGTCTGCTACTATACCAACACAAGAAAGCCCATACACAAAAAACGACTCCGTTGCTGCCAATAGCTAGTCCTTTAGCCAAACCTTGCTTTAAGCCTAACTTCACAGTGCCTTCCAGAGCAGCAGAATATTCTGTTGTGGTCTTATTTTCACCCACAAATGAATAAACTACCCTGACTGAAGAAATAGCCTGTTCTACCACCACACCAGCCTTATTATACTCCTCCCTAATCATTCTTGATAAGCGCATCAGAACCCTTCCATAAATCAGACCAGGTATAACTAAAAGTATAATAAATGGAATGGCAACCATTGCTAGCCTCCACAATAATACAAATGCTACAACGTACGCACCACCAAAAGTTGCCAAACTCATCACAAACATCGGTACCTGCATTTTTGTTTCCACATAAACCGATCATGTGGTCTGGATTTTTAATTGTTCGAGTTAATTATAAATGCATAGGAATTAGACATATTGATATACCTTCTCACTAATAAATTCTTGAATGACGAGGCTGTCACTGGAAACACTGGTAATGATCTCAGACGTGCTTGTAATATTTAGATCGAAATACGCGACTTCTTGCCTTAAAACTGCTTTTAAATAAGTTGACCTTAATCTAGATGCTTGTCTCTCTGCTGTTCTTGACCAACAATACCCCTCTACAAAGGAAACGATTTATGAACTTCGATAATATGGATATATTCAAAACTACAAAAATATTCAAATTAATTTAAATTACAAAAAATTCGGCTAAAACAATATGAAAATTAAGCAAAACTAACGACCTACCAAGGAAACACACAAACCATTTTCCAGTAGACAAGTAACAAAGATATACAGCATTCTGTAAACAATATATCATAAAATAGTCAGATTTTTCGACAATAATCAATATAATTAAGCTAGATATATATAAACAGTATATATATGTCGTTAACCTTGTTGATTTTGTCCGTGTAGACATCTGCCGATGAAGAAAAAGAACCTCCAATGCTGTTCATGATGGTGCTGGTGATAAAAAACATTATGGGCGTCGCTAGTCCATCACCAATAGCACTTAAAAGCCCGACAGCCATTAGAAACATGTCCGCATTGTCTGCATGCATGAAAAGCGATCGGAATGATCCATTACTGACCTTCGTGTTCGTGTTTGTACTCAGTTTACTCATGTCAACGCAGAAAATTCGAGGTTGTTAAGAGTAAAGGGACGGTAAATCGTAATACAACAAAAATAGTTCCAAGTTTAATGCTAGGGGGAGAGTCTAGATATAATATTTAAACACAATTTTGTTTGTTAACCCATTTAAAAGGTTTTTCTAACAACAATTAGTTTTCCTTAATTAAAAAGGGTTTGTCTAACGGGTGCCCTCAGGAGTAATGTTTAAGGTGATTATAAAAGAAAAGTTTGAGCTTATTAAATTACAAATCTGATTTAATTATGGTAGTTTGTGAGGTTAATTAATGTGTATTAAATACAATTTGTAATATAGAAGGAAAGTTTGTTTTTAATAAATATCCATTAACCAATGCCCTAAGGGCACTCGTTACTCGTTAGACAATCCCAATTAAAAACATTTTTATATATAAAATTACTTGATATTAATACATACCTTACTGAAACTCACTTACTTTAATTATATGTGTTTAAATCATGTAATTATAAAAATGATTAGTTGACATCAATACATGCCTTACTGAAACTCACTTATCTTGTTTAAATCATGGAATTATAACTAAAGAAAGCTTAAATAACACTGTTGTTAACAAAACCCATTTAAAATCTAAGGTGTTTATTTAAGAGTAAATTGCATTTTTGGTCCCTGTGATTTGGCTAAAATGTAGGTTCGGTTCTTATCTTTTCGAAAGTGCAGCGATAGTCCCTATTTTAAAGTTTATATTGCAAATCTCAGTCTCTCAATCAATATGAAATGACTGAATTACCCTTGTATTCTTCTTTATAAATAAAGGGTATTATAGTCATTTAACTGTGGCCAAAGACCGAACATGCAATCCAAACTTCAAAATATACAATTTGGCCAAACCACAATGACCAAAAATGCAATTTACTCTTAAATGTTGATTATGCAATTATTAAATGCTTAAACAAAACCAAGATTGTGCTAGCAAATCTCATATTTTCATATGTCACACATGTTGTGCGGCAACTAAGTTTGATTTCATGTGTTGATAGCGTAATGAGATCCTCTCATGTTGAGAGATACAACATAATTCAAGTTGGATGATTGTAAGTTATTGGATTTGATTTAATGGTTCAAATAAAAAAATGTTCTTTTGATTTGAGTCATTGGATCAAATCTAATGATTTATAATGTCCCAACTTGAATCAAGTTGTACCTCTCAACTTGAGAAGATCTCATCTTGTTGATAAAAAGCAATGACCTTTGTCATCTTTTTTTCCTATATATAATTTCACAATAACTTTTGTTCCTTAATAATGAAGAGTTTTTTAAGGTATCTTAAATAATACCATAATTTACGCGATTCTTTGATTTTTTTTGGGGTAAAGTACGCGATTCTTTGATCTGTTAATGCCTTAATGGACACACATGGTTTTGAATGAAATATCACGTTCACCAATGAAAATTGACAAAAAGTAGTCAACTTTTATAAAATAAGAATAAAAGATACAATGGGATCCAATTTAAAGTCTTTAATAATTTTATGCTTAATATTTTTAATAAACTAGAAGATACTCGTGTAAAGCTGTAAAGCGATCAGTTCGGCAAATAATATTTGTGATGGTTTAGCTTTTGATGCAAAATTTACGAGTTTAATTTGTAGTTATTGCAAGAAAAAAAGACTAATGCATGAGTTAGAAACAAAAAAATGTCTATAAACCATATAAATCGTAACAACAATTTACTCATTTTTAAAAATTAACTGTGTAAATTTACTAAGTTTTCATTTATTAAGCGTAATATTTAAAAGTTTATTAAAGTTATTGTATAAGTTGACTAAATTTCTATTTAGAGTCAATTTCATAAATGGTTCATGTGATCTGTCAGGTTTAATGGATTTAATCAATTTACTTTTTTTAACGGGTTTGATCACTGTGATTGCGCCCATATCAGATTTGGTCTTTTGACCAATTTTTCTGTTTGAAGGATGAAATAACCAAACTACCCTCATATTATTATTATTATTATTATTATTATTATTATTATTATTATTTCTTTTCTAACTTTTTCTTCAATAATATTTCTTCTCTACTAACCATATTTATCCACAAAAACACATACCATCATCACTCCAAAAGCAAGACACCAACCCTTATCTTTTCTTCTTCAACCAACATTTTTTCCGGCAAGCCACGATCACCCCTTCTTTTTCTCTTTTTCTTTTCTATCAACCAACAAATAATTAACACGCAACCAACAAAAAAAATCCAAATATCAACCAAGACAAAAACCAATACACAACCAACAAATAGACCTTCTCCTCTCCATCCCCAGTACCTCCAATGATTTCCGACCATCACCCTTTTTAATCTGAAGTGATTGTGTAGATATCGAGTAATACAAATCCGATCACCTTTTTTAATCGCCAAGCAAAACTAACAATTTAAAAACCCTCTTTCTTCTTTAATAATCCACCGTCACTTTTAACATAATCTTCCCCATTTCTTATTTCATTATTTAAGTTTTAATGCATTTTTTCATAATAAGAAAAAACATTGATTACAATAAACACATTCAACAATTTTAACAATAGTAACTTTTATTATCAATCATTATTATTTTTTTTTTAAATTGAATGATAAACTAACATACACAAACATTGTTTTTCCAAATCAAACGAAAAAGAAACCATAAAACACCATGGCACCATCAACTGCCAAACAACAATTTAACCCACCACCATTAACATCAAAATCCATGAACCACCACCAGATTTGACTCTAAGCCACCACCATCGACGTCGAACCAAGAAACCATCAAATCCGACACCTTTCTTCACAACCACCACTAATTTTTGGTGGGGGGTTTTTGTTAATAAAATTTATCCTAATACCAAATCAGTTTGTATGTGTGAATTAAAGGGTGTTCAAGATCACTGGTTTGAGTAAAATACCATCGGTTTTGGTGTTTTTACTCGTGTTCATTGTGGTCGGCCGGGACTGTAGTGGCCGGAAAAATTATAGAGAGAGAAGAGAGAACTTTCTTATATGTTTTGTTTAATTTTTTTTGTGTGATCCGGTTTACAAAGAAAGAAGAAAAAACCCAAAGTTTTCATAGGATTTAGGGTGCGTTTGGTACCTGGGAATGAGAATGGGGAATTGATTTTTCATTTCATTCAAGTATTTGTTTAAGAGGTAAATCTATCAAATATTGAAATGAACAATGGAAATATTCTATACTCCATATACCTTAAATAGGCCGGGTATGGATCTTTTATAGGTTGGTAGGGCACTAATACTATCAAACTCATACCTATTATGATTCATGACAGCACACCAAACGCACCTTTAGTTTTGTTGGCTGATGTTTCAAGAAGTAGAAAGAGAAGCAATTTTTGGTGGCTGAGATAAGTTTATCACTATAGATGTGTGTAGTTTTTGTGTGGTTTAGGACCTGTCTTGCTAAGTTTATTTAACATAAGTTGATTTGGGCTTATTTTTTATAAGTCCCGATTTTGTGGCTTATTTTGAGACTTCTCGACTTATATAAGTTTATCATATCATAATAAACTTATATAAACCGAGAAGTCTTAAAATAAGCCATAAAATCGGAGCTTATAAAAAATAAGCTCAAATCGGCTTATGTTAAATAAGCTTAGCCAAACATGGCTTTAGTTTTGCTTTGTGTATGAAGAAATAAATATAGAGATAGGTGTGTGTGGCTGGAGGTGATGGCAGGATGGTGAAAAGACATAATTACCTTTTCATGTGCATGTCACATGATCAACTTAACGATCAAATTAACAGAAACATTGGTCAAGGGACAAAACCAGATACGGGTCGCAACCACAGGGACCAAACCCGTTAAAAAAAGTAAAAGGACTAAATCCGTTAAACCAGACAGACCACAGGAACCATTTATAAAATTAAATCTTCTATTTATTAAGTGTGATATTTAAAAGTTTATGAATAATTATTAAGTGGTAATTTAGTCAAAACATTTTATTCAATATTAAGCAATTTTTGTTGGAAAAGAGTTTGCAAAATGGATTTTTTGCAAAGTTTGGACATTATTTGATATATGTATATGTTAAATATATTTATATTTTTTGGTAGCTTTGAGTTCTCATTGACGAGAGCTTTGCAACGAGCTAAAGTATGTCCAAAATGGAGTTAATATAAATGAAATATCGTGTCTCAAACTGGGGCACTTGAAACACAAAATTTGGAAATGGAAACACATCCCACGTCACCCCAAAATAGGAAGTGTGGAGTGGTTTATATAGAAGCCTTGATATTTTCTATTAAATTCTTTTGGTTGGTTTTACTCCAACTGGTGCATGTAGCTATTGAGATCATGGATGGTTATTTTCAGTTTATTAGTTTTTCATGTTTTGTTTTTATTTTGGCTAGATAAAAAGCCAAGACATTGTCGACAAAAACAGTTCACTTTTCATTCAAGAAGTTATAAAAAATAGAGATTCTATTCTCACAATATTTGCTCATGTTATACTCTTTTCCACCATAAAAAATAGGGATGTCGACTTTTATACCGAAGCTTCTGAACTCATGTGAGCCCGCGCGACCCGTGGACACGCGACTCCGAAACCTCGCCTACCTGCGAATCTTTTGCTGCAAGTTTCGGGTTTCTTTTTCTAGAAGTTTATGTAAATCTATTTTGAGAATAGATTTAAACTCATTGACAAGTTTACATAATATTGTTGTGTAAATAATATATATGCAAATTGTGGTTATTGTTTAATAGATTTTGTATATCGGTTTATTTTTTAGAAGATATCTTGTCTTGGTGACCAAGATAGGTTTTAGGCTATAAAATAAACGACTTCTCATTTAGTTTTCGACACAGATATTAACCGAAGCTCCATAGCAGCCATATTCCATCAATCTTTTCGATCAAAGACACTCAGTTTTTCATGATTTTTCAAGCAAGTGTGTCACGTCCAGCTGTACATCAGCTTTGACTATTTTACCTTGAGAAACAGACGACGAATCTGTTTTAAGAGAATCGTGTTAAACACGAGCCTCGTGCCTTGACCGGCTTTTACTGCTTTCTGTTATTTAACGTTCATAGTGTATGTCTTCTGCTTCTACTCTTTTCTGTTTGTTATTTAATTTTTTATTATTTACTTCCTGTTATTTATTTATTTTAATCTGATTTAATTAATAAAAGTGTCACTATTTCTCTACAGTTTTAAAATAGATTATGTGTAACAGAATTAAAACACTTTGTTAAAATTGGATTAATATTATTAATAGATTTTTATATATAAAATGCTTTCGGCGAAACCAAGATTGAGTTTCTTTGTAAATCAGTTTTAAGTAATTAGAATTTTAATTAACAAATTTGGTGTTACAGATCTAAAACGATTTTTAAAGCAGTCTTTTCTTATCAGTTTATATTGAAACCAAGATTGAGTTTTTGTTAAACTGGTCTATTTAGATTAGTCTCTTAGTTGGTTTATTTAAATCTAGATTCATTGAAGCCAAGATTGAATTTCTTTGAAGCCGATTCGGTACAAGCTTTTAAAAAATCACGATATAATTTCTTAGATATCGATTTGATAACAGTTCTCTTAACTGTTTGCGTTGATTTTTCAGGATGACAATTGACGCTAATCCTGTGAACGTAACTGGTGCGCCAGTTACTAACATGGTTGCTAATCATGTTGAGAAACCAGAGAAATTCAATGGGCAGAATTTTAAGAGGTGGCAACAGAAGTTGTTCTTCTATCTCACTATTTTGAACCTTGCGCGGTTCTTAAAAGAAAATCCCCCTCATGTGGAACCTCCTAGAGAAGGTCAATCTTGTAATCAACAGGCTGTTCAAGCCATGGAAATACTCAGACTTCTTATGTCACAACTATATTCTGAATAGTTTGGTGGACTCTTTGTACAACGTGTACTGTAAGACCAATACCGCCAAAAAACTAGGGGAGTCATTGGAACGCAAGTACAAAACTAAGGATGCTGGTACAAAGAAGTTCGTGGTAGCTCGTTGTTTTGGATTACAAGATGGCTGATTCAAAGAATGTGATGAGTCATGTTCAATGCAGGTTTTGCTATACGACATTCATGCTGAGGGAGTGACCTTGAGTGAAACTTTTCAAGTTGCTGCTATTATTGAAAAGTTACCTCCAAGTTAGGTAGAATTTAAGAACTACCTAAAGCATAAGAGAAAGGAGATGATGTTGAAGACTTGGATGTCCGTCGTCTTATTGAAGAGGACAACAACCTGGCTCAGAAAAACGTTTATACGCCTGATTTTGCCAAGGAAAATATGGTTAACCATGCTTCATCATTTTCAAAGTCCATTGTCAAAGGTAAAGGTAAAGACAAAGGAAAAGGAAAAGGAAACTATGACAAGAATATCAAAGGGAAGTTTGAGTACCTTGCTCCTAAAGCTGGAATTGTGAAACAGAAGTTCCAAGGGGTGTGCTTCAACTGTGACCAACCAGGTCACCGTCTTTGGTAGCTGCAAGATGCCATAGCGGGTGACTCCACGCCAGGATAATATGGTAAATGATAATATGAACATGATTGCTATGGTTTCTGACGTCATTGCCAACAACACAGAATGGTGGATTTATACTTGGCTACCCGTCATGTGTGTGCTGATAAGAGTATGTTTCACTCTTTCAGAGCGGTTGATAGTGGAGAGAAGTTGTACATAGGAAACTCTGCAACTGCTCATATCAAGAGCAGAGGAGATGTAATCTTGAAGATGACATCCGAGAAAGAGCTCATGTTGACTAATGTCTTGCATGTTCCAGAGATTCGCAAGAATCTTGTGTCTGGTTGGCTGTTGAACAAGTTTGGTTTTCGTCTTGTTTTTTAGTCTGATAAGTTTGTTCTTTCTAAGAATAAAATGTATGTTGGTAGGAGATATGCCCTCAATAGTATGTTTAAGCTCAATGTAATGGTTGTTAAGAATGATATCAATAAAATGAATTCTTCTGCTTACTTGATTAAGTCTTCTAATATATGGCATGACCGTCTTGGACATGTAAATTTTAATTCAATGCGTTGTTTGATTAAATTTAATTGCATACCTAATTTCCATATTGATTCAAAATAAAAATGTGAAACTTGTGTTGAAGCCAAACTTACAAGATCCTCTTTCAAATCGGTTGAACGAAAAACCGTACCACTTGATATGATACACACTGACATATGTGATTTAAAATAACTACCCACAAAAGGTGCCAATAAGTATTTTATCACGTTTATTGATTATTATACAAAGTATTGTTATGTTTACTTACTGAAAAGTAAAGATGAAGCTATAGAAAAGTTTGTTCTATAAAAAAGAAGTTGAGAATCAACTTAGTAAGAAAATCAAGGTGGTACAAAGTGATAGAGGAGGTGAATATGTGTCTCCATTTGCTGATCTACGTGCGAAACATGGAATCAGACACGAGTTCACTGCTCCCTATTCACCTCAGCAGAACGGTATTGCTGAAAGGAAGAACCGTACCTTGAAAGAAATGGTTATTGCCATGTTCATAAGTTCTGGTCTAAGCCAGACATGTGGGGGGAAGCCATTCTAACGGATACTTGTCTTTTAAATAAGATACCTCGTAAGGAAAAAGAAGAGACCCCTTATGAAGTATGAATGGGAAGAAAACCATCATATCAGTACTTACGAGTATGGGGGTGTCTAGCAAAGGTAGCTACACAGACTCCCAAGACCCAAAAGATTGGACCTAAATTTGTGGATTGTATATTCATCGGATATGCTAAGAATATCAGTGCTTATCGTTTCATTTTACCGTAATGGAATCATAGGAATGCTTCATTTTTTGAAAATATATTTCCTTGTGTAACGAAGGAATTGGAAGTTCATCTAGAATAGATGACGAAGTTGTCCAAGATAAGAGACAACAAGATGATCATGATCTCCAAGATGAGAGGCAAGATCGAACTGAGGAAGAAGAGGTTTGAACCTAGAAGAAGAAAAAGGGAAAGAATCGAGAAATCATTTAGACCCGATTTTGTTTCTTTTATGGTTGAAAATGAACCTAGGTCATACCGAGAAGCGGTTACTTCCTCAGAAGGGGCTCAATGGAAATAAGCCATTAAAAGTGAAATAGATTCTATTTTACAAAATCATACTTGGGAACTCGTGGATTTACCTCCTGGTTGTAAACCACTAGGCTATAAATGGATCTTCAAGAAAAAGATGAAAGCCGATGGCACCATTGACAAGTACAAAGCAAGATTGGTAATCAAAGGATTTAGACAACGAGAAGGTCTAGATTACTTTGATACATATTGGCCTGTTACGCGAATAACCTCGATTAGGATGATACTTGCTATTGCCGCTTTAAGAAATTTGGAAGTTCACCAAATGGATGTGAAAACGGCATTTATAAATGGAGATTTTGAAGAAGAAATATACATGAACCAACCTGAGGGTTTCATGGCTCCTGGACAAGAGAACAAAGTTTGTAGGCTTGTAAAGTCATTATATGGCTTAAAGCAAGCTCCCAAACAATGGCATAAAAAATTTGACCACGCCATGCTAGAGAGTGGATTCAAAATTAATGAATGTGACAAGTGTGTCTATGTGAAAGACACAAATAGTGGATATCTAATCTTGTGTTTATATGTTGATTATATGCTTATCATTGGCAGTAACAACAAGATGATCAAATCTACTAAAAACATGTTGAAATCAAAGTTTGACATTAAGGATATGGGTTTAGCTAATATGATCCTTGGAATAAAGATCATACGATATCAGAATAGACTTGTGTTAAGTTAAGCACATTACATGGAAAAAATTCTTAATACTCACTATGCGGGGGATTCCGGCCTAGCTAGAACTCCAGTTGACACTAGTAAGCATCTATCTAAAAATAGAGGCATAGGTGTTTCCCAATTAGAGTATTTAAGAATTATTGGCATGTTAATGTACTTAATGACAAGTACCCGACTTGACTTAGCATATGTTGTTAGCAGGCTAAGTAGGTATACTAGCAATCCAAGTTATGCACATTGGGAAGCTATGACTAGGGTACTTCATTATTTGAGATACAATCGCGATTATGGGCTGCATTATAGCAGATATCCATATGTTATCGAAGGATACAGTGATGCAAACTGGATATCTGACATAAAGGGTTCTAGATCGACTAGTGGATATGTGTTTACACTAGGAGGGGCAGCTATATCTTAGAAGTCTTCCAAGCAAACAGTTATAGCTTAGTCCACGATGGAATCAGAATTTATTGCGTTAGATAAATGCGAAGAAGAGGCGGAATGGCTACGTCAATTAGTAGAGGACATACCAAGGTGGCCTAAACCGGTAACGGCCATTAGTATACATTGTGATAGTCAATCGGCAATTGACACATCTCATAACATAATGTATAATGGAAAGTCTAGACATATCCATCGTCGGCATAATTCGGTACGACAACTACTCCCAACAGAAGTTATCTCAATTGACTATGTGAAGTCAAAGGATAACATAGCAGATCCGCTTACAAAAGGCTTAAGCAGAGAGTTAGTTAGTAAGTCGCCTAAGGAATGGGACTAAAGCCCTTGAAGGAATGAGTTTCTATAAAGGAAAACCTAACCCAGTTGATTGGAGATCCCAAGATCTGGGTTCAATAGGACAACTTAATCATAGAAATGTTGGGGAAGTCACGTTAATGTGGGAAAGTTACTTTATATTGTAACTTCATAGTCCATTCCTATAACAAATGTTACTTGTTGAGAGGTTAAACATATGGCTTTAATGATTGAGGATGAAATCATAAAGCATAATGATTCAAGATGAAATCACAAAATATATGTTTTTAATGATTTAGGATGAAATCACCTATGTGAGAGAGAAGTAGGGTCGCTTCGAATGGAATTTTGGGGGGCGCAATCCCTAAGAGCTCTTGCAGAACCAGGCTAGTGTTCATGACCATAACGAAAATGACTATGAGGACTAGACAAGGTCAGGGATAGTCTTGTTTGAAGTGTAATGTCGTCTACGTAAACAGAGGCTGAGTTCAAGGACAACGCGTCTACTCAGATCTAGGAGACTAAGTGCATCTCACAAGGGAAGGTTCAAAGGGTCATACCTACCTATCCTATGCAAGACTTAACTACATAAATTTCTTTGAAACTTTTGTGTGTTTTCGACCGATCTCCATTTTGTGGGGGATTGTTGGAAAAGAATCTACAAAAATGATTTTTTCAAAGTTTAGACATTATTTAATATATGCATATGTTTTATATATTTATATTTCTTGTTAGCTTTGAGTTCTCCTTGACGAGGGCTTCGCAACGAGCTAAAGTATGTCCAAAATGGAGTTAATATGAATGAGATATCGTGTCTCAAAGTGGGGCACTTGGAACAAAAAATCTGAAAATGGAAACACATCTCACATCGCCCAAAATAGGAAGTGTAGAGTGGTTTATATAGAAGTCTTGATATTTGCTATCAAATTCCTTTGGTTGGTTTTACTCCAACACCTACGTGCGCGCACAAGGGGGGGAGGTGCAGATTTCAGGATTTCTGGGATAAAGTGGGTTCGAAGCTTCTGAACTCATGCGACCTGCGGACCTTCTGAACTAATGCGACCTGCGGACACGAATGCAGCTCCAAAATCTCGCCTACCTACGAATCTTTTTGCTGCAAGTTTCGGGTTTCTTCTTCTAGAAGTTTCTGTAAATACATTTTAGGAATAGATTTGAAACCTATTGACAAAGTTTACAGAATATTGTTGTGTAAATAATATATATGCAAATCGTGGTTATTGTTTAACAGATTTTGCGTATCAGTTTATTTTTTTAGCATATATCTTGTCTTGGTGACCAAGATAGGTTTGACTATAAAATAAATGACTCCTCATTCAGTTTTCGGCACAGATAATAACCGAAGCTCCGTAGCAGCCATATTCCAGCAATCTTTACGATCAGAGACACTCAGTTTTTCATGATTTTTCAGGCAAGTGTGTCACGTCCGGCTGTACATCAGCTTTGGCCGTTGTACATTGGGAAACAGACGACGAATCTGTTTTAAAGGAATCGTGTTAAACATGAGCCTCGTGCCTTGATCGACCTTTACTACTTTCTGTTATTTGTCGTTCATAGTGTCTGTCTTCTGCTTCTACTCCTTTCTGTCTCTTATTTACTTAATGTATTATATTTATTGTAATCTGATTTAGTTAATAAAAGTTCCGTTGTTTCCCTACAATTTTAAGTTTCAAGACTTGAGAAATTTTAATAATAATAAGTAGTAGAGGTAGTAGAGATAGATCAACTCTATAGGTTATCTTGGTAGTGGTTTATGAATGATTATTATTGTGAGAGTTAAAGCAAGGTTGATGGAAAATTATTGTTTTTATTTATGCGGGTTTTATATGGGGTGCAAAAGAGCACAGGCGAGCCCAAGATTAAAAAGGGGTTTATTAAAAGATTTTATTTGGAAAATGTGTGGAGGGCATTTTATTTGGAACATATGTGGATGGCATTTTATATTATGGAAGTGATCTTATAAAATCGAATTGATCCGGGAGGGGCCGACTTACCTTTAATTCTAAATGCAACGCATTATGTATTAACATGATTATTGCTACACTATCTGTTGGTGACCAACATATTTTGCTACTTGGAGACCAACTTTAGTCGCATTAATTTTCCATCTATCTGACCAACATATTTTTCCAGTTGCCACTTCCTATGTTATTTTAGTAATTAAAGACTAGGTCATCATTGTTATGTTAGCATAGTGACGACCATTTACTCGATGTTATCTTAGCATAGTGACAATCACTTCGTCGCTCATGATTCTGAAGTAGTGACGAGTGTTTTTGTCACTATGGTTGTTCATATTTGACGACTTCGTTACTCTAGATGACGATATTTGTTTTTTTAAAATGCGTAGCCACAAATATTGACAACTCCTGTTTCATGACTAATTAATGCCGCCCAGCTTTTGTATTTGCCTCTAAACACGATTAGCAATGGACCTATGAGACTAAAGGTGAGCACCTAAAACAGATACTATGTATTAAGAAATGTATTGTTTCCATATAGCATGCAGCTAATTAAATATTACCGAAACACACAACTCATCTACAAACAAACTAGAGGCCAGTAACATGGTATACTATGTTGAGCTACTACACCATACTTCTAATGTCATACTTTGAGAAACTTTTAGATATACAGGCATCAATACTTATTGATATTAAATGTTGAGTAGATACCATGGTATTAGCCCACACTATGCATGTCGCTGGCTTATTTATGTCATCTAAGCATGGTTAATTTAATTAGGCCCCCCGCCAAGACTCAGTCCTGACCCAAAAAGTTTTAGCATATGCAGAAACATACCCAATATTGACCCGTAAACTTTTAGCAATTATAAAAACATGTTACTTAAGCAACTATAGAAACATACAGTGTTACTTTATTATCTTAATCATAAGAGATGATACATACAACCATAGTTGTCAGGATCCCAATCCTGATCTTAGGATCTTACGATTTTACGATACTATAAAGCAAAAACGATCCGGATCCTACATAGGATCTTTGCGGGCTTAAGATCTTATAGGATCCCGATCTTTACCATACGATCTTACAATCTAATCCGATCCGATCTTACTTTTCTCAGATTACAAACTAAAAAACTACAAATTTATGGGTTGTTTGTTTGTAGAATTCAAAAAACAACATGTTAATCTTTTTAAACATTTTATAATTATAATTTATGACAACATTTATATGAAACATTCATAGTATTTTATTGTTATAATGTATTCGAATTTGTAAATTTGTATAAAATTACATAAACTATTAAGAATTAACATTCGAGTAGGATCTTACGATCCCGATCCGATCTTACGATCACGATCTTGCAAAGACGAAAACGATCCTAGGTAAGATCCCGATCTTGATAACCTTGCATACAGCAAATATTTAATGAATAGTGACAACTAGCGTGAATTATGCTAAATGTAATAACTGATGAGTTCAGTTAATCCTTATTCTATCTGAGTTTATCAGCATAAGTATACATATAATAATAGTATTATGTTAATTTATACTACATTGTTGGTTAATGACAAAAATAAAAGAAAAATGCGCATATATATATGATCGTTTCTGTGAATTAGCTTGTACTCATTTTATCAGTTTCATAGTTTCGGAATAATGGAAGCTCATCTCCAGTTCAGATCTCTTTTGGTGTCTGCTGTCAACTCCTTCCATAATATGTCATCACCCATAACTGTGAGATCACAATCACGCATCATCACCACACGCAGACTGCAAATATTTGCTTCCCACTCCAGTGCTACTGCTCAAAAACGGGAGAAAGATGCAAAAAAGCGAGTAGTTATTACTGGTATGGGTCTCGTGTCTGTTTTTGGGAATGATGTAGATGTATATTATGAAAGACTCTTAGCTGGAGAGAGTGGAATCAGTTTCATAGATCGATTTGATGCTTCAAAACTCACTACTCAATTCGCTCGTCAGATTCGTGGGTTTAAATCAAATGGGTATATTGATAGCAAAACCGACCGGATACTTGATGATTGTCAACGGTATTGCATTGTTGCGGGAAAAAAAGCTCTTGAAGATGCTGCTCTTGGAGGCACCCACCGTTCCAAGGCTTGCAACTGTAAAAATCATAAATTTTAAGATGACAAACTGCATCAAGACAACAATTTATCAGAGAGACTTTTTGGTATTTTTCATAAATTTATATTTTATCATAAAGGATTTTTGTAAAGTTATCTTAGAAGAACAGTTTAACAAATTATAATAGGGCTAATCATTTTAAAAATCATCATACTTGCCACTTTATCCTTTTATGTGTAACGAATAAAAAAAATTGCTTATATGTGCAATAAACTTGACATTTTTATCTTTTGTGTGTAATATTCAAATTCCACATGTATATTCAAATTTCATCTCATCCCTCCCCACACTCTTTGCACATGCCATTTCTCTATCATAAATCTGTACGATTCCATCTTTATCAAGTACAAAACCTTTGTTTACTAAACCCCACATAACAATTGATATATCACTTTCAAATCCCAAATACTCTCTCAAACCCTAATTCGGTAGCACCATTAAATATTTTCAATTGATTGTCTTTTTCCATAATTGTTGAAGCAAATAGGTATTTTTTGTCTTCTATTTAAATGTTTTATTACCCCAATTGTAATAATTTATTGATAAAACTTAGTTTTGTAGGGTTTTTGAAATTAGGGTTTTCATTATAGTTTTTTTATATAGGGTCAAGATATTTTAGTTCCAAGGCATTATGATTTGGAGAATGAGGGTAACTCTGTAGCCATGGAAAGTGATAATATACTTTTTGATAAAGATGCTGACAATGTAGTTGATATGGTTAATGCTGCTAGGGGTGTAGAGGATATGAATGATGCTGCTAGGGGTGTAGAGGATATGAATAATGTTGCTAGGGGTGTTGAGGATATGAATGATGCTGCTAGGGGTGCTAATATCGATGAAGAAGTCCTTGCTAGACAAAAGAAATTAGATGGGTCAGAATGACAACAAGCTGACAAAGCATCAAAACAAAGAAAAAGTGCTGAAAGAAAATGGTGGTATATCTATTAGAGAGAATGATAATCCTTTATCATCAAGCAATGAAAGTCACAGTGAAGAAAATATTGATGAGTATGCCCATATTGATTCAGAGACTGATAGTGATGAGTCTGATAAGTCTTTTGATTATCTGAGTAATGGTGAAGATGAGGTAATTGAATTTAGAAAAAGAAAGCTTGATTATAAACAAGGTGCAAATGAAGTTGATGAACAAATCTGTTGTTCCATTTCTGCATTTTCATCCACATGGGATTTTGTTGACATTGACGGTTCCACATATGCCAATCTTGAGCGAAGCTACATTTAATAAAAAAATAGATAAAACCTTAATACATATACAGTTTCATACAAAGTCATAATTAATCAATACATATGCATTTGTATACCTTAATGTATTTTTGAAGCCATTGAATAAAATTGCCAAATGATACACATAATCTGCTTAAAACATTTGTTGCTGTCTTCTTATTTTCTTTCTCTGATTTATACCCAGCCACTTGAACAAAAAGCTTATCACTATGCACATATATAATATGACTATATGGTGCAAATAGTTACATATGAAATGGCCACATATAAATTCAATAAGTTCACAAATAATCACTAAAAACACATAATACAAATAGAGAAATTGAAAGAGGCCGTACGTATTTGATTAATTAGGGTTTATGTTTAAGTGTGTGTGTGTTTTTCTCTGTAACAAATGAGAAAGGGAAAGCAAACCAAGTGTTATATGTGTGTGATGAGATGGCAAAAAAAAAACGTGGCATATTACCTGCTTAGCTGGACAAAACCGGTTTGGTGGGTTGAATATTACACACAAAAGATAAAAATGTCAAGTTTATTGCACATATAAGCAATTTTTTTTATTCGTTACACATAAAAGGATAAAGTGGCAAGTATGATGATTTTTAAAATGATTAGCCCATTATAATATTTTACCCTACGAGGTTGTCTCCGAAAACCCTTCTTTACTGTTAAAACAAAAGTAATACGAGATCTATTTAACTATTTCCCAAAAAGAGAGAAAGAATATGGTTTCAAGCAGAACCGCTGATACGACGATACCATACTAGAAAAACTGTCAATATCAAATAGAATTTAGCAATGAATCAAAATTCGTTGTTACTAAGTTCTTACGTTAATAAAGTTATTATTGTTTAATAATAAGTTGAACAATTATATTTAGTTCTCAATAAAGCACTTTTTGTTTTTCACGAAATTTAATAATGGATTCAACTGGCCGTTTACATTAATTTCGATCACCATTTCGTTCAAGATATGCAGATCAATAAGGATCGTGCTGGCGTGCTTGTTGGCTCGGGAGCAGGAGGTTATACAGTATCTTCTGATGGTGTGGAGGCTTTAATCAAGAGAGGATATCATAGGATTTCGCCATTTTTAACACCTCTTATGATGACTATTGAAATATAGCAATCTTATGAAAGAGTAAGGGTTGTTTGGTAAATATTTTGGTCTAAGTTTTCTAATATTTAAAGTTTTGCCAGTTTTTTTTAGTTTGTATTATGCAGGTGTAACACCCCCAAATCTCGGTACAACGGAAGAGTTAATCAAGTTTTCGGGGCGTTACTATTGGATTGGTATCGCACACAAGTATAGCAAAAGATAGTCATTTAACATTCAAAACCAATCCCAAATTTAGTCATTCAAAACATTTAATCCAAAAGTATAAATATTAGGCCCAAAACATGATTTAATAAGATAGGTCCAGAAAGTTTATCAGAGTCAGAAATGATCCTTGAACCCCGCCTTCTTGCTAAGCTTCCACCGATCAATTATTCCAAACATCTCTCAAATACCTGAGAAATCATGCTAAAAGGTCAGCTTACGCGGGTGAGTTCATAGGTTTAAGTTCAACAAAATCATAGTGGACCAAGAGGGAGTTGATTTGCTATGCAAGACCTAAGATAGATAAATACCGTTTGCACACCGATCCTACCCGAATCACCAATCATAACACATGTCCCGTATCCAGGGACTACTTGGGCCCAGCGACTCTAGTCCAGCACTGTCGTGGCAAAATCTAGAACAACTGCCAACCCTGGACTAGGTCGAGGTAGAAGTCTATTCTTATTTAGGCACGGTTAAACCTAGACTAAGGCAACAACTACCGCACATCTATCTAAACAAGTAAGCATATAAGCAAATCCAAATAGTTTTAACGGTCCAAAACAGCAGCATGATTCTCACCCCAAAATAGTTCAAAACGTAGTTAAAACGTAGATAAAAGTGGGCTATGAAACTCACCTTAGCCACAGCAATGCACGAATAAATACTAGCAGAAGATAACAGGTAATCACGGCACAACAATGCACTATTCACTATTGACACGACTGGCATCTAAAGTTAATCTCCATGGCATCCAAAAGCATGTACGACGAGTACAATAGAGTAGTTGTGACGCAACCTAATGCGTATACGATATTCTTAGAATACAGCTCATACGATAAAGAACCACTAGAAAGTAACATGTTGTAGTTTTCGTGGATCATTCATGTCGTTACTTTCAAAAGTACATTATCGTTCCCAAAAGTTCATAATTAATATCTCAAAAGTTTAGTTTTAACGTTTCGTGTGGTGGTAAGAAACATAGACGCGACGTACAACTCACGCGCAAGAAGAGAAAACATCGACAAAATCGAGACATACAAACCATAACTCACGCCAAAAAGGGAAAAGACATTGACCAAGTTAAGAAATACCGACAATACTCAAGCGAGTCAAAGACTAGGAAGCGACGACAACTATTTATGTAACATAAATAGGTTAATTGATAAGTTCGGCAATTGACCCAATAATCCCCAAGCGTACATATTCAATAATAAAAGACAAGTTTCCATTCATCGCTCAAATAAATAAAGATTTCTCAATTGTTATTCATAACTATACAAGTTTACCCGAAAGTACTTCATATAAGGTATATTTAAGTAGTTTACTATAAATGACACGTTCGTTTATTCCTACGTTCCCAACCATTACGACTTTAATAAGTTATCTTATCAAAATAATACTTCCAAACAAGTTTATAAAAGCTAACACGTGTTGTAAAACACGAGTTACCATCGTATTTAATAAAGGTTTATAATAGATTAAGCCATATCCGTCAATAATATACAGTTATATAATTCAATAGCAACTTAATGTGAAAACGAAATATTTAGCTTTATTGTAAAAACAAATATACTAAACTCATTTAAGCCAAAACATTTCATAGAGTATAACATACTAACCAATATAACTTGTTATCAATAGTTATTCCAAGTTTATAAACCGTATTAACTCTTATAACATATATGTAATATCCGTTATTAATTATAAATCAAGTAGTTATTTCTTAACGTCTATCACCCACTTTTACTAGTACTATCGTTGTTAACTCACATTCAATATTATATATCCGATATTGTTATTCCGGTATCGCCGTGTAATTAATTCGTTACAATATCACGTCGTTAGATATATACTTATAATTTACCGTCTACTTTTACTAATCTCGTTATTCCCTTATAATGATTATTAGTTCTAATAAGCCCTTTTAGTCAAATAGTACTGTTTAGTTGTTTCATTATGTCCAATATTATTTAATCTGAAAGTTTATTGCCTGATATAGTTATGTCCAATATCATATACTTTTTACACAACCCGGGTTACCCATTTTATCCCATGGCATTTAACTAATTTCTCCCGTCGAGACCCGATACAATTCACCAATTCAATTCACGCTTAAATGTGACCAACATAGTTATCATAATTATTTCACACCACATTTTGACTTATAAACATTTATTAAGTCTTAATTTAATTAAATCTGCAACCCATTCAACCCATGTCATTCATCCGATTTATAGCCCAAGATAAGTCAACACCAAAAGACCATTCGGGTCGAACCCGACCCGACAACATTTTCCAATTCAAACGATTTACGAATCTCATGTACTAAAACATTTATCCTTCGAGATATTAGGCCCAACTGTATTATAAAACCTTTACCATAAAACATATACCATTGGGGCCAAACTTATTATATTGATAATTGTTATTTGAAACAATTTCACAAATGGGTTTCATGCCTTCTACTGTACGAGACTCAAACAAATCAAAGGCAGCCACGGGTCGGACATCCGACCCGACCCATATTCTACGCTCCATATCATGACCACTTTTCACAATTTGACTTGTGCCCTACTGTTATATACTCACGTATATTATACTTTAACTCTTATGTTAATACACTATATCACCACAATAACCACATATGACACCCTTTTTACTAATATTTTATTACTATTAGTTATAATAAACCATATGTCTTGTAAAATCAATTCCAAAGTATTAACAAATTCCTAAACTAATTACTTCAAAGTCCTAATTCGTTTCATATATATTATCTTTACTATTATTAATAAATAATCCTCCCTTCAATTATTGTATGCCTAGCTCATGTGTAGGTCCAAATTGCCTGTCCAGAATTTAACGAGGCTAGGACCAAGTAAACCCGAAACTCAAATTAAAATCATAAAAATAACAACAAATCTTGTATTAAACCGTAACCACACTCTTTCTCGTACCACGAACCCAAGTCCAATCAAGTCAACAAACACCACGTTAATCGTTTCTTACCACACGACACGTAATTAGTTTCAAAACGTTTTTATTTGTTAACCCACGAAAACTATGTCACAAGCACAATCGGTAAAATAGCGAAATAAAAAGAAGTGTAAGAAAGGGGTTATGTTTTGCCGAGAGAGAAAAGAGAGACAAGAGGAGTTAGGTCTTTCACGAGTACTACTCGTAACCATGACCAACCTAGAACCCTTTTCAAAACGTTTAACACACAAACCAATATTTCGAATCTACTATTTTAGATTTAGGGCGCGTTACATGGTTTTGTAGCGCGGTTGTATGAAAAATGGAATCACAAGGTCTCGATCTATTGATTAGAAGTGGTGGTGTAATTAGAGGAGGTCTCCGGAAAGTTGGCCAGAAAAGATGACGGCACCTAACCCTAGAAATGGGTGGCCAGATTTTGTAGAGAGAGAAAGGAGGGTTTGCTTGTGTGTGTTTTGTAGAGAGAGAGTGAAAGTGAGGAAATGGAAGAGTTAGAGTGGTTGGGGTATTTATACCCTCGAGGGACCTAATGTGTACTGGTGAAACCATAAGGGCGAAAATGAAACATTTAAAAAGGACCCTAGATGTAACTTTCTCAAATCTTTAATAATATTAAGATCGGACTCGCCAGCCTGGTAAACCAGGGATTCGTGACTCGAGAGTTACGCCATTGTTTTTAAAATATTAATTCCAATAAAAACGATATAAAATACGACTGCTGTCTCAAAGTAAATCAAACGATTGCTCAAATCGGCGTTTCTCCAATTACGACGCAGCGAGGAATTTACGAGTTGTCACAGCCTCACCTCCTTAAAAGGAATCGCGTCCTCGCGATTCAATTCAAATTATCCGTTACAGTCTAGAAGGGTAAGTGCAACAAAGATCGAGGGTTTATCTTCACGCTCCTACGTGAATCCGTGGTCTTATCATGAAGTCTCTATGAACTTCGAAGACAGAGAGGCAACTTTACTAAAGTTGCTAGGTTTCATCATCTATGGTTTTGATAGGTCAATGAAGTTTAAACGTCCAAAGATTAGGATTTCCTAGAAGGATGACGCATTTCCTAATCGGCGTCATTTCTTTCTATTACACACTAAATGTTGGGAACTCTCTATCGAAGTCTCGATGGTAGCTTAAGGCTCTGAGCTACTGGTCTCAATCTAGCAATGATTTTCCAAAAGATTGAGATAGCGGGGATTAAGTTTTCACATTTACTACTCGCTTCACATAATTTCATGGTGGCTTCGAAAGCTAAATTCTAGGTTACCTCCGAGGGTTCAAGAGATTCACATTGTCTATGCCTCCAAATGGTTTGTGAGTAACTTACATATCCATCTCGACTTAAAACGGTTTCCTTGGTATTAATTCGAACAGGTTTAGGGTTGCTAAGTCAGGGTATTTCCATTTCTTCCCAATCATCTGAATTTACTCTTACATCCATAGAGGATCTCTTATGGTGCCTTTGAGGTAATAAAGTGATAGGTATGGTTATAGGAGATGTTGGCCAAAGGAAAGTGTCTATCCCGACCATTGTCAAATTTAATAGGCACGCTACGTGTTCTACTAGGGTTCGAATGGTTTCTCTACTTCAGCCATTTGTCTGAGATGATACACTGCAGCATATCCGATCGGTTCTTCTCGCCCTAGGAAGTGATAAATGAAAAATGGGTGTGTAGCGATTGCCATAATCAGGAAAAGATAGGAATTAGCATTTCCTAAAGCACACGGTTTCCTTTACGTGTGAAGAAGTCCATTTGTATAACTTAGGTTTTTCGATCGCACTTCTTCCTTAAAGAGTATCGAAGTGAGTTGAAGGTTGAGGAAGGAGGATCAGGTGTATACTAACCAAATGAATCTCAGATAGGGAAAACGGATCAAGGGGATTTCTTCCAATAGAAGTGCCATAGTGGAAGGAAGGTAAGGAGCCAGAGTTCAAATGTGAGGTCTAGCTTATTGGAGCAAGTCACTTTACCGGAGGGAGAGGACTAGGTACTTCCTCACCTCCTTAAAGAAGATAGCCGGGTTCTCTAGTGTTGCTATATCTATATAAGGAGAGACGAGCATTGTCGTCCATAATTTTCCTTTTTACTAATTCATGAGGTGAATAGGTTGGTAAGACTACTAACAATCACCGAATCTACTTCCAAGGTTTTATCCATGGTGTAGCTTATCGTTTGGTGAGAGGTCCGAAGGGTTAGCAGGTGCTTCTAAGATGAGAGAGGATTATATGATTGTCCTAGAGAACGTGGTTCCGGTTTCTCCTTAGGATTTCAAGATTTCTCACGAAATGAATCTCTACTAGATGAAAAGTCTAGGAAGTTCAGAATATGTCTCTATTAGAAAGTGTTGATTACTACCATCAATCGGTCGGTTGACTTAGCATGATATCTAGGTTGAGATGAAAGTACACTCCAAAAGAGAGTATTGGTTACTAACCACATTCTGTCGATTGACTCATTGGTGCACTTAACACTTAACGCAAAGGTTTCAAGGTTCAACTCCAAAATCATAATCTTCAAAAGAGGTTCGACTATCGATCGATATCAATTCAACTCTTAAATACGAGAAGGTTAACGCCAAGTTGTTTTACTAAGGAATCTCGTATCGATGGAGTGTAAGGTACCATATTGATAAAATAGGGTAGGTATTACCATAACCGTGGTGTGACGAGCAGCACTATTGTTGACAAACAATGTTGAGGGTTCAATGTTGCTAGAGTCAACATCGACGGATCAATAGCTAATGATAATCCTTGGTGAAAAACTTCACTAAAACAAGTCGCTAGATCGTTATCGATAGAGGTACCTAAATAGGGGATAAGGTACGACATCAACAACACGTAAGATACTACCTTACTAAAAGCTGTTAGTGAAGCAACATCGACCAGATGACGTCGCTAAAAATTTACATCGAGTGAAATGGTAAGGTTTCGAAGTTTTCAACAATCGGTTCAAGACTAGGCTTGAGGTATAGTGTCGTAACAGGTTACCAACGAAACGAGGCTCGATGACAAATCCACTGTTACTAATCAAACGATGTGGAATGATAATTCCAACAAGATTGCTACCGAATTACGGTGGAATGATAATTCCAACAAGGTTACCATCGAAGTACGGTGGAATGATAATTCCAATACGGTTACTATCGTAATGTGACCGGATGACGCTTTCGAAATCAATACCGACTAAAGGTCGAAAGATGATTTTAACAAAGTTTTCAACGAAATGGGGCCGAATAATAATTCGAGGCCAAACGATGACTTGAAGTCAAATGACGAAGTTAAAACTCGACGATATCAAAATCTCAAATTCGAAAACCCAAAGACCAAAATCCAAAACCGAATCCAAAATAGTCAACACCAAATCCAAAAATAGCCCAAAATAATTTCAAACGCCTAGAGAAATAGAATAGGCTTATGTCGATAAGCAACTCGGATGCAACCAATGCTAATCGGGTCTCACCCGACTTATGGCGAACTACGCCAGTGTTACAAACAAGAATTTCACAAAAATGAAAACGATAGTGATGCCGTGTTACGATTCAAGAGGTGTTACGATGCCATTGTGTCGTGTGTGAGTGCGGGCTTTCGTCATGTTTAGCGAGTGTGAGTGTGCGAGTCCACCTTAAGTTTATCGTTCTTAAAACCAATCTCAAATTCGAACACAATTTGTTATAGCAATTCCCAAGATTTGCAAAATTCACCTCGAGATGACATAGGTGATCGTATCCATGTCCTCATTGCCTCTCGGCTGTCAATATAGGTGATCGTACTATATTCAATCGAGGTTCGATAATTTTTTTTTTAAGCAAGGCACAACCAATTTATAACCAATTCTTAATATATACTCCCAACTTTAATGTTACATGCCCAAAATGTATTCATTTCCTCATCTCAAAATAACTCGTTGTTCTATTTAGTTATTAGCGTTAGGTATCACCGTGTGTGTGTGTGGTATCGACTCGACAAACACCATGAATACACTCAAATAACCACAATGCGACTCATAATGACACAATGAGACGTCTAAATGATAAACTTTATAGTTTAATAAGTGTCGGAATGAATAGTATATCTTATCGAATTCGTCAATTCGATAAACTCAACCATTTACTCATGTCGCTTATTATCCACAAACCAGTCACATCCTAACGAGTCATAAGGATAATTCACCCATTAATAACGCCATCCCACGTGCATAGCGGGCGCTTATTAGGTTCGTCAACCTAATAAGTCCGTTATCCACGTGGATCGGCGCTATTAATGTTAGGTCATCCGTAACCCATGCACAACACATAAATGACAAATATCATAAATGACACCCTTCGATAAACGTGCCTCAAACATTTGATGACTCATTTATTACAAAACATTTCTATTTTTAAACGTTGGTTCCCGCTAAAATGTCAATAACAAGGCAGCCTTGTTATCGAATGCTTAGTACAAAACCATATATCATCTATATCTTCCGATCATTTACTAGTATATATATATATATATATATATATATATATATATATATATATATATATATATATATATATATATATATATATATCTATATATAAATTTCGAGATAAATTTTAATGTAATTATATTCATCTCACTTATAAATTTCAATATAAATTTCAATAAAAATTCCAATATAAATTTCGATAAAAATTTCAATATAAGTTTCGATAAAAATTCAATATAAGTTTCGAGTCATTATTCGTTTCGAGTTCCCAAGTCCGAGTCATGACTCTCGGATTTTACACAATCATATTTCCCAAATAAATACTAAGGACCACGTTACGGCGTTTCCAGAGTAGTCGAGACTAGAAAGTCACGATAACACCTGACGTAGCACAAAGTTGACATATATACCATTGAATTCAAAATAAACAATTTTCATAATTCTAATTAATCTCCCAAGCAATCTCATACCAATATCGCCATCTAGTCAGACAATCAAACATACCCAGCACCATTAAACACTTTCAATTGACTCTTTCAATTTCCCAAACACAACCGATTAACGGGTATCAAATCTAATGTTTGTCAATAACTTACCAATTACCCAAAACACCACAAATAATTTGTTATTCAATTAAGGCTGTTAATTGAAATGTCCTTCGATTCCAAAAATCTGATTCATACCGATGATTCAACGTTAACCAAATAATCACACGTTAGTCCAATTTATCATCTGGAAACACTTACTGGTTCCGTATATCATTATAAAATTAACGGACATGAATTCATTATTAGTAATCAAAACTGATTACCACTTGTTTGACAATTTGTAAAGAATAAAACAATGGTTTACGAGGGTTTCGACTCAAAATCGTGACACGAGACCATCACCAATCGACATCATCAAAATCATTATAATCCATCATCTAGTTATGATCAAGGGCACATAAACATGATAAGATGCAAGACACGTGAACATGACACACACACGATACCAACACACCGCCTTTACATGATTTATTAGCTTTAACGCTTTTAGACTCGTGTTCATCAAAACTTAACTGTAGAAACTCACGCTCACGAGACAAAAGGTCTCGTTTGTGACTCCCTGACTTAGTTATAATAGTACCATTTCCTTTATATTCCTAAATCATTTCCACGACTACTACTAATGTGCAAGTTTTAAATCAAGTGGTGAGATTACGCCAGGAAATTGCGTAACCCTGATACTTTGAGAGTATTCGCATTATTGATAAATAATGTTGAATTATTGGTTATCACATTCTCGCGCTCATTTGTTCACTTTAATCTTCTAAAAACATTCCAATAGATCCCACGTATTTGTGTATATTCATACAAAGTTCGCTTATTGTTTTGGGATATACGCAAGGCAACTACTTAATATAAGTTAAGTGTTATAGATTTAAGGTTTGGGACTCCACACTTTGTGAAAGATATATGATGCGAAAGCATGAGGACATGCTTTGACATGTATAAGCATGAGGACATGCTTATAGGGCGAGCATAAGCATATAGAAATGCTTATGGGGTATGCGTAAGCATGAGGACATGCTTACCATGTGTATAGGCATGTGAAATGCTTATAGTGAACTACTAAAACATGCACTTAAATCGCCTACTAACAAGGCACACGCCAATCAAGTGTTCAATCAAACCGTTCATTAAATCATCCCTAAGCATCTCATCAATCATCTTATCAATCAATTCGTCTAATGTGTTCTCAATCATCTATATCCCATATCAAATCAATCGAATTCAAAATTCCAAAATCATAATATACCGTTTACTCAAATCAAATTCTGTAATATCTCGATAATCACATCTCATTTACCCAAAATCAATAATCATATCTCCAAATCATAATGTTTTCAATATCCGTTCACAATATCCCTTAACAGATCATCTCATAATTGAAATCGTAATTCATACCATTATCAATTAAGAAGCTTTTCGCTTGGCAAGCGGGCGTACGTCGGTCGAGGATCAATTTTCTCAAAAAGTGGTTATAGTTTAGGGTTTATAAAATACCTAATTCTCTATAACCTTGAGCTCGATACCAATCAGAACACCCCAAATATCGGTACACGGAAGACTTAATCAAGTTTTAAGGCATTATTGGATTGGTATCTCATACAAGTATAGCAAAAGATAGTCATTTAACATTCAAAACCAATCCCAAATTTAGTCATTCAAAACGATTAATCCAAAAGTATAAACATTAGGCCCAAAACATGATTTAATAAGATAGGTCCTCAAAGTTTGTCGAGTCGAAATGATCCTTGAACCCCGCCTTCTTGCCAAGCTTCCACCGATCAAGTATTCCAAACATCTCTCAAATACCTGAGAAATCATGCTAAAAGGTCACTTTCACGCGGTGAGTTCATAGGTTTAAGTTCAACAAAATCATAGTGGACCAGGAGGAGTTGATTTGCTATGCAAGACCTAAGATAGATAAATACCGTTTGCACACCGATCCTACCGGATCACCAATCATAACACATGTCCCGCATCCAGTGGACTACTCGGGCCCAACGACTCTAGTCCAAAGACTGTCGTGGCAAATCTAGACCAATTGCCAACCCCGGACTAGGTCGAGGTAGAAGTCTATTCTTAGTTAGGCACGGTTAAACCTAGACTAAGGCAACAACTACTGCACATCTATCTAAACAGTCAAGCATATAAGCAAATCCAAATAGTTTTAGCGGTCCAAAACAAGCAGCATGATTCTCACCCCAAAATAGTTCAAAACGTAGATAAAATTGGGGCTATGAAACTCACCTTAGCCACAGCAACGCACGAATAAGTACTAGCGAAAGATAACAAGTAATCACGGTACATCAATGCACTATTCACTATTGACATGACTGACATCTAAAGTTAATCTCCATGGCATCCAAAAGCATGTACGACGAGTACAATAGAGTAGTTGTGACGCAACCTAATGCATATACGATATTCTTAGAATACAGCTCATACGATAAAGAACCACTAGAAAGTAACGTGTTGTAGTTTTCGTGGATCATGCATGTCGTTACTTTCAAAAGTACATTATCGTTCCCAAAAGTTCATAATTAATATCTCAAAAGTTTAGTTTTAACGTTTCGTGTGGTGGTAAGAAACATAGACGCGACGTACAACTCACGCGCAAGAAGAGAAAACATCGACAAAATCGAGACATACAGACCATAACTCACGCCAAAAAGGGAAAAGACATTGACCAAGTTAAGAAATACCGACAATACTCAAGCGAGTCAAAGACTAGGAAGCGACGACAACTATTTATGTAACATAAATAGGTTAATTGATAAGTTCGGCAATTTACCCAATAATCCCCAAACGTACATATTCAATAATAAAAGACAAGTTTCCATTCATCGCTCAAATTAATAAAAATTTCTCAATTGTTATTCATAACTATACAAGTTTACCCAAAAGTACTTCATATAAGGTATATTTAAGTAGTGTACTATAAATGACACGTTCGTTTATTCCTACGTTCCCAACCATTACGACTTTAATAAGTTATCTTATCAAAATAATACTTCCAAACAAGTTTATAAAAGCTAACACGTGTTGTAAAACACGAGTTACCATCGTATTTAATAAAGGTTTATAATAGATTAAGCCATATCCGTCAATAATATACAGTTATATAATTCAATAGCAACTTAATGTGAAAACGAAATATTTAGCTTTATTGTAAAAACAAATATACTAAACTCATTTAAGCCAAAACGTTTAATAGAGTATAACATACTAACCAATATAACTTGTTATCAATAGTTATTCCAAGTTTATAAACCGTATTAACTCTTATAATATATATGTAATATCCGTTATTAATTATAAATCAAGTAGTTATTTCTTAACGTCTATCACCCACTTTTACTAGTACTATCGTTGTTAACTCACATTCAATATCATATATCCGATATTGTTATTCCGGTATCGCCGTGTAATTAATTCGTTTTAATATCACGTCGTTAGATATATACTTATAATCTACCGTCTTGTTTCACTAATCTCGTTATTCCCTTATAATGATTATTAGTACTAATAAGCCCTTTTAGTCAAATAGTACATTTTAGTTGTTTCATTATGTCCAATATTATTTAATCTGAAAGTTTATTGCCCGATATAGTTATGTCCAATATCATATACTTTTTACACAACCCGGGTTACCTATTTTATCCCATGGCATTTAACTAATTTCTCCCGTCGAGACCCGATACAATTCATCAATTCAATTCGCGCTTAAATGTGACCAACATAGTTATCATAATTATTCACACCACATTTTGACTTATAAACATTTATTAAGTCTTAATTTAATTAAATCCGCAACCCATTCAACCCATGTCATTCATCCGATTTATAGCCCAAGATAAGTCAACACCAAAAGACCATTCGAGTCGAACCCGACCCGACAACATTTACCAATTCAAACGATTTACGAATCTCGTGTACTAAAACATTTATCCTTCGAGATATTAGGCCCAACTGTATTATAAAACCTTTACCATAAAACATATACCATTGGGGTCAAACTTATTATATTGATAATTGTTATTTGAAACAATTTCACAAATGGGTTTCATGCATTCTACTGTACGAGACTCAAACAAATCAAAGGCAGCCACGGGTCATCCGACCCGACCCGTATCCTACGCTCCATATCATGGCCACTTTTCACAATTTGACTTATGCCCCATCATTATATACTCACGTATATTATACTTTAACTCTTATGTTAATACACTATATCACCACAATAACCACATATGACACCCTTTTTACTAATATTTTATTACTATTAGTTATAATAAACCATATGTCTTGTAAAATTAATTCCAATGTATTAACAAATTCCTAAACTAATTACTTCAAAGTCCTAATTCGTTTCATATATATTATCTTTACTATTATTAATAAATAATCCTCCCTTCAATTATAGTATGCCTAGCTCACGTGTAGGTCCAAATTGCCTGTCCAGAATTTAACGAGGACCAAGTAAACCCGAAACTCAAATTAAAATCATAACAATAACAACAAATCTGATATTAAACCGTAACCACACTCTTCTCGTACCAGTGAACCCAAGTCCAATCGAGTCAACAAACACCTCGTTAATCGTTTCTTTCCACACGACACTTAATTAGTTTCAAAACGTTTTTATTTGTTAACCCACGAAAACTATATTACAAGCACAATCGGTAAAATAGCGAAATAAAAAGAAGTGTAAGAAAGGGGTTATGTTTTACCGAGAGAGAAAAGAGAGACAAGAGGAGTTGGTGGCGTCTTTACGAGTACTACCTGTAACCATGACCAAGCTAGAACCCTTTTTAAAACGTTTAACACACAAACCAATATTTCGAATCTACTATTTTAGATTTAGGGCGCGTTACATGGTTTTGTAGCGCGTGTTGTATGAAAATGGAATCACAAGGTCTCGATCTATTGATTAGAAGTGGTGGTGTAATTAGAGGAGGTCGCCGGAAAGTTGGCCGGAAAAGATGACGGCGCCGGAACCCTAGAAATGGGTGGCCGGATTTTGTAGAGGGAGAAAGGAGGGTTTGCTTGTGTGTGTTTTGTAGAGAGAGAGTGAAAGTGAGGAAATGGAAGATTTGTGAGTGGTTGGGGGTATTTATACCCCTGGAGGGACCTAATGTGTATTAGTGAAACCATAAGGGCGAAAATGAAACATTTAAAAAGGACCCTAGATGTAACTTTCTCAAATCTTTAATAATATTAAGCTCGGGACTCGTTTAGCCTAGTGAACGAGGGATTCGTGACTCGAGAGTTACGCCATTGTTTTTAAAATATTAATTCCAATAAAAGCGATATAAAATCGACTCGTGTCTCAAAGTAAAATCAAACAATCGCTCAAATCGACGTTTCTCCAATTACGACGCATCGAGGAATTTACGATTTGTCACAATGGGGTTAAAGTGAAACTTCTCAGGCTATAAAAGGATCTCATCTCTCTAGGGTTTCATTGATTCACTCATACTTCTGGTTTTCATCTCTCTAGTTTCTCTGGCGATCTTGGTCTTGATATTGGTTTATGATTTTATTGTTTCACCGGGTTATTATTTTTTAGTTTGGTTTGTATTAAGATCATCTTGATCTTGTTTGTTAGTTTGTTTCAGTATTCTGGGCTGTATCGGGTTCAGGTTTAGAGAGTGAGTTTGTAGACAGCACCTATTAGAGGGACTGTCATATTCTTTTCAGTTGTATTGTTTGCTTGCATCCGTGTTGGGGACAAGCTATCAATGTTTATAGTTATAATAAAAGATTGATATCACCAAGGGGTGGTTGGTTGGGTGATTACACCTTGTGTTCTTGTTGTTTTGATACCATTTTTACATGGTATCAGAGCCCGGTTGTGATTACGGTTTGATTTGGGGATCTTGATTTGAATCAATCAATTCAAGTCTGTGGTTCTTGGATCTGGTTATGGTTGTGGTTAATTGGAGTTCTTGAGGTTTAATTCAAGAATTAGGGTTTTTCCTTGAAACCCTAATTTTTGGGGGTTTTGATTCTCGTGGTTAATTGACAATTGCTGGTGGATTCTGGTGTTTCTTGAGACCAATTGTTGATTTCTTGGATCAATTGTTGGTTTCTTGGTTCGATTGAAAAAACCCCTAATTGCTAATTTGGGGGTTTTGCTTTAGGGAATTGTGTGGTTCTTGGGCTAATTTCTTGGTATTTTTTTCCGCTTTGGTATTTTTTATTGCACTGTAAGTATATTTTCTTCTCTTAGATATTTCTGAGTTGAGTGTAGTTCGCGTAAACGGACTGGTTAACATCTTGATCTGCCACCAAGAGTGGTATGAATAATCGCTCTGACCATCACGTCTACGAGCTTGACTTAGGAAGTATCACGGGTGTGTGTTGGGTTTAGTATAGTTGTTTTTGGTTTTATAGGTCGAAAGAGGATAGGTTTGGTTTATTGGAAGTTGTGATTGGGTTCTTGGCTGTGGCTAGAGTTTAGGTTTTTAGTTTTCTTGTTTGGTCTGTGTGTTTATTTTGCATCATGGCTATTATGATTAGTAGTTTGGATCAGAGTAATCCTCTGCATCTTCATCCTAATGACTCTAATTGTGCATCTATTGTTACTGTGAAATTGTCTGGTGTTGAGAAATATAGGGTTTGGTCTAGTGCTATTAAATTGGCTATGCAGATTAAAAATAAAATGGGATTTCTTGATGGTACTTGTGTTAGAACTGATTATGCTGCTAGTCAATTGTTAGAAGCACAATGGGATAGATGTAATGCTGTTGTGTTAAATTGGTTGTTGAGTTCTTTATCTCAAGATGTGTATCTTGGGCATGTTTTTTCTGATTCTGCGGCAAGATCTGTCGAAAGATCTAAAGGATACATATGATAAAATTGATGGTTCTGTGGTGTTTAATTTGATGCAAAAGATTAATTCCTTTAAACAAGGAGGCTTGCCTCAGGTTGAATATTTTCATAAATTGAACTCCTTGTGGAGGGAGTTTGATACTTTAACAAAGCTTCCTGATTGTGTTTGTGATGCTAGAATAGAGTTAGTTGATCATGCTAAACTATTAAAACTTATGCAATTTCTAATGGGTTTGGATGATATTTAACAACCTATTAGAAGCTCTATTCTAACTAGAGAAGTTTTGCCTGAGGTTAAAGATGCTTTTGTGATTGTTTCTAGAGAAGAATCCCATAGGGGGATTCCTTCTACTTCTGCTAAAATTGAAAAACCTCAAATATCTGCTTTTGTTTCTAGGCCTAATAGTAATAACAGGAACAATTTCAATAATAATCGGTCTGGAAATAATAATGGTAATAATAGAGGGAATTATGACAATCTGTTGTGTAAAAATTGTGGTTTAAAAGGGCATACTATTGAAAGATGTTTTGAGCTGATTGGTTATCCTCCTGGTTTTAAAAAGAATCCTAATTTGAAACCTTCAACTGGTTTTAATATTGGTAAAACAAATAATTCTGAGGTTAAGGGTATGCCCATTCTGAATGGTGATGTTAAAAATACTGGTACTGTTTATTTCACTATGAGCAGGTTATGAAGTTGATGAATCTTTTGAATGATAAAACTGTTCTGCTTTGCTCATACTAGTATGGCAGGTAGTGGTTCTTGTTCCCTTTTTAACTGCAATGTGTTTTTTAACCAACATTTTTATCAATTTTTCTGTGCTAAGATAAATGTTAAGGGTATGTCATATCATTTGGGATAGATCATAGAGTCAGGGGCTAATCAACATATGACTAATAATACTGATAATATGTTTGGCTTACTTGATATATCTGATATGAACTTAACTGTTGGTCATCCTAATGGTACCCTTGCTAAGATTACTCATGTTGGTAATCTAAGACTTAACAAGAATGTTGTGTTATTTGATGTGTTGGTTGTGCCTGAGTATTGTGTTAGTCTCTTGTCTGTGCATAAAATGATTAAGGACAGTAAGTTGACTGTTGGGTTTGATGAGACTAAATGTTATATTCAGGATTTGAAAAAGCAGAGTGTTCTGGGGACTGGTAGTGAGTTTGGTGGTTTATATCTGTTTGATAGAGATTGTGATAAGTCCACTGTGGTTAATCAAAGTGAGTTTTTTGCTTGTCATGTTTCTAAAGAAGTTTGGCATAATAGACTAGGACATCCTGCTAACCAGGTTTTGAAAATGCTTAATCAGTCTTTAAATTTAACTAATGTTGATCATGAAGGACCTTGTGAGGTTTGTCATAAGGCAAAACAAATAAGGGACTCTTTTCCTTTAAGTGAAAACAAATCTTTGGTTTTTGGACAACTCATTCATCTTGATGTCTGGGGTCCTTATAAAGTGGTTAGTAGAGAAGGTTTTAGATATTTCTTGACTATTGTGGATGACTATAGTAGGTCTGTCTGGGTGTATATGCTTAAAACTAAAGATGAAGTTTTTTTTCCATGTTTGTGAGTTTTTATAATCTGGTGCTTACTCAGTTTAATAAAAAGATTAAAATGATAAGGTCTGATAATGGCACTGAGTTTTTGAATAATAGAATGTCAGATTTTTTAAATACCATGGGTATTATGCATCAGACAACTTGTGCATATACACCTCAGCAGAATGGTATAGCTAAGAGGAAACATAGACATCTGCTAAATGTTGCTAGAAGTCTTATGTTTCAGGGGGGAATTCCTCTTGTTTATTGGCCTGATTGTGTTCTTACTGCTACTTATTTGATTAACAGGCTTCCTTCCTATGTTTTAAAGGGTAAGTCACCCTTTTCTCTGGTCTATAATAAGGAACCTAATTTGTCTCATCTTAGGAGTTTTGGATGTGTGTGTTTTGCTGCTATTATAAAAGGGTCTAATAAGTTTTCTGAAAAGTCTGAAAAATGTGTTTTAATTGGATATGCTACAGGAAAGAAAGCTTATAAGCTTCTAAGTCTTGAAAACAGAAGTATTTTGTATTCTAGAGATGTTAAGTTCTATGAAACTATTTTTCCATATAAAATGAATCAGAATATTGATGTCATAGAAGACTTAGAAGTGTCAAACTTAAACTTTTTGATTTTATTGATTCGAATATGTGTCAAAACCAAAACTCATCCCTACTCCCAATGATGATAATGTGAATACGGAAGCATCATCTGTTGGTAGAGATGGTAGGATCCATCAACCGCATGATGTGGCAAACAATGATCAGAATGTAAATGTAGAACAGATACATCACTCACGATAGTTTGTTACCATCTGGAGATGATGTGAATTCTGCAACTCCTTTAGATGAAAATATAAACTCTGAGGGAAATGTTGTTCCAAGTCTAGCAAATGAGAATAGGTTTCAAAGTGTTTTGCAAAATCAAGTTGAGGAAGGGTCTGTTAGTCATAGGAGGTCTTCTAGATCTTCTAAGTTTCCTGAAAGATTGAATGATTATGTGTTAGACACTAGTGTTAAATATGGTTTGAATAAGTATGTTAATCATGCTGTTTTGAGTACTGAGAATTGTTTTTTTGTAACTAATCTGAATAAGACTATTGAGCCTAGTTGTTATAGTGAGGCTTGTAAAGATCCTAAGTGGGTTAATGCTATGAATGAAGAAATATATGCTTTACATGAAAATGACACTTGGGAAGAAACTGATCTGCCTATAGATAGAAAACCTATAGGTAGTAAACTGATCTGCCATATTCTACGCTCCATATCATGACCACTTTTCACAATTTGACTTGTGCCCTACTGTTATATACTCACGTATATTATACTTTAACTCTTATGTTAATACACTATATCACCACAATAACCACATATGACACCCTTTTTACTAATATTTTATTACTATTAGTTATAATAAACCATATGTCTTGTAAAATTAATTCCAATGTATTAACAAATTCCTAAACTAATTACTTCAAAGTCCTAATTCGTTTCATATATATTATCTTTACTATTATTAATAAATAATCCTCCCTTCAATTATAGTATGCCTAGCTCACGTGTAGGTCCAAATTGCCTGTCCAGAATTTAACGAGGACCAAGTAAACCCGAAACTCAAATTAAAATCATAACAATAACAACAAATCTTGTATTAAACCGTAACCACACTCTTCTCGTACCAGCGAACCCAAGTCCAATCAAGTCAACAAACACCACGTTAATCGTTTCTTACCACACGACACGTAATTAGTTTCAAAACGTTTTTATTTGTTAACCCACGAAAACTATGTCACAAGCACAATCGGTAAAATAGCGAAATAAAAAGAAGTGTAAGAAAGGGGTTATGTTTTGCCGAGAGAGAAAAGAGAGACAAGAGGAGTTGGTGGCGTCTTTACGAGTACTACTCGTAACCATGACCCAGCTAGAACCCTTTTCAAAACGTTTAACACACAAACCAATATTTCGAATCTACTATTTTAGATTTAGGGCGCGTTACATGGTTTTGTAGCGCGTGTTGTATGAAAATGGAATCACAAGGTCTCGATCTATTGATTAGAAGTGGTGGTGTAATTAGAGGAGGTCTCCGGAAAGTTGGCCAGAAAAGATGACGGCGCCGGAACCCTAGAAATGGGTGGCCGGATTTTGTAGAGAGAGAAAAGAGGGTTTGCTTGTGTGTGTTTTGTAGAGAGAGAGTGAAAGTGAGGAAATGGAAGAGTTGTGAGTGGTTGGGGGTATTTATACCCCTGGAGGGACCTAATGTGTATTAGTGAAACCATAAGGGCAAAAATGAAACATTTAAAAAGGACCCTGGATGTAACTTTCTCAAATATTTAATAATATTAAGATCGGGACTCGTTTAGCCTGGTAAACCAGGGATTCGTGACTCGAGAGTTACGCCATTGTTTTTAAAATATTAATTCCAATAAAAACGATATAAAATACGACTCGTGTCTCAAAGTAAATCAAACAATCGCTCAAAATCGAGTTTCTCCAATTACGGCGCATCGAGGAATTTACGAGTTGTCACAGCCTCACCTCCTTAAAAGGAATCGCGTCCTCGCGATTCAATTCAAATTATCCGTTACAGTCTAGAAGGGGTAAGTGCAACAGCACGGGGGTTTATCTTCACGTTCCCTACGTGAATCCAGGGTCTTACTGCGAGTCTCTATGAACTTCGAAGACAGAGAGGCAACTTTACTAAAGTTGCTAGGTTTCATCATCTATGGTTTTGATAGGTCAATGAAGTTTAAACGTCCAAAGATTAGGATTTCCTAGAAGGATGACGATTTCCTCATCGGCGGGTCATTTCTTTCTATTACACACGAAATGTTGGGAACTCTCTACTGAGTCTCGATGGTAGCTTAAGGCTCTGAGCTACTGGTCTCAATCTAGCAATGATTTTCCAAAAGATTGAGATAGCGGGGATTAAGTTTTCACATTTACTACTCGCTTCACATAATTTCATGGTGGCTTCGAAAGCTAAATTCTAGGTTACCTCGGAGGGTTCAAGAGATTCACGTTGTCTATGCCTCCAAATGGTTTGTGAGTAACTTACATATCCATCTCGACTTAAAACGGTTTCCTTGGTATTAATTCGAACAGGTTTAGGGTTGCTAAGTTGGGGTATTTCCATTTCTTCCCAATCAGCTGAATTTACTCTTACATCCATAGAGGATCTTTTATGGTGCCTTTGAGGTAATAAAGTGATAGGTATGGTTATAGGAGATGTTGGCCAAAGGAAAGTGTCTATCCCGACCATTGTCAAATTTAATAGGCACGCTACGTGTTCTACTAGGGTTCGAATGGTTTCTCTACTTCAGCCATTTGTCTGGAGATGATACACTGCAAGCATATCCAGATCGGTTCTCTCGGCCCTAGGAAGTGATAAATGAAAAATGGGTGTGTAGCGATTGCCATAATCAGGAAAAGATAGGAATTAGCATTTCCTAAAGCACACGGTTTCCTTTACGTGTGAAGAAGTCCATTTGTATAACTTAGGTTTTTCGATCGCACTTCTTCCTTAAAGAGTATCGAAGTGAGTTGAAGGTTGAGGAAGGAGGATCAGGTGTATACTAACCAAATGAATCGCAGATAGGGAAAACGGATCAAGGGGATTTCTCTCTTTCCAATAGAAGTGCCATAGTGGAAGGAAGGTAAGGAGCCAGAGTTCAAATGTGAGGTCTAGCTTATTGGAGCAAGTCACTTTACCGGAGGGAGAGGACTAGGTACTTCCTCACCTCCTTAAAAGAAGATAGCTGGGTTCTCTAGTGTTGCTATATCTATATGAGGAGAGACGAGCATTGTCGTCCATAATTTTCCTTTTTACTAATTCGCGGGAGGTGAATAGGTTGGTAAGACTACTAACAATCACTGGGAATCTACTTCCAAGGTTTTATCCATGGTGTAGCTTATCGTTTGGTGAGAGGTCCGAAGGGTTAGCAGGTGCTTCTCGAAGGATGAGAGAAGGATTATATGATTGTCCTAGAGAACGTGGTTCCGGTTTCTCCTTAGGATTTCAAGATTTCTGCTGAGTACGGAATCTCTACTAGATGAAAAGTCTAGGAAGTTCAGAATATGTCTCTATTAGAAAGTGTTGATTACTACCATCAATCGGTCGGTTGACTTAGCATGATATCTAGGTTAGAGATGAAAGTACGACTCCTAAAAGAGAGTATTGGTTACTAACCACATTCTGTCGATTGACTCATTGGTGCACTTAACACTTAACGCAAAAAGGTTTCAAGGTTCAACTCCAAAATCATAATCTTCAAAAGAGGTTCGACTATCGATCGATATCAATTCAACTCTTAAATACGAGTGAAGGTTAACGGCGCTAAGTTGTTTTACTAAGGAATCTCGTATCGATGGAGTGTAAGGTACCATATTGATAAAATAGGGTAGGTATTACCATAACTGGTGGTGTGACGTAGCAGACTATTGTTGACAAACAATGTTGAGGGTTCAATGTTGCTAGAGTCAACATCGATGGATCAATAGCTAAGGATAATCCTTGGTGAAAAACTTCACTAAAACAAGTCGCTAGATCGTTATCGATAGAGGTACCTAAATAGGGGATAAGGTACGACATCAACATCACGTAAGATACTACCTTACTAAAAGCTGTTAGCGAAGCAACGTCGACCAGATGACGTCGCTAAAAATTTACATCGAGTGAAATGGTAAGGTTTCAGAAGTTTTCTCAACAATCGGTTCAAGACTAGGCTTGAGGTATAAGTGTCGGTAACAGGGTTACCAACGAAACGAGGCTCGATGACAAATCCACGGTGTTACTACCGAAACGATGTGGAATGATAATTCCAACAAGATTGCTACCGAATTACGGTGGAATGATAATTCCAACAAGGTTACCATCGAAGTACGGTGGAATGATAATTCCAATACGGTTACTATCGTAATGTGACCGGATGACGTTTCGAAATCGAATACCGACTAAAGGTCGAAAGATGATTTTAACAAAGTTTTCAACGAAATGGGGCCGAATAATAATTCGAGGCCAAACAATGACTTGAAGTCAAATGACGAGTTAAAACTCGGGACGATATCAAAATCTCAAATTCGAAAACCCAAAGACCAAAATCCAAAACCGAATCCAAAATAGTCAACACCAAATCCAAAAATAGCCCAAAATAATTTCAAACGCTCTAGAGAAATCGAATAGGCTTATGTCGATAAGCAACTCAGATGCAACCAGTGCTAATCGGGTCTCACCCGACTTATGGCGAACTACGCTCAGGTGTTACAAACAAGAATTTCACAAAAATGAAAACGTATAGTGATGCCAGAAGTGTTACGATTCAAGAGGTGTTACGATGCCATTGTGTCGTGTGTGAGTGCGGGCTTTCTTCATGTTTAGCGAGTGTGAGTGTGCGAGTCCACCTTAAGTTTATCGTTCTTAAAACCAATCTCAAATTCGAACACAATTTGTTATAGCAATTCCCAGTATTTGCAAAATTCACCTCTGAGACAGACATAGGTGATCAGTCCATGTCCTGCTGTCTCTGGCTGAATATAGGTGATCAGTCTATATTCAATCGAGGTTCGATAATTTTTTTTTTTATTTTTTTTTAAGCAAGGCACAACCAATTTATAACCAATTCTTAATATATATTCCCAACTTTAATGTTACATGCCCAAAATGTATTCATTTCCTCATCTCAAAATAACTCGTTGTTCTATTTAGTTATTAGCGTTAGGTATCACCGTGTGTGTGTGTGGTATCGACTCGACAAACACCATGAATACACTCAAATAACCACAATGCGACTCATAATGACACAATGAGACGTCTAAATGATAAACTTTATAGTTTAATAAGTGTCGGAATGAATAGTATATCTTATCGAATTCGTCAATTCGATAAACTCAACCATTTACTCATGTCGCTTATTATCCACAAACTAGTCACATCCTAACGAGTCATAAGGATAATTCACCCATTAATAACGTCATCCTACGTGCATAGCGGGCGCTTATTAGGTTCGTCAACCTAATAAGTCCGTTATCCACGTGGATCGGCGCTATTAATGTTAGGTCATCCGTAACCCATGCACAACACATAAATGACATTAAATATTCATAAATGACACCCTTCGATAAACGTGCCCTCGAAACATTTGATGACTCATTTATTACAAAACATTTCTATTTTTAAACGTTGGTTCCCGCTTTAAAATGTCGAATAACAAGGCGAGCCTTGTTATCGAATGCTTAGTACAAAACCATTTATCATCTATATCTCCCGGTATCATTTACTAGTATATATATATATATATATATATATATATATATATATATATATGTGTGTGTATATATATATATATATATCTATATAAATTCGAGATAAATTTTAATGTAATTATATTCATCTCACTTATAAATTTCAATATAAATTTCAATAAAAATTCCAATATAAATTTCGATAAAAATTTCAATATAAGTTTCGATAAAAATTCAATATAAGTTTCGAGTCATTATTCGTTTCGAGTTCCCAAGTCCGAGTCATGACTCTCGGATTTTACACGATCATATTTCCCAAATAAATACTAAGGACCACGTTACGGCGTTTCCAGAGTAGTCGAGACTAGAAAGTCACGATAACACCTGACGTAGCACAAAGTTGACATATATACCATTGAATTCAAAATAAACAATTTTCATAATTCTAATTAATCTCCCAAGCAATCTCATACTAATATCGCCATCTAGTCAGACAATCAAACATACCCAGCACCATTAAACACTTTCAATTGACTCTTTCAATTTCCCAAACACAACCGATTAACGGGTATCAAATCTAATGTTTGTCAATAACTTACCAATTACCCAAAACACCACAAATAATTTGTTATTCAATTAAGGCTGTTAATTGAAATGTCCTTCGATTCCAAAAATCTGATTCATACCGATGATTCAACGTTAACCAAATAATCACACGTTAGTCCAATTTATCATCTGGAAACACTTACTGGTTCCGTATATCATTATAAAATTAACGGACATGAATTCATTATTAGTAATCAAAACTGATTACCACTTGTTTGACAATTTGTAAAGAATAAAAACAACGGTTTACGAGGGTTTCGACTCAAAATCGTGACACGAGACCATCACCAATCGACATCATCAAAATCATTATAATCCATCATCTAGTTATGATCAATGGCACATAAACATGATAAGATGCAAGACACGTGAACATGACACACACACGATACCAACACACCAGTTTACATGATTTATTAGCTTTAACGCGTTTTAGACTCGTGTTCATCAAAACTTAACTGTGGAACTCACGTTCACGAGACAAAAGGCCTCGTTTGTGACTCCTTGACTTAGTTATAATAGTACCATTTCCTTTATATTCCTAAATCATTTCCACGACTACTACTAATGTGCAAGTTTTAAATCAAGTGGTGAGATTACGCCAGGAAATTGCGTAACCCTGATACTTTGAGAGTATCTGCATTATTGATAAATAATGTTGAATTATTGGTTATCACATTCTGCGTTCATTTGTTCACTTTAATCTTCAAAAACATTCCAATAGATCCCACGTATTTGTGTATATTCATACAAAGTTTTCGCTTTATTGTTTTGGGATATACCCAAGGCAACTACTTAATATAAGTTAAGTGTTATAGATTTAAGGTTTGGGACTCCACACTTTGTGAAAGATATAGCGCATGCGAAAGCATGAGGACATGCTTTCTGTACATGTATAAGCATGAGGACATGCTTATAGGGCGTGCATAAGCATATAGAAATGCTTATGGGGTATGCGTAAGCATGAGGACATGCTTACTCTGTGTGTATAAGCATGTGAAATGCTTATAGTGAACTACTAAAACATGCAGACTTAAATCGTCTACTAACAGGGCACACGCTCAATCAAGTGTTCAATCAAACCGTTCATTAAATCAGCCCTAAGCATCTCATCAATCATCTTATCAATCAATTCGTCTAATGTGTTCTCAATCATCTATATCCCATATCAAATCAATCGAGTTCAAAATTCCAAAATCATAATATACCGTTTACTCAAATCAAATTCCGTAATATCTCGATAATCACATCTCATTTACCCAAAATCAATAATCATATCTCCAAATCATAATGTTTTCAATATCCGTTCACAATATCCCTTAACAGATCATCTCATAATTGAAATCGTAATTCATACCATTATCAATTAAGAAGCTTCGGCTTGGCAAGCGGGCGTGCGTCGGTCGAGGATCAATTTTCTCAAAAAGTGGTTATAGTTTAGGGTTTATAAAATACCTAATTCTCTATAACCTTGAGCTCTGATACCAATCTGTAACACCCCCAAATCTCGGTACAGCGGAAGACTTAATCAAGTTTTCGGGGCGTTACTATTGGATTGGTATCGCACACAAGTATAGCAAAAGATAGTCATTTAACATTCAAAACCAATCCCAAATTTAGTCATTCAAAACGATTAATCCAAAAGTATAAACATTAGGCCCAAAACATGATTTAATAAGATAGGTCCTCAAAGTTTATCAGAGTCAGAAATGATCCTTGAACCCCGCCTTCTTGCCAAGCTTCCACCGATCAAGTATTCCAAACATCTCTCAAATACCTGAGAAATCATGCTAAAAGGTCAGCTTACGCTGGTGAGTTCATAGGTTTAAGTTCAACAAAATCATAGTGGACCAGTAGGAGTTGATTTGCTATGCAAGACCTAAGATAGATAAATACCGTTTGCACACCGATCCTACCCGGATCACCAATCATAACACATGTCCCGCATCCAGGGACTACTCGGGCCCAACGACTCTAGTCCAGCACTGTCGTGGCACAATCTAGACCAATTGCCAACCCCGGACTAGGTCGAGGTAGAAGTCTATTCTTAGTTAGGCACGGTTAAACCTAGACTAAGGCAACAACTACTGCACATCTATCTAAACAGTCAAGCATATAAGCAAATCCAAATAGTTTTAACGGTCCAAAAACAGCAGCATGATTCTCACCCCAAAATAGTTCAAAACGTAGTTAAAACGTAGATAAAATTGGGGCTATGAAACTCACCTTAGCCACAGCAACGCACGAATAAATACTAGCAGAAGATAACAAGTAATCACGGTACATCAATGCACTATTCACTATTGACATGACTGGCATCTAAAGTTAATCTCCATGGCATCCAAAAGCATGTACGACGAGTACAATAGAGTAGTTGTGACGCAACCTAATGCATATACGATATTCTTAGAATACAGCTCATACGATAAAGAACCACTAGAAAGTAACGTGTTGTAGTTTTCGTGGATCATTCATGTCGTTACTTTCAAAAGTACATTATCGTTCCCAAAAGTTCATAATTAATATCTCAAAAGTTTAGTTTTAACGTTTCGTGTGGTGGTAAGAAACATAGACGTGACGTACAACTCACACGCAAGAAGAGCAAACATCGACAAAATCGAGACATACAGACCATAACTCACGCCAAAAAGGGAAAAGACATTGACCAAGTTAAGAAATACCGACAATACTCAAGCTAGTCAAAGACTAGGAAGCGACGACAACTATTTATGTAACATAAATAGGTTAATTGATAAGTTCGGCAATTTACCCAATAATCCCCAAACGTACATATTCAATAATAAAAGACAAGTTTCCATTCATCGCTCAAATTAATAAAAATTTCTCAATTGTTATTCATAACTATACAAGTTTACCCAAAAGTACTTCATATAAGGTATATTTAAGTAGTGTACTATAAATGACACGTTCGTTTATTCCTACGTTCCCAACCATTACGACTTTAATAAGTTATCTTATCAAAATAATACTTCCAAACAAGTTTATAAAAGCTAACACGTGTTGTAAAACACGAGTTACCATCGTGTTTAATAAAGGTTTATAATAGATTAAGCCATATCCGTCAATAATATACAGTTATATAATTCAATAGCAACTTAATGTGAAAACGGAATATTTAGCTTTATTGCAAAAACAAATATACTAAACTCATTTAAGCCAAAACGTTTAATAGAGTATAACATACTAACCAATATAACTTGTTATCAATAGTTATTCCAAGTTTATAAACCGTATTAACTCTTATAATATATATGTAATATCCGTTATTAATTATAAATCAAGTAGTTATTTCTTAACGTCTATCACCCACTTTTACTAGTACTATCGTTGTTAACTCACATTCAATATTATATATCCGATATTGTTATTCCGGTATCGCCGTGTAATTAATTCGTTAGATATATACTTATAATTTACCGTCTTGTTTCACTAATCTCGTTATTCCCTTATAATGATTATTAGTACTAATAAGCCCTTTTAGTCAAATAGTACATTTTAGTTGTTTCATTATGTCCAATATTATTTAATCTGAAAGTTTATTGCCCGATATAGTTATGTCCAACATCATATACTTTTTACACAACCCGGGTTACCCATTTTATCCCATGGCATTTAACTAATTTCTCCCGTCGAGACCCGATACAATTCATCAATTCAATTCACGCTTAAATGTGACCAACATAGTTATCATAATTATTCACACCACATTTTGACTTATAAACATTTATTAAGTCTTAATTTAATTAAATCCGCAACCCATTCAACCCATGTCATTCATCCGATTTATAGCCCAAGATAAGTCAACACCAAAAGACCATTCGGGTCGAACCCGACCCGACAACATTTACCAATTCAAACGATTTACGAATCTCGTGTACTAAAACATTTATCCTTCGAGATATTAGGCCCAACTGTATTATAAAACCTTTACCATAAAACATATACCATTGGGGTCAAACTTATTATATTGATAATTGTTATTTGAAACAATTTCACAAATGGGTTTCATGCATTCTACTGTACGAGACTCAAACAAATCAAAGGCAGCCACGGGTCATCCGACCCGACCCGTATTCTACGCTCCATATCATGACCACTTTTCACAATTTGACTTGTGCCCTACTGTTATATACTCACATATATTATACTTTAACTCTTATGTTAATACACTATATCACCACAATAATCACATATGACACCCTTTTTACTAATATTTTATTACTATTAGTTATAATAAACCATATGTCTTGTAAAATCAATTCCAAAGTATTAACAAATTCCTAAACTAATTACTTCAAAATCCTAATTCGTTTCATATATATTATCTTTACTATTATTAATAAATAATCCTCCCTTCAATTATTGTATGCCTAGCTCATGTGTAGGTCCAAATTGTCTGTCCAGAATTTAACGAGGCTAGGACCAAGTAAACCCGAAACTCAAATTAAAATCATAACAATAACAACAAATCTGATATTAAACCATAACCACACTCTTCTCGTACTAGCGAACCCAAGTCCAATCGAGTCAACAAACACCTCGTTAATCGTTTCTTACCACACTACACGTAATTAGTTTCAAAACGTTTTTATTTGTTAACCCACGAAAACTATATTACAAGCACAATCGGTAAAATAGCGAAATAAAAAGAAGTGTAAGAAAGGGGTTATGTTTTACCGAGAGAGAAAAGAGAGACAAGAGGAGTTGGTGGCGTCTTTACGAGTACTACCTGTAACCATGACCAAGCTAGAACCCTTTTTAAAACGTTTAACACACAAACCAATATTTCAAATCTACTATTTTAGATTTAGGGCGCGTTACATGGTTTTGTAGCGCGTGTTGTATGAAAATGGAATCACAAGGTCTCGATCTATTGATTAGAAGTGGTGGTGTAATTAGAGGAGGTCGCCGGAAAGTTGGCCGGAAAAGATGACGGCGCCGGAACCCTAGAAATGGGTGGCCGGATTTTGTAGAGGGAGAAAAGAGGGTTTGCTTGTGTGTGTTTTGTAGAGAGAGAGTGAAAGTGAGGAAATGGAAGATTTGTGAGTGGTTGGGGGTATTTATACCCTTGGAGGGACCTAATGTGTATTAGTGAAACCATAAGGGCGAAAATGAAACATTTAAAAAGGACCCTAGATGTAACTTTCTCAAATCTTTAATAATATTAAGCTCGGGACTCGTTTAGCCTAGTAAACGAGGGATTCGTGACTCGAGAGTTACGCCATTGTTTTTAAAATATTAATTCCAATAAAAACGATATAAAATACGACTCGTGTCTCAAAGTAAATCAAACGATCGCTCAAATCGACGTTTCTCCAATTACGACGCATCGAGGAATTTATGAGTTGTCACAGCAGGGGTTAAAGTGAAACTTCTCAGGCTATAAAAGGATCTCATCTCTCTAGGGTTTCATTGATTCACTCATACTTCTGGTTTTCATCTCTCTAGTTTCTCTGGCGATCTTGGTCTTGATATTGGTTTCTGATTTTATTGTTTCACTGGGTTATTATTTTTTAGTCTGGTTTGTATTAAGATCATCTTGATCTTGTTTGTTAGTTTGTTTCAGTATTCTGGGCTGTATCGGGTTCAGGTTTAGAGAGTGAGTTTGTAGACAGCACCTATTAGAGGGACTGTCATATTCTTTTCAGTTGTATTGTTTGCTTGCATCCGTGTTGGGGACAAGCTATCAGTGTTTATAGTTATAATAAAAGATTGATATCACCAAGGGGTGGTTGGTTGGGTGATTACACCTTGTGTTCTTGTTGTTTTGATACCATTTTTACATGGTATCAGAGCCCGGTTGTGATTACGGTTTGATTTGGGGATCTTGATTTGAATCAATCAATTCAAGTCTGTGGTTCTTGGATCTGGTTATGGTTGTGGTTAATTGGAGTTCTTGAGGTTTAATTCAAGAATTAGGGTTTTTCCTTGAAACCTTAATTTTTGGGGGTTTTGATTCTCGTGGTTAATTGACAATTGCTGGTGGATTCTGGTGTTTCTTGAGACCAATTGTTGATTTCTTGGATCAATTGTTGGTTTCTTGGTTCGATTGGAAAAAACCCTAATTGCTAATTTGGGGGTTTTTGCTTTACTGGGAATTGTGTGGTTCTTGGGCTAATTTCTTGGTATTTTTTTCGCTGCTGGTATTTTTATAGCACTGTAAGTATATTTTCTTCTCTTAGATATTTCTGAGTTGAGTGTAGTGGGCGTAAACGGACTGGTTAACATCTTGATCTGCCACCAAGAGTGGTATGAATACCTGCTCTGACCAGTCACAGTCTACAAGCTTGACTTAGGAAGTATATGGGTGTGTGTTGGGTTTAGTATAGTTGTTTTTGGTTTTTTAGGTCGAAGGAGGATAGGTTTGGTTTATTGGAAGTTGTGATTGGGTTCTTGGCTGTGGCTAGAGTTTAGGTTTTTAGTTTTCTTGTTTGGTCTGTGTGTTTATTTTGCATCATGGCTATTATGATTAGTAGTTTGGATCAGAGTAATCCTCTGCATCTTCATCCTAATGATTCTAATTGTGCATCTATTGTTACTGTGAAGTTATCTGGTGTTGAGAACTATAGGGTTTGGTCTAGTGCTATTAAATTGGCTATGCAGATTAAAAATAAAATGGGATTTCTTGATGGTACTTGTGTTAGAACTGATTATGCTGCTAGTCAATTGTTAGAGGCACAATGGGATAGATGTAATGCTGTTGTGTTAAATTGGTTGTTGAGTTCTTTATCTCAAGATGTGTATCTTGGGCATGTTTTTTCTGATTCTGCTGCATCTGTCTGGAAAGATTTAAAGGATACATATGATAGAATTGATGGTTCTGTGGTTTTTAATTTGATGCAAAAGATTAATTCCTTTAAACAAGGAGGCTTGCCTGTGTCTGAATATTTTCATAAATTGAACTCCTTGTGGAGGGAGTTTGATACTTTAACAAAGCTTCCTGATTGTGTTTGTGATGCTAGAATAGAGTTAGTTGATCATGCTAAACTATTAAAACTTATGCAATTTCTAATGGGTTTGGATGATATTTACCAACCTATTAGAAGCTCTATTCTAACTAGAGAAGTTTTGCCTGAGGTTAAAGATGCTTTTGTGATTGTTTCTAGAGAAGAATCCCATAGGGGGATTCCTTCTACTTCTGCTAAAATTGAAAAACCTCAAATATCTGCTTTTGTTTCTAGGCCTAATAGTAATAACAGGAACAATTTCAATAATAATCGGCCTGGAAATAATAATGGTAATAATAGAGGGAATTATGACAATCTGTTGTGTAAAAATTGTGGTTTAAAAGGGCATACTATTGAAAGATGTTTTGAGCTGATTGGTTATCCTCCTGGTTTTAAAAAGAATCCTAACTTGAAACCTTCAACTAGTTTTAATGTTGGTAAAACAAATAATTCTGAGGTTAAGTGTATGCCCATTCTGAATAGTGATGTTAAAAATACTGGAACTGTTTCTTTCACTAATGAGCAGGTTATGAAGTTGATGAATCTTTTGAATGATAAAACCTGTTCTGCTGCTCATACTAGTATGGCAGGTAGTGGTTCTTGTTCCCTTTTTAACTGCAATGTGTTTTTTAACCAACATTTTTATCAATTTTTCTGTGCTAAGATAAATGTTAAGGGTATGTCATATCATTTGGGATAGATCATAGAGTCAGGGGCTAATCAACATATGACTAATAATACTGATAATATGTTTGGCTTACTTGATATATCTGATATGAACTTAACTGTTGGTCATCCTAATGGTACCCTTGCTAAGATTACTCATGTTGGTAATCTAAGACTTAACAAGAATGTTGTGTTATTTGATGTGTTGGTTGTGCCTGAGTATTGTGTTAGTCTCTTGTCTGTGCATAAAATGATTAAGGACAATAAGTTGACTGTTGGGTTTGATGAGACTAAATGTTATATTCAGGATTTGAAAAAGCAGAGTGTTCTGGGGACTGGTAGTGAGTTTTGTGGTTTATATCTGTTTGATAGAGATTGTGATAAGTCCACTGTGGTTAATCAAAGTGAGTTTTTTGCTTGTCATGTTTCTAAAGAAGTTTGGCATAATAGACTAGGACATCCTGCTAACCAGGTTTTGAAAATGCTTAATTAGTCTTTAAATTTAACTAATGTTGATCATGAAGGACCTTGTGAGGTTTGTCATAAGGCAAAACAAATAAGGGACTCTTTTCCTTTAAGTGAAAACAAATCTTTGGTTTTTGGACAACTCATTCATCTTGATGTCTGGGGTCCTTATAAAGTGGTTAGCAGAGAAGGTTTTAGATATTTCTTGACTATTGTGGATGACTATAGTAGGTCTGTCTGGGTGTATATGCTTAAAACTAAAGATGAAGTTTTTTTTCCATGTTTGTGAGTTTTTATAATCTGGTGCTTACTCAGTTTAATAAAAAGATTAAAATGATAAGGTCTGATAATGGCACTGAGTTTTTGAATAATAGAATGTCAGATTTTTTAAATACCATGGGTATTATGCATCAGACAACTTGTGCATATACACCTCAGCAGAATGGTATAGCTAAGAGGAAACATAGATATCTGCTAAATGTTGCTAGAAGTCTTATGTTTCAGGGGGGAATTCCTCTTGTTTATTGGCCTGATTGTGTTCTTACTGCTACTTATTTGATTAACAGGCTTCCTTCCTCTGTTTTAAAGGGTAAGTCACCCTTTTCTCTGTTCTATAATAGGGAACCTAATTTGTCTCATCTTAGGAGTTTTGGATGTGTGTGTTTTGCTGCTATTATAAAAGGGTCTAATAAGTTTTCTGAAAAGTCTGAAAAATGTGTTTTAATTGGATATGCTACAGGAAAGAAAGCTTATAAGCTTCTAAGTCTTGAAAACAGAAGTATTTTGTATTCTAGAGATGTTAAGTTCTATGAAACTATTTTTCCATATAAAATGAATCAGAATATTGATGTCATAGAAGACTTAGAAGTGTCAAACTTAAACTTTTTTGATTTTATTGATTCTGAATATGTGTCAAAAACCAAAACTCCTGTCCCTACTCCCAATGATGATAATGTGAATACGGAAGCATCATCTGTTGGTAGAGATGGTAGGATCCATCAACCAGATGATGTGGCAAACAATGATCAGAATGTAAATGTAGAACAGATACATCACTCTGATAGTTTGTTACCATCTGGAGATGATGTGAATTCTGCAACTCCTTTAGATGAAAATATAAACTCTGAGGGAAATGTTGTTCCAAGTCTAGCAAATGAGAATAGGTTTCAAAGTGTTTTGCAAAATCAAGTTGAGGAAGGGTCTGTTAGTCATAGGAGGTCTTCTAGATCTTCTAAGTTTCCTAAAAGATTGAATGATTATGTGTTAGACACTAGTGTTAAATATGGTTTGAATAAGTATGTTAATCATGCTGTTTTGAGTACTGAGAATTGTTTTTTTGTAACTAATCTGAATAAGACTATTGAGCCTAGTTGTTATAGTGAGGCTTGTAAAGATCCTAAGTGGGTTAATGCTATGAATGAAGAAATATATGCTTTACATGAAAATGACACTTGGGAAGAAACTGATCTGCCTATAGATAGAAAACCTATAGGTAGTAAATGGGTTTGGAAAATTAAGTATAAGTCTAATGGTGAGGTTGAAAGGTAAAAGGCTAGACTTGTTGCTCAGGGCTATGGTCAGAAAGAGGGTATTGATTATGCGGAAACCTTTAGTACTGTTGTGAGAATGGGCACTGTTAGATGTTTGTTGAGTATTGCTGTTAAGTATGATTGGTGTATACATCAAATGGATGTTAATAATGCATTTCTTTATGGTGATCTTAATGAGGAAGTATATATGCTTCCTCCTCCTGGTTATACTACTAAAGGTCACAATAAAGTATGCAGGTTGAAAAAGTCTTTGTATGGGCTTAAACAAGCTCCTAGACAATGGAACCACAAATTGTCTGAAGCTAAATTTGTTCAGTCCAAAAATGATCACTCATTCTTTATTAAAAGAAATGGTAATACAGTTGTATTTCTTTTAGTATATGTAGATGATTTTATTATTACTAGAAATAATGTTGAAGAAGTTGAAAAAGTGAAACAGTTTTTAAAAACTAAGTTCAAAATAAAAGATTTGGGTGAATTAAAGTTTTTCCTGGGGATTGAGGTTTTAAAGACTAAAACTGGTCTTTGTTTAAATCAGAGGAAATATTGTCTTGAATTGTTAAATGATTATGGATTACTTGCATGTAGACTTGTTATGACTCCTTTACCTGAAAATTATGTTTTGGCTCATAAAGAAAGTGTTGGGTTTGGGCTTCCCGTCTAGTTGGGTTGCCTTTGTAGTTATCATTTTTTTTATGGACTTGTTGAACATTGGATCAAGTTTAGGCCCACTAGGTTAACCATATTGAAAGGGTTATATATATTGTAAAACCCTGCTGGAAATCACATATGTGAGAGAGAGATACATAAAGAATAAAAACGAGATTTGCTTAAGGTTACTCTATTTTTCGTCCAGCTTTGCGCAGTCTAGGGAGAATTGCTCGTACGACTTCGTTAACCGTTGGATTTCAGTAAAATTTGGGCAGTAGCTTTACAACACATAGGTCTTCAATTTGGATGGTCAGGATCGTCATTGGAGTCTTCTACAGAGATCTGTAGTGGTTCAAAGTTGCTGCAGTTATGGGTGAGTTTTATCAAGCAATCTGTTTTTTGGTGATTTATGTTTCAAGGGCTGTTAATCCTTGATAATTGTTGATGACTTGTATCTAGTTGGTACTAGATAAGAACACTTGTGTATTCTTTGTTTTGGTTCTAGTGGATTAGTTCCTGGACTTGGTCTTGTGGTTTTTACTTCTCACTTTAAGAAGGTTTTCCATGTTAAAATTCTTGGTGTCTTGTTTATTTACTTTCGTTGATTGATTATCATTGTTTGGTTGGTTAGTTACTTGATCGTTCGAAGTATACGTTTGTCCTTACAGGTTATCACAAGTAAGAGAGTTATATTGACCATTCCGCATTTGTTAACTCTCTACAAAGTGGTATCAGAGCTTTTGGTTTGTTGGTGATTGTTTGGCTTGTGATTAACAATGGAGACTAATACTTCAAGAATGATTAATTTGAATGGTACTAACTATCATCTTTGGAAATACAAGATGGAGGATCTTCTCTATGTTAAGGGATTTCATCAGCCGGTTTTTTCTGCCGAAAAACCTGAGAACAAGACAGATGATGAATGGACTTTGTTGCACCGACAAGTTTGTGGTTATATCAGACAATGGATGGATGACAATGTTTTGAATCATGTTGTTGGAGAGGTACATGCACGTACCTTGTTGACTAAACTTGAGCAACTTTATGCCTGGAAGACAGGTAATAGTAAATTGTTTTTGATTAAACAACTGATTGGTTTAAGATACCGTGATGGAACTGCTATGTCTGATCACTTGAATATTTTTCAAGGAGTCATTAACCAACTTTCTGAAATGGGAATTAAATTTGATGATGAGGTTCAAGGTTTGTGGCTTCTTGGTAATCTACCCGATTCATGGGAAACTCTTCGAACCTCATTGTCAAATTCAGCAAAAGATGGAATTATTTCAATGGAGATAGCCAAAAACAGTGTACTAAATGAAGAAATGAGAAGAAAGTCACAAGGATCTTCTTCACATTCAGATGATGCTTTGGTTGTTGATGAGAGAGGCAGAAATCGATATCGTGGTCAAGGAAATAGAGATAAGAGCAGAAGCAAGTCAAAAGGGAGAAGCAAGTCAAGAGGCAGATATGCAGATAAAGAGTGTCATCATTGTGGTATAAAAGGGCACATTAAAAGATATTGCTTTAAGTTTAAAAGAGAGAATAAAAATAACAACCATGGAAAGAAAAATGATGAAGGAACAAGTGATGAACATGCTGCTACAACCACTAAATATTTTCTTATTGTTTATGATGATGAGATGATGAACTTGGTAGAAAATGAGGCAACTTGGGTGGTTGACAGTGGTGCTTCAAGCCATGCTACCCCTCATAAAGACTTCTTTATATCTTATACTCCTGGTGATTTTGGGAGGGTAAAGATGGGTAATGGTTTATCATCAAAAGTTGTAGGTATTGGTGATGTTTGCTTGGAGACCGGTATTAACATGAGACTTGTTCTTAGGGGAGTGAAACATATTCCCGATCTTCGTCTGAACCTGATATATGCAGGTAAGCTTGATGATGAAGGTTTTTGCAACACTTTCAATAATGGAAAGTGGAGACTCTCAAGAGGTGCCATGGTTATGGCGAAAGGTCAGAAGTTCTCTACTCTATATCTGACACAAGCAAAAATCTGTAAAGAGGTTATCAATGCAACAGTGCTAGAAGACACGGTTGAGCTTTGGCATAAGCGGCTATGTCACATGAGTGAAAAAGGGATGACAACTCTAGCTAAAAGAAAAGTTATTTCTGGATTAGAAAATGTGGAGTTAAATAAGTGTTCTCATTGTTTTGCAGGTAAACAGAATCGAGTTAAATTCAAGAGTCACCCTCCTTCAAGAAAGGAGAACATACTCGATCTTGTATATTCTGATGTGTGCGGTCCAATGAAGACTCAAACAATTGGTGGTTCTCGTTATTTTGTGACCTTTATTGATGATCATTCGAGAAAGTTATGGGTCTATACATTGAGGACAAAAGATCAAGTATTGATGTTTTTAAAAAATTTCATGCATCTGTTGAAAAAGAGACTGGAAGAAAGTTGAAGTGCATTCGATCAGATAATGGAGGTGAATATTCAGGTCCATTTGATGTATATTGCAAAGAGCTTGGTATTCGTCATCAAAAGACTCCACCAAAGACCCCTCAGTTGAATGGGATAGCTGAAAGAATGAACCATACATTGGTAGAGAGAGTTCGATGTTTACTTTCTCATGCAAAACTTCCAGCTTCTTTTTGGGGTGAGGCTTTAAGTACTGTTGTTCATGTACTTAATAAGTCACCTAGTGTTCCCTTGAATTTTGAAGTGCCGGAAAAGGTTTGGACATGTAAAGAAGTTTCTTATGATAACCTTCGTGTTTTTGGGTGCAAGACTTTTGTGCATATTCCCAAGGATGAAAGGTCCAAGCTTGAAAGTAAGTCACGACAATGTGTTTTTATCGGCTATGGTTTGGATAATTTTGGCTACAAGCTTTATGATCCAGTTGAAAAGAAGGTGATCAGAAGTCACGATGTATATTTTATGGAAGATCAAACCATAGAAGATATTGACAAAGTGAAGAAATCAGATGCAAAGTTCACCAATGAACAAGATATTCCTTTTCAGGTTGATGAACAAAATGTGTATTTGTTATGGTTATGATAAGCCTGTTCTAAAGGCTTTAACAGATTCAGATATGGTACGATATAGTGATACGAGAAAGTCTGTATCTGGTTACTTGGTCACATTTGGAGGGGGAGCGGTGTCATGGCAGTCAAGGCTACAAAAGTGTATCTCACTATCCACTACTGAAGCAGAATTTATTGCTTCCACAGAAGCTGCAAAAGAGATGTTGTGGATGAAGCGTTTTACACAAGAGCTTGGGTTTAAGCAAGAAATTTATGTCATTTTCTGTGATAGTCAGAGTGCTATACATCTTGCTAAGAATTCAAGTTTTCATTCAAAGTCGAAGCATATAGATGTGAGGTACCATTGGATTCGTGATGCGTTGGAATCCAAGATGTTCAACATTGAGAAAGTCCACACAGATTTGAATGGTGCTGATATGATGACAAAGAGTTTGCCCACAAGTAAGCATGATACTTGCTGTGAGATTGCAGGTATGATGGAATCCTCAACATAGTCGGGAGGGGGAGTTTGTTGGGTTTGGGCTTCCCGTCTAGTTGGGTTGCCTTTGTAGTTGTCATTTTTTTTATGGACTTGTTGAACATTGGATCAAGTTTAGGCCCACTAGGTTAACCATATTGAAAGGGTTATATATATTGTAAAACCCTGCTGGAAATCACATATGTGAGAGAGAGATACACAAAGAAGAAAAACGAGATTTGCTTAAGGTTACTCTGTTTTTCGTCCAGCTTTGCGCAGTCTAGGGAGAATTGCTCGTACGACTTCGTTAACCGTTGGATTTCAGTAAAATTTGGGCAGTAGCTTCACAACACATAGGTCTTCAATTTGGATGGTCAATATCGTCATTGGAGTCTTCTACAGAGATCTGTAGTGGTTCAAAGTTGCTGCAGTTATGGGTGAGTTTTATCAAGCAATCTGTTTTTTGGTGATTTATGTTTCAAGGGCTGTTAATCCTTGATAATTGTTGATGACTTGTATCTAGTTGGTACTAGATAAGAACACTTGTGTATTATTTGTTTTGGTTCTAGTGGATTAGTTCTTGGACTTGGTCTTGTGGTTTTTACTTCTCACTTTAAGAAGGTTTTCCACGTTAAAATTCTTGGTGTCTTGTTTATTTACTTTCGTTGATTGATTATCATTGTTTGGTTGGTTAGTTACTTGATCGTTCGAAGTATACGTTTGTCCTTACAGGTTATCACAAGTAAGAGAGTTATATTGACCATTCCGCATTTGTTAACTCTCTACAAAGTGGTATCAGAGCTTTTGGTTTGTTGGTGATTGTTTGGCTTGTGATTAACAATGGAGACTAATACTTCAAGAATGATTAATTTGAATGGTACTAACTATCATCTTTGGAAATACAAGATGGAGGATCTTCTCTATGTTAAGGGATTTCATCAGCCGGTTTTTTCTGCTGAAAAACCTGAGAACAAGACAGATGATGAATGGACTTTGTTGCACCGACAAGTTTGTGGTTATATCAGACAATGGATGGATGACAATGTTTTGAATCATGTTGTTGGAGAGGTACATGCACGTACCTTGTTGACTAAACTTGAGCAACTTTATGCCTGGAAGACAGGTAATAGTAAATTGTTTTTGATTAAACAACTGATTGGTTTAAGATACCGTGATGGAACTGCTATGTCTGATCACTTGAATATTTTTCAAGGAGTCATTAACCAACTTTCTGAAATGGGAATTAAATTTGATGATGAGGTTCAAGGTTTGTGGCTTCTTGGTACTCTACCCGATTCATGGGAAACTCTTCGAACCTCATTGTCAAATTCAGCAAAAGATGGAATTATTTCAATGGAGATAGCCAAAAACAGTGTACTAAATGAAGAAATGAGAAGAAAGTCACATGGATCTTCTTCACATTCAGATGATGCTTTGGTTGTTGATGAGAGAGGCAGAAATCAATATCGTGGTCAAGGAAATAGAGATAAGAGCAGAAGCAAGTCAAAAGGGAGTAGCAAGTCAAGAGGCAGATATGCAGATAAAGAGTGTCATCATTGTGGTATAAAAGGGCACATTAAAAGATATTGCTTTAAGTTTAAAAGAGAGAATAAAAATAACAACCATGGAAAGAAAAATGATGAAGGAACAAGTGATGAACATACTGCTACAACCACTAAATATTTTCTTATTGTTTATGATGATGAGATGATGAACTTGGTAGAAAATGAGGCAACTTGGGTGGTTGACAGTGGTGCTTCAAGCCATGCTACCCCTCATAAAGACTTCTTTATATCTTATACTCCTGGTGATTTCGGGAGGGTAAAGATGGGTAATGGTTTATCATCAAAAGTTGTAGGTATTGGTGATGTTTGTTTGGAGACCGGTATTAACATGAGACTTGTTCTTAGGGGAGTGAAACAAATTCCCGATCTTCGTCTGAATCTGATATCTGCAGGTAAGCTTGATGATGAAGGTTTTTGCAACACTTTCAATAATGGAAAGTGGAGACTCTCAAAAGGTGCCATGGTTATGGCGAAAGGTCAGAAGTTCTCTACTCTATATCTGACACAATCAAAAATCTGTAAAGAGGTTATGAATGCAACAGAGCTAGAAGACACGGTTGAGCTTTGGCATAAGCGGCTATGTGACATGAGTGAAAAAGGGATGACAACTCTAGCTAAAAGAAAAGTTATTTCTGGATTAGAAAATGTGGAGTTAAATAAGTGTTCTCATTGTTTTGCAGGTAAACAGAATCGAGTTAAATTCAAGAGTCACCCTCCTTCAAGAAAGGAGAACATACTCGATCTTGTATATTCTGATGTGTGCGGTCCAATGAAGACTCAAACAATTGGTGGTTCTCGTTATTTTGTGACCTTTATTGATGATCATTCGAGAAAGTTATGGGTCTATACATTGAGGACAAAAGATCAAGTATTGATGTGTTTAAAAAATTTCATGCATCTGTTGAAAAAGAGACTGGAAGAAAGTTGAAGTGCATTCGATCAGATAATGGAGGTGAATATTCAGGTCCATTTGATGTATATTGCAAAGAGCTTGGTATTCGTCATCAAAAGACTCCACCAAAGACCCCTCAGTTGAATGGGATAGCTGAAAGAATGAACCATACATTGGTAGAGAGAGTTCGATGTTTACTTTCTCATGCAAAACTTCCAGCTTCTTTTTGGGGTGAGGCTTTAAGTACTGTTGTTCATGTACTTAATAAGTCACCTAGTGTTCCCTTGAATTTTGAAGTGTCGGAAAAGGTTTGGACATGTAAAGAAGTTCCTTATGATAACCTTCGTGTTTTTGGGTGCAAGACTTTTGTGCATATTCCCAAGGATGAAAGGTCCAAGCTTGAAAGTAAGTCACGACAATGTGTTTTTATCGGCTATGGTTTGGATAATTTTGGCTACAAGCTTTATGATCCAGTTGAAAAGAAGGTGATCAGAAGTCGCGATGTATATTTTATGGAAGATCAAACCATAGAAGATATTGATAAAGTGAAGAAATCAGATGCAAAGTTCACCAATGAACAAGATATTCCTTTTCAGGTTGATGAACAAAATGTGTATTTGTTATGGTTATGATAAGCCTGTTCTAAAGGCTTTCACAGATTCAGATATGGTACGATATAGTGATACGAGAAAGTCTGTATCTGGTTACTTGGTCACATTTGGAGGGGGAGCGGTGTCATGGCAGTCAAGGCTACAAAAGTGTATCTCACTATCCACTACTGAAGCAGAATTTATTGCTTCCACAGAAGCTGCAAAAGAGATGTTGTGGATGAAGCGTTTTACACAAGAGCTTGGGTTTAAGCAAGAAATTTATGTCATTTTCTGTGATAGTCAGAGTGCTATACATCTTGCTAAGAATTCAAGTTTTCATTCAAAGTCGAAGCATATAGATGTGAGGTACCATTGGATTCGTGATGCGTTGGAATCCAAGATGTTCAACATTGAGAAAGTCCACACAGATTTGAATGGTGCTGATATGATGACAAAGAGTTTGCCCACAAGTAAGCATGATACTTGCTGTGAGATTGCAGGTATGATGGAATCCTCAACATAGTCGGGAGGGGGAGTTTGTTGGGTTTGGGCTTCCCGTCTAGTTGGGTTGCCTTTGTAGTTGTCATTTTTTTTATGGACTTGTTGAACATTGGATCAAGTTTAGGCCCACTAGGTTAACCATATTGAAAGGGTTATATATATTGTAAAACCCTGCTGGAAATCACATATGTGAGAGAGAGACACACAAAGAAGAAAAACGAGATTTGCTTAAGGTTACTCTGTTTTTCGTCCAGCTTTGCGCAGTCTAGGGAGAATTTCTCGTACAACTTCGTTAACCGTTGGATTTCAGCAAAACTTGGGAAGTAGCTTCACAACACATAGGTCTTCAATTTGGACGGTCAGGATCATCTACAAAGATCTGTAGTGGTTCAAAGTTGCTGCAGTTTTGGGTGAGTTTTATCAAGCAATCTATTTTTTGGTGATTTATGTTTCAAGGGCTGTTAATCCTTGATAATTGTTGATGACTTGTATCTAGTTGGTACTAGATAAGAACACTTGTGTATTCTCTGTTTTGGTGCTAGTGGATTAATTCCTGGACTTGGTCCCGTGGTTTTTACTTCTCACTTTGAGAAGGTTTTCCACGTTAAAATTCTTGGTGTCTTGTTTATTTACTTTCGTTGATTGATTATCGTTGTTTGGTTGGTTAGTTACTTGATCGTTCGAAGTATACGTTTGTCCTTACAGGTTATCACAAGTAAGAGAGTTATATTGACCATTCCGCATTTGTTAACTCTCTACAGAAAGTGATTCTGATAAGATGTTAAAGAATGTTACTGGCTATCAAAAATTGGTAGGAAAGCTTATTTACTTAACTATGACCAGACCTGATATTTCTTATGTTGTTCAATGCTTGAGTCAATACATGCATGCTCCTCTGCAGTCTCATATGAATCTTGGTTTAAGGGTTTTGAAATACTTGAAACTTGCTCCTGGTAATGGTATTGCTTTTAATAAATCTGAGAATAAGCTTGGTGTTATTGCTTCCTCTGATTCTGATTGGGCAAAATGTCCAGTTACCAGAAGATCTATTTCTGGTTATTGTGTTTTTGTAAATGGAAATCTTGTTTCTTGGAAAAGCAAGAAACAAGCTACTTTGTCTAAATCTTCTGCTGAAGCAGAGTATAGAAGTATGGATTCAGTTACTTGTGAAGTTATGTGGATATTAAAAGTGTTGGAGGATTTGGGAGAAACTGGGTTGTTACCAGTTAGTCTATGTTGTGATAATAAATCTGCAATTCAGATTGCTTCTAACCCTGTCATGCATGAAAAAACTAAACATTTTGACATTGATGTTCATCTTGTTAGAGAAAAAAGTTGCATCTAGTTTGATCAAAACTATGCATGTTGACTCCAAAAGTCAAACTGCTGATATTTTAACTAAGGGACTTGGTTCAGTGCAACATGGTTTTCTGGTAAAGAAACTGGGAATGGTGAACTTGTTTCTTTCATGAGATTGAAGAAGGGTGTTGAAATATAGCAATCTTATGAAAGAGTAAGGGTTGTTTGGTAAATATTTTGGTCTAAGTTTTCTAATATTTAAAGTTTTGCCAGTTTTGTTTAGTTTGTATTGTGCAGGGGTTAAAGTGAAACTTCTCAGGCTATAAAAGGATCTCATCTCTCTAGGGTTTCAATGATTCACTCATACTTCTGGTTTTCATCTCTCTAGTTTCTCTGGCGATCTTGGTCTTGATATTGGTTTCTGATTTTATTGTTTCACTGGGTTATTAGTTTTTAGTCTGGTTTGTATTAAGATCATCTTGATCTTGTTTGTTAGTTTGTTTCAGTATTCTGGGCTGTATTGGGTTCAGGTTTAGAGAGTGAGTTTGTAGACAACACCTATTAGAGGGACTGTCATATTCTTTTCAGTTGTATTGTTTGCTTGCATCCGTGTTGGGGACAAGCTATCAGTGTTTATAGTTATAATAAAAGATTGATATCACCAAGGGGTGCTTGGTTGGGTGATTACACCTTGTGTTCTTGTTGTTTTGATACCATTTTTACAATGACCAATATGGGGTCTGCTTTACTTGCTATCGATCTTGGTTTTACAGGACGAAACTACTCCATTTCTGCCGCTTGTGCAACATCCAATTTTTGCTTCTTAGCTGCTGCAAATCATATCCGTGATGGAAAGGCTGATTTGATGATTGCTGGTGGAGTGGAATCATCTGTTATTCCCATTACAATGGGAGGTTTTATTGCTTGTAACGCATTGTCTCGAAGAAACGATGATCCGCAGACTGCTTCCAGGCCATGGGACAAAGCTAGAGATGGCTTTGTTATGGGCGAAGGTGCTGGAGCTTTGGTAATTCCTATCCCCAATGTTTTCCTCCGTTTGGATTACATTTCTATGGTTGATATTATAAATGAAATTTTATCTTGTTTTCCTTTAATGGTAATGGAGAGTCTAGAACATGCAATGAAAAGGGATGCACCAATACTTGCTGAATTTTTGGGTGGTGCTATAACTTGTGATGCTTATCATATAACTAATCCAAGATCTGACGGGCTCGGCGTATTTGCTTGCTTGCAGAAAAGCCTTATGGATGCTGGTGTGTCCGTAGAGGAAGTACTTCCCTTCTTTATCACTTATTTTTCGTGTATTCAATTTGGATTTGTCTACTAGAAAATACCTACATCATCTTTGGCAACCAAAATTTTCTGCAAGGTAAATTACATTAATGCGCATGCAACTTCTACACTGATTGGGGATCCAGCTGAGGTAAATGCTCTTAAGAAGTTATTCAAGAACACTGAAGGGATCAAAATGAACGCCACCAAGGTTAATTCCACCATGATCGGTCATAATCCACATTATCTCCGCAACATCTCACTGTGTTGACATTATCTTACTTAATTTGTGTATGTTTCAGTGTATGATAGGGCATTGTATGGGTGCATCTGGGGGTCTCGAAGCCATTGCTACAATAAAAGCGATTCAAACAGGATGGTTGCATCCCACCATTAATCAAATTGTACGTGATACCAACATTTGTGCTCTTTTCTATTTCCTTATTAATCATCTACTGTAAACTTATAGTTTTTATGCAACTATAGAACCCAGAACCTTATGTAGATTTTGACACTGTTTCAAATCGAAAGCAGCAACATGAAATCAATGTTGGTCAGTTTCTCTACCATTAATCCCTCGTTTGGTACCCATAAGTTGCATATAAAGTTTACTTACAGTTAAGTTTTCTTGTATTCAGGAATTTCAAATTCATTTGGTATTGGTGGTCACAATTCTGTTGTAGCCTTCTCAGCATTCGAACCATGATATGAACATTAAAAATCTTCCCTTCATCCATAAAACACCTTCACGTAGGTTACATTTGCAAGTATATGTGCTACATTTGGTCTAAACATATCGCTGGTTATGGAAGGATGAAATAGACACACCATTTGAAATTAAATGTCGAGCAGAAAGCTGATAATTACGTAGTAGTTCTTACAATAACTATGCATGCAGCGCAATGTAATTTTAAAAGTTGGTGTAGCATAAATATAATAATTAAGTAATATGTATGGCTTTGCGTCATTTATATAGCACGTCACATCCAACAGTACTCTTGAAATTAGCATGATTATGTATCCAACAATGACAAGTTAAACCATAAAACAAAACATATAGCTATATTATCTACCTCATATGTTTTATACAATTAACCATATTTACCAGCCTTCAAGAACGAAGCTGAGATGCATTTTAGACTATCACATTAACATTGAACAAGAAGGATAACTGATGCACAGTTTGAACATGAAATGCAAGAATTGCTAAGAAAATTACTCAATATTTCATCAAAGCACAGTTTCACTTCAAAATTCACCTCATATTATTTTCCTACCAAATTACCAGACACGAACAGAAAAGATTGGCATGTATAGAAGAAAAACATATGCACAGGACTATACCTGAGTACAGACTTGCACGTCTTTTTTTTATCAGATGAATCTTAGTACAAAAACAATCTTGCAAATTTTGGGTTTCATGAAATTGTCCTCCAAATGTTAGACGATCATTTCCTTAATAAATGGTGTGCACTCATTCAGAGAACACTATTTAAGTCTTGTTGGAACAAGTAATATATAAGGGAGCTTAAGAACAAGAAATTAAAAATATTATTGACTCGATCATCTTGAAGTCAATGGAGACAGAAGATAATATGCCTAATAGATTACCATACTTAATACAAAACAGGAAGTATGATTATTCAAAAGTCAGATATCATTTTTACTTTTCGCAGACTTGGTGGCACTTGACGAGTTAATTAGGAGAACCTTGGGTTAAGAAAAAAGAACACCTCGACGAAAAGCTGACTACAAACGAATGTATTTTCATACTTGATTGGTTGTGTATACATATGGAATATGCGATTTATTAAGTACGCGTAATTATTAGAGGTGACAAAATGGCTACAAGGAAGGCTGGGTAACGGGTTAAAAGGCAATCAGGTTGAAATATGCTATTTTTGTTCTTTATTTTTGTGAATTGTGATAACTTGTGTAGAAAATTATTCCAAATGATGATTTGTTTCTCATATTAAAAACTAGACACCCGGATCTTTCTAAGCATATAAGAAACATGGATTTTGGACTTCGAAATCATTCCAGAAATTCAGACGAATACTGGACATACCTTTCTGATTTCCTTGCATCAACTCACCTTTTGTAATTTTTACTAATCACCAATTCACCATTAGTGACGGGCCTATGTGACAAAGGTGAACGACAAAGGTGACCACCAAACAGACTTGGTAATGAGCTCTAACTGTCAGTCACCAAACGTTTCTCGACTTCTCGTCAACAATTAGGATTTTTCTTGTAGTGATATTTTGAATGTAATTTTAGTTAGTGTTTCATTAGTTAATATAATACGTGCATTGCTTACATGTGAATACAAAACAATTCGTTGTGAAAGTAGGTGGCAATTCATAAATATCTATTAAGATGGCTAATTTAGGCCCCCAGCAAAACAATATTGAAAACACAACTTCTCTACAAACACACCAGAGGCCACACAATGCAAGTCCCTAGACTATTTAATGTCATTCTCAACATGGTTATTTTAGGCCCCTCAGCGACAGCCAATCTTGACCACAAATGCTGTAGCATATGTATTACTTTCTTAAAGTAACCCAACAATTGATGAGTTATACAAACCGTATAAATACATACACTTATAATAGCAGTATCATAGTACTACATTGTTGATTAGTGAGAAAAAGAAAAGGAAAGTGCGCATATATATATATCATTCTATCACTTCGTGAGTTTTTCAATAATGGAAGCTCAAGCTCATCTCAAGTTAAGAAATCTGCCGTTGTCTCCAATCAAATCACTCGGCAATAATTCATTACCGATAACTATCACCTCAATATCACGCACCATCACCACACGTCGCCTGAATATATTTTCTTCTCACTCCACTGCCACCGCCCCGAAACGGGAGAAAGATGCAAAAAAGAGAGTAGTTATTACTGGTATGGGTCTCATTTCTGTGTTTGGAAATGACGTAGATATATATTATGATAGAATCTTAGCTGGAGAGAGTGGAATCAGTTTCATTTATCGATTTGATGCTTCAAAACTCACTACTCGATTTGCTGGTCAGATTCGTGGGTTTACATCAAACGGGTATATTGATAACAAAACTGACCCGAGACTTGATAATTGTCAACGGTATTGCATGGTTGCTGGGAAAAAAGCTCTTGAAAATGCTGCTCTTGATGACTACCAATGCTCCAAGGTTTGTTTTTGTTAGTCATGCCTCTAAATATTGGATATTTGACTAGTTATATCTGTTAACAAATTATCCCAGAAAACATGCAAATGATAATATGAAAGATGTCATTATCATTTTGCAATAATAGTATAATAGTTATTATAATTTACTTTGATTGAAAGAAAAGACTGACTATTTTTTTTGGACTGCCGTTTTTTCATTAAACTAGCAAGTAGTAGAAGATATTACATCAAATTAGTACAAGCAAAAAACACTGACTATATCATGAAGAACATGAGTAGGATGTTCGATCTTGCTTCTACTTAATCTTCTCTCCATTATCGTGAATTCATATCTTTGAGTGATGTTATGGAGTTGAATTATCGAGTAATTATTATTTTTTTTAAATAAACTTTATCGTAATCCATTAAAATGTTGAACTTAATCATTATCCAATAAGAAATCTAGATTTCTCATCAATTACTTCATTACATTTTGTTTTACAAAAGAATTCGAATTCAGCAATAGATTATGTGCAAGGATGACACACTAAGAAGGTATTACACACAACATGTATTCATCTGGATAAATAATTGCTATATTACTTTTACCATTTTGGTCAAGATGCGCAGATTGATAAGGAGCGAGTTGGCGTGCTAGTGGTCTCCGTACTGGGAGGTGGTACGGTATTTTCTGATGCTGTGCTGACTTTAGATAAGAGAGGATATCATAAAATCTCTCCATTTTCAACACCATTTACGATAACAAGTATGGCTTCTGCCTTACTTGCAATCGATTTTGGCTTTTCGGGACCAAACTACACAATTTCTGCAGCTTGTGCAACATCCAATTTTTGCTTTTGTGCTGCTGCAAATCATATCCGTGATGGAAAGGCTGATTTGATTATTTCTGGTGGAGTTGAAGCTTCCGTGATTCCCGCTGTAATGGGAGGTTTTGCTGCTTGTAGAGCATTGTCTCGAAGAAACGATGATCCTCATACTGCTTCCAGGCCATGGGACAAAGCTAGAGATGGCTTCGTTATGGGTGAAGGTGCTGGTGTTTTGGTAAATATTTTCACCAACTTTTACTCCCATTGGATATACATTTTTGTGGGTGATCTTACATCGCACATAATTGTTTTATTTTTTATTTTCTTTTTATTATTATTTTTTCTTTGTATGTGCAGGTGATGGAAAGTTTAGAACACGCAATGAAAAGAGATGCACCAATACTTGCCGAATACTTGGGAGGTGCTCTAAATAGTGATGGTTATCATATAACTAATCCACGATCTGATGGGCATCGCCTATCGTCATGTATCCAAAGCAGCCTTGTAGATGCTGGTGTGTCAGCAGAGGAAGTACTTCCCGCATTTAGCATTTATTTTCAGTTTTTTCATGTTAAATTAGTTGCAAGATTTTTTTTTTATAATTATCTTTCACAACTAAATAATGTTGCAAGGTAAATTACATTAATGCACATGCAACTTCTACACTGCTTGGGGATCTGGCTGAGGTAAATGCTCTCAAGAAGGTGTTCAAGAGCGCTGAAGGGATCAAAATGAACGCCACCAAGGTGAAATTCACCATGATCAGCCATAACTTACATCTCCACAATGTCTCAATATTGACATACTATTCTTTGTTTATCATTTAGTGTATGATAGGGCATTGTATGGGTGCATCTGGAGGTCTGGAAGCCATTGCTACAATAAAAGCGATTCAGACAGGATGGTTGCATCCCACCATCAACCAAATTGTATGTGATTCCTGCATTAATATTCTTCTCTACATCCTCGTGAATCATCTTCTCTAAGCTCTCCTTTTTATGTTGCTGTAGGACCCAGAACCTTATGTTGAAATCAACACTGTTGCAAATCAAAAGCAACAACATGAAATCAATGTCGGTGAGTTATTGTTACCATTTCTCCCTTGTTCGGTACCTATATATACTCAGTTAACTTTACTTACTAGCTTGAACTCTTTTTTAAGCAGCCATTTCAAATTCATTTGGTATTGGTGGCCACAATTCTGTTGTAGCCTTTTCAGCATTCAAACAATGATATGAACATAAAGAACATATGTCCTTTATCTGTAAAGCATCTGCATTACAGGTGCATGTAGATGCTACTTTGGTCTAAACATATTGTTGGTGTTGGAAACACGAGGGCCTTTTAGGCTTACGAAGAGAGGACTGCTTATGATAAGATTTACAATGTTATTGATTTTCTTAAGCTTTGCTTGAATGCTAATGTTTACATCCATCACATATTTGTACTAGTCCATGGAAGGTTCTAAACTCAGGATATTCTATGGACATTCTTACCATCAATTAGATCATTATTAATACATCATCATCCTTATCTACATACCTAATTCCAGATAATTCCTACTAGATAAATAAGTTTATCTAGATATTTCTTAGACAACATTCTAGATATTTCATATGGATATTGTTTATGAGGTTTCTACGAGTTTCTTGAGACTTCTTCAAAGTTTGACATGAAGGATATGGGTTTGGCTGATATGATCTTTGGAATAAAGATTATACAAACATAGAATGGTCTTGTGTTAAGTCAAGCACATTACGTGAAAAAAATTCTTAATACTCACAATGCGGGGAATTGTGGCCTAGCTAGAACTCCAATTGACGCTGGTAAGCATCTATCTAATAATAAAGGCGTAGGTGTTGCCCAGTTAGAGTATTAAAGAATTATTGCTATGTTAATGTACTTAATGACAGGTACCCGACCTGACTTAGCATATGTTGTTAGCAGGCTAAGTAGGTATACTAGCAATAAAAGTTATGCACATTGGCAAGCTAGGATTAGGGTACTTCATTATTTGAGATACTGTGGCGATTATGGGCTGCATTATAGCAAATACCCATCTGTTATCGAAGGATACAGTGATGCAAACTGGATATCTGTAATAAAGGATTCTAGATCGACTAGTGGATATGTGTTGACACTAGGAGGGGAAGCTATATCTTGGAAGTCTTCCAAGCAAACAGTTATAGCTCGGTCCACGATAGAATCAGAATTTATAGCGTTAGATAAATGCGGAGAAGAGGTGGAATGGCTACGTCAATTCTTAGAGGACATACCAAGGTGGCCTAAAACGGTAGTGGCCATTAGTATACATTGTGATAGTCAATTGGCAATTGGCAGAGCTCATAGCATAATGTATAATTGAAAGTCTAGACATATCCGTCGTCGGCATAATTCGGTACGAAAACTACTATCAACACGAGTTATCTCTATTGACTATGTGAAGTCAAAGGATAACATACTGGATCCGCTTAGAAAAGGCTTAAGCAGAGAGTTAGTTAGTAAGTTGTCTAAAGGAATGTGACTAAAGCCCTTGAAGGAATGAGTTTCTATAAGGAAAAACCTAACCCAGTTAACTGGAGATCCCAAGATTTGGGTTCAATAGGACAACCTAATCGTAGAAATGTGGGGGAAGTCACGTTAATGTGGGGAGTTGCTTTATATTGTAACTTCCTTGTTCATTCTTATAATAAATATGACATGTTGAGAGGTTAAACATATGGCTTTAATGATTCAGGATGAAATCATAAAGCGGAATGATTCAAGATAAAATCACAAAACATATGTTTTTAATGATTCAAGATGAAATCACCTATGTGAGAGAGAAGTGGGGTTGCTTCGAAGGGAATTGTGGGGGGTGCAATTCCTAAGAGCTCTTGTAGAACCAAGCTAGTTTTCATGACCATAACGAACGCGACTATGAGGACTTGACAAGGTTAGGGAGAGTCTTGTGTGAAGTGTAATGCCGTCTACGTAAACAGAGACTGACTTCAAGGATATCGCGTCTACTCAGATCTAGGAGACTAAGTGCATCTCACAAGGGAAGGTTCAAAGGGTCATACATACCTATCCTAAGCAGGACTTAACCACGGAAATTTCGTCGAAACTTTCATGTGTTTTCGATTAATCTCCATTCATGTGGGGGATTGCTGGAAAAGAGATTGCAAAAATGATTTTTTTGAAAAGTTTAGACATTATTTAATATATGTGGTATATGTGAAAACATATACCTTTTTCTTTATCAAAACCGGACCAAAAGACCAAAAACTAACCCCTAAACCATAAATATTTGTGTTTTTGTGTTTATGTATGTGCAGGTAACGGATATTGTAAAATGGAAAAAAAAAGAAAAGACAAATGGACAAAAACGAGCACGAGATTGGAAAGAGCACGAAGTTACGGGACCAATGATAATTTTATTTGAAGCATCGAGGCAAGAGAAGAAAAATTTAAAGACCAAACGAATAATTAATTAATTAAGAAGAAAAAGAAAAATAGAAGAAAGAAAAGAAAGAAAATGGATCAGCATAAAAAAGGAGCTTAAAAGGAAATTAAATGCAACATATATCCCAAAAAGACTCTTGGTCTAGTGGGTGGAGTCATGTTTCTCAAGCAAGAGGTCAAGAGTTCAAATCCCACTATTGACAAAATTGTTGGAATAAATTTTTTGCATCAAGCTCAGCTGCGTCCAACCCAACTGCAGTCCACACTCTTCAGGCCCAACAGCCACGAAGCCCATCTCAGGCCCAGCGAAGTCAACCCAGCGCAGGCCCATCAATTGAAGCCCAAATCCAATCCAAAATGCAAATCTGCTACAGCTCATGAAATATGCAATTATGCTTAGAATAATTATACTTGGGGACCAAGTTTTGATAGGGTATTTTTTGTACCAAGCTAGAATAGTTTAGGGGTCAATATGAAAAATTAATAGGGGCCAAAGTGTAACTTGTGGGTCTATAAAAACCCACCCCCTCACCTCATTTTATCATCTTTATTTGTATTTTTGTACCCAAACTCTTGTATTTTATTTTTATGCTCTTTAGTTTATAAAAGTTTTATTTATTTCTTGCATCTCTATATTCTTCTCATCTCTTAATCTTTTTATTTCATTTTATTTTTATAAAACTTTTTATAAAAATATGCCATGAAGAGTTGAGTTATAGTAAGATTGTGTGAGTGTATTTTATACCGTGCACACGTTCAACATATAATATTTATATTTTTATAAAAGTTTAGTTTTTTTTATTGCTTATTTTTATTAAAGTTCACGTTTTTATTGTTTTATTTAGCTTAAAAATAGTAAAAAGTTTCTAAAAATCTCGTCCTTTTTACAAAAAATCCAAAAATATATTTTATTTTCGTCATAAAATTTTCGTATTTTTCTGAGTTGTTTTAGTATTTTTAAAAAATCAAAAACTGTTTCTGTTCTTTTTCTTTTAAAAAACTGTTTCGTATTTTATTTTAAAAAAATAGTAAAAAACGTAAAAAAAATATTTTTAAATTTTCTGGTAGCTTCTCATAGTTTTCTTAAGATAGTGTGAATTTTTCATATTTTTTTGAACTAGTTTACTATTTATTTTGATTTATTGGCTATTTTAAACATTAAAATCGAAAAAAAAATACTTATTTAATTCCGAAAATTCTAAAAACTTTTCTGTGAGCTTCTATCACTTTTCTAACGTTGCTAAAAAACATTTGGAATTTTCGGAGTTCATTTGATATTTTTCCTTGATTTATTTCCTTTCTTTTATTTATTAAAAAAAAATAAAAATAAAAAAAATCTTATATTTTAAATCTTTAACCTTAATACCCAAATTAGTTTTTGTGGAAACATATCTCCTTGAGAGAGTTTAGTGGTTAATATTTGATTTATTAAGATTAGTTTATCTATTATTTTAGCTTTTTATTATAAAAATCTTATATTTATATATTTGTGCTAACCCTTAAAGTTTTGATTTTGTGTAATCACAATCTACCGCTAAGGCCGGAGCTTAAGGGTCTTTAAGCATTTTTAATACATAAAGTTTGAAGGTTTAGTAATTTTTAAGCTTGTTGGTGAATAAAGTTTTAAACTTTACTTACTAATTAGTGGATAAGATTAATAAAGTTGTAAACTTTTGTATTAATTTGTGCTTATAAGATCGGGTGGTTTTATTCCTCTCGTTTCATCACCGGGTTCTATTCTCTTACTTTTTTTTTTTTTTTTTTAGCTTAGATTCTTAGTTTACCAATTACGTTTAATTTTCGTATGATGCTTGTTAAGTATTTTTAGTATCATTCTTTTAGCTTAATATTCATCGTCACTAGTTGTAGTTTGTCATATAAATTTTAGTTTAAACTTTAATTAGTTAAATTAGTTTTTTTTTAAAAAAATCTCTTTAAAAAAATATTTAAAAAGTAAAAAAAAAAAGTATATTTCGCTATTTTCAAAAAAATCAAAAATCAAAAACCAAAAAAAAAAAAAGTAGTTTTAAATTTTAGATAATTTTTAAATCACATTTTTAGTTGTAGAAAAATATTAGATCACTTTTAGGGGTTAAAATAAATTAATTTGCATTTTAGAATACGTTTTTTTTTAGCATAAAGTAATTTGCGTCTTTAGTTCTATTGACGTACTTAATTGAGATTACTTGTTTGCACCTTAGGATTAGTCGATTTATATGCCTTTTATTATTATTGCTTGCCCCGTAGTTTAGAAATCCTCAAAATCCTTTTTAAACACATTCAAATCCGATAATCGCGGCGTAAGTTGAAAATTCCATTCAACCCTCGTTCGGAACGATCTCGGTGCTCAAACCTAACACGTTTGAGTTACCCCGTAATACAACACTTCTCTTATTATTAATTTTCGACGAATCAATTTTTGGCGCCGCTGCCGGGGAGGGCTTGTAGCGTGTTTTCGTATTTCCGTCTCGAATCGCGTGCATTTGAAGATCCTTCCCCGAGTGAAGTTACCGTCGTTTTTGTAAATATAAATTTTTCAAAAACCCAAAAACATCTAAAAACACCAAAACATTCTTCCTAGAGTGTTTACAAAACCAAAAAAAAATTAAAAAACCAACAAAACAAACCGAAACGTCAATTGTTACGTCGGCTCACCTCAAAAGTACAACCTATACACGGGGTATAAGGAAAGTCTTGACATTAAATTGCAGACTGAAGAACGATCCACTCTTCGTTCCGCTCCGCTTTGCGCGTACTTTTGGGAGCTACGAGCACCGGTTGTGAAGGTTACAAAAATATTGTGTTTTCAAAGTTTTCTAAATATAAAACCCAAAAAGATTTTCCTTTTTCAAAATTATTTTTCACTTTTTGATTTTTTAGTTTTTAGTGCATGCCCACTCGTTCTCAATCACGACGTAATCGCAATCGTAGAATAGACGTACCCGAGTTACGTACTATCGTTGAAGAACCCGTCGTCATGGCAGATACTCGAACGATGATCGAGTTACTTCAAGCTCCCATAGACGGCTACGGTGATGCTATCGTTATTCCACCACTTGATCAGAATTTTGAACTAAAAACGAATCTAATTCAATTGGTTTCAAATAAACCTTTTTGTGGTTTAGACCATGAGGAGCCCCACGCACACCTCCGTTGGTTTAATCAAGTTGCTTCTACGATAAACTTTCGGCGCGTCACTCATGAGTCAATTAAATTGAGATTGTTTCCATTTTCTCTTGAGGGGGCAGCCCGGACTTGGCTCGAAAAAGAACCCCTCAATCAATTACAACATGGGCCGATCTTTCTAAGAAGTTTGTGAACCAATTCTTTCCTCCTTCGAAAATTACAATGTTACGAAATCAAATCATAAATTTTCAACAAAAATTTGATGAAAGTTTTGGAGAAGCATGGGATAGATTCAAGGAACTTTTACGTAAGTGCCCAAATCACGGTTTTACCGATCGCATCATTGATACGTTCTACAATGCTTTAACGCCGTCAGATCAAGATTAAACGCGACGCCGGTGGTAACATCTTGAGTCGTATGCCCACCGATATTAGAACGATTATCGAAAATAAGTCAAAAGTTGTCTCGTCTAGAAACCGAATAGGTTGTTTATAAGATTACTACTAATGATAACTACGTTGGAAGAGTGAGTTGAGTGGGTGATCTTTGTTAATTCCATTATGAGAGAATTTAAGATTCTGAAATCCGAACAAGTCAAAGCCGTTACTGAAACATGTGTTATTTGCGGTGGTCCTCATCCGTACTATAATTGTCAAGCCACAGATGGCGATATCGAAATGCTTCGTAGCATCTGCTAATCCGGTTCAAAATCAGAACCAAGGATACCGTACCAACCAAATGGGACCACCCGGTTTTGCACCCATTCCTCAACAAAACCAAAACCATAATCAAAACCGTTATCAAAACCAATCTTACAATCAAAACCGAGGAGCTAATCTCAATCATGGTAATCAAAACTACCAAGCTTCTCCACCTCAAGTTTATCAACAACCGTATCAACCACCTCATCAAGTTGCTCCGAACAACGAGTTTCTAACTTACATGAAGAATTCCGATAACACCATTAAAAGTTTTCAAACTCAAATCACAAGTATGAGGAATGATTTCAAAACGGAAATGGAAGCTACGAGTAACAAGCAGATGAGTGAAATGAGGAATATGATGGATAGTTTCTTTCAAGCCAATCAAGCTTCTACTTCTTATTCTCAACCCTCAGGTTCTAGTACTCTTCCGAGTAATACGATTCCTAACCCGAGAGGTGACATGAAAGCAATCACTACCCGAAGTGGTGTAGCTTATGATGGACCCACGGCTCCTACCACTTTTTCTTCTTCTCCGTCTCGTGTGGTAGACCGTGAGACCGGGGTGACAAAGGACCCGGTGCTTCCTACTAATAAGGGGAGTACCGAGAATGTCCAACCCACGGTTGTCCCGACGTCTGAGCCCAAGGATGCTCCGGTTAGTGCTGAAAAGACTAATCGGAAAACGACACTTCCGTACCCGTCAAGGATGAATGATCAAAAGCAACGCGAACAAGCAAATCTTCAAATGGAAAAATTCTTTCAAATATTTCAAGATCTACACTTTGAAATTAGCTTCGCGGATGCTCTTCTTCTCATGCCTAAGTTTGTTTCGACACTAAAGGGATTATTAAGTAACAAAGAGAAAATTGTGGATTTGGCAAAAGCGTCTTTAAATGAGAATTGTTCGGCGGTTATTCTCAAGAAACTTCCCGAAAAGTTAGGTGACCCCGGCAAGTTTCTCATTCCGTGCGATTTTCAAGGAATTATTCAATGCTCCGCCTTGGCCGATCTTGGCGCGAGTATCAATTTGATGCTGAAATCAATCTACGAAAAGCTTTCATTACCCCCACTTACCCCAACATGTATGACCCTCGAGCTAGCCAACCGTACTACTACGAAACCAAAAGGTATAGCCGAGGATGTCTTTGTCAAAGTGGGAAGTTCGATTTCCCCACTGATTTTGTTGTAGTTGATTTCGATGCCGATCCTCGAGTACCCCTCATTCTCGGAAGGAGTTTCTTAAGGGCGGGCCATGCGTTGATTGATTTGTATGAAGGAGAGATCACTTTACGAGTAGGAAATGAAGCCGTCACGTTCAATTTTAACCATACTTCCAAATCTCTAACCAACCAATATGATGTGGCCAAAATTAATGACATCGAGGTGACAAAGGACCCGGGATTTCCTACTAATAACGAAGTACCAAAAGCGTCCAACGTCCGGTGGTTCAAAAAGTTGGGCCTAAGACATCGAGAATTGATCCAAGTCTTTCACGTTTTATGGTTAAGAGTTTGTCGACGATACGTGCTGAACAAAAAAAGAAATTAGAAAAGGAGTCTACAACGGTTGTGGTGGAAAATGCTAGCTCTAAGAGCACACCACTTGTCCCACCTCCGCTTTCTGTTTGTTGTGTTGAACTTAAGAACGTCGAGTTTTCTTTGAGTGGTAATCCCACTGCTTCTTCTGAAAATATGGAACTTTCTTCTAAACAAATCATTTTTGATTCTTCCTCTTCCGTCACTAAATCTGAGGAGGATGATTCTATCCTGGAAGAAATTGAGGCTTATTTAAAAAGTGATTCAGTCTCACCGGAAATTGATAATGCCGACATCGACATCGAGAGAGATATTCGTTTAATCGAAGAAATGCTCTATTTACTCTCTCCGAAAGAAAATGAAATTAAAGAAGTCAAGCCGTCTACTAATCCTTCGGAGCCCGAGCTCAAGGATTCTTCTATTGATTTACTTCTCGAGGAGTTCGCCGATGAACTCGCTCGCATGGATCCTCTTCCACCGGGAAGTGAGGATGACGTCTTTGATTTTAGAGCCGAAATTGAATATTTGTTATATCAAGATCCGTCAATTTACTTCGAGAAGTTCATCGATGAACTTGCTCTCACCGACTCGATTCTTTCCGAGAATGAAGAAAATGAATATGATGATCCATTCTACCCGAAGAAAGATAAAGAAGTAAAGATTTCGACTGATGAACTTGTTGATCCTGAGGTCCAATATTAGTTTTTATCCGAGAGTGATTCCTCTTCTCGTGAGGATTTTCACGTAGATGATACTTTGATTTCGTTCCTTTCCGAGGACAAGATTTTTAACCCTGGGATACTCATCGGAGAGGACATTCATAAAACAAAAGTTAACCGGAAAAAGGATCCTCTCTTGGATGCCTTCATTGATAAACCTTTGAACTACATTTCTCTGTACCATGGACTCCCTTCTTCTATGGAGTCGTTTCTCTTTGATCCGTCATCCCGACGTCCACCCGCATAAAACCACGGATGATGGATCATTCTCTCTTGATATACCTTATGTGAGTTTGGGAGGAGTTATCCCTTATGTGCTTGAGCCGACATTTTCTTCCCTCCCAACCCACCCTTTCTCTTTCCCTCCGGAATGAGGATACCATCTTTGATCCGGGTATCTCTTCCGCTTGTTTCCCCAAGGACAAATGAATTCGGGGACGAGTCAAGCTAGCGACTCGGTTACCAAAAACAAGATGGCGCCGTGGGAGGCACCCCATGCTTATCTCTATCTTCTTTCTATTTTCTAATAAATGACGTGAAGGGGTTAGCCTCTTCGATTTCTCGTGTTTGGTTGTTTGTGATGTTGTGTTTAGGATGTTCCCGATATGAAGACTCTCGTGCTCGAAGTTTGTCTTTTCTCCACTCGAGTTTCATGATCGATCTTGATGGAAATCCGATATCCTAATCTTATCGACTAACGTTTATCTTTGAGCATACTTAATAAACGACTTTTAGATTTTCATTGATACCCTTGCCTTTAAACATTGAGGACAATGTTTGATTTTAGTCTGGGGTGGGTAATCTTTTGATTAGATTTTTGCCTAGCACTTTGCCATGTACTCGTGCAACTCCGTTTTCCTTAAAAAAGGTTAAAAATTGTGCAAAAATTGTGAAAAATTTAAAAATTTTGAAGCTTTTGTTAAGTCTTTTTGATTGAAAAGTTTGCTAGTCTCTTAGACAAGAAGCTATAAAATGCGAATTCTAGCTCACAAGGCCAAGAATTTGCAAGCTTCCCTGAGTAACTTTAAATATGCATGACTTAATTTCATTAGACGAAGCATTTGCTAAATTAATATATGTTTTGACACCTTGTTGACTTTCCACTGGTGAGAGTAGGAATAGAATTCGACTTGACCGCGTGTTGAGCCCTAGCTTGTTCCCTTAACCATAGATAATATAATTATCGGCTAAGCATCCGCGGATCTCATTATCTGGGATTTTAAATTTGCGGAGATCGAGGAATGATAGAGTTACTTATGAGTTTAGATTCTAAGCGTGGAGTAGTTGGTTCTCTTTAGAGCCCATCGAAGGTACTTATGGCTTTTTGTTCTCACAAAATTGTTTCACCCCATATCTGTTAAATAATAATTAAAGATGTTAGGTTTATGGCGATAGTTAGTTCTTTATCTTCTTTAGAGAATCCTTGCCCATGAGGTTTGGGTACACATCAAGGTCTTGTCGTGTTGCGGTGTAATAGACAAGCTGATTCACGATAGTTTCTTTGCTATTGTTTCTATTGTTATAAAAGCCGTGGGATTTGGAGTTTGGCACAAAAATTAACATGAAATAAAGCCCAAATGTATTAAAGTTGAAAAATCCAAAGCCATAAAAGTTTTCTATGTCGGACGGTACCCCCGTTGTCATGGACTTCTAAAAAGGTTGAGGAAAATCCAAAGTCATAATAAGACTTATGATAAAACGGTAATCCCGTTGAGTTAGTGGTTGAAAAGACCAAGGGCCTAAATTGCAAAAATGCAAATGTCTTTGAAATAAGTGTTAAGCCAAACTTTGAATCCGGGAGATGTCTAAATAAAGCTTCTGTCTCTGGACTCGTAGATGAGTTGTTTCGGTCGCCATAAAAAGGATATTCTCCCTAAATCGTGCGAAATTAGGACCTTGATGTGGACCTCATTCTTGTGTGCAATGGTTCTTGAGAAAATATGGATAACTAATTATCGACTTAGCTTCATATCTTTATCGAAATAAGAAATTATCGAAACGAGAAATTTGAAGAAATTCATTTCTCACAAAAATAAAAAAATCTAGAGGAAAATAGGAAAATGGGAGCAAAAGGTAATTACACAAGTAACTTCCATGGGTAGTGTTAGCATCTAGAGTCATATTTAACAATGATTTCGATTTTACGCTTAGTTTGGGGACTTGTGAAAAATCAGGGACGATATATTCTATCCGTATGGTCACCTCACGCTGTGTTGTGTTTCCTACTCTGTGATCCTAAAATGTCTTTTGAAAAATGTTGGAGTTATTGATCGACATGAAAGTTCAACATACCGTCACTCATAATCGGAATGTGCTTAAACGTAATATCTATATGAGAAATGAAAGGTAAACGGGGCGTTTTTAGAAATAAGGGTTTCTTAATCTCTTTTGAGGAATCTTTGCTACTTTTCATAGGTTTAGTAGAAAGAGATTGAAATCTTTGTTTTTAGAAGTGTGAGTTGATGACATTGCGTGAGGACACGGCAATCTTCTCGTCTGGGTATTTTGGTATATGTGAAAACATATACCTTTTTCTTTATCAAAACCGGACCAAAAGACCAAAACTAACCCTAAACCATAAATATTTGTGTTTTTGTGTTTATGTATGTGCGAATGCGGATATTGTAAAATGGACAAAAAGAAAAGACAAATGGACAAAAACGAGCACGAGATTGGAAAGAGCACGAAGTTACGGGACCAATGATAATTTTATTTGAAGCATCGAGGCAAGAGAAGAAAAATTTAAAGACCAAACGAAGAATTAATTAATTAAGAAGAAAAAGAAAAATAGAAGAAAGAAAAGAAAGAAAATGGATCAGCATAAAAAAAGAGCTTAAAAGGAAATTAAATGCAACATATATCACAAAAAGACTCTTGGTCTAGTGGGTGGGGACATGTTTCTCAAGCAAGAGGTCAAGAGTTCAAATCCCACTATTGACAAAATTGTTGGAATAAATTTTTTGCATCAAGCTCAGCGTCCAACCCAACTGCAGTCCACACTCTTCAGGCCCAATAGCCACGAAGCCCATCTCAGGCCCAGCGAAGTCAACCCAGCGCAGGCCCATCAATTGAAGCCCAAATCCAATCAAAAATGCAAATCTGCTACGGCTCATGAAATATGCAATTATGCTTAGAATAATTATACTTGGGGACCAAGTTTTGATAGGGTATTTTTTGTACCAAGCTAGAATAGTTTAGGGGTCAATATGAAAAATTAATAGGGGCCAATGTGTAACTTGGGGGTTTATAAATACCCACCTCCCTCACCTCATTTTATCATCTTTTTTATTTGTATTTTGTACCGAAACTCTTGTATTTTATTTTTATGCTCTTTAGTTTTATAAAAGTTTTATTTATTTATTGCATCTCTATATTCTTCTCATCTCTTAATCTTTTTTATTTCATTTTATTTTTATAAAACTTTTTATAAAAATATGCCATGAAGAGTTGAGTTATAGTAAGATTGTGTGAGTGTATTTTATACTCCGTGCACACTCAACATATAATATTTAAATTTTTATAAAAGTTTAGTTTTTTTTTATTGCTTATTTTTATTAAAGTTCACGTTTTTATTGTTTTATTTAGCTTAAAAATAGTAAAAGTCTCTAAAAATCTCGTCCTTTTTACAAAAAATCCAAAAATATATTTTATTTTCGTCATAAAATTTTCGTATTTTTCTGAGTTGTTTTAGTATTTTTAAAAATCAAAAACTGTTTCTGTTTTTTTCTTTTAAAAACTGTTTAGTATTTTATTTTTAAAAATAGTAAAAAAACGTAAAAAATATTTTTGATTTTCTTGTAGCTTCTCATAGTTTTTTTTAAGATAGTGTGAATTTTTCATATTTTTTTGAACTAGTTTACTATTTATTTTGATTTATTGGCTATTTTAAACATTACAATCGAAAAAAAAATACTTATTTATTTCCGAAAATTCTAAAAACTTTTCTGTGAGCTTCTATCACTTTTCTAACGTTGCTAAAAAACATTTGGAATTTTCGGAGTTCATTTGATATTTTTCCTTGATTTATTTCCTTTCTTTTATTTATTAAAAAAAAAAAAAAAAAAAAATCTTATATTTTAAATCTTTAACCTTAATACCCAAGTTAGTTTTTGTGAAAATATATCTCCTTGAGAGAGTTTGGTGGTTAAGATTTGATTTATTAAGATTAGTTTATCTATTATTTTAGCTTTTTATTATAAAAATCTTATATTTATATATTTGTGCTAACCCTTAAAGTTTTGATTTTGTGTAATCCCAATCTACCGCTAAGGCCGGAGCTTAAGGGTCTTTAAGCATTTTTAATACATAAAGTTTGAAGGTTTAGTAATTTTTAAGCTTGTTGGTGAATAAAGTTTTAAACTTTACTTACTAATTAGTGGATAAGATTAATAAAGTTGTAAACTTTTGTATTAATTTGTGCTTATAAGATCGGGTGATTTTATTCCTCTCGTTTCATCACCGGGTTCTATTCTCTTACTTTTTTTTTTAGCTTAGATTCTTAGTTTACCGTTACGTTTAATTTTTCGTATGATGCTTGTTAAGTATTTTTAGTATCATTCTTTTAGCTTAATATTCATCGTCACTAGTTGTAGTTTGTCATATAAATTTTAGTTTAAACTTTAATTAGTTAAATTAGTTTTTTTTTTTAAAAATCTCTTTAAAAAAATATTTAAAAAGTCAAAAAAAAAAAAAAGTATATTTCGCTATTTTCAAAAAAATCAAAAATCAAAAACCAAAAAAAAAAAGTAGTTTTAAATTTTAGATAATTTTTAAATCACATTTTTAGTTGTAGAAAAATATTAGATCACTTTTAGGGGTTAAAATAGATTAATTTGCATTTTAGAATACGTTTTTTTAGCATAAAGTAATTTTCGTCTTTAGTTCTATTTATGTACTTAATTGAGAATACTTGTTTGCACCTTAGGATTAGTCGATTTATATGCCTTTTATTATTATTGCTTGCCCCGTAGTTTAGAAATCCTCAAAATCCTTTTTAACACATTCAAATCCCGATAATCGCGACGGGAGTTGAAAATTCCATTCAACCCTCGTTCGGAACGATCTCGGTGCTCAAACCTAACACGTTTGAGTTACCCCGTAATACCACACTTCTCTTATTATTGATTTTCGACGAATCAATATGTATATATTATATGTATTTTTATATCTTGGTAGCTTTGCATTCTACTTGACGAGTGCTTCACAACGAGCTAAAGTATGTCAAAAATAGAGTTAATATAAATGAGATATCGTGTCTCAAAGAGGGCACTTGAAACACAAAAATCTAGAAACGGAAACACATCCCGCATCGCCCAAAATAGAAAGTGTGGAGTGGTTTATATAGAAGTCTTGATATTTGCTATCAAATTTCTTTGGTTGGTTTTACTCCAACACCTACGTGCGCACGCGGGGGAGGGTGCATATTTCAGGATTTTGGGCCAAAATGGGTTCGAAGCTTCTCAACTCATGCGAGCCCGCGCGACCTGCGGACACGAATGCAGCTCTGAAACCTCGCCTACTCGCGAATCTTTTTGCTGCAAGTTTCGGATTTCTTTTTCTAGAAGTTTCTATAAATCTATTTTAGGAATTGATTTGAAACTTATTGACAAAGTTTACAGAATATTGTTGTGTAAATAATATATATGCAAATCCTAGTTATTGTTTAACAAATTTTGCGGTTTATTTTTTAGTAAATATCTTGTCTTGGTGACCAAGATATGTTTAGGCTATAAAATAAACGACTCTTCATTCAATTTTCGACACAGATAATAACCGAAGCTCCATATAGCCATATTCGAGCAATCTTTTTGATTAGAGACACTCATTTTTTCGTGATTTTTCAGGCAAGTGTGTCACGTCCCGCTGTGCACTTTGGCCATTGTACCCTGAGAAACAGACGACAAATCTGTTTTAAGGGAATCGTGTTAGATACGAGCCTCGTGCCTTGACCGACCTTTACTGCTTTATGTTATTTATCGTTCATAGTATCTGTCTTCTACTTCTACTCCTTTCTGACTGTTATTTAATTTTATTTTATTTACTTCATGTTATTTTTTTTTATTGTAATCTGATTTAATTAATAAAAGTGTCGCTGTTTCCCTACAATTTTAAGTTTCAAGATTTGCGCAATTTAATGATTATAATTAGTAGAGGTAGTAGAGATAGATCAACTCTATATGTTATCTTGGTAGTGGTTTATGAATGATTATTATTGTGAGAGTTAAACCAAGGTAGATGGAAAATTATTGTTTTTATGCGGATTTTATACGGGGTTGCAAAAGAGCACAGGCGACCCTAAGGTTAAAAAGGGGTTTGTTAAAAGATTTTATTTGGAACATGTGTGGATGGCATTTTATTTGAAACATATGTGGGGAGGACATTTTATATTATGGAGTTGATCTTATAAAATCGAATTGATCCCGAAGGGGCCGGCTTACCTTTAATTCTAAATGCAACGCATTATGTATTAACATGATTATTGCTACACTATCTGCTGGTGACCAACATGTTTTGCTACTTGGAGACCAACTTTAATCGCATTAATTTTCCATATATCTGGTGACCAACATATTTTGCCAGTTGCCACTTCCTATATTATTTTAGTAAAGACTATGTCGTCATTGTTATGTTAGCATAGTGACGACCATTTAGTCGATGTTATCTTAGCATAGTGACGACCACTTGGTCGCTCATGATTCTGAAGTAGTGACGAGTGTTTTTGTCACTATGGTTGTTCGAATTTGATGACTTCGTTATTCCAGATGACGATATTTGTTATTTTAAAATGGGTAGCCACAAATATTGACCACTCCTGTTTCACAACTAATTAGTGCCCAGCTTTTGTATTTGCCTCTAAACACAATTAGTGACGGACCTATGAGACGAAAGGTGAGCACCTAAAACAGATATTAAGAAATGTATTGTTTCCATATAACATGCAGCTAATTAAATACTCCGTATTACTGAAAACACAACTCATCTACAAACAAAGCAGTGGCCAGTAACATGGTATACAATGTTGAGCTACTACACCATACTTGTAATGTCATACTTTGAGAAACTTTTAGATATACAGGCATCAATACTTATTGATATTAAATGTTGAGTAGATACCATGGTATTAGCCCACACTATACATGTCTCTGCCTTATTTATTGTCATCTAAGAATGGTTATTTTAATTAGGGCCCGCCTCCCCCCCCCCCTCCCCCCCCATGCCAAGACTTAGTCTTGACCCAAATATTTACCCGTAAACTTTTAGAAATTATGAAAACATGTTACTTAATCAGCTATAGAAACATACATTATTATTAATTATCCTAATCATAAGAGATGATACATACAACAAATATTTAATGAATAGTGACAAATCAAGCTTTTTTTTTCTTAGCGCGAATTATGCTAAATGTAATAACTGATGAGTTCGATTAATCCATATTCTATCTGAGTTTATCAGCATATGTATACATATAATAATATTATGTTAATTTATACTACATTGTTGGTTAATGACAGAAAAAAAATGAAAAATGCGCATATATGTATGACGTTTCTGTGAATTAGCTTGTACTCATTTTATCAGTTCCCTAGTTTCGGAATAGTGAAAGCTCATCTCCAGTTCAGATCTCTTTTGGTGTCTGCCGTCAACTCTTTCCATAATATGTCATCTCCCATAACTGGAGAGACTGGAATCAGTTTCATAGATCGATTTGATGCTTCAAAACTCACTACTCGATTCGCTGGTCAGATTCGTGGGTTTAAATCAAATGGGTATATTGATAGCAAAACCTGTTGGGATTTTAGATCTAAACCAAGTAACACTACGAGTACGCAACGGAATTTGGATCTAGTTTATGCTGTTAGGTTAACACATAATTAATAAACAATAAGTAATGAAAGGGAACAAAGAAACCAAGTATTCAAAACGAATACCTCTACGAGTTCACACAAAAACACTTAACCATGAATACGCCCGATAAAGCTAGTCGTGAACGTTTACCCAAACAACCTTTGTCTTTTCTTGAACAAACGAACCAATTATAATTAAAGAAAACCCTAGAACAATTATTTCCTTCTGTCCAAGATCTACAGCAACAACCCGAGAACAATTTATGTTATGTCCGATATCGGACAACACTGTCTGATAACTTTCTTGCACCCCTTTCTGATCGAGAAACACAGCAGAAACGAATCAGTTTCCGAGCACGATTCAACAAGGAATTAACTCACAAAACCTAACTCTAAGAACCCTAGAACGATTGGTATAAGTTCAAGCAATTAGGGTTTCTAATATCAAACCCTTTGATCGGATATAAACCCGATCGGTTATGGAGTTATGGTGATAGTGTTTAATCGGTTTTAGTAGCAGAGATTAGGATAGTATGCGTAGGGAATTATGAGCCCTTGTGGGTGTATATATAGGTTCAAAAACCTAACATACTTGGGCTTCAAACTTGGTGACCAAGTTACCCACTTTCCTAATCCTTGTACAACTTATTCAAGTCCATGCATATGATCCAAACCACCTATGATAACCGGTCATGGGTTTGACCCAAATACAAATCAGATAGTGTACAAAAACGGGTCATGCAATACGGGTCGAATAGTCCAAGCAGTAAACGTGTGAAACGTGCTCTCGTGTTTAACGTGTGTGCCCCATAGGCTCACACACTTCTAGTCGTTTTCATACGTATCAACTCCCATAATCCAACAAAACCGACCGTAGACTTGATGATTGTCAACGGTATTGCATTGTTGCGAGAAAAAAAGCTCTTGAAGATGCTGCTCTTGGAGGCACCCACCATTCCAAGGTTTGCAACTGTAAAAATCATAAAGTTTAAGATGACAAACTGCATCAAGACAACAGTTTATCAGAGAGTCTTTTTGGTATTTTTCATAAATTTTTATTTTATCAGAAAGGATTTTTGCAAAGTTATCATAGAAGAACAGTTTAAAAAATTATAATATTTTACCCTACGAGGTTATCTCCAAAAACCCTTCTTTACTGTTAAAACAAAAGTAATACGAGATCTATTTAACTATTTCCCAAAAAGAGAGAAAGAATATGGTTTCAAGCAGAACCGCTGATAAGACGATACCATACTAGAAAAATTGTCAATATCAAATAAAATTTAGCAATGAATCACAAGTCTTACTAAGTTCTTACTTTAATAAAGTTATTATTGTTTAATAATAAGTTGAACAATTATATTTAGTTCTCAATAAAGCACTTATTGTTTTTCATGAAATTTAATAATGGATTCAACTGGCCATTTACATTAATTTCGATCACCATTTCATTCAAGATGTGCAGATCAATAAGGATCGTGCTGGCGTGCTTGTTGGCTCGGGAGCAGGAGGTTATACAGTATCTTCTGATGGTGTGGAGGCTTTAATCAAGAGAGGATATCATAGGATTTCGCCATTTTTAACACCTCTTATGATGACCAATATGGGGTCTGCTTTACTTGCTATCGATCTTGGTTTTACAGGACCAAACTACTCCATTTCTGCAGCTTGTGCAACATCCAGTTTTTGCTTCTTAGCTGCTGCAAATCATATCCGTGATGGAAAGGCTGATTTGATGATTGCTGGTGGAGTGGAATCGTCTGTTATTCCCATTACAATGGGAGGTTTTATTGCTTGTAACGCATTGTCTCGAAGAAACGATGATCTGCAGACTGCTTCCAGGCCATGGGACAAAGCTAGAGATGGCTTTGTTATGGGCGAAGGTGCTGGTGCTTTGGTAATTCTTATCCCCAATGTTTTCCTCCGTTTGGATTACATTTTTATAGGTTGATATTATAAATGAAATTTTATCTTGTTTTCCTTTAAAGGTAATGGAGAGTCTAGAACATGCAATGAAAAGGGATGCACCAATACTTGCTGAATTTTGGGTGGTGCTATAACTTGTGATGCTTATCATATAACTAATCCAAGATCTGACGGGCTCGTCGTATTTGCTTGCATGCAGAAAAGCCTTATGGATGCTGGTGTGACCATAGAGGAAGTACTTCCCTTCTTTATCACTTATTTTTCATGTATTCAATTTGGATTTGTCTACTAGAAAATACCTACATCATCTTTGGCAACCAAAAGTTTCTGCAAGGTAAATTACATTAATGCGCATGCAACTTCTACACTGATTGGGGATCCAGCTAAGGTAACTGCTCTTAAGAAGTTATTCAAGAACACTAAAGGGATCAAAATGAACGCCACCAAGGTTAATTCCACCATGATCGTGTTGGCCCAGTTTTACGGATCTTTAATCAACGATATACCAAAATATGAAATAATCTCTATTTTCTATAAATATGTCATGAAAGTAATCGTTACATGTTCTACTCTATTTATACAAAGTGAAACGGTACATAGTGAACCGTTGTGATGGTTCAAGATATGGCAGTTATGTTTGTAACTGTCATATAACTGTTTGTTAACTGCTATTGGCAGTTATTTCTAGCGAGTTGACTTTTTCATGTTGACTTTGACTTTCGTTGACCGGGTCATTTGTGGGTGTTGACTGGGTCGATTGGGTATTGTGATGGGTCGATTGGGATTAACCCAATATTCTCCTCCTTAATCACAATCGCTGCGACGTAGATCTTTAAGTCTTTTGTAGTCGTCTCACATAACTCCATTTTGCTTCCTTCTGCATTCTCTGCTGTTTCTGCATTCTCTGCGGTTTCTGCAATCTCTGCTGTTTCTGCACTCTCTGCGGTTTCTGCAATCTCTGTTGTTTCTGCAATATCTGTTGTTTCTGCAATCTCTGCTGTTTCTGCACTCACTGCTGTTATGCTCATTGTATCATTTCTCTTCATTTATAGTCGCCATAAGCAATGTTGGCTCTAAGTCTTCTTCAATAAAATTGGATTGTTCTCTGACTTGATTCTTGCGTTTATTTTGACATTCATAGGCATAATGTCCAAGTTTGTGACATCGGTAGCATGTGACTTGAGATTTGTCTCTTGTATCTTCTTCAAAAGACGCTCGTTCTTCCCTTTTAGATTGATAATTGTTCTTGTCTTGTTCTCGGTCTCGAGACAGGTTAAATCTTCCCTGACCATATTCTCTAAAAGGTTTTCCTCTATTGTCATGCCGTGTGAACATCAATTTTTCTTGGTTGTCCACATGTCTTTCCTTTTTGAACTTAATTGTCACACCCCCAAATTACCTGTTTTGCAGCGGAATGGAATTCCTGGGGGATGACTGTCATAGCACCACAATCACAGTTATATTGAACGATCTAAAGTGTCGTTTGAAAAGAACATCGTTTGATATATTAAAAACATTCAGAGTTACAAAGATAGGTCCCAAATGAAATCAACATGTGCGGAAAATAAGTTTGGTACAAGTCAAACGATGTTTTTAAAGTGTATAAATTCCATGTGAGACGTGTCGTCACCACGACTCTATGATATGTCCACATGTATGCCATGAAGTGAATGCCTTAGTTACCTGAAAATACATTGCTAAAAGTGTCAACACAAAGGTTGAGTGAGTTCATAGAGTTCATGTAAATGTTTAATACGACTACCACAAGTATAGGCCATGTATGACAAATATGTCACAAAAATGATACCATTGCTTAAGCACATGACACCGAAGCTAGACTGATCATGATGTTCGCCCCAACAGAGTGTTTTTTCAAACAACTCAAATAATGATATTAAATGAAATGCATTCATTTCACCAGTTGGAATCCACCAACCCGGATGGAGGAGTCACCCTCGATAGATCTATCCACTCACCCTCGCTTACCCAGTAATTAACGGTTCATGATTTCTGATATGGGGACATTCAATTGGCAATGAAGTAACTTAAGCAATGTAATGAATTTGATATACTTGGTATCGTAATAAAAATGATGTGCAATGTATTCTCCCCCGTAGGTTTGAAATAAAGTAAAAACTTGAATAAATCGGGGCTATGAAAACTCACCTATTGCAATGATTATGATGACAAAAGTGGATACAATGAAATGAGGCGCAACCTCTAACCGTGACCTATTATGAATGAGATGATATGTAATAAGTTATGATGTAATGTTATGCATGCAATTCGTAAGATATCTATACCACTTGTGAATTTTTGAAAATAACGTTTATCGTCGAAAAATAATCTTTTAACGTCTTGACAATTCATAAATTACTTTATAAGTATATACGTTGAAATGATATCCTACGATAATCATTTAGTGATTTATTATGAAATTATAACTTTTCGTTGTAAAATAATGTCATTGAAAATTTCATGAAAGTGAATAAACGGCCTCGAAAAGCTAGTCGTAAAATGGTGCACGTCGAGTGTTAGGAAACAAACTCAACGGTTTTGGGAAGCTTGTATCATTATCTCAAAGTTTTAGCATTTAAGTTTTCATCCTAGAGGTCTCGATCATGGAGAAAAATATAGGTAAAGTATGGTACTTGTGTCCAAAATATCGTTTAAGGGTGGTTTTTCGGCAAAGTTTAAGTGACCGTATTTTATTCGTTACAACTCCGCTTGACGAACGGTTGGACATTTTGGAAAATAGGCTAGGCGAACTTACTTTTATTAGAAGACATCATGTTATAAAAAGTAATACATCCGTGTTAAAAACGACCCTCAACATGGTCCTTCGTGGCCGTAATATTTGTCTAATAGAAATATATTAGTTTTTCTTATATAATATAGTTACGGCAACTTTGTTTAAAGGCGTGTAATTTAATCGTTACAAGTCCGTTTTTTACGTTTTATATGTCCTTAGCTTCGTATCAAAGTATACTAATATATTTTTGATAAGTCGACACATTTCATAACGCCTAAGCCTCATTTTTGACTCGTAAAAAGTGGAAGTAATATGCTGAATTTTCTGAAACAAATAGTTTTCGTCGTCAAACTTGAAAAATTCATATCTTCTTCGTTATAACTCCGTTTTAACCCGTTCAAGCGACCACGTTTTCGTTTTAAAGTATATTTTCCAAATATCTAGCCCAAAATTTTTTACCTACTGTCGAGAATTCCAGAATTTCAAAATAAGATCAGACCTTCAACTAAAGTTGTCAAAATGAGTTTTTCTCGCGCAAAACCTATTCTAACCAATTCAAAACAACTCCGAAGCTATTCTAATCCTACCATACACCTTCTTAGGGTGTCATGGGTTCCTAGACATCACCAAAAGTGATATGTTTCAAGGAGTAATTATAGGATGATGAATATATATATATATAACACTTAAAAACAATAAAAAGTGGTATAAACATCAATATGACTTGCATGTTTTTCTTAAATATGATGAAATGAACATAAAATAAATATGAAAGATGAATATGGATATGAGATGCTTACTAGTAACTTGATGAGGTGAAGTGAACAAAGTTAATCCTAAACACCCTAGGTTTTTATTTCAAAACCTTATCTAAGAGTGTGTCTAGATTGTTATAAACTTGACTAGAAAATTTTTGATGATCTCCTCTTTGATCCTTATGGTGGCCGGTTATGTAGAGAAGAGAGGAAAGATGATAGTTTAAATTTTACACTTTGAAATATTAGTTGTATGTGTTAGTAATTGAGTATAATACTATATAAGTGTAAGATATTTAGTAAATGAGATGTGTGAGTCACCCTTGTGTCGACAAGGGTGATTTTTACTTGATGTTTATATATATATATATTTTAAATGTATAAAGGTAAAGTAGATGTGAAGTTAATTGAAGATAAGTAGTAACTTGTATACACATTTGAGCATTTAGGGTAGCGTTAGCTAAAAATAAATTTTAACGGATCAAAATAAAATATATTGAAGTCATAAAAATTATAAAAATACATTTCTTGCAAAATTTGAGTGAAATAATAATTATCGTGTAGTATTTAAGAAAACCGTCGTAATTATATAAATATAACAATTTATAAACAAAATAAATTTATAACACCGGGTAAACTCATAATATTATTTTTATAATCTTAATATGAGTATAAAAATATATTAGGATTATTTTTGAAAGTGTCGGATCAATATTCAAAATAAATGTTTACGCGATAGCGTTTATTTAATAGGAAAATAAACGTTTAATTGAAAAATGCAAATCCATGCATGAATCGATATGAAATGATGTTATTAATGATGTGTAGACTAAATCTAGTCAATATGAAATGTACTCAATGATTTTACATGAATACGCAGCTTAACCCTCCAGGTTACGCGTATTTGATACTCGTAAACCTAGTTTACGAAAAATGATGAATAGTGACTCATGAATAGTGATTTCCCGAGATGAATAGTGAAATTTCCAAAGTTTGTAAAATGACCTGAAATTACGAGTTGTCACATTCGCCCAACCAAAAAGGAATTCAGTCCCTGAATTCAGTCCATGTTAGGTTCTACGATGTTACTTGTGAAAAGGTGAGGATATTTGAGTCGCATCGAGTCGTCCAATGTTTTTCTGAATCGTACCACGCCTTTCCAAGACGGGACTTTGAACATAAATTTGTTGCCAACTTGAAATTCTAATGGTTTGCGACTTATGGAACATATTTCCAATATTTTGTGTCGTATAACGACGTAGCTTATCTAGCTATATGTTGTTACTTGTAACTGATTCTTGATTTGTACGATTACTTTGTTGTTTCATGAATGAGTCATGGACTAGTGAGTTGGACTTTCTTGATTTTGGCCCGTGAATAAGTGATTGACACCTCAACCATAGAGTGCCTCAATTGGTGTAGTCAATATGTTCATGTGCTAACTATTGTTGTAAAGAAATTTGTTCGATGAAGAATAATTTGCCTAATCATTTCTAGAAAATCACACATTCCTTAAGTATATCTTCTAATGTTTGAATTAGTCTCTCGCTCTGACCATTGAGCTGAGGATAATAGGCGGTACTCATGTCCTAGTAGATTCCATGGGAATCTTGAAATAATTGTCAGAAGCTTAAGGTGAATCGAATAGCTTATAATAGGTACAACTGGAATTGATACCACGTGTCTCGTGCCAAATTTCAAAATGTTAAATCTGTCGAAAAGGACCTTATTGAAAAGAATAGATTATAGGTAACATTTGTGATTCCTCGCGTTTCTCGTTCTAGCGAATGTCATTACTTGAATCTTACTTGCCTAAGGTGCTTAGTTTCCAGCACCAAAAATGTTTATTGTTTGATGGTGTCTCTCCTAATTTCTCTTATCGAAATATTTCCACACTCTATGTCATAAAGTCACAAAACCTTAATTTTTTAAGTGATGTGGTGTAGTGATTGATTTTCAAAATTTGTCCCGATATTGAGTGCTTCTAAAATATTTCATCACTTATATTGTTATCATGCTAGCAAGAAAATAGATATCAGCTCATACTATGTCGAAGAATGTTTGTTCTAATTTCACTTGTAGATGGAGAGTCATTGATTGTCCGATATGTTCAAACCTATTGCATCTCTTGATATGAAAGTGAGGTTATCCGTAATTTCTAGAGAACACAATGCCTTAAGGAAAGTTTATATCGATAACCTAAATTTAACCAAATTTTCCTTTAAGGGAAACTCATTGTAGGGAAGTTCACATATTGTTGAGGCCATGTTTAATGAAATGTTCTGTAGTCTCAGTTAGAAGACTTGGTTTCTCCCTATAGTGTTGCTTAGTGTGTATTCGCTTCGTACTACATCTTGTAACTCGGTCTAGCTAGTACTTTTGAAATGATATAATTTGACTTCTAGTCCAAAATAGTGGTTCGGAATGTCTCGTGATGTCTTAAGATTTTTATTGAGTTTTGAAAGATCTCGCTACTTACTTCTAGTCCTTGTTGGTAATTCCGAAATCCTTTCATTGTTTTCTTGTATCGAGGAATCCTCCTCATAGATTGTATAGGAAGCCTTTCCTAAAAAGGTCACTCGTCAAATTCTAACTTATCGGTTGAGTGAGGGATGAATGGCGTAGGCTTCTATAGAGTGTTAACAAAAAGAAATGTTTATGAACAATTTACCTGATTACAAAGCTTTGCTTTTGAGTGAAGATTGTTTTCATGACATAATTCTTCCTAAATTATACATAGGTGATCAGGCCATGTATAATCGAGGACAAATGATGTGATGCTTGGTTTTGTTGAAATGGTATTATGTTCCTCCGAAGTTTTAGATGGTATTCAACGTTTTGTTTTGTAAGATAATGGCTCAATAATTTTTTTTTCAGAGTAACATGAAAATCGTTTCGCATGATGGTATTAAATAATTGATAAAATGACTGAAAGCCAATTGATAGGGTGGTAACGAAACAACTTGTTTTAAAACTTTATGGAACAATGTTTCTAAGATGGTGTAAAATAGCTTGAGAGAAAATTAACTGAAATAATGTTATGAAGTAGCAAAGTAATTTGAAATATAATTTGTTGAATGGTTTGTAGGATACATGGGAGAACCTCATAGAGTGGTAATAGTCTCCACATTGGTTAAGAATAAAGTTAGCCTAACCCCTAGTAAGATAGTGATGTATTATCGTGAAATGATTGAAAATTGGGCAATTGGAATAAGAATTGAAATAAACAAAGGTTGTGATTATTGAGGAGATAATAAATGATAAAGATTACATTAGCTAGAAAGGTACTTATTATCTGTTCCTGTCTATGGTCTAATCATGTCTCAAGTGTAGGAGCAATAGGTTGTCTAGCAGCAACAGCCCTAGAACTTTCACAGTCCTCAAACCTTTAAGATGGTGTAATGTCTATAGTCTTTGTGATAGATGGTAATGGTGTGTCAAATCATGCATGCTTCCCAAGCGGCGAATCAAATGTATGACTAATAGGTCCACTAGGACTAAGCCTATAAGTCCTACCAAATGGTATGATCTATCCCAATAGAATGATAAAAATTGTCCTGATCCTACAGTGAATCAATGGTGATCGTGATGGTGTAGGTGCAACTTTGTCCTCCTAAAAGAGTTCAGTCTCATCATCTGATGTTATCGGTGTGAAGTCAGCTGATGTTAAAATTATGATAGGGAATGACAGGGCATTCTCCATGTCAAAGTCTGATGTGAGTATGATGGGATGGGTATTTGAAGGCATCTATGTGACAATCGATATGAAATGAAAGTAAATAACTCGCAAAATGTGCGTATGAAACCGCATGTATAGTGACTATGCACTTATGATGAAATGATGAGATGCTATGATGATGTAGTTATAGTCTAGGGTCAATGATGCAACCTAGTTCTCTATAACTGAAGCTCTGATGCCAAACTGTCACACCCCCAAATTACTTGTTTTGCAGCGGAATGGAATTCCTGGGGGTTGACTGTCATAGCACCACAATCACAGTTATATTGAACGACCTAAAGTGTCGTTTGAAAAGAACATAGTTTGATATATTAAAAACATTCAAAGTTACAAAGATAGGTCCCAAATGAAATCAACATGTGCGTAAAATAAGTTTGGTACAAGTCAAACGATGTTTTTAAAGTGTATAAATCCCATGTGAGACGCGTCGTCACCATGACTCTATGATATGTCCACATGCATGCCATGAAGTGAATGCCTTAGTTACTTGAAAATAAATTGCTAAAAGTGTCAACACAAAGGTTGAGTGAGTTCATAGAGTTCATGTAAATGTTTAATACGACTACCACAAGTATAGGCCATGTATGACAAATATGTCACAAAAATGATACCATTGCTTAAGCACATGACACCGAAGCTAGACTGATCATGATGTTCGCCCCAACAGAGTGTTTTGCCAAACAACTCAAATAATGATATTAAATGAAATGCATCCGTTTCACCAGTTGGAATCCACCAACCCGGATGGAGGAGTCACCCTCGATAGATCTATCCACTCACCCTCGCTTACCCAGTAATTAACGGTTCATGATTTCTGATATGGGGACATTCAATTGGCAATGAAGTAACTTAAGCAATGTAATGAATTTGATATACTTGGTATCGTAATAAAAATGATGTGCAATGTATTCTCCCCCGTAGGTTTGAAATAAAGTAAAAACTTGAATAAATCGGGGCTATGAAAACTCACCTGTTGCAATGATTATGATGACAAAAGTGGATACAATGAAATGAGGCGCAACCTCTAACCGTGACCTATTATGAATGATATGATATGTAATAAGTTATGATGTAATGTTATGCATGCAATTCGTAAGATATCTATACCACTTGTGAATTCTTGAAAATAACGTTTATCGTCGAAAAATAATCTCTTAACGTCTTGAAAATTCATAAATTACTTTATAAGCATATACGTTGAAATGATATCCTACGATAATCATTTAGTGATTTATTATGAAATTATAACTTTTCGTCGTAAAATAATGTCATTGAAAATTTCATGAAAGTGAATAAACGGCCTCGAAAAGTTAGTCGTAAAATGGTGCACGTCGAGTGTTAGGAAACAAACTCAACGGTTTTGGGAAGCTTGTATCATTATCTCAAAGTTTTAGCATTTAAGTTTTCATCCTAGAGGTCTCGATCATTGAGAAAAATATAGGTAAAGTATGGTACTTGTGTCCAAAATATCGTTTAAGGGTGGTTTTTCGGCAAAGTTTAAGTGACCGTATTTCATTCGTTACAACTCCGCTTGACGAACGGTTGGACATTTTGAAAAATAGGCTAGGCGAACTTACTTTTACTAGAAGACATAATGTTATAAAAAGTAATACATCCGTGTTAAAAACGACCCTCAACATGGTCCTTCGTGGCCGTAATATTTGTCTAATAGAAATATATTAGTTTTTCTTATATAATATAGTTACGGCAACTTTGTTTAAACGCGTGTAATTTAATCGTTACAAGTCTGTTTTTTACGTTTTATATGTCCTTAGCTTCGTATCAAAGTATACTAATATATTTTTGATAAGTCGACACATTTCATAACGCCTAAGCCTCATTTTTGACTCGTAAAAAGTGGAAGTAATATGCTGAATTTTCTGAAACAAATAGTTTTCGTCGTCAAACTTGAAAAATTCATATCTTCTTCGTTATAACTCCGTTTTAACCCGTTCAAGCGACCACGTTTTCTTTTTAAAGTATATTTTCCAAATATCTAGCCCAAAAATTTTTACCTACTGTCGAGAATTCCAGAATTTCAAAATAAGATCAGATCTTCAACTAAAGTTGTCAAAATGAGTTTTTCTCGCGCAAAACCTATTCTAACCAATTCAAAACAACTCCGAAGCTATTCTAATCCTACCATACACCTTCTTAGGGTGTCATGGGTTCCTAGACATCACCAAAAGTGATATGTTTCAAGGAGTAATTATAGGATGATGAATATATATATATAACACTTAAAAACAATAAAAAGTGGTATAAATATCAATATGACTTGCATGTTTTTCTTAAATATGATGAAATGAACATAAAATAAATATGAAAGATGAATATGGATATGAGATGCTTACTAGTAACTTGATGAGGTGAAGTGAACAAAGTTAATCCTAAACACCCTAGGTTTTTATTTCAAAACCTTATCTAAGAGTGTGTCTAGATTGTTATAAACTTGACTAGAAAATTTTTGGTGATCTCCTCTTTGATCCTTATGGTGGCCGGTTATGTAGAGAAGAGAGGAAAGATGATAGTTTAAATTTTACACTTTGAAATATTAGTTGTATGTGTTAGTAATTGAGTATAATACTATATAAGTGTAAGATATTTAGTAAATGAGATGTGTGAGTCACCCTTGTGTCGACAAGGGTGATTTTTACTTGATGTTTATATATATATATTTTTTAAATGTATAAAGGTAAAGTAGATGTGAAGTTAATTGAAGATAAGTAGTAACTTGTATACACATTTGAGCATTTAGGGTAGCGTTAGCTAAAAATAAATTTTAACGGATCAAAATAAAATATATTGAAGTCATAAAAATTATAAAAATACATTTCTTGCAAAATTTGAGTGAAATAATAATTATCGTGTAGTATTTAAGAAAACCGTCGTAATTATATAAATATAACAATTTATAAACAAAATAAATTTAAAACACCGGGTAAACTCATAATATTATTTTTATAATCTTAATATGAGTATAAAAATATATCGGGATAATTTTTGGAAGTATCGGATCCATATTCAAAATAAATGTTTACGCGATAGCGTTTATTTAATAGGAAAATAAACGTTTAATTGAAAAATGCAAATCCATGCATGAATCGATATGAAATGATGTTATTAATGATGTGTAGACTAAATTTAGTCTATATGAAATGTCCTCAATGATTTTACATGAATACGCAGCTTAACCCTCCAGGTTACGCGTATTTGATACTCGTAAACCTAGTTTACGATAAATGATGAATAGTGACTCATGAATAGTGATTTCCCGAGATGAATAGTGAAATTTCCAAAGTTTGTAAAATGACCTGAAATTACGAGTTGTCACATTAATCCTTTCTTCGTAGGTCTTAAGTCTTCCAATTGCTTCTTCCATAGTCATTTCACTTAAGTCGGAATATTGTTCTATAGATGCGACTATTTGTAGATACCTATCGGGTACAACATTTAGTAGTTTCTGTACTAAGGTTTCATCTTCTATGGTGTGTCCTAGACTAGCGGCTTTGTTTACTAGAGTTGTAAGTTTTGTAGCAAAGGTGTCAATTGTCTCGTCTTCCTTCATTTGTAACATCTCAAAATCAGATTTGAGTGTTTGTAGTCTTGCTTGTTGAACTCTGTCTTCGCCAACGTGTCTAGTTTTTAAAGCATTCCAAATGTCCTTCGCGGTTTTGTGCTTTGTTATTTGAAGTAATTGATCCTCGGGTAAGGCTTGGTAAAGGAAAGCAATAGCGGTTTTCTCTTTTGTCTTATTGGATTGAGTCGATTCAGTCGGCTCTATTGTTTCCCATAAACCACTCGCTTCGAGAATGATTTGTATTCGAATTGCCCATAATGAGTAATTAGCGGGCTTTAGGACTGGGCTTTGAAATTGGGGTGTACTATTTGTAAAATTAGTACTAGGTTCCTTAGTTCCACCTCCTTTCGTCATATCTTAAATATATTGATAATAAAAAATATCTCCAAAAATCTAACACGATTAACCTACTCACTCAAATCAATGGAGATAGAAAACAACCAGTCCAACTCTGCTCCAAGGCTTCCTAAGCTCAAACTTAATGAGTTTGAGATGTGGAGGATAATGATTGAGCAATACTTTCTCATACAAGACTATGCTCTATGGGAGATCATCTTAACTGGTAATTCCTTCAAGTCTTAGAAAGTTGGTGACACAGAAGTTGTAACAATTTCTGTACCTGAGACTAATGATGAAAGAGCAAAGAAGAAGAATGACCTGAAGGCCAGAAGTTTATTACTAATGACTCTTCCTAAAGACCAGATCATTGCTTTCAGTAAATTCCAGACAGCAAAAGAACTTTTTGAAGAGATTTGCTCAGTTTTTGGTGGCAATGATGCTATAAAGAAGACTCAAAAGGCATTGTTGAAGAAAAATTATGAAAACTTCTCTGCTTCAAGCAATGACTCACTTGACGACATCTTCACCAAACTCCGAAGATTGTCACCAGGCTGTGTTTGGAATTGAGGTAGAAAAGGAAGACCTCAATTTGAAGTTTCTAAGAAGTTTGCTGAGTTTCATACTAACGTTACAGTCTGGGAAAATAAACCAGAAATTGAAACTATGAAGCTCAATGATCTTTACAACAACTTCAAACTCATTGAAAAAAGATTGAAGAAGGCAGGGAAACTTGGTACAAGTTCTAGCAGCTTGGCATTGTTGTCAACCTCTATTGACTGTGATGATTCTGAAGATGACTATGATGATGATTTTTCCACTGCTGGTTCTATAGTTTCCACTGGTAATGCTAGTGTTACCACTGCAGGTTCAAAGAAGAAGGTTGATGGTATTGGAGATCCTACCTTTTATGCTTTTATCTCCACTCAAGTTAATGGCTCTATATTAACTCATGAAGACATAGAGCAAATTGATGATGATGACTTGGAGGAGATGGACATAAAGTGGCAAATAGCTCTTCTTAGCATGAGGGCTAGGAAGTTCTACAAGAAGACTGGCAAGCCAATACACATCAATGGTAATGAAACTGCAGGGTTCGATAAAAAGAAAGTAGAGTGTTTCAATTGTCACAAGTTGGGGCATTTTGCTAGAGAATGCAGAAGACCAAGGAACCAGGACAAAAGGTTTACTTGGAACAAGCAAAAGAAAGAACCAATTGTGAAAGAACCAAAGACAATCTTTGGAAATTGATGGTGTGAACTATGATTGGAGTTTCATGGCTGATGGACAAGAGGAACAACCTTCAGATGCTGCTCTTGTGTCTACAGAACATGCTCTCATGGCTTTCTCGACTCATGAGGTACAAAACTTAAAAAGTTGTTCTAAAACATGTAGGGCTTCTAGAGAATGTGAAAGGCTTAATGAATTATTTGACAACCAAAGAACAGAGTTGTATGCTGCTAATTATACTATGTCAAACCTTAGAAGAGGCATATATGTTTTAGAGAAACAACTAGAGCATTATATAGAAAATGAGTCAAAATATAATGATGATATGATTGTTCTTAGAAGAGAGTTAGATCATAAGACAGCAGTGAATGAGGCACTAAAAGAAGAGTTTGAAAGACTTAAAAAGATAAATGAGAATGTCAATTTAACTGTTGACACCTGTTATTATCAGTCTAAGTCAATTGATAAAATTTGGAATGCCCAAATTACTAGTAAAGTTAAGTCTGGTATGGGATACAATACTGTTCCTCCACCACTATGGGGTGTTCCATCACCTCCTGGCATAGATTTAGCTCATACAGGTCTAGAAGAATTTCAGGATACGAATCTTGAATAGGGTCCTCCCAAATTTGTGAAAAGTGAGGAAGAGGTTAAGCATGAAACTTATATTTTTGAAAGTGCAAGTGACTCATCTGTTGTAGATGAGAATGTTAAAAAGAATGTAGAGGCTTCTATCCCAAAAGTTGTAAATACTATTACAGAGGAACCTAGGAAACAAGTTAACAAACCTAGATCAACTGTAAGGTACGCTGAGATGTATAGGAACAAGTCATTAGCTCCTAGGGCTAACCAGAGGAGTTAGAATCATGTCAAATCTCAACAACTAGGTAGTGAGTTTGTGATGCACAATAAAGCATGTTATATATGTGGTAGCTTTAATCATTTACATGCTAATTGTGACTATTATGTTGGGAGAAGGGAAGTCCATGGGAATAAAAGGGTGGATTCTAACTGGTTTCAAAATAAAATACACCCTAATTCACACAGCAAAATGGTCCCAAGAGCAGTTCAACTAAGAAGTGGTCTTAAAACTTTTGCCCTTTGCTAAAATTGTTAACACTGCTCACCCTAAATCACCTGTTACAAGTGCAAAATCCAAAAAAACTTTTGCAAAATATGCACAAACAGGGAAAAGGTCTTTTTCTGATAAAAGGGTTAAATATAACCAATAGTGGGTACCTAAAACTAAATCAGCAGTTACCACTGCTCAGTCAAAAGTTCCCAAGAACAGGGGTAACATGGGAAATGTTGTGAAGGCCTCAACACATTGGGAATGGAAACCTAAAGGAATTACATCCACAACCAATTCCAATGGTGTATCAATGACCTTTTGTAGATTTAACTATATTGATACACGAGGAAAATCCAAGTCAATCATGGCTTGGGTCCCTAAAGGAAACTAACTCCTTTCTTATATGTGCAGGAACATCCAAGGACAAAGAAATCAGATCAAGGCTACACAGATAGTGGATGTTCAAGGCACATGACTGGCAATAAGTCCTATCTCTCAAATTTTAAACACTATGATGGACAGTTTGTCAGCTTTGGAGGTGGAGTTAATGGAAATGTTACTGGCAAAGGAGTAGTAAGTAACAACCAATATGATGCAAGAAATTTAAAAGATAAAGCATGGATTCGTATTATTATTAAACAAAGCTGCACACAAAGTGCATAGATTACATCCATCAGTTACAGACTACCAGCATCAATTCATACAAGGAAAACAGAAAACATCAAACTACAACTACCAACAGCTTCACAACCTAAACCCAAACTACCACCTAAGGCTTCTTAGGAAAGGCCCACTCATGCATCACTTTAGGCACCATTCACCTATCAATCACCCTCCACACTATGGGGTATGCTAGCCCAATCACCTTTCCTCTAACATGTGGTGAGGATGATGAAGTATGGTGGTGGTGCTTTCAACAATGGTAGAGAAGGTGGTGCTTGCATCTCTTCAGAAGGGAGTATTGCAGCAAGGGGAGGAACACTCAGGACTCTTTCAGATGTTTCATCATCTGTGCTTTCATATGGAGAAATATAGCTTGACATGGAATCTGAGCTATCCTCTTTGATGATGGCATCCTGTGGCTTTGATTGGAGTGATGATGGACCAGCAACTAAAGGGGTAGTGCTCATGGCCAAATGAGCTCTCTTTCTTGAAGAAACCTCTTCAAACACCTCTTTCTCCACTCTACCTGGATTGTTCAGAACAAAATCATCCCAAACACTATCAGAAAAGGAGCTGTCAGATGAGAGATTGATAGGGTTTGAATGACTCATGGTGATTTTTGGAAAAAGTAAGTTTTTAAGAGAGAAACTTTTTAGGGTATATGTGATATGAGTGGCTTGTGAGTTATAGGTTCTTTAATACAAGTTAAGTTGGATTTAGTAAGTTAATGTGGGGAAGGTATAAGTTATTGAGGAGTAAATGAAGTCTTTGACTTTGGTGGCCGGATTAATGACTTGGAGTTGACTTGTTGACTGGGTGGTTAAGTACTGTTTTAACCACTGCCAGCAGAAATTTTTTATCCACTTCTAGTTATTTTCTAACCACTGCTAACCTTAACAATAATTTCAGTGTTTGTTTTATGTTTGTGATATGCAGGTATGAAAGATTATTTGTATACATTGGAGCTGTTGCTGTTTAGTGCTAGTATTTCTGCTTGTCCATTGACAATTATGCAAAGAATAAGGCTAACAGTGGAAACTAAAATGCAAGTAGTGGTAAAAGTTACTCTCACAGTGGAAAAGTAAAACAGAGAAATATCATTCCATAAGAAAGGTTCATTACATCAAACAGAGAGTGCTTACAACCATCATCAAAACATAAAAGATAAAACCTAACACAACCTACACCACCACATCCTACACTAGCTACTCCATTGGCTTCTTTCCCTTGCCCTCATAGTCATGCTTGTTCTTCTGTGCTCTCTTCCTCTTGTTTTCAAAAGTTGACTGCATTCTTGGACAAGCAAGACCAAGAACTTGTGGAGGAGGCCTTGGTAGTCTTGCAGGCTTCTCTGGTATGGATATCTGCTTCATGTTTAAGAGAGTTGTTTCCAATGCTTTTGTTAGAGCCCTTGGCAACTCCTTGGACAAGGAATATGTCTCATCATCAGCATCATGATCTGATGAACTGGAGTAGAACTCAAGAGAAGGTGCAGGTCTGGCAACAGGTGCAGGATTGGTAGTCTTCTTTGTTGACTTCTTGGAAGAAGTGCTTGCAGCCCAGGGTGGAAAGTAACCAGCCCACCCTGAGGCCTCTGAAGATGACTCAGAAGCGATCACAATCTCAGTCTCAGAATCATAGGAGATGTCAATGATGTTGGAAGGATTGCTCATGGTGATGTTTAAGGATTTTGTGTGTTAGAATGTGTTTTGGTAAAGACTATGATGTGCCGATCCCCTATATATAGGCAAAGTCGATCACAAAAGTTCATTAAAGAATATATTTATTTTTCCCTATTTTGGTAGGTTGAAGAGTAAATATAAATGTTATCGGGTTGACTTTGGGAAGATATTTTTAGATAGTGGCTTGGTTAAAAGTAACTTTGGTTAAAACAAGTTGGTTATTCATATTCTTTGTATTATGCTAACTCATGCAGGTACATAACCAATCTTGGCTGGGAGTTGATCATAAATGATGGGTATCTGAGACACACAACAAATGGTTATTGATTCACCATGTCTAATCCGCATAAGAATCAACTAGTCCAGAGCAAACGGCTACTGGTAAAGACTTAACAAATCCGTTTATGGTTGATAGTTTACCAAAAACTATATGGTTATCAACTCACCATATTCTTTATGATTAAGAGTTGGCTAGTCCATAGCAAACGGCTCATGGTAAAGACATATCAAATCCGTTGATAGCTGGTAGTTTGCTAAAAACTATAAAGAGAGCAGTCAAATTTCTCATATGTTTTACTTACCACTGCTCTTGAAAATTTTTGTGAAAATTTCCACTGCTAGTTCACAGTTTCCACTGACAGTGTTATTTTTACCACTGTTGATCTAGCCGTTACAACTGTTGTGTTAGTAACAAAATTTTTACAAGCCGTTGAGAGAAATTGCTTTCCATATTTATAGGGTAAAATTTTTAGAAGATTATCTACTTTCCTAATTGCAATTTTCCTCTTAAGATAAATCTTTTCCTTAGATAATCTTTCTTGCTCAAAACTCTAAACCCTAACAGTATATATCTTTTCTCTCAATTGGCAAACTATTCATACAATTCATACTACCACAACAGATTTTTCATCAAAAGATACTATGGCACATATCACCTTTGCAGATGAGCATAACCAAGTGGCCTATTTGGAAAAGTTAAACGACAAGAGTGGCCCTGTTTTTCATCAGATTGTGGATTTTCTAAACACTACTCATGTGAGGTATGCTTTACTTCTCAATCCCACAATCTATGTCTCTCAAATCAAACAGTTTTGGACCTCTGTTCAGTCCATCACTCTTGAAGATGGAGACACACATGAAACTATGGATGCTCTTAGAGCCACAGTGGATGGGGTAACTATTGATGTTACTGAGTCATCCTTGAGGAGAATTCTCCAATTGGATGATCTCAATAGTATCATCACATTACCCATTCCAGAAATTCATGAAAATCTTTCATCCATGGGGTATGATACCACTGACAAAAAGGCTACTTTCAAAAAGAGTGGTTTCTGTCCTCATTGGAGATTTTTAATACATACTCTCTTACATTGCCTAATTCCTAAGAAAACTTCTTATGAACAATTCAGTTCAACAATGGCTTACCCTTTGGTTTGTCTAGCCACTGATAGGATTTTTAATTGGTCTAAATATATTTTTACAAGTATGCAAGGCATTGTAAAGAGTTCAACAAAATTTTTGATGTATCCAAGGTTTGTGCAAGCAGTGTTAAATGAATTTCAACTGCAACCCCATACAAGTGTTTATAAAATCCGTTGCCTTAAGCCTAAAGTTTTTCAAAACATGAATAAGGATGGCAATAGGGTTGTTAAACCACTTTTTCCTCAAATGCTTGCAAAGATTTCACAGGTACAAGGTGAAGATGCAACAATCCCAGTTGTATCTCAAACCACACCCACTCTCACAGTTCCAAATATAATCTACACTCCACCAGTTACTCTCACTTATGAGAGGAGGAAAAAACAGCCAACTCCTCTCATCACAACACAGCATGTCCCTGATCCTCTTGGTTTAGGAACAAGCAGTGGTGGTTCCAGGCTTCCACCTAGTCCAACTAGGAGTGAGTCTGAGCCAATGCCCTATGATTCACCTCTCCCAACAGGTCACACAGTTGGAAGTGTTGAGGGCAGTGGGCAACCTATGAAATTGATGGAACTTTGTACCAAACTAACAAAGAAGGTTGAATCTCTGGAGAAGGACTTGGCACAAGTAAAGGAGCAACATGCCAAGGATGTTACACAATTGAAAGCAGAGATTCAGAGTTTGAAGAAAGAGTTGCAGGAGTTGAAAAAGAAAAAGAGACCTGCAAAGCTTGTGATATCATCTCCATCCTCACCTCATGATGGTGACTCAGAAGATTTCAGTGAAGATTTTGGGAATTCTCCAAAACAGGGGAGGAACACTGATGCTGAAACTAAGGGGAGGAGGATTGATTTTGGAGATGAAGGTGATTTTAATTTTGGAGTTACTGAGGAAGTTGATATACAAGAAGAAATTCCTCAACAACAACCAGAGTAAGCAACTTCCACTTTCGACCACGATACAATTCCCACTGCAGAGCAACCAGTTCCCACTGCTGGACAAGATATTACCACTGCAGATGAAGAATTTGAAAAGAAGAAAAAGGAGAAAGGTAAAGCAGTTGTGCAGAGTAAAGAGCAACAAAGAAGGAAGGTTTCAAAGAAAGAACAAGCTCAAATTGCTCATGATGCAGAGGTTGCTAGAAAGCTCACTGAAGAACAAGTTGCAAATAAGAAAAAGCTGGATGAGATAGAGATTGCAGACTTCATGGAGGCTAAAAGGCTGGACAGGATGTAAACCACTGATCCGATTGATGAAAATCCAGTTTCCACTGTTCCACCTACTATATTCAAAGAAAAGACTCCAGAATTTACTTATGTACCTACAGAACAAGAAATTGATTTCTTGATTGCTAATGATCCAGTAGTCAAGAAGAAGGCAATTGATCTAGTTGCAGATAAATCCTTAACTGAAGATCAAAGAACTGCACAGTTGAAGGATTTCATTCAAATGAAGAATAGCCAAGCACTTCAAGATGCAATTGTTTTAGTCAAAAAGGGTCAAAAGAAACTAAGACAACCAACCAAAGCACAAGTTATTTCAATGATGAAAGATTATTGTTGCAATGTTGGTGGATGGAAAAAGCATCAGTTCAAAGGGATGACTGATGACAAGGTTGAAGGCATCTACTACAAAGTTAAAAGGCAAGATCAAGATTTTATTCCTATGAACTCTGAAGAAGAAGAAAGAAGATATCCTCATCTAAAGAGAAAAGCCAAAGAGAGTGAACCTCAGACACAAAAGAAAACAAAGTTTGCTGAAGAACAAGAAGTTTAAACTGAGAAATTCACAGAAGAACAGCTGATTGATATGATTGTGATTGAAGAAGAAGATTTTTATCCTGACCCACTGCAAGTCAGACATCCTAGAGTTGATTGGGAAGTGTACACTGCTAGCAATTTTGCTCCAACATTGAAGATTTCAAGGCTAGGTGGTGAAACTTCATCATTCATTCTGTTTGAAGATCTTATCAAAGCATGTGACAGACATGATCTGGATACATTGTGGAGATTAGTTCAAGAAAGATTTGATGCTGACAAGCTTAAAGATATAAAGGAAATGCAGTTATGGGTTGATCTAAGAAGGCTCTATGAACCAGATGCTAATGATGATTTCTGGAAGTTTGCATGTTCATGTCCTGGTACTAAATGGATTTACTATGATTCATGTGAAGTTCATCATGTTTCTACAAAAGATGGATTGGATGCATTTATGTTTGCTGAGAAAGAATACCCACTCAGAGCTGGAACTCTCACTGTGATGTTGTGTAAAACAATAAGAGTTCATGAAGATACTGAGAAGGTAAGAGCTTTGCTACATAGGATTCAAGATCAATGTTCAAGAGCTATTCAGGCTTTAAGAAGAAAGTGAAGTGATTGGAAGAATTCCCAAATCCTTAGAGATGATGCAGATTGAATAAACTTATTGATTTGCATAGAAATCATAAGTTTAGGGGAGGATTGTTGGGAATAATATTAACAGTTACCACTGATAGGCTTGTGGAAGACACTGCAGAAGAATGCACTAGCAGTGGAAACTCATTACCACTGCTAGTACATATTATTACCACTGCTATTAGGATAATTGTTTTGTATTCGTGAATAGATAAGTATAGAAAAGATCTTTTGTATATTATATATTGTTAGCATTATACTTATCTTGTAAAGGACTCCTTGTGCTATAAAAGGAGATCCTAGGTCATTGTTCTTGGTACATATGCTTCAAGGTGTAACCCTAGTGATAAGCAAGATCACTCGTATTATTCTTAATAATATTGAAGCTTTGTGTTACATTGTTCTCACTTACAATACATCATACAATCCGTATTCTGAGTATTACTAAGTATATTCCGCGTACTTATTAATATAAATCAAAGTATCACTAACACAAGGAGTGTGTTTAGATCCATCACATTACCTTCACCATTTTGGTCAAAATGTGTAGATTGTCAAGGATCGAGCTGGCGTGCTTGTTGGTTCCGTGTTTGGAGCTGGTACAATATTTACAGATTGCGTGGAGACTATGATTAAGCGAGGCTATCATAAAATCTCACCATTTGGAGTACCATTTATGATAACAAGTATGGCATCTGCCTTACTTGCTATGGATATTGGGTTTTTTCGGTCCAAACTACACCATTTCTGCAGCTTGTGCAACATCCAATTTATTGGAAGTTAATGACAAAATCAGATAACTCAGTTAGTATATAGTATGTAATAAACGCAAAGCCTAAGGGCCGAACATGTTAGTTTGTAAGTTAATAACCGAATAGCGGTTATAGGTAGTTAGAGTCGGTTATTGTCAGTTGGAGTCGGTTATTAGGGGATAGGCACCATTTAGTGAAATGACACATTGTTTCATGGTGACCTTTCGATGTATATAAATAGGGGTCGAATATTTGTAAGTTGTATAAACAAAATTTGCAAGTATCAATAATAGAAAGTATATTCATATATTACATGTGATTCATTTCATCATAGTAAGATTAATTCTAACAATTGGTATCAGAGCCCAAGGCTAATCGATCAAAGGAGAACGATTCCGGGAATCAACCGCAAGAAAGAAAGAAGATTTGATTCAACCTTAATCAATCAAGTAAGCAAGTAAGGAAGAAGGATTACCCGTTTCATTCATCGATTAGAGAAGTAAGAAGGCGAATGGAACCGGAGAAGAAAATCAGACCAGAACCAGTGTTCCAAAAGATTTAAATCATTATTCCCACTGAAAGCGTCGACCGATTATAGGAGAAGGAAAACCCTTTTTTGACAACCACACTACCGATTGCAGTAAGAAAAGAAAGAGGGGATCATTTTTTTGCCTAATTACAGAAGGAAGGAAGAAACGTTTTTGGTTCTTTTGGTGTCGATAATAACTGGATTAAAGGAAGAACCCTAATCGGATCTCTCAACCCAGAAGAAGAACCGAAAAGGGGAAAGTGCAAAAAACAAATACCCCGTAAGTTTTTTTATACCAAAAACTTTACATACCCTTTTATATATAAGTTTTATTTTTATTTATTAATTTAATTTATATATTTAAGAGGGGGTGGTGTAAAGTAAGTAAGAAAAAGTAAGAATTCGAACCCTTGTGGTTCACATAGTAAGAAGTAAGAAGAAACCTATCGTTTTTTTTATAAAAAAAAACTCTAGTGTTTCCAAAGTAAGTAAGTAAAGAAAATCTATTGTTTCAAAGTTAGTAAGAGAAAACCTAGTGTTTTCAGAAACCTTAGATTTTCACCAGTAAGAGAAACCTTAGTGTTTCACCAGTAAGAGAAACCGTAGTGTTTCACCCCGTAAGAGAAACCGTAGTGTTTCGACCAGTAAGAGAAACCTCGATGTTTCAAAGCAAGTAAGAAAGCATGGTAGAAGGAGACAAGCATGATAACGCATCAAGTAGAGCATCAGTTCGAGAACAAGGAAATATAGCACTTCAATGTCCAAAACTGAATGAATCAAACTACTCCACATGGGCAATTATGATGAAAACAATCTTAAAGGCCTATGGACTTTGGGAAACGCTTGAAGATGCAGAAAAAGTAGATGAACCCCAAGAAGATTACCAAAGCGAACTTCTAATGGCAAGTTCAAGTAATCAAGGCCGTGGTAGAGGTCGAGGAAGAAACTTTAGTAAAGAAGAAAGAGGACGTGGAAGAGGTACAAGTCGAGAACAAAACAAGAAAGAAATGAGATGCTATGAATGTGGTGAATTTGGTTACTTTGCATAAGAATGCACCAACTGGAAGGATAAAGATAAGAAGCAAGAAGCACGTATCCTTTACCAAAGCGACGAAGAACCTACATTTCTATGAAGACACGTCAAGAAATAAAGGAAGTCTTGATTTTGTCATTAGGGGGGAATATTTGAAGTTAATGACAAAATCAGATAACTCATTTAGTATATAGTATGTAATAAACGCAAAGCCTAAGGGCCGAACATGTTAGTTTGTAAGTTAATAACCGAATAGCGATTTTAGGTAGTTAGAGTCGGTTATTGTCAGTTGGAGTCGGTTATTAGGGGATAGGCACCATTTAGTGAAACGACATATTGTTTCATGGTGACCTTTCGATGTATATAAATAGGGGTCGAATATTTGTAAGTTGTATAAACGAAATTTGCAAGTATCAATAATAGAAAGTATATTCATATATTACATGTGATTCATTTCATCATAGTAAGATTAATTCTAACAATTGGTATCAGAGACCAAGGCTAATCGATCAAAGGAGAACGATTCCGGGAATCAACCGCAAGAAAGAAAGAAGATTTGATTCAACCTTAATCAATCAAGTAAGCAAGTAAGGAAGAAGGATTACCCGTTTCATTCATCGATTAGAGAAGTAAGAAGGCGAATGGAACCGGAGAAGAAAATCAGACCAGAACCAGTGTTCCAAAAGATTTAAATCATTATTCCCACTGAAAGCGTCGACCGATTATAGGAGAAGGAAAACCCTTTTTTGACAACCACACTATCGATTGCAGTAAGAAAAGAAAGAGGGGATCATTTTTTTGCCTAATTACAGAAGGAAGGAAGAAACGTTTTTGGTTCTTTTGGTGTCTATAATAACTGGATTAAGGGAAGAACCCTAATCGGATCTCTCAACCCAGAAGAAGAATCGAAAAGGGGAAAGTGCAAAAAACAAATACCCCGTAAGTTTTTTATACCAAAAACTTTACATACCCTTTTATATATAAGTTTTATTTTTATTTATTAATTTAATTTATATATTTAAGAGGGGGTGGTGTAAAGTAAGTAAGAAAAAGTAAGAATTCGAACCCTTGTGGTTCACATAGTAAGAAGTAAGAAGACACCTATCGTTTTTTTTTATAAAAAAAAAATCTAGTGTTTCCAAAGTAAGTAAGTAAAGAAAATCTATTGTTTCAAAGTTAGTAAGAGAAAACCTAGTGTTTTCAGAAACCTTATATTTTCACCAGTAAGAGAAACCTTAGTGTTTCACCAGTAAGAGAAACCGTAGTGTTTCACCCCGTAAGAGAAACCGTAGTGTTTCGACCAGTAAGAGAAACCTCGATGTTTCAAAGCAAGTAAGAAAGCATGGTAGAAGGAGACAAGCATGATAACGCATCAAGTAGAGCATCAGTTCGAGAACAAGGAAATATAGCACTTCAATGTCCAAAACTGAATGAATCAAACTACTCCACATGGGCAATTATGATGAAAACAATCTTAAAGGCCTATGGACTTTGGGAAACGCTTGAAGATGCAGAAAAAGTAGATGAACCGCAAGAAGATTACCAAAGCGAACTTCTAATGGCAGGTTCAAGTAATCAAGGCCGTGGTAGAGGTCGAGGAAGAAACTTTAGTAAAGAAGAAAGAGGACGTGGAAGAGGTACAAGTCGAGAACAAAACAAGAAAGAAATGAGATGCTATGAATGTGGTGAATTTGGTTACTTTGCATACGAATGCACCAAATGGAAGGATAAAGATAAGAAGCAAGAAGCACATATCCTTTACCAAAGCGACGAAGAACCTACATTTCTATGAAGACACGTCAAGAAATAAAGGAAGTACTGATTTTGTCATTAGGGGGGAATATTTGAAGTTAATGACAAAATCAGATAACTCATTTAGTATATAGTATGTAATAAACGCAAAGCCTAAGGGCCGAACATGTTAGTTTGTAAGTTAATAACCGAATAGCGATTTTAGGTAGTTAGAGTCGGTTATTGTCAGTTGGAGTCGGTTATTAGGGGATAGGCACCATTTAGTGAAACGACATATTGTTTCATGGTGACCTTTCGATGTATATAAATAGGGGTCGAATATTTGTAAGTTGTATAAATGAAATTTGCAAGTATCAATAATACAAAGTATATTCATATATTACCTGTGATTCGTTTCATCTTAGTAAGATTAATTCCAACACAATTTTTGCTTTTATGTTGCTGCAAATCATATCCGTGATGGAAAGGCTGATTTGATGATTGCTGGTGGAGTTGAATCATCCGTTGTTCCTGTTGGAATGGGAGGTTTTTCTACTTGTAGAGCTTTGTCTCGAAGAAACGATGATCCTCATACTGCTTGCAGGCCATGGGACAAAAATAGGGATGGCTTCGTTATGGGTGAAGGTGCTGGTGTTTTGGTAAACCTTATCACTAATGTTTTACTCCTAGTGGATATACATTTTTGTAGTTGATCTTATATCCCACTTAAATGTGGCGTTGTTTTTTGTTTTCTTTGTACTGGTGATGGAGAGTTTAGAACATGCAATGAAAAGGGATGCACCAATACTAGCTGAATACTTGGGAGGTGCTATAAATAGTGATGCTTATCATATAACTAATCCCCGATCTGATGGGCTTCACCTATCGTCTTGCATCCAAAGTAGCCTTGTGGATGCTGGTGTATCAGTAGAGGAAGTACTTTCCTTTTCTATCATTTATTTACTGTTTAATCTTGATTAATTTAATTCCAACAATTCGTTACATCGTCTTTTGCAATTAAATCTTGTTGCAAGGTAAATTACATCAATGCACATGCAACTTCTACACAGATTAGGGATTTTCTTTGAGGTAAATGCTCTGAAGAAGGTATTCAAGAAAATTGAAGGGATCAAAATGAACGCCACCAAGGTAAATCCACCATGATTACTCACAATCGATCCCCATTATATCCATAACATCAGAATATTTACATTATCTTCTTAATTTGTATACTTTTCAGCGTATGATAGGGCATTGTATTGGTGCAGCTGGAGGTCTAGAAGCCATTGCTACAATAAAAGCGATTGAGACATGATGGTTGCATCCCACCATCAATCAAATTGTATTTGGTTCATGCATTCGTGTTCTTCTCTACTTACTCATTGATCATATATGCCTTACAAACTCACATTTTTAGTGCAACCATAGGACCCAAAACCTTGTGTAGAATTCAACGCTGTTGCAAATCAAAAGCAGCAACATGAAATCAATGTTGGTGAGTTTTTGTTACCATTCATCACTTGTTCCATACGTGAAATTTTTTAACTTTAATTACTTAACTCCTTTTGTATGCAGCCATTTCAAATTCATTCGGTATTGGTGGCCACAATTCTGTTATAGCCTTCTCAGCATTTAAACAATGATCGACATGAACATAAAGAACATGCCCTTTATCCATAAAGCAACTGCATGCTGGTTATACATGCATGTATATGGTACATTGGTCTAAACATATTGTTGCTTGTAGGAGGAACAATGTGAATAGACACACCAAAAGTATCCACTGAAGCCAAGAATGAATTCCTATAAAGATATAATGTTAAGTTATATAAAACTTGTGTAGTGCAAATTAAAAAACTCTAAAGAGACCTTGCATTTATTTATATATAGCATGTTATGTTGGTGATTTTGCATCACCAATATTATTTAAGTGTAATGGATTGACTTAGTTGACTAATGTGTAATTGTAATAAGTGTTCAACAAGTCAGGGTTGTGCGGAGTGCACACTTGTATGACATTATTATGATTATCGTTTGGGGCGAAGCCCCGAATGACAGGGGCCCGGGGGCGGCGCCCCTGGTAGCAGGGTCCAAGGGTAGGCAGCCCTTGGCAGGGTCCAAGTGCTATGTTAAAAACGAACTAGAAAATAAAATTTTCGGTATTTGGTCCCATATTTTAACTGTTTCGGTTGTGTAGTAACTGCTATGGCAGTTACAACCGCTATGTAGTTTTTGGTCATATATTCTCATTCTGGTTATGTTTCATAACATACAAAAATAGATTCACGATTCTAAATCTGAGTTTTATCCGATTAAAGATTTTGGTAGAACCACCAAAATACTTCAATCTGAAAGTGTTTACACGACTCTCAGATTACTGTGATCCAAATTTCCTAACAAAGATTGAAGTATTCTGTGATCATGACGAACGGAGAATCTGTGAAGGACATGACGATCAAGTTTGATAAGTTGGAAAAGTTTGAAGGGCAAGACTTTCGTCGCTGGCAAAAGAAGATGCACTTTCTTCTTACCACCCTGAAAGTTGTGTACGTTCTGATTACACCCAGTCCGGAATGGGATGAGAATGAAACTTTGGATACGACCAGGAAGAGGATGAAGTGGGAGAACGACGACTACATATGCCGTGGTCACATTCTGAACGGTATGTCTGATTCCCTATTTGACATCTATCAAAACGCTGAATCTGCAAAGGCACTGTGGGAGTCCCCAGAAGCCAAATACATGGCAGAAGATGCTTGTGCAAAGAAGTTTCTTGTGAGTAATTTTATGAATTACAAGATGGTTGATACCAGGCCTGTCATGGAACAATATCATGAGATGTTAAGGATTCTGGGATAGTATACCCAACATAATTTAATGATGGATGAAGCCATCTCGGTTGTAGTTATCATTGATAAACTGCCTCCTTCCTGGAGAGAATTCAAGCATGGTTTGAAACATAAAAAGGAAGAGTTAAATTTGGTTCAACTCGGTAGTCATCTACGAATTGAGGAAGGATTACGAAATTAGGAACTTGATAATAATCCTAAAGGAAAGAACCAAATTGGATCTTTTTCTGTTAACATGGTTGAAGGAGATGGAGTCAAAAATTCTAACAACAATTTTAACAACAACAAGAACAAAAGAAAGTTCAAAGGTGGTGATGATAAATTTGCCAACAAAAAGGGTACTTTGACTTGTTGGAAATGTAACAAGCCTGGTCATATGAAGAAGGATTGTCACTCTAAAAAGGGCAATAATGGCGCTGGTCCAAGTGGGTCTAAGGATCCTGATAAGTAACAAGGTTATAATTATGATTTTGTATAGAATTTTGATAATGTTTTACATTATGTTTCTGTAATTTCTGATGCATTGTATGTACAGGATGATGAAGTTGCTTAGTGGGTTGATTCGGGTGCAACAAGTCATGTTTGCAAGGATCTTCGTTGGTTTCAAGTATGTAATCCGATTGAAGATGGCTCATGTGTAAAGATGGGAAACGTTGCAACCGAACCAATCAAAGGAATAGGGTGTGTTTTATTAACTTTCACTTCTGGAAAAACTTTATGTTTAGATAATGTGGGTATGGATCCAATGAGAAGAAAACATAAAATGAGAAGAATGAGAAATAACTATAACCACATATTTGAGATGCATCGACTTAAATTAAATGCATCTCTATTCAATTAGATGCATCCCAATTAGTTTCGAAAGTGATTTTGAAGTGAACACGATGCAAAGAAGTACTAGCAACAAATTTGACTCGCATGGGATGAAAAATACATAGGATTTTCCTAACTTGATGATATGCATCTAATATATGTATATGCATCTAATTTTTTGCTAGAAAATATATTAGGATGCATCTAAAAGATTAGGGGTGCATCTAATTCAATTCGATGCATCTCTAATGTGTTCTTATAGTTATTTCTCATCCTTCTCATTTTAAGATTTCTTCTCATTTGATCCTTAGTCTAGATAATGTATTGTATGTACCCAGGATTCGAAAGAATCATGTTTCTGAAATTGTGTTGACTAAGTTTGGCTACAAACAAGTGTTGGAAAGTGACAAGTATATCTTGTCAAGACATGGTTCATTTGTTGGATTTGGTTATGTTTGTAATGGAATGATTAGATTAAATTTGAATTATCCTTTGTTTAATGATTCTTCTTGTATGGTTACTTCTAGTCATAGCAATAGTTTAAGCAAATCTGAATTACGGCATGCTAGACTAGGACATGTTCATTACAAGAGAATGAAAGATATGTCTAGAATGAGTTTAATACCTGCTTTTGATATGAAAATAGAAAGTTGCAAGACTTATATGTTAACAAAGATCACTAGACATCCTTTTAAGAGTGTTAATCGGGAAAGCAAAGTATTAGATCTCATACATAGTGATTTATGTGATTTTCATGCCAATCCTTCACTAGGACATAATAAGTATGTCATTACTTTTATTGATGATGCATCTAGATATTGTTATGTCTATCTACTGCATGCTAAACATGAAGCTCTAGATAAATTTAAAATTTATAAACAAGAAGTAGAACTTCAAAGGCAAGATTTGATAAAAGTATTTCGTACTGATAGAGGTGGTGAGTATTATGATCCAGTTTATTTTCAATCGACTGGAATAATACATCAAACCATGGCTCCTTACACGCCACAATAGAATGGTGTGTCTGAAAGGAAGAATAGGACTTTAAAGGAAATGGTGAATACCATGTTATCCTATTCTGGACTAAGTGAAGGGTTTTGGGGTGAGGCTATGTTGACAGGTCATTTATATTCGAATAGAACTCCAAACAAAAGTAGTAAACAAACACCTTATGAAATTTGGACCAAGAAGGTACCAAATTTGACTTATTTGAGGGTTTGGGGCTGTAGAGCTGTTGTAAGACTAACTGAACCCAAAATGAAAAATCTAGGTGAGAAAGGTATAGATTGTATCTTCATTGGGTATGCTGAGCATTCCAAGTGTTATAGGTTTTATGTTATAGAACATAATGATTATGTGTCTGTGAACTCTATAATAGAGTCAAGAGATGCAATATTTGATGAAGAACGGTTTACGTCTATACCAATACCAAGAGGTACGATTCAGCCATCTTCAAGTAAGATAGTTGAAAATGATGTTGAAGGTACTGATGATGTACCTGGTCCATCTGTTCCTAGGAAAAGCACTATGACAAGAAAAGCTAAGTCTTTTGGGTCTGATTTTCAACTTTATTTAGTTGAAGGAACAAGAGATACGACTTTATCTCAACGTGAATATTGCCTCATTATTGAGGAGGATCCAAGGACTTTGAGTGAAGCAATGGCTTCTAGGGATGTTGCTTTCTTGAAAGAAGCAATTCAAAGTGAGATTGATTCCATCATGCAGAATGATACTTGGGAAGTCACTGATTTGCCTCCTGGATGCAAAGCATTAGGAAGTAAATGGATCCTTAAAAGGAAGTTGAAAGTCGATGGAAGCATAGATAAATATAAAGCCAGATTGGTTATCCAAGGCTTTAGACACAAGGAGGGAATTGACTTATTTGATACTTATGCTCCTATTGCTAGAATTTCCACTATTAGATTGTTGTTAGCTCTTGCAGCTATACATGATCTAGTTATTCACCAAATGGATGTGAAAAATGCATTCTTAAATGGGGATTTGGATGAGGAAATTTATATGAAACAACCTGAAGGGTTTGTGATGTGATAACATCAAATAGTCCTGAATATAAGTGTCAATTTCCCCCGATAATGCTCGTTATTTATATAATTTATATGGATTTACGCTTGTTTTCCATTGTTTTCCACTTTCAGGTAAATTACGAGCATTGGAGCTAAAGAGATGCGGAACTGGAGACTTATCTAAAGATTTATCACAGTATCTTTGTTTTGAAGAAGTTACGGCGTAATTCATCTCTCACATTACGCCGTAACTATTTCGTGACTCAGAATGCCAACTTATCAGAAGGTTACGGCGTAACTCTTCCCAAAGGTAACGGCGTAACTACATTAGGTCAAATGAGGTTCCACGCCGCTGATACTTACGTCGTAACTACTGCATCACTTACAACGTAACCGAGTTTATTGAATACTATGGTGTAACCACTCATTAGGTTACGCCGTAACCAGCAGATCTAGTGCATTTTACGAAGAAATAGAAGGTTACGGCGTAACTCCTATATTGGTTATGCCGTAACCCAGATCTGGCCTATAAATACCCCACGAATTCTAGCATTTTTAATCATCCCATTCCACACACAACACTCTGAGAACGTGGGAAAAAGCTCAAGGCAGGTCTAGAGGAGCATACGGAGCTGTTTCCAAGGGAGAAGTCACTCCACTACGATAAGCATTAGCGTTTTATATTTCTTTTACTTTCAATTCATGTATTTCGTACCTGTGAATATTGAATTGATTTGCATGATTAATATGAGCGGCTAAGCACCTTTTGGTGCTAGCCTAGTTATGATTCCTTAATTGTTTTGTTTGCGTTTACCTTTACTTCCGTACAATTATTTCTAAGTGTATGCATGCATAGTTCATTGGTAGCCACCCTTGGTTCGGTAGTTTTGAATGGCGGTAGAGGCCAATTGCCTAGGAGATATGACCAACTGACCCTAGGTGAGCGGACTGAGACGGGAAGGGTAAGATATGACCAACTGACGACCCTTTCTACTTGTGCGATTTGACCAACTGATCACCTATCGTTTGGATGAACTTAAGAATTAGAGGGTGTAGTGTCTAAGTTCCTAACGGCCGGGCACTCACTATTATGAATCTAGCATGTAGCAGTACTTAATGACTTGGCTTAGGGGACCGGAACAACAGGACTTATGACGGTCTTTGATTTCTCCTATGGTGGCATCTTTGCTGATAGGTTAGGGCTAATTGACCAAATGATGTCCTCTCGAATTTGACCCCACCTGAAGTAATTGGAAGTAAGTAGACGTAGACATAACTAGCTAGGAGGATTAACTAGGTTAGCACCACTCTCCTCTATTAATTTCCTTTTACCATTTATCTGTTTTTATTTACTTTATTCTGCATTAGTAGTTTAATTTATTAAATCCCTATCGAAGCCATTATTATTCTGTAACACTAGACTTAGTAATAATCCAACACACATAGCTTTTGGGACGACCTCGGCTTTACCGTTTACTACACTATACACGACCGGGTACACTGCCCGTTAGTGCACTAGGGTAGACCATAGGTATAGCGAGACACTACAAATATTAAGACATGGTCAGTAAAACCTGCATCAAGTTTTTAGCGCCGCTGCCGGGGAGTTATATTAGGATTTTTATTTAAGTCTTTAAGTTTTGTTTTAATATTATGTCTCTTACTATGAATGATTATCTCACCACCTCTGAAAGTAAACAAGGGATCTCTATTCCAGCTCTTGAAGAAAATGTAAAATTCGAATTCTGGGGACTCTGTCTTGATGAACTAAAAAGATGCTGATTTTATGGAACCAAAAATGAAGAAGCACACGAGCACATCGCTAAAGTATGTGAGATCGCCGATTTATTCCATGCACCTGGGGTCTCCAAAGATCATGTTATGATGAGGGCATTCACTTTTACCCTGAAAGGAAGAGCTAGAGATTGGTTAAAGAAACTTCCATCTGGATCTATCACAACGTGGAATGCATTTAAGAAGGCCTTTCTTAAGGAATACCGAACCCCTGCAAAAATCCTCCAACAAGTTGATGAAATTAGGAGGTTTAGTCAACTCAATGATGAACCACTGTTTACAGATTGGGAAAGAATTAACGAAGCCATCCTAAAGTGCCCCGAGCATAAACTCAACAAACACGAGCAACTTCAAATTTTCTACAACGGGTTAAACATAAAGACTCGACAATTGCTTGAGTCAAAAGAACCTATCCCGTTGATGACTGCTGATAAAGGATGGACAAGAGTTGAAGAATTAGCTCTCCACTCGTCATCTTGGAATGATGATCGGAATGAAGATCCTATCGACATACAATCAGTGATAAAAAATATGGAGGAATTTGAAGTAGATATGCAATCCCTTACTGAAGAAGTCAGGATGGTGAAACACAAGTTCGATAAACCCATTGATGGGAGAGTAACAGATCTTGAAAAGGCTGTGAAGATGCTTGTCAAAGAATCCAGCAGAAAACAAGAAGAGAACAAAAAATTGGTTTGGAATATCAAGCGAGATTACGACAATGCGCTAAGAACACAAGCAGCTGCTATAAGAAGACTTGAAAATCAAGTTGGAAAGCTCGCAGAATCTATCAGAATGAGAGATGAAGGTGAATTACCCAGCACAACTGAACCAAATCCTCGAGATCTTGCTCATGCCATTACAACCAGAAGTGGACTAAACTATAAGGAACCAGCTTACCCTTCAAACTCGAATGATCTGACTAATGCAACACCTCAAGACAACAAAAAAGAAACCGAGGAGGCTCAACCTACTATCGAAAAAGTCCGTCCCTACATTCCACCAATTCCATTTCCAGGAAGGATTAAGAAGGAACAAGAACGAGCGCTATTTCAGAAATTCATGGAGAAATTACAAAAACTCAGCATTAATATTCCTCTCGTTGAAGCCATGGAGCAAATGCCGAAATATGCCAAATTCATGAAGGATCTCCTTACCCATAGAAGACTTTCTGATCGGACGCAGATAACTTTAAATCAAAGGTGCTCTACCGCCCTTTTAAAAGATATACCTCTCAAAGAAGAAGATCCAGGGAGTTTTACCTTACCTTGTACTATCGGGGGAATTTTGTTCAACAAGGCCCTTGCCGATCTTGGGGCAAGCATAAGTCTTATGCCATTCTCTTTCTATTCACGTTTGGAATTGGGGGAACTAAAACCAACTAGAATGTGTATTGAGCTGGCTAATAAAACTACTCAATATCCTAAGGGAATCGCTAAAAATGTTCTTGTCAAGATTGATAAATTTGTCTTCCCGGTCGACTTCGTGGTCCTTGAAATGGAAAAGGATGATATCCCTATTTTACTAGGAAGACCTTTTCTTGCAACCGCACACGCTATGATTGATGTCTTTAACAAGAAGATTTCGTTGGAAATAGGAAGCGATAAGATTACCTTCGATCTTGAAAAGTCAATGAGATATGCTTCTTTCACTGACGACAACCTTGATGATCTCGACCTTATCAAAGCTAACGCACAAAAACATGCCCATTAATGCTTTCTTCCCGACCCTTTGAGATCATTGAAATTCGAAGATAATGATGGGACATCTAGCGATGGAGAAAGCGAAATGGAGGAACTGGCCGCAAACAATCAAACATTATGTTCAACAAATACCCCGGAAGAAGCTGATACTTCCCCAAAACTCAAGGAGCTCCCTCCTCATTTAGAATATGCATTCATCAATGGAGATCATAATTTTCCTGTTGTTATTTCTTCTCTGTTATCTGACAAAGAAAAGGAATCGTTACTGTAGGTTTTAAGCAAGCACATGGGAGCAATTGCGTGGAAAGTCTCTGACATTAAAGGAATTAACCCTTCATACTGCTCTCACAAGATACTTATGGAAGATGATTTTAAACCTGTAATACAGCCACAAAGGAGATTAAACCCAAAAGTCCAAGACGTGGTAAAAGACAAAATCATTAAGCTTTTGGATGCGGGTCTAATTTACGCTATTTCTGACAGCCCTTGGGTTAGTCCTATTCATGTTGTACCAAAGAAAGGAGGAATGACAGTAGTCGCCAATGAAGATAATGAGCTGATATTGACTAGAACAATCACTAGCTGGAGGGTGTGCATCGATTACAGGAAACTAAATGACGCAACACGAAAGGATCACTTCCCCCTTCCATTTATCGATCAGATGCTAGAAAGGCTCTCTGGACATGAGCATTACTGCTTCCTCGATGGATTCTCACGATGCTTTCAAATTCCTATTGCCCCTGAGGATCAAGAAAAAACTACTTTCACCTGCCCCTACGGAACATTCGCCAACCGAAGGATGCCTTTTGGACTATGTAACGCTCCCACCACATTCCAACGATGCATGACTGCAATATTCTCGGATATGTGTCAAGATTTTATGGAAGTCTTCATGGACGACTTCTCGATTTTTGGTAACACTTTCTCATCTTGTCTTAATAATCTATCTAAAATGCTTGCCAGATGTGAAGAAACCAACCTTGTCCTTAACTGGGCGAAATGTCATTTTATGGTTAAAGAAGGGATTGTTTTGGGGCATAAGATTTCTCAAACAGGGATAGAAGTTGATAAAGCTAAGATTGACGTTATTTATCGACTACCTTACCCTACCAACTTAAAAGGCATTAGGAGTTTTCTTGGGCATGCAGGATTTTATAGACGATTTATAAAAGATTTTTCAAAAATTGCCAAACCTATGACCCAACTCCTTAGGAAAGATGCTAAATTTGATTTTGACAATGATTGCAAAAAAGATTTTGATATTCTAAAAGAAAAACTGACTACTGCCCCTGTTATTATTGCTCTTGATTGGGGGAGCGATTTCGAACTCATGTGCGATGCTAGTGATTATGCCGTGGGTGCTGTTTTAGGACAGAGGGTGGATAAAAAATTTAAACCCATTTATTACGCTAGTAAAACCTTAAATGAGGCACAAGAGCATTACACTACCACTGAAAAAGAACTCTTGGCTGTAGTTTATGCCTTTGATAAATTCAGATCTTATTTAGTAATGTCAAAAACTGTTGTCTACACTGACCATTCTGCTTTGAAGTACTTATTTAATAAACAGGATGCCAAACTAAGATTGATAAGATGGGTGCTGCTGTTGCAAGAATTTAAAATTGAAATCAAGGATAAGAAAGGAGCAGAAAACTTAGCGGTGATCACCTCTCACGATTAGAAAACCACGAGCTTGAAGAACTTGACAAAGAAACTATTAGGGACTCCTTCCCCGACGAACATCTCATGGTCATTTAAAATTAAAGATTCGGTTTGAACCATGGTACGCAGATTTCGCTAATTACCTCGCGGCCAGAGTATTACGAAGCAACAAAACCTACGATCAAAATAAAAGTTCTTCTCGGATCTTAAGTATTACTTAGGATGATCCGTTCCTTTTAAATCATGCCCCGATGGTATTATTCGGAGATGCGTGTTGGAAATGAGCAAAAACAAATTCGGAATATGCACAGGGACTGCGAGGAGGACACTATGGGGCCGACAATACTGCTCGGAAGGTTTATGAGGCCGCATTCTTTTGGCCTATCATTTTCAAAGACGCCGCAAAACATGTTAGGGATTGTGACGCTTGTCAAAGGGCAGGGAACATTTCTTCTCGAAATCAGATGCCACTCAACAACATTATGGTTTGTGAGGTTTTTGATGTTTAGGGGATCGATTTTATGGGACCTTTCACTCCATCGAAGAATAAAAGTTATATCCTTGTACACAGCGATTACGTTTGAAGTGGGTGAAGCCGAAGCTCTGCAAACATGTGGCCTAGAAGTGTCATTAGTTTTTTGAAAAGGTTATTCTCCAGATTTGGGATCCCTAAGACCATCATTAGTGATCGTGGGACGCACTTTTGTAATGCTATTATGGAGAAAGTTCTCAATAGATATGGGATACTCCACCGAATGCCTACACCTTATCACCCACAAACCAATGGGCAAACCGAAAACACCAACGGGCACTCGCGAATTTTAGAGAAATCAGTCGTGATAACAGAAAGATTGGTCCGACAAACTCGACGAAGCATTATGGGCATTCCGAACTGCTTTCAAAACTCCTATTGGAAGCACCCCTTTTAAGATTTTTTACGGGAAAGCATGTCATCTTCCCGTGGAATTGGAACATAAAGCATATATATTGGGCTCTCAAGAATGCTAACTTGGAGGCTGATGTAATCAAGGAACACCGATTTTCCCAAATAAACCATTTAGCTGAATTACGAGATGAAGCATATGATCATGCCAAAGCATATAAAGACAGGACCAAAAGATGGCACGATAAGCGAATTAAGGATAAAAGATTTGAAATAGGACAAGAGGTTCTCGTATTTAACTTAAGACTCAAATTATTCCCTGGAAAAATGAGATCTCGTTGGGTTGGCCCCTACACAGTAAGTAAGGTATTCCCTTATGGGACTATTGAGGTTCATAACAAGGAAGGAGTATATTTCAAGGTTAATGGACACCGCGCGAAAATTTATTATGGGCAGGATGTTAGCAAGCTTTCGGGAGATGAATTCTTCGCACCTGTCTAGAGCCCCGCGGCTCTGAGTCTAACTTAAAATACTCGTAAATAAAGAAAAGTGCTCTTTCGGGAGACAACCTGAATTATCCCTTTCTTTTGTTTTATTTCCTTTTTTGTTGGGTTTTGTGTTTTCTAACTATTTTTGTAGGAAACGAGGAAGTAATTATTGCTGCAGTTTGCTGATCTGAACAGAGTTACAGCGTAACTCATCTTGGTGATTAAGCCGTAACCAACCTTGTAGCAGCAGAATTCTTGACGCATTACCAATTACAGCGTAATACCATCTCAGTGGTTACGCCGTAACTACTCGCTTTGCAGCTCATTCCAGGTTTTGCCAGTTACGGCGTAACTCCCTTAAAAGAGTTACGACGTAACCTTCCTCTGCTTTAATTCTTTCATTTTAAAACACAATAACCTTGTATTAGTATTTTAAATGAACTTTGTGGGTGTGTTCCTTGTAAACCCTCACGAGACTTCACTCGTCCACTTAGGGACACCAAGTGATTTAAAAGGCTTGTTGCATTCGCTAAATGCAACCGTGATTCCTACGAAAGTGAGTTAGGTTTGTTTTTCATTTTTATTTTTTTTTATTTTTAGAATTATGCTTGTCGGTATTGTGATTTCAGAAATTGAAGTTTGTTCATGATGCTTATACGAAGGCACGTCTCTTGTTCGTGGGCCTTCCTTCTTTATGGAGCAGATTTCAGGGAAGTTCTCGCTCTAATTCTACCTTTCTCTTCACCTTTATTTAATGCCTTGTACAAAAGGGACTTTGTACAATTCAAGTGGGGGGACGGGAGTAGAATTATCTCTTGAACTTTATTTCGCCCTCTTTTTTCTAGTTTATTTTGAAAAATTATGCCATTTTTAAAAATTTGACATGTTTTTCTTAACCTAACTAGATTAGACCTTAGCCGAGCACATACAACCCTTGATATTATATGGTGAGATTAGCCTTATCCGTTTCCAATATTTTACCCCAAATCCACCAAATTATGAGTGTGTCGGTAGCTTGTAAACTTTAGAACTTGGCCTTTGCTTTATTTCGAGACCATAGACGAGGTATGTTGAGTTAGCTCGATGTATTTGGACTTTTCAGTGTTAGAAGGCAATATTATAGGATTATCACCCAAACAGCCTACCATTGTGAGTCTATCGATTTGTCACCTCGACTTTTCGACCCCCATGTGAAACCCTTTTTGTTGCACTCATCTTTAGTGCAAGTTACCTCTAGATACACCCTTCTGAGCCATTCCTTTCATTTTGTTCACCCAATATATTGTTTCGATACACCTATACACCTTAGCCTACCCTGTAGTCTTTATTTATGATTGGGAAGTAATCATTTGCCTAAGTTCAAGGTTCGAGTGGAAATGTTCGGAAATCACGCTTTCATCGACTCTGAAGATCATTGAAGACTCCCCGAATTCCCATTGTTCATCTCAAGTGGGGGGATATTATGTTATGTTATGTTATGTTGAAAAAAAAAGTGATTTGGAAAAAAAAAAGTTGATATGATTATTGTAAAGTTCGATGTTATAAGCACTGTAGTATTAGCTTTATTGATTTAGTATCGAGGAGGCCACCTCAGTCACATTTGAAGATTAGAGTTGGTATTTATGCCAACAGTTGGAGAAAAGGTAGTGTGCCCATCACGACGTCCTCTAATGACACATCTACCTTGCATTTCATGATCCAGTTTCTTGACTTCTAAGCTTGAACTTTGGGCGGACGGTAAGTGGTGATGACTTGGTTATAGATTTAGACTACCTGCTTGTTTTTTATTTTACACCAATTATATATCCCATGTCTTATCCTACCCTTTTAATCATGAAGCGTGTCTAAGTAATGCAGCGAGCAATCTTTGGTGTCTTGGCCATAGATTTGGTCATGTATCATTGATTTTGTCCACTTTGCCGTGACATGTTAGTAATGATGAGTCACCCCTTAACCTTTGTTGTGTCTACCCATATTGCCTTCGAGAATTGTTTAGCCCTTAACTCTAGTGGTGGAGATTTGTGTAACCGCCAAGCTTATGATAGAATACATGCTATGACTGTGCGATTGAGTGATCACCCTGAAATTGACACTTAGAATAGTTGAGAGATTTGAGTGTTTGTTCCCCTTTCGTGAGGTGTTCGGCTTTGTTTTATTCTAGCATAAGGGATTTGTAAACTCATATTTTCCAGGTTATGGGAGATATCTTTTTAGGAATCTATCTAATAAGGTCTACTTGAGGGCAAGTAGAGTTCAAGTGGGGGGATATTTGATAACATAAAATAGTCCTGAATATTAAGTGTCAATTTCCCCCGATAATGATCGTTATTTATATCATTTATATGGATTTACGCTTGTTTTCCATTGTTTTCCACTTTCTGGTAAATTATGAGCATTGGAGCTAAAGAGACGCGGAACTGGAGACTTATCTAAAGATTTAACACAGTATGCTGTTTTGAAGAAGTTACGGCGTAACTCATCTCTCACATTACGCCGTAACTATTGCGTGACTCAGAATGCCAACTTATCAGAAGGTTACGGCGTAACTCTTCCCAAAGGTTACGACGTAACTACATTAGGTCAAATGAGGTTCCACGCCGCTGATACTTACGTCGTAACTACTGCATCACTCACGACGTAACCGAGTTTATTGAAGACTACGGCGTAACCACTCATTAGGTTACGCTATAACCAGCAGATCTAGTGCATTTTACGAAGAAATAGAAGGTTACGGCGTAACTCATATATTGGTTACGCCGTAACCCAGATCTGGCCTATAAATACCCCACGAATTCCAGCATTTCTAATCATCCCATTCCACACACAACACTCTCGAGAACGTGGGAAAAGCTCAAGGCAGGTCTAGAGGAGCATTTTTTCCAAAGGAGAAGTCACTCCACTACGACAAGCATTAGCGTTTTATATTTCTTTTACTTTCAATTCATGTATTTTGTATTTGTGAATATTGAATTGATTTGCATGATTAATATGAGCGGCTAAGCACCTTTGGTGCTAGCCTAGTTATGATTCCTTAATTGTTTTGTTTGCATTTACCTTTACTTCCGTACAATTATTTCTAAGTGTATGCATGCATAGTTCATTGGTAGCCACCTTGGTTCGGTAGTTTTGAATGGCGGTAGAGGCCAATTGCCTAGGAGATATGACCAACTGACCCTAGGTGAGCGGACTGAGACGGGAAAGGTAAGATATGACCAACTGACGACCCTTTCTACTTGTGCGATTTGACCAACTGATCACCTATCGTTGGATGAACTTAAGAATTGGGGGTGTAGTGTCTAAGTTTCTAACGGCCGGGCACTCACTATTATGAATCTAGCATGTAGCAGTACTTAATGACTTGGCTTAGGGGACCAGGAACAACAGGACTTATGACGGTGCGCCTGATTTCTCCTGTGGTGGCATCTTTGCTGATAGGTGATGAGTGTGTAAATACTCATCATTTTTTGGTCAAATCTGAACTGCAAAACATTTAAAAACACTCAAAAATGCATCAAAATACTGAAAATATCCCAAAATTGTATTTTATATGTTTCAGATGCAAAATGTTTAAAATCAGATGAAAAACGAGCTAAGTTTGCATAATTGGCAGATTCAGTCCCTCAACTTTCAAATCTTGACAAAATTAGTCCCTGAGCATTTGTTTTGAAATAAAAGTCAACCCAAGTCCTTTCAAAATCAAAATTTATCAAAATGATCCTTGGGTAAAAAGTTTGGAGAATTTACAAGTTTGGTCCTTCAAGTTTCAAAATTGGCAAAAATAGTCCTTGGAAGTTTAAAAATGGAAAATTATCTTTTATGGTCCTTGTACTAATGAAACTTGGCAAGATTGACTCTTGGAACAACTTTGAAAAATTGGCAGAATTGGTCCCTCAAGTTTGGTGAATTGCAATTTTGGTCCTTGTGTTATTTATAAACAAACCAAACCTTTGGACCATGACCCTTGACCCTTGCTTGAACCCCCTTCCTTAATAATACTCCCGGTCAAACAGTCAACCCCCACATCCTTTTCCCTTTAAAACACTTCACCTTCACCAACTGTCTGCAACTCTCACCCCATCACCATGCTTCCAGCTCATATACCTCCACCCTTATCACTCCACCTCACCTAACAAAACAAGAAACAATTAATGTTTCTCCTTCCTTGCACTCAAAACCCCCCTAGTTGCTATACCCTTTTTGGCGCCAAAAACGAATCCACGGCTAATATCAACTCCAATAATCCAATGGTCCAGAAAAGAGGTGGGAAATGCTCAGAGGCAAGTGGGAAGACATTTTGTTGATAAATAGAAGGAAGAGAAGGAGGAGAGAGTAGTAGTTTTTAGTTTACATTTTTCATATATGTCGTTTTTAATGTTTATGTCTTAATTAAGTTCTAAGTTGTAATTTTAATCTTCCTTATATTGAACTCAAGCTATTGTATCAGTTGTATTTCATTTCAAGTTCTAATTTAAAGTTTGATTAAAGTTTCTTACTTTTAAATTTTCTTCTTTTTATTCAGTCTTAATTGTCCTAAATCCGAGCTTCAATAAGCTTTATTATAACTTAAGTGAGCTTACTAAAGCTGTATATAGCTTTTAGTAAGCTCAATAATCGCATTCAAGCAAATTCTTTACTTGGTCAACAAAAGTCAAACTGGAGCTTCATTTGGAAATGGTTATAACATTGGGTGTTGCAGAGCTTGGATTGGGTTGGATTAGCTTAGGTTAGTGTAGTTATGGTTCTGGATTGAGCTTCAAAATAAGGGACTGCTAAGTAGCTTCTCATTCATTTTATGTCATTATTGAGCTCAAATCTGCATATCATTGTTCTTAGTGAGTTAGTGTTAATTGTTACTTTAAAGCATTGCAGTTAGACTTAATTTAGTTAGTTATAGTGAGATTAGGAAGCTATTCACACTAGCTAAATAGATTGTTAGTTAAAATTTGCATTTTAGCATCTTAACTAGTGTTTGGATCAGTGGGTGAATTGAGCTTGAGGCTTGGTTTGTGCTCAAGATCATTTAACTTGGCCTCATTTAGGATCATTGGACTTAATTCAGTGGTTAGATTGCATCCTAGAACACTAATAGTCAAAATCACCTTCAATCAGTTCTAATTTGCCTATCTCATTGGAATTTTGAAGATCAAAAGCTTGATTCAGGGTCAGATATCATTAGAGTAGCTTATTTTAGTTTCACTTTAGCTTAATACATCATTCTCAGTTCAAAAATTGGATTCAAATCTCATTTTAGTCAACATTTCATTTCTGTCCTCAAAAGTCAAAATTTGCTCAAGTCAGTTTTTCCAAAACTTTATGGATTTATCATTTGTCCATCTTTGGTCAAGAGCTTTTGGTATTTTGGATTTAACAAGTTGAGCTGGTCTAGTTTCTAAAAATGATTTTTGAGAAATTTTTTCCAAATCTCTTTAAGCTTCAAATCAGCTTCTCAACTATGTACCATTTGCCCTGTTCACACTCAGTCATAACTGAGTGTGTAAACAGCTTTTTGCAGAAGCTCTAGAAAGCTCATGATAGCTTCTCTAGGGCTGAAACTTGGTTTATAAACTCTTTGATTGGTCATTTAGAGTCTCTCATTTCCTGTTTTCCCAAAAGCTCTCTTGCTAAGTTTGTGCATCAGCTGCAACATAGAGGGTAGGGGCTGTTTGGCCAATAATCACTTTTAAGCTTCAAAGCATAAACTGAGCTTGTAGCTTGTTAGGATTAGTTGGAATTAGTTAGAATTAGCTTATTTTAGTAAAGATTAGCTTCAGTAACACTTTGGTGGTTTATAGCACTCATTAGCTTAATCTTAGTAGCTTATTTAGGGTCAGTTTGCACTATAGCTTGTTAATCCTTCACATAAGCTATAGTTTTTATAATTTTCATAAATTTAGAATATTATTTTAGACTTTTCCTGAATTTTTCAGATTTTTCCATTACTGTTTGCTATTTTTCTTATTTTAAATCAGTTTTTAAGACTTTTTAAATAGCTTTTAATACAAATAAATCAGAAAAGCTTCAAAAAAATAAGTTTTCAATTTTCATAGATTAAGATAAATATAAAAAGAAAAAAAAATATTTTTTCATAATTTTCCTAGTTTAAATAGTAATTTTTAGCAATTTAATTAGTTTTAAATAGTTTTTAAATCATAGAAATTAGAATAGAAATCAGAAAAATACAAAATTAGTTTTGAAAATTCTCTTTAGTTATTTTAGCTTTTTGAAAAATAGTTTCAAAATTTTCCTCTTTAATTTCATAATTTTTAGTATTTTAATTTAGTTTTAAAGTTTAAAATTAGTTTTTAATTCAAATTTATAAAATAAAAATCAAGAAAATCAAATTTTAAAAAATAGTGATAGAGTTTATTTAATATAATTTATCTTTTTAATTTTCTTTCTCATATTTTTCCTTTGTCATCTAGTATTATCATTAACCCATTTCCTGTTCAATATCACCCGATCACTACGCGTTTAGCTTCAATCGCACAGCTCGTTGGGACTTAACGACCTGGGGAAACACTAAACTCTCCTGGACTTAATTGCTTTGGTTTTAGACTGTTTGACTTTTATTACGGTTGACCATTCACAAGTGGGTGACTTGTGTAATAAAAGATAGACCGTTTGGGAGCCAATCAATAGGTTAGGGCGAATTGACCAAATGTTGTCCTCTCGAATTTGACCACACCTGAAGTAATTGGAAGTAAGTAGACGTAGACATAACTAGCTAGGAGGATTAACTAGGTTAGCACCACTCTCCTCTATTGATTTCCCTTTACCATTTATCTGCTTTTATTTACTTTATTCTGCATTAGTAGTTCAATTTATTAAATCCCTATCGAAACCATTATTATTCTGTGACACTAGACTTAGTAATAATCCAACACACACAGCTCTTGGGACGACCTCGGCTTTACCGTTTACTATACTACACACGACTGGGTACACTGCCCGTTAGTGCACTAGGGTAGACCATAGGTATAGCGAGACACTATAAATATTAAGATATGGTCAGTAAAACCTGCATCATGATGCCTGGACATGAAAACAAGGTATGTAAATTGAAGAAATCATTGTATGGTCTGAAACAAGCACCAAAACAATGGCACAAAAAGTTTGATAATGTGGTATTGTCTAATGGTTTTTCTTTAAACCAAGCTGAAAAGTGTGTGTATAGCAAATTTGATGCTTCTGGTAAAGGAGTAATAATTTGCTTATATGTGGATGACATGTTGATCTTTGGTACTGACCAAGATCAAGTTGATAAGACAAAGGAATTCTTGTCATCTAATTTTGATATGAAAGATCTAGGGGAGGCTGAGGTGATTCTTGGTATTAGAATCAAACGAGGAAACAATGGTATCTCTATTTCTCAATCACATTATATTGAGAAGATACTGACAAAGTTTAACTTTGATAATTGTTCTCCTGTTTATACTCTAGTAGATCCTACTGTGAAGTTTCGACCTAATAAAGGAACTCCAGTGTCTCAGCTAAATTACTCTAGAGCTATTGGATGTCTTATGTATGCCATGATTAGCACTAGACCAGTTATAGCTTTTGCTGTGGGAAAGCTTAGTAGGTACACCAGCAATCCTAGTGCTCTATATTGGCAAGCTCTGGGTCGAGTATTTCAGTATTTGAAAGGAACCATGGATTATGGTTTGACTTATAGTGGTTATCCTTCTGTTTTAGAAGGTTATTCCGATGCCAGTTGGATTAATAACATGGAGGATCACTCATCTACGAGTGATTGGGTATTCCTTCTTGGAGGAGGTGCTATTTCTTGGGCTTCAAAGAAACAGACTTGTATTACAAACTCAACTATGGAGTCTGAATTTGTTGCTTTAGCTGTAGCTAGTAATGAAGCTGAGTGGCTGAGGAATTTGGTTTATGAAATTCCTTTGTGGCCTAAACCGATATCTACCATTTCTATCAGATGTGATAGTGCTGCTACCTTGTCTAGGGCTTATAGTCAAGTGTACAATGGCAAGTCTAGACACTTAGGTGTTAGACATAGCATGATTCGTGTGCTTATCATGAATGGTGTGATATCTGTGGAGTTTGTAAGAACTCAATTGAATTTAGCCGACCATTTAACCAAAGGGTTAGCAAGAGATCTCGTACGCAAGGCGGCTATTGGGATGGGTTTAAAGTCCACCTAATTAAATCCTTGTATCAAGATACCCAATTCCTATCTAACGTAATGTTAAATGCTGAATTCAATGTGGAAAGCTTGATATCTTTGGATTGGAACACATAATTACATCCTCCCACGGTATGTGTTCAGAACTGCAAGATAAAGGAGGTTGAAATTATATTTCTTAATGGTTTTTTGACAAATTGCATGTGCAGGTGCCAGAGTAAAGAACCACCTATATAAGCTTGAAGTTTAGCTGCTTCAAGAAGCTTAGGACTTGGCTTTGATATGCTTATTGAAGGATAGGACAAAAGCTAGTAAAACATAGTGTCAAGTAGAACATGTGAATGTGTAAACTGTTGTGTATATTATCTTCATGTATTCACTATGAATAGGAGTTCAATCCTTAGTGACACTCTTATATTCGAATATTTGGAATGCTAATGTACTAATGTGAATTTCAATCGTCTCGACATTTCATTTTTGCATCAGTTTGTTGTTTGTTATGAGTTTGTTTTAAGTTAATCAAGATTACACTTAAATGGGGGAGGATTGTTGGTAATTTGGCATCACCGATATTATTTAAGTGTAATGGATTGACTTAGGTGACCAATGTGTAATTGTAATAAATTTTCAACAAGTCGGGGGTTTTGCGGAGTGCACACTTGTATAACGTTATTATGATTATCGTTCAGGGCGAAGCCCCGAATGACGGGGGTCCGGGGCCAGCGCCCCTGGTAGCAGGGTCCAAGGGGCAGCAGCCCCTGGCAAGGTCCAAGTGCTATGTTAAAAATGCATTAGAAAATAAAATTTCCGGTATTTGGTCCCATATTTTAACTGTTTCGTTTGTGTAGTAACTGCTATGGCAGTTACAACCGCTATGCAGTTTTTGGTCATATATTCTCATTCTGGTTCTGTTTCATAACATACAAAAACAGATTCACGATTCTAAATATGAGTTTTATCTTATTAAAGATTTCGGTAGAATCACCGAAATACTTCAATCTGAAAGTGTTTACACGACTCTCAGATCCAAATTTCCTAACATGTTATGCATATTACTTTAAAAATTAGCATGATTATGTATACGAGACTGATACAAGAGTTGCCAAGATTGTTCATGTATGAATGCATATGCGAATTTAAAAAACATTGTTAATATCAGAGCTAAGAACATAACTGAAGCCTATATCTAGATTGGCAAATAAATGGCTTTGCTTGTTCGTTTCCCTTTTTTTGTGGCAACTTGGTGTTCTTTTTCTATATTATGGTGTTTTAGCCTTTTAGGTAATGTTGGGAGCTCACTTTTTAGATTATGTATTTTAGATAATGTTTTCTTTGTAAATGTTTAAGAATTATGCACTACAGTAGAAAAGTTTCTAATATTTTGTTATAGAACGCAAGTGCAGTAAAGTGAAAACAGAAATGAAAGAAACTTTAATTTGAACTTCTATTTATAGGCTTACAAAATACTTAGTACATAGACTTACTTTTCCTCAATGTATCCTTAATAGTTAAGTTTCTAAATAGCTATGAATACAAAATATCTAAGGGTAACACCCCAAAGTTTGAACTTTTAATCACTACTGAGGCGGGTTCAGTAAATGAAGGTCTTTGTAGAACATATTTGAAGATGACTTCCCGATTTTCTTAACGCAAAGACTATTTCTGCACTTAGGATATTTTATGTTCAAATCATTGTCATAGACCATTGGGCACTGAATTGACCAACAAAAACGTCCCAAATAAGTGAGAACCAAATTGTTCGCACACTTGTGTAAGTTGTGTCAATAAAAGGAACACGCCGAATACATTGACAAGAGCCTTTCAAACTATGTTTGACTTAATAGTTACAAATGAAAATATGCAAAATATAAAACGAAGTTGTTCACACACTTATGAGTGACATGTCCTGATAAATTTTAGAGCATATGGCTGAGATAACTAAAATCAACATATTAACATGGCATGGGGTTCAAATCCAAGAGATAATCATAACATCTTTTGTATGTGTAATTCTTCTTTTTAATTTGTAATTAAATAAACCAAATCTTGTAAATGCCCATTCATCTAAACAGTTTATGTGCAATGTTGATCTCGTTTATAGAGCTAAACGTTGTGATCCTAAAATTTTAAAATCTCGGTCAAAATTTAAGCCCAAAGGTTAACTATTGAAAAGGACCTAATTTGGAAGTGACAATTCTGTTGGAAATTCATTTCAATTGAGGGTTTAAGTGTAATAGGTTTGGAGGTATAGAGTGTACACCAATCAGATCGCAGACCTCCATGACACTGATAGTGGTAGAGTGTGATTCATGTCGCTGATGAAGTTTATGGAGTATAATCTTGAGTGAGTGTAACTTTGAACAGTATTCAGTTTAGCTCTTCAGTGAGCAAACTCACGAACTGAACAACTCCTTTAGGGAGCATGTTCCTCAATGAGTAAATATGCTGGGACTGAATTCAAGCTTACTTGTAACGGCTTTGACATATTCAATGCCAGTTATAACTGCAACTTAATGACCATGTTTAAGGGTCATGTAATCACTATCTATACTACATTATAAATCATTTGGGACTTCCCTTAAAAGGAAGTCTTAAAATTTTAAGACAAAAAACATTACTATAAAAGGAAAAGAAGAAAATTAATGTAAAATATGAAAATTTAAGTCTCATTTAAACCATATGTAACCGCCCTCCAATAATGATACATTTTAATGAAATTGTTTATAACACAACAAGAAAATCGGCCTTTAGTGACCAAAAGAGTTTGGTCACTAACAGTGCAAAAGGTCGTCACAAATCTGTTTGGTGACCAAATTCGAGTCGTCACTAAAGCTCCGTCACAAATTCAATTAGAGACTAAACTTTACGTCGTCACTAATCTGTGACTAGACAAGTGGTCACCATTTAACCCTGTTAGTGATGAAAAAAATTGTCACAGTTCTCATGGTGACGAAAAAGTGGTCACTGTTTTCTGCTATTGGTGACCAAAAAATCGTCACAGATTGCTGAGTGTTAGAGACCAAATAGGTGGTCACTAAAATGAGCATATAACCAAAAAAATATGTACCAATTTTCAATATACAAATGAACTAAAATCTAAATATCTGTGGCACGCAAAAACTGTACCATTTTCAATATACAAATGAACTAAAATCTGAATATACAGCAACGCAAACTTAATTAACATATTAACTTCGCTCACAAAAGCCAAATGCGTGGTCGAAATTCAACACAAACACAACCCATAACCTATCATGTTGGAGGCAGAAGTAGCTAACCAAAATATTAAAATGTATTTGGTTTATAATGAGACCCATAAATCAATCAATGAAAATCTGCAGTCCTAAAACTCGACTTCTTTGCTTCTTTCAAACGAGAACGGTAGTAAACTTTAGCTGGTAGGTTGATCCTTCTACAATCCTCTCTAGATTACATGCGAAAACAATGTTAGTAGTAAACCCAAAGTACTGCCTTATAGATTATATCAGATGCTTTGACTTTTGGTCCAAAAAGGTCAAACGACTGGAAAACTATTACTAAATGGTCAATAGGAGATTTTCGTGTTGCAGCTCCTAATGAGGATCTTTAGTAAACAATTATGGTTATGACTTTCAGATTTTACATGGTCAAAATAGACATGTTTTTTATAAACAGTTAACTTAGTGCAGCAAAACTTATGAAGGTACAAATAAAATTACTTAAACTATCCACAAGTTACATCATATTGTCTCAAAATTGATCTAATGAACCTTATTCAAAGTTTGCACCAAATTCCAGATCGATTTTTGATTGAAAATTGACGTGTGAGATCAAGTTTACAAGAAGATTAATGTCCAAAAAATAGTTGATGCTGAACAAATGAAATTTACCTTAACGTATTTACTGACTTCATCGATTTTGTTTATTAGCATGTCTGTACGAATCAACCCTGTAGGATCAAAATATTATTGTGTTGATGATTCGGGTGGTCTTGGATGATGGAAATACATGGTAGCCATTAGAGAGAGAAAGTAGAGAGATGGGTGTTTTCTTGGTAGAGACTTGATGTACAAAAATATGAAAGGTTAGATTGAAAGCACCACCCCTTCCATGGATGGAAGGGGTATTTATAGTTACACAATACACGACCTCCTGACGGCCTATGGATCAGGTATACAGTGGGTAAAGACCCGTCCTTCCTCCACGGTATTACACAAAACTAAACTACGCTACAAACTAACTAATTAACTACTAAATAACATAAATAACTACAAGTCTACGAGCTAACATATGCTAGACCATAATTGGGGTGACCGACTCTTTAACATGGAATTTCCAATTCCTAACAATCTCCCCCTAAGGGAGGTCACCCCATGAAATACATTTTGAATCCTAGCATTCTTTCTTTGTCTTTGTTCTTGAGCTCGTAGACTTCAATTCTTCAAATTCCGCATTCTTTGTGCTTGTGTAGCGATTCTTCAAAGTCCGCATAATTTTGTACTTTTAGTGGAGGCCTTTAACTGATCCACATCTTTGATGATCTTTGAGATCATCAGCCAGTAGAAAGAATCACCCTTTATTGTGTTGCCATCATGTGATGTTGTGACTTTCGGACCGACATGCTCACTTTACGGATCATGACATCTTTTCATCGAGCGGAAGCTTTCTTGGTTCAAGATATTTGTAGCGTAGCGTGAAGCATAGTATAAAATATCCGAGCGAGGTTCGTAGATATGCACAAGTCATGATTTCTTCAATTAAGTGTGGATGCTGTGAGCATGCGGCTTTGGAATGACTCCTCAATTACGTCGAACAAGCGTCCAAATGTACTGCAAACAACGGTTAGCAATAAAACACACGAAAGTGTCTTTGATCACTTTCGTTGAATTGAGTACACGGCCACGGTTCCCCATTGATCAGTACAAGTCGCACGTGATAAGGTAGAATTCGAAGAATCTCCTTGACAGGGTTTATTGCTCTATTTCTCAAACCGAATGTTTCAAAGAAAACAACGGATGAGTGAACCCGGCGATTGAGATTCACTTGATGAAAAATTGATATGAAAACAATCGCGTATTGCTTAGAAGAAAGAGTTTTGCAATACGACGAAGGTTTTATGAGAAAGATCAATTTTCAATCAAAAATACCTTTTGTATTTGAAAAGAGTACACATTCGATGTGCTAGAGAAAAGAAGAAATTTGCACATGAACGGTTTTCCAAAAGTATTTTTTCAATCGAGAGATACTTTTGAATTTGAAAACAATACACATTCAATGTGCTAGAGAAAGAAGATTTGCACATCGACGGTTTTCCAAAAGCATTCGAATTCATTCCTGGACCAAGGTTGATTCAAAAATGAATCGTCCCATCGTTTCTATCCACTTGTCACAAGCTTGATCTTTTGGAAAGATCTCACATGTCACCCACCAAGAGCTTGTTTGATGTTGGCTGTAGAAGGCTTTCCATCTTCATCGTGAATATATTTAATATATCACTCGGATGTTCTGGCAATACCACAAGGATAATGCGTAGGACTCTCAATATATACTTACTTTCCACATTGTGTGAAACAGCAAGTCTTCATTAATTTAGTGTCCTAATGAGATATTGTGGTGATCTCTTGGCTCTAGACTCAATAGTGCACATTTGGTTCCTATGCCGGAGACTAGGGAGAGGGTCTCCTTCTTCAATATCAACGATCTCTAAGAGAAAGTCGATAGATTATGTAGGTTCCCCGTGAGAATGAAACAAGCCCTTTTAAGAGCAACTTGAGTAGCTTGGGAAGTTTAGTGTAGTGCGTCACTGGGTCCATGACGTCTTGTCTTCAATACCGGTGTTACCTTGGTAACAACCAGTAGCATATGTATTGAACCCGATTACTGCCCTAAGGTTGAATTATTGGAGAGCTATTTCTTTTCACCCTTTTTCACATTTAATTATTTTTCATTCTTCAACCCCTTCAGTGCTTACCGAGACTTCATTACTAGAACCTTGTTGGGTTTATTCCAGTACTGGCTCTGTCTCAGTCCGCACTCTTCCCATTTCTCATTTTTCATCATACCTAAGGACTTCTACACTATCTAGTGGATTGTCCCTGGGTAGATCCTTCCGGTTCTGGCGGATCGTGGGAACGAATACCTAACCTAACCATCCTTATATCACCATGCATAAATTAAATTGGTCGGTCTTTTGGTATTGTTCTTTCCTTCATAAAACCAATTGAAAAATCATTTGGAAAAATCAATCAAGGTACTTGTGATATAAAATCAAAACATTTTGTACCTTAATTGTTTTGATCATTTTAGAAATGCTCCCCCTCAACATGTGCATATGATATTGAAATTGTTTGGCACATGGAGGCAAGAGTTCTTTGAAATAATTTCTTTGAAATAATTTCTTGATCACAATTTCCTTAGAAAAAGCCATTTGAATTTCTTTGGTAAATTCTCCCCCTCAATATGTGCATAGGATATTTGAAATCATTTTATCGCATAGAGGCAAGAGGTCATTTGAAGTACATTCACGATCACAAAAGCCATAAAGAAACCATTTGCTCCCCCTCAATATGTGCTTCGAGATTCGAAAGAGTTTAGCACATATTAGAGAGAACTTTGAATCAAAACGATCATCATTTATCATATTTCATTATTAAATCACAAATTCTCCCCCGATCAAAAATATCAAACCCTTTGAGATTTTGGATCCCAAGTGATTTAATAAGGTTAAAAAAACATGGGAGAAAATGTGGCCAGGTTTAAATACTCATCTTGTTTTTGGATAAATCCTCCTCCTCAACATGTGCATTGTGTATTTGAAATCGTTTGGCACATGGAGGCAGGAGTGCCTATAAAGGACTAAAACAGATTTGAGATTTAAATCACGATCTCTCCCCCGATCAAAAATTTCAAACCAATTGAGATTTTGGATCCCGATTGATTTAAATCATTTGGAAAATTTTAGGGGAAAGACGTGACAAGATTTAATTTTGAAAAATGACAGATGAGGACCAATAACAGACATTAAAGATTGTTAGTGTCAGTTATGATAGTTTTTAGGAGATCTTTAAGTAAAATAAAACAATTTCACAATCAAACAGAACGAGAAAAATTTCATTTTGAATGATCTTGATTCTTAAAGAAAAATCATACCATGACATAACATTAAATCTTTAGATCACCACTTTTTTTTGTACTATCCGGACTTTTATGAAGAAATATTGTTTGAAAATAGTTTATTTTAAATCACTCTCCCCCTCAATCGATGACCGTAGTCGATGATTGAGTGACTTAGGTTTTGATAGAATGAAGTCCGGTGATTTTCAAAAATTAGTCCAATTTATTTTCAAAACCAATATTTTCCATTTTCAAAACAATTTAATCAAATTTTTTCAAAATTGTTTAAAAATGGTATCCTGCACAAAGATACGTTCGGTGGTTGAGAAGCTTATGTTGTTCTTTGTAGGGCTTGGAAGAAAAACCGTTTCTTTGCAGATGAGACTTCTTACGTTGCATTTTAATGCCAACTGAGGTCAAATTAAGCTCCGTTTCTTCATTTCTGATGAAGAAAACCATCTGCTGATGTAGTGAGACCTCTTACGTTGCATTTTTCCATGCCAACTCTCCATAGAAGTCCAATTAAGCTACGTTTCTTCATTAGTCAACCCAAGATATAGTTACCCTTTCCATTCGGCATCCAATCATCTTCATTTGTGGGATCCGGATCGGGAACATTCTTATGTACCAATATACCTGCATACGTTAGTGAACACACATACATATATATGGTGGTCGACATCACCCAAACAATAATCGACTAATAAAAGTCAATTCAACATATCAATCAGATCATGTAAAGGCATGGGAATAATGTGTTCATCAAACTCTAATCATCTAATCCTGACAATCATATCCTAGGCACCTCGTCCTTCAACATAGGTTAACATCATTTTTAATTAAGCATATAGGATAATTAAGAAAGCCCGTTAGATGATGTAAATTTGAAAAACATTCTCCCCCTCAATCAATGACTCATTTTATGAAAAGTTTAAAAGCGCTGAAGTCATTGATTGAGTTTTCAAATTTTACGAAAACTCTGATTCTGAAAGATTTTAAGCAACTCATTTTCCACCATTTAGAAAACAACAAATATTTTTCTGAAGAAATTTTAGAAGGAAAAACATTTGTGTAGGAACAACAATCTTTTTGACGACATGCTTTCCTTGTTTTGATTTTAGGATAAGTGCACGAAATATTTGAAAATTGGTTTAGCCAACACTTTCCTTTCTTGAAGAGCGGGTTGCTATCTGAAATAATAGCAAGCCATTATTTGAACTCGGGTTCTGATGCGAAATAACGTAAGCCATTTTTAGCAGCGGTTCAGATCTGAAATAAGCGTGCCATTTGAATGTGACATGTTTAGAAAAAGAATATTTACACCTCCTGCTCGAACTTCATCTATGGTCCGTGCCATTATTGAATGACATTTCTAAGACCGTAGATGTTATCGATACCAGAAGACATGTCTAGAGAAAACATATTTTTGGTATTTTTGAAATTTTCTGATTTTTATGGATTTTTGATGATTTTATATTTTTCAATTTTGTTTTGCTGGTTTTATTTTTTTGTATTTTGCTTTTTAAAAAATATTTACAAAGATAGTTTAGATGATATAGTTAAAGAAGATGATGATACGAGTACCGAGATAAGGATATCGAGCAGCCCCGTTGTAGAAGATAGAACTCATCATCTCTTAAACATTCACCACCAAAGCTTCCAAGGCTCTTGAATCGAAGAGAGAAATTGAGCCACTTGAAAGTGAGACTTTGGTAGCTTCCCCCCCAAACCGTAAATCTTCTTATTGAGCAGATTCTAAGCTTTCTTTCAAGCTTGCCTTAGCGGATGCACAAATCGCACACCACATCATCGATCTTGCTGCTCCAAATAAGAAGGATCATTGTAAGTGTCCGTTTGGGGTTATATCATCAAGAAGAACAGCAACGTATCATCCCACTCATAAATAATCTTCTCAAATTTCATAACCACTGAAGTCTGAAGCGATCCATTCCAAAAGGTTTCAAGAGACAACTTCCCCCAAGTAGTTGAATAGATGCAGTCAGTCTCTTAGACTAGAGCTCACGAACCCTAATACACATACCAGAAGACAGATAAACTTATAGAATCGAAGTAGCAGATTAAGTCCAATAGCCAAAGAATAACCCCGATGTATACTTTTCTCTCCCCGAAGAAAGTGTATGAAACTCAAGAACCAAGTACCGAATGCCCAAGGAGAGAATAACGATAACATTGAAGAGCAGGCGAATCACGATTATCTCTGGGATGACAATCTCTACGGATGTCCACTCTAGAATAAGTGATTATATCTGAATCACGATTAAGCCCTCAAGTGAAGCAGCGAGCATCCCGGTGTACACAATCTCTCTCCTCCGATGATTGTGATAACATCAAAATCATCACACACTTGTGTACCTCTTTTATCTTCAGAAACTTTCTATTACATCACTTCCCCACGTAGTTGGAATAATAACACTAAAAGCCTTGATGAGTAAAACCTTGAGATTCTCTGCGGTCATGACATTTGTCTTCCCGGGATATCTTCAATCACTTAGAAGAGTTAAGTTCATCAAGTTTACTCGCCATGAGTCAAACCTTGAATTTCTCTGCGATAATAACATTTGTCTTCCCGGGATATCTTCAATCACTTAGAAGAATTAAGTTCATCAAGTTTACTCGCTTTGTGTTTAGATGTGTCTCCTTCCCCCTTGCTGGTTTTGATACTTCAGAATTAGCATATTGTAAGCCGTATACTAGAAATCTTGTTGAGAAGATCATAATTAGCTCATATGTATCTGTGAGAATCAACTTGCTTTGAAGAAGCGAATAAGCAAGTCTAATTGGGGATTAAATTCGGCTTTTCACTCTCCCCCAATTAGTGCTCTCCCCTAAACCGACAATCTTTTAATAAATGCCCAGAATAAGAAGAAGTCTTTAGATAATCAAATGCAACTCGTCTTTAGTCTTCTACCATGCAGCAGAAAATGTAGACCCGACTATAGACTCGACCTTCTTCGAGATTGTCCAGTTGGGGATCAGAAAGTTAACATCTTCAACTCACCAAATGCATTCCCGTTAACTTACAAATAGCAAATCCCCTTAAATCAAATCCATCCCAATCAAACAAGAATAGGAAGATGTTCATCAAGGGAATCACATGGCCCCGGGAAGCAATTTTTCATTAATCAACTCAGCCCGTGTGAAGATGTCAACCAACCGCTCTTAGAAGAAAACTTCATGTGAAGATGACGATAAGAAGAAGGGTTCTTACATGAGTTTTGAGCCGTTTGACCATTTTATTCTCAGATAAAACTCAACATGCAGAGTTATCATACTTCTCCCCCTCAAATTGCATATGGAGTTTCCATTCTTGATTAAGTAAGTGAAAATCTTCAACAAATGTAGTCTATTCACACTTCTCCCCCATAAAATTAGCATATGATGTCGCCATCGCCAATATAGTTGAGCAAGTGGAATAAAAACAATCAACATAGTTCGGTTCACTTGATAATTGAAAGAGCATGGAAAAAGCATGAAGCATGTTGATGAGAATGGTCATAATTGAGAAGATTTCTCTTCTTGAGAAGATAAAGCGCCTTGAAGCGTACACTTTTCTTTTCTTTAGAGTACGAGGCATGAAATGTTGTGTTCATACGTCATAATCACTCTCTTTTCATCATCTCTTGGCAAAACATGTAATCACCCCATTATCATTCAGTAGGCTCTTTGTTGTGACAAGCGATGGAGAAACCCAATATGATGAATTTGACCCTGAAGTAAAACAACACAAACTCGTGACTTAAACTTGCACATATGTAACAAAGATGCGGTGCGAGAATTCATCCTCAATTGAATCTCTAAGTACTCTATACTCTTCATCCAACCAACCATCAAGTATAAGCTGTACATCACCTCTTGAAAATCCACAATTGAATGTGACACTGAGCACTACAACGTAACTCCTTAAAGTGATAGTTATTTTGGTGGTAAGAGCCCAATTCTCCCAAGTGGTAAAAGAAAAGGTAAAAGACACCCAATAATAACTAGATTTCCAAGTCTTCGTTTTTAATAATAAGCTCGAACAAGGATCTTGAAGAATCTTCATCCAGTATTTCACTTCAACCTTAAATAAATAATAGTGAATTAACCCCGTTGTCACATCTTGTTAAAAGCTCAAATCTAGCCTCCTTTGACCTTAAAAGTGAACTTTGATAATGGTTTCATCCTGACCATGGTTAAAAGCACATAACCCGTAAAACCATGTAATAACCAAACTGCCATGATGAATATCCAAACACGCATCCAATTCATGAAGTACATCCTTTTATCCCTTCTTCGAAGAAGAAACCATAGCACAAGCATCAGAAGAGATCCCGAAATACACTTTCCTTTCTCCAGGATGGTTTCATCGTTACGGGATTTTACAATTCTATGGTTTAAACCGAGAAATAGTTTCGTTCGCGGGATTTTACAAAACCAAGAATAAACCGTAAGATAGATCCGGAAATGCACTTTACTATAACTAGGATGTTTCCATTGTCACGGGATTTTACAAGTCTATGATTTAAACCGAGAAATAGATTCTTTGCGGGTTTTACAAAATCAAGACTAAACCGTAAATAACGTCGCTGAATGTGTTATGACAACTTGGGTTTCGGTGAATATCATTTTAGGGGAACATGCAGCGGTTCATCAAATATTCATTTTCCAACATCAACACATTGGTAAACACATCTTCCACATATTCGACGGTACATTGCTGTGACCACTTGGTGAAGTAGGCCCGATATACCAAACTTGATCATGAAGTAGAATTCCCCAGATTTGTTACTTAAGCTTGTACTAATCCTCATGAAAAAGAAATGGTGTACCCAATGTACAAAACCTCTTGACATTCTCAACTAGTGAGACAGAAGTGATAGTTACGATGTGGGTTAAACGAGAAAGAATCACAACCGTAATTAAATAGCCAAGTCTTTATCACCCTCTATAAACGCCCAAACAAGTCATCTTCGTGGAAGGGTAGAAAGAAAGAAGATGAAATAAGTAAACGTGCCTGAAAACCTTTACTTCATAACCAAATAAGAAATACCGTCCAATCAACCCCGTAATCAACTTTGTTGAACCATCAATTCAAGCCGAGACATAATATACTCCATGAAAATGTTTTAACCAAAGTATCAGACCTTATAACAAAACAAATCTCATCATCATTCCCAATCTCATCATCGAATCTTATCTTGTCCAAATCACATAAACCTCGTACCATTAAAACACATATTTGTCAAATCTCATATGCACGATCCAATTTTGCTAAGCCCATCAGTCCATCATCCAAGTCATCATATATCTTCGGCCCAATCCATCACGAATAACACTCGGTCCAAAGGTAATTCCAAACATTAATCCAAGTTCATCTCTCAAAGCGAAGAAATAATACATCCGATCCAAATCATATTTACAACTCATTTTCCAAATTCCATCAAAATGTTAAACAAAAATTCGGATAACAATTTGACAGTGCATATAAGCGCGTAATTTCGCCAGGCATTTTGATTCCCAATTCAGAGAACAAACGATGCATGTGACTAAACGATAAGTGTAGCTTATTATTGAAATTCATATATAGTTTATTCATATATCATTTCACTAACCACACGTTAAATGAATAACATGACGGCCAAATTAAAAGGTTAATACCGATCCAATCATTAAGTGTTACAGGCCCATTTGAATAATTGAAGGACTCGGCCCACCACAGTTTGACCTAATATCACGGGTATTAAAAGAGCACACAAAGATTATCACAACCCTAATATCACATCTCACAATCAAACGCAGCCACACAAAAGTCTCTCAAACCCTAAAAATAGTCTTTCAATCAGAATCATTTGTCTCCCATTCTCGCTCATCATGAACAAAAAGGCAGAAAACTTAATCCTAACCACCTAACCAAATCTTATCTCCATCTTATAACCATATGCCACTCCACATACTTGCATTTCAAGAACGAATCTGAGGACAATCAATCATAGGGCTCGCCACAGGGATGGCTCAAGCGACATCACTGCCCGCAGGGTTGGTTTCAATTATGTGATGGCCTCGACTTCACAAATCAGTAATGGTTTCGGGTAGGTTTATACATGACTTGTTGTCTTTATGCTAGACGAATCAAAGAAAGAAACTAACTCAAATGTTAGGTTTCTTTACTTTTGTGTTCGGATAATCATTATCTATTAACGAATCAAAGAAATGATTTAATAATATTGTTGATATCATTTCTTTACATTCGAATAAAACCGTATTGATCAATGATGACGAGTTTTTTGATTCGTGATATAGACTTTATAGTCATGATGTTTCATTTGAGAACCACGAATTAAAAAAATCGAGATCTTTTGTGTTCATTTATGCTAGGGTTGAGTCATGGTAGGATGTACCCGTGATGATAGAGTCGTTTATTTGGATATTTGTAAAAGGATAACTTGAGATCAGTGATGGATTGCTATGTGGTTGTCGAGATCTGAAAGATGATCATAAATTTATCATTAACCCATAACGAATCTGAGATCTTGAATTAATTACCCTTTAATCACTGAGTCTTGTTGATGTAGTTGAGATTAGGATGATTAGAGTTTGATGTAGGGACGAATCTTGTGTTACATGTTTCAATTCGAAATAAGTGTCTTGAACTGATGATGGCTTATAGCTGAGGTCGAGTTGTTGTTTTGGAATATGTTATTGTGGTCGTGAGTCAATTTCTTTATCATCTTCTTCATCTTCCTTTCTGTCAAGTTGTATCAGTCAAGGGTCATTACGACAAGTCGCTAGTCCAAGTCTCTAGCCCAAGTCTCTAGCCCAAGTCGCTAGCACAAGTTGCTAGCACAAGTCGCTAGCACAAGTTGCTAGCACAAGTTGCTACGACTTGTAAAGACAAGTCGCTACCCATATTCAATGGATCTGGATGGAAAAATGTCAAGTCGCTAGCAAGATTTTAGACATTTTCCGATGAGTTTTCGACCATAAAAACCGTTCACATCAACTTTACCCGGAAAGACATTGTAAAATATACATTATATGACCACTGTTTGACCCGAAAATGACCGATTCATAGTTTCATACAACCCATTTGAAGATAAAGTGTTTAGACAAAAGCAGTTTAACTTTTGTAACAAAAACAGTTTCATAAAACCCAAAATAATGATAAAGTTTCATAAAACCCATATGTAACACAAAGAGCAGTTCCATGACCAACAACAAAGGATGCATAAAGTTGTGATAGAACCGGTTTAACCACAATACCGGAGAAAAAAGCGATTTCCGACCACAAAATAGTACAAAATACGCAGTTTAACCCAGAATTCAAACCCCAATAACTCATAAAAAACACAATAACCATTATGCGAAACCACACAAATCAACACAACACAATAACTGGCTCAAAAACAATTGTAGGATCGATAAAATTATTGTGTTGATGATTCAGGTGGTCTTGGATGATGGAAATACATGTTAGCCATTAGAGAGAGTAGAGATGGGTGTTTTCTTGGTAGAGACTTGATGTACAAAAATATGAAAGGTTAGATTGAAAGCACCACGCCTTCAATGGATGGAAAGGGGTATTTATAGTTACACAATACACGACCTCTTGACGGCCTGTGGATCAGGTATACAGTGGGTAAAGACCCGTCCTTCCTCCACGGTATTACACAAAACTAAACTACGCTACAAACTAACTAATTAACTACTAAATAACATAAATAACTACAAGTCTACGAGCTAACATATGCTAGACCATAATTGGGGTGACCGACTCTTTAACATGGAATTCATTGCCTGCATATTGATGCGCCAAAAGAATGAGGATCTAAAATTAGTTATGGTAGAAAATAGGACATCTGGCGTGAATAACATAAAAGAAACAAAAGTGTATCGCAAAACTTGGAATTAGGATTTCAAGATAAACTTTGTCATAGATCATACAGAGTCTAGTGAAAATAAGATCCAATTTGGAATAGCAGCTAGTGATATGTTTGCGCTGGTGATGGTGACGGTGATATGACGGTGATGATGGCGGTGCAATGGTAGTGATGGTAACGGAACGAAGATGGTGATGGAGATGCGGTGATGAAGATGGTGAGATATTTGTGAATGACGGGTTAAAAAAGAAAATTTTGATAATATATGTGTTACTACTATTTATTCAATATACATGTTTGATATTTATTCTAGTTTTTTTTTTTTTTTTACATATCAGTAAAATATAATATGTCACGGGTAAAAAATAACGTGGTTTTTAGAAACAGGTTAACCAGTTATTCCCCTCGGGTTTTAAGTTACCCAGGTAGATCGGGTTTAGGTTTTTTCATCTTTTTATAGAAAACCGGGTGACGGTGGTCGAACAACGAAAAAAATTTTTTAAACAAAACCGGGTTGAGTCGGTCGAACGGTAACCCGAACTTGACGGTCGATTTAAAAACCCAGTTTTTGTAACATTTGTTTCAAATAATATGTGTTTAGAGGAGAATACATACAAGAAAGTTAAATATTTGCAATTTTGCAAATTTCTCTATAATACAAGTTTTTTATCCGTAATGTTTGATAGTGTTTACGATTTTTGGATTAATATACGAATATGCAAGTTTTAATAAGTACATATCTAAATGCCCTTATTCTTAACCATTTTATAGAATTAGCAATATGTGAACTAGTGACCAAAATTTCGTCACTAATACTTAATGACGAAATTTCTCGTCACTATTCATGAAATTTAGTGACTAACTAGTGATGATTTATAAGTTTCGTCACTGACTTTTTACCGATGACCAAAAATAATGACGAAAAATTATATCGTCGCTATTTTCATCTAAATAGTGACCAAAACAATTTCTCGTCACTGAATTCTCGTCACTAAAGCTACTTTTTTCTTGTAGTGTAAGAAAAGTTCACTAACTTATAACCATTAATGCTAAAATTTGAAAAATAACAGTGTTAACCATTTACACTATTAATAATTTAGACGTTCTACTTTTGAAAAACACATCTCTGCTACTTTATAGTATTTGGGACATGCTAAATAAATCATTTAAAATGAAAACATTTCTTTACAAAATTAGTTATCGGTACCTAGCGTGCAGGTACCCTTCTAGTTTCCTATAATGGAGGAACTTTATGATGTAATTAATGGGTCAGTTAATTATCAACATTCCATTTATTGGGCTTTGAATTCTTACTATAAATTGGAATTCGAACACATACTTGCATGGAAAATATATACAGAAAACCTAAACACTTAGAAGTGAAAGGGTTCTTGCTTTGTGCCTAAAACAAGAAAAAACACTTGGTCTTATCCCAAGGAGATATTCGGTGTAACGGCATCACGGTCGAATGGTTTCCTTTGAAAAATGATTACACGATTTTAAGTGGTATGTGGTACATTGATATTGATTATCTATACCTAACTGGGAAAACCCACCAACAGTCCCAGCCAGCTTATGTACTATATAGGCGTGTTCAAAATTTGAACAAAACTTAATTGCTCAATTGGGCAATTTGGATTGGAATATTTGGTACAGATTATACACTCACTTGGCTAATAAATGGTTAGCACTCATTCAAAGAACTCTAAATAGTCTTATTGGAACGAGTGATATAAATAGATGGAAACACAAGGAATCGCTGAATTATAATGTTTCGAGCATCTCGGAGTCACTGTAGACAGCATACGAATTTACCAAGAGATTTTCAAACTTATTAATGCAAAACAGGAAGTATATTTCTGACTTTTTCTGCTGCTGAGTATGTCTTTCGGATGTCAATGTTTATGTTTCCCATCTGATTTTTTCCTGTTTGATTGTAATAAGAGAACCAATTAGATAGGAAGTTGGAAATATACCATACTTCTATCGTCACATTTTGAGAGTAATGTTTAAGATATAGCTTCAATACTTTTTGATAAAAATGTTGAGTAGATACCATGGTATATGTCCACACTATGCATGTCCCTGACTTATTTATTGCCATCTAAACATGGTTCATTAATTAATTAGGCCCCCCACCAAGAACCAATCTTGACCCATAAAGTTTTTATCAGAACTAGAAACATACCCAATATTGACCTGTACATTCTTTGCATAATAGATACGGAGTACATATTACTTAATCGTTAGAGATGATGCACACGACAGATATTTAACAAGGATAGTGACAAATCAAACTTATTTTTATGAGTAAATTATGCTAAGACTAATAATTGACGATTTTAACACATATTTTACTAGGGGTCTCAGAGTATGCATACATATTCTTATACAAATATCATCTAAATACTACATTAATTGTTGATGAGAAAATACAAAAGAAAATTGTGCATATATATGATCATTTCTGTGAGGTACACTAGTCATTTTATCAGTTCCTAGTTTGAATAATGGAAGGTCAAGCTCATCTCCATTCAGATCTCCTTTGGTGTCTGCAGTTAATTCTTTCCATAATATGTTATCACCCATAACTGTGAGATCACAATCACGCATCATCACCACACGCAGACAACAAATATTTGCTTCCCACTCGGTGCTCTTGCTCCAAAACGGGAGAAAGCTACAAAAAAGCAAGTAGTTATTACTGGTATGGGTCTCGTGTCTGTGTTTGGGAATGATGTAGATGTATATTATGAAAGACTCTTAGCTGGAGAGAGTGGAATCAGTTTCATAGATCGATTTGATGCTTCAAAACTCACTACTCAATTTGCTTGATTCATGGGTGATGACGATATAGTCCGACTAATGAGCTACTAGCAATCAAGCCCGATCTGCGAATGGGCTAACCGGTAACGGTTTGGGCTCACGAAGGCCCAAACCGAAGTTATTATGGTCCTAGATATCGGATATCTCTTATTTATGAGATATGCATTACTTGACCGACTTAGGCGGAATACGCCGAAGGTTGAGGAACACAAAACCAACAAGGATTTCGTGTGTATATAAAGGGCACCTTGGCCCTCATTAAAGGAACGATATTAAAACCTAATTCTCCACTAAACCCTAAACTGATTACTTACTCTCGGCGGAGGATAATCGTGGGAGACAATCCCACGATAAGCCTAACGATGTTTTCTGTTACTTAGTGCGCGGTCTCAAGCATCAAGGTCTAATTGATCACGAGCGAGTCCAAACAAGGAACGCCCAACTTTTGTATCAACAAGTGGCGCCATCCGTGGGACCAATGACTAAGAACTAGAATGACAAAGCACGGAAACCTAAGCCGCGATAGCATAGTACGACTTACAATGGAAAAAGTAGCAAAGTGGATCAGCCTCTAGCGGGCTTACGGAACAACCGGTGTGACCCGAAACCAAGGGTCAAGCTCATATCGGTCTTCATGACAGTGGAACCACTCACGAGGACAACCCATGCCACTACAACAACCGCCCGGCAGAAGATCCACGTACCCTTTTTACCACTCCCACCATCGGTGCCGAAAAGGACCTCACAAGCGCCGGGCCTCCGAAACAGGGTCGGATGTGGAAAGCAGACACCCCGCTAGAAGAAGTACTTTGAACTAGCGCCAGTGACTTCGTGTCCCAAAACTCTGAAACCTTGGTGCGCCTCTGCAAGAGAGAAAAAAGAGGTCAAGTCACTGCCCACCAACTAAACCCGACCGCAGAGTCGAGACATCCCCATCGCGTCATCAAGGAGAGCGGGAAGGATAGCCGCCGCCCGGTGTTTACCGGGATCGGGAGAGTTGAGAACGATGAAGCAGTTGACTGCGGTATCGGAAGAACACGAAGGACGGCGTACCGAACCTGTGAAAGCTTGGTAGCCGCGGGGGGTCCATGACGACTTGGGACGGCACTCTCCAGTGAAAGCTCTTCAAGCTCGGATTCTAGGGCATGCGCAAGCGCGAAGAGGGAGGCTCGTCTGCTGGTTCCTCGGACAACGAACAGCAACAGGACCTGGAAGTCCAGGGGAAGATATCGCGACCGGGAGGAGGAATATATATCTCTTCCTGGCGCGCCAAAAGGTGGATCGTTCACTCTGCGCATGCGATTTCTCGAAGATAAGAGAAAGCGCATGCCAATGTGAAACCTATGATGGAACAGGCTATCCGGACGATCACCTAAAAATTTTCGAATCAGCTGCTACCATCGAAAATTGGTCAACATGTGGTGCCACATGTTCAATTCCACATTAGTGGGAATCGCGAAGCGGTTCATGAAGCTTCCACGAGAAGCATTGATGGCTTTGAAGAGCTGCGGAAGGCGTTTCGCCTGAACTTCACTCAAAGGAAGAAGTCGCCAAAAACCCTCGAACTTGCCGAGGTAAAAAGCCGGGGAATCTACAAGCGCTTATGTTGGTGCTACAAAGATGAGTGCATACATGTCAAGGCATGCCCGAAATACTAAAGATCTCAGGGTTCATGAACGGGATCAATTACCCAGAACTCATCAAAAGGCTGAATGACAAGGTCCCCCAAACCTTTGATGAACTTATGAAACGGATAAGGTCCTTTATCCAAGGAGAAGTGAGCCGGACGAAGAAGGCTACTCAAACTATAGGTCACAAGAATAGCCTAGAGACAATCCATTAACCAGTAGCAACCGCAACAAGAACTACCGCGGCGGGGCGGGACGAGATAATGACAAATATACCCGCTAACCAAGACTCCAAAGGAGATATTCGCGACGGAAGGCGCGAACTTCCCAAGGCCTCACTCGCGCGAGAAGAAGCGGCGTGGGGAACGGATACTGTGATTATCATGGACAGAAGGGCCACACCACCAATGAGTGTGTCCAATTGCGCCAACTAATTGATAAGCTAGTAAAAGAAGGCAGATTGGACCAATTAGTTAAGAACATCAAGGAAGGGAAAGATAAGCAAAAGACTGGGAACAAGAAGGAAGCACCCAAAGATAAGGCTGATACCATCTACATGATACAATCATGGCAGCGAATAGTAGTGAAGATCAGCCAAAAGTTTTCCCGTGACGAAATCTCTTTCCCCACCTTGCGTGGACAACGGTGGTAGAACCGCTCACCATTGAAATTTGCGCGGTCACGATATCCACCACGTGTATGTTGATGGAGGAGCATCCGCAGACATAATGTATGAACATTGTTTCAAGCGATTGCGACTGAGATCTGAAAGTCAGTTAAGCCCGTCATGACGTCGTTCTTGGTTTTACAGAGAAAAGATATGGCTCATGGGGCAAATACGCCTACTAGTCAATGTTGGTAATAAGGAACACTCCATAATAGCCTGGATGAATTTTATGGTGATCAAATCCCCTTCGCCATACAATGGCATTATTGGAAGACCAGGGGATATCGGCCTTGCGATGCAGATCTCTGACACATGGGATGCTGTTCGGTGGAGGGAGGCATTGTTACTCTCTACAATACCACCGTACCACCTAGAGAATGTAACGATTACATGTGAGAAGGCGCATTTCATAACAGCGCCAACTAAAGTATCAAACACGAGGGTCGCAATTCATCCCGATTACGAGCAAGAAGTATCTATCGGGGATCGTTGTCGATAACGGCAGGGCAGCCATATGCGCACTTGCAAAAGAATCTGGATATCTATGCATGGGAACCAAAGCACATGACCGGTGTACCACGCTCGATTACAGAACACAAGTTGAGAATCCGACAAGGATACTCCCGATCTGACGAAGCGGCCCGGGGCTCGAGAGCGCGCACAAGCAATTCCCGAAGCACATAAACTTGTGGATCACGGTATCATCGCGAAGTCTATTACCATGATGGCTTTCCAACCCGGTGATGGTCAAGAAGCGGCGGTAGTTGGCGGATGTGCGTGGACTTCACGGATCTCAACAAAGCATGTCCACAAGATCGCTACCCACTACCGAGATAGACGGAAGATAGAATCTTTGTGCGGATACCCACTTAAATGCTTCTTGGGCGCGCATACAAAGGATACCACTAAATCCAGATGGCTAAAGAAGATGAGGAAAAAACGGCTTTCCATACAAGCCAAGGTGTCTATTGTTATACTAAGATGCCCTTTGGCTTAAAGAATAGCGCCACCTACCAACGATTGGTAGATAGCATTTGAAAAGCGGGTGGGCCGACCTAGAGGTTTACGTTGATGACCTTGTCATAAAATCCATACTGAGGGCCAATTGGTGCGCGATATTGAAGAGACATTTAAGACACTACGAGAGAACAATATGAAGTTAAATCCTAAGAAATGCACCTTGGGTGCTACGAGAAGGCATGTTCTGGGATAGTTGATAGAGCATTAATGGCAGGTGTCGAGAAAAATGAAGGTCATTTATCCAACTTCCTTCACGCGCCGTTGAAGGAAGTCCATCTCGAATGGAAAACTAGCGGTTTGAATAGATTCTGTCCAAATCGGAGATAAGTCACTCCCTCTCTTCAAAACGCTCAAGAAGTGTACAAAAAGGGAGATTTTCGCTGGACTACAGAAGCAGAAGAAGCTTTTATACAGCTTAAACAACACCTAGCGGCGCTCACGCTAGTCGCGCCCGCCCGAGTTAATTATGTACTTATCTGCAACCCATGGAGCGGTCGGCCGCGGTGCTACTGACATACGAATTGTACAAACACCGGTATATTTTGTGAGCAAAGCTCAAGAAAAGCGGAGGTTAACTATAGCGCAATGGAGCGGTCTTGGCGCTAGTATTCGCCGCCAAGCGGGCTGCGATACTTCCGGCGCACCCCATAGCGGTGATCAGACCAACCTATCAAGCAAATCATCTCCAAACCCGACGCGCCGGACAACTACTGAAGTGGAGCGTGTTGCTAGGTGAGCATAACATCTCCTACGGACCACGCCTTTGCGGTTAAGGGCGATACTAGAGACTTCATCATAAAAGGACCGGCGATGATGCACCTTCACAAAGCAAGGTGGAACTACAAGAACCATGGATCCTATTCACGGATGGATCTTCATGCGTGGATGGGTCGAGCGAGCCTTATCCTCACGAGTCCGAAGGAATGGAATTCACTTACGCGCTGCGTTTTGAATTCATAGCCACAAACAACGAGCATAGTATGACCGATTCTTTGGACTACGCATTGCAGCTCGAATGGGCATACGCAACCTAGAAGCAAATTTGGATTCCCGTTTGGTAGCCAACCATGTGTTGGGCAAGTATGTGGCTAAAGAGGAAAACATGATTCAATACCTCGACAAGACCAAGTCCCTAATCCAGGGCTTTGACAGGTTTACCATCAAACCAGTTCCTAGAAGGGAAAATAGAAAGGCGGATGCACTAAGCAAGATTGCATCCACAAGCTTTGCGCACCTATCAAAACAAGTATTGGTGGAAACTCACGAAGAGCAAGTTCATCTCGGAGATGGAGATATCCACGGTGATAGAGGAACAAGGTCCTACATGGATGACTCTAATCGTCGAGTTTATAAGCAAGGGTATTGCTCCAAGAGCGAAGGACACTGGCAGTCGGCGCACATCACGAGAGGTTTGAACCGGGATGGTATACTATATCGGCGTTCATTTCTACAACCATGGCTTCGATGTGTCGGACCTCTTCAAGCGATTCATTACTCAGAAATCCACGCTGGTTCATGTAGTATGCACTCAGGACCATGGTCCGTTGTGGCGCGTGCTTTACGGTCAGGATACTACTGGCCTACAATGCACCGTGACGCGCGGGACTTAATAAGAAAGTGTGGCAAGCTGCCAAGTTCAGCCATTCCGCCAACCACAAGAGGCTAACACCTATTACGTCACCATGGCCATTCTCTAAATGGGGTATCGACATTTAGGCCCCTTCCCATTGCGGCAGGGGATTGAAATTCCTTATAGTGGCTATAGATTATTTCACTAAGTGGATTGAAGCAAAGGCGTGTCGCGACAATCCGCGATCGGTAAAACGGTTTGTTTGGGAAAATATCGTATGCGTTTTGGATTACACGGGAAATCATCTCGGACAACGAAAAACAATTCTGTGAAAACCCTTTCAAGGAATGGTGCGAAAAACTAAGTATTGCCAAACACTTCGCGTCGGTTAAACACCCAAACCAATGGTTTAGTCGGTGCAAATCGAACGGGTGAAGGAATTAAAGCACGCTTAGATAAATACAAATGGAGGTGGGTGGAGGAGTTATCGCATGTCTTGTGGGCGCACCGCACGACAATCAAAATTAGCACGGGAGACACTCCCTTTTCTCTTGTCTATGGGACGAGAAGCCGCATACGGCCGAAATTGGGATGCCAACTATTACACCACCGAAGTTAATGTTACAACCAATGACGATGAGCGGTATTGACTTGGACTGTTGGAAGAAAGTAGCGGCCAAGATAATATGTGGCGAGCTAAGTCAAAGATAAATGGATACTACGATGCTAAAGTTGAAGCATCTCATTCAAACTGCGATTTTGTATATCGCGCCAATGATGCGAGCCATGCGAGAGGATCGAGGAAAACTTGAACCGAAGTGGGAAGGACCTTATGAGGTCAGCTGAAGCACTAGGAAAGAGCGGCGTACAAGCTACGTGACATGGATGGTCGTGAGCTACCACGCACATGGAACATCTGCAATCTCAAACGATGTTATCTCTAGGAACGACTATGGCCCGGTACGCGGACACCCCGCACTTTAGTATAGTGCCCAATAAATATCCGTGTATTTACATTCTGTTTTACTTAGGCAAATATCTTTTTTCTTTTTACAAAAACTTGCAAGTATTAATAAAATGTCGCGGTTTCTAGCTAACTCCATGACACATTTCAATTTGTTGTTTACATCTTATTTATGTCTCAACATTGTTGTTATATTATCTTTTGCCTACATGGCGTGCATGCACTTACTAAACCCACGATGGTAAAAAGGATGAGTAAACATACTAAATAACTCGTTGAGTAAGAAGGTTGCAAACCCATCAACATTGGATCATGCATCCTTGTTAAACACCTTATTTTCAAGATGTTGGAATAAGTTCAATGCGCATTCCACGATGGATCGCAACAATGCATCTTGTCGGCGTTTAACAAACTAGGAATCGAGACTCTTGACTCCTTAATATGATATTTCTGATGTGTGCATATCACACCATACACGATTATGACACAAGTATTTAGAAATTATGTTTCAAGATCATGACTTTCATACATGATTATGGACTTCATATATTCTTGGCTTATACAACGCTTGATTCCTAGACAACAAGAACATTTTTCATGCAAAGACGGATAACTAAGTACAAAAATTATAAGTCGCAACCACATTCAGATCAACACACCTTCAACAAAAGGAAAATTTTATTATGAACCACGAGTTCTTACAAAAGGATATTTACAAAGAAGCTATGGCCTACATACTATTACAGCGCATAAGATGTGAGCTCAACCGGATTGCAGCGTCCCCGACTCTTCGTTTCTTCAATAGGTCGAATCCTGGCGATACCGTTGCAACACTACAGGTACCCGTCGGATCTAGGGAGATGCTTGCGCCAAGACCACACAAAATGGACTTCCCCCCGCCACGCTTCTTCTTTGCAAGCCTTATAGCATGGGCTTCTAAGGATTCCTTCAAAGGAATTTCCTTCTAAAGTGCAAAAGGGTTTAGGATGTCGCGGGGGCGAGCAAAGATAGGCACTTGCATTGAGACTCATCGGGCTTCAAAAATAATCGGTGCAGCAACATCATCGACGCGGTGGCGGGCCAAGGTTAATCCCTCCATAATCACACCTATGGGATAATCTTGGTGGCTCCAAGCTGAGCAATCGAGGAAGCTCCAATATTTTCATCTTTTTCATTCTCAGTGGCATACTCATTGTACCTCAGGCATGTTGGGGCTTTTGGCTTGGGCTTCAAGGCCTCATGACTCTCTGGCCTCAGCGTTCTCTCCAAAGTGGCGACGAAACGAAACCATGGTTGATGAGCCACCTTCGCCAAACAATGGTGGAAACAAGGCGAGGATACAGCTCTTCATATACTCAATGCTAAGCTTGCGAAGTTTCATCTCCTACTCCTTGGCATTCCATCCACATTGCACGAAACTCTCCCAAGAGAAGTGTTCATTCTTCCCCTCCTCCTAATACTTAAGCGCCAGGGCGCAAGAGGCCTTGTAATCCTCCAATGCGGCGCTCTCGGCCCACTTGGATCAGCAATGACATCTTTTCTCCGGCAAGTTTTAAGAATAAGAGCTCGCCGCCTCTACCTCACTGAGCTCACAAAGCGTGCCTCCGCAACGCATGTCTGTTTGTCCTTATGCGGCGCTCGGCTACTCTCCCGGCATATCTTGACTTTAGCTGCGCGACCAATGTAGCAGTGCGTAGCGCCAAACCAAGCTCCTTAAAAAGTTGGTCCATTGGCACATCCCACGATGCCAATAGATCGTGCGCTTTGTCCTCTGGCGGAGGGTCGGTCTGCGAATAGGACTCGCCTTGGGTGGCGACTCCACAGAATGCCAGCAGTACTCAGTTTCAACGCACGCAAACAAAGAAATTTTATGGTTATTTTATACAACAAATAAGGGCGCACTAAGTGTTTGGCGACAATACTTACTTTGGAGGAGTAGTATCGATTCGGGAGGGTGATGATCCATCGATGATGACTCCGTCATGAATGACATGGCATTTCCTCTAGATGAGCCTGCTTGCGTCATCACCGGCCTCTGCTTGACTTGACGACCTTCCGGCTCTTCTGGAAAACTTCCACGCTCTCCACTACATTTGCGCGTGAAAGCTCGCACAGAATCTACCACGGGGTTGGGCACGGCCTTGAGAGGATTGCCTCGGCGCAGCGGAAGAATCACCCCGGTTCCTCCATTTGCATCTCCATGGTGCGCCGAGTAGCTTCGAATAGGGACTTCCTTTCTCAAAGGCGCACCCCACGGTAACTGGCGAGGATTCGCCAATTGCTGTATTTGAACAAATCCATCTCTGTGCAGCAAGAAACAAACAAAAACAAGTTATATAAAGTACAAAGGTGAAAACAAAGGCTCACATTAATAAAGCAAAGGAGTACGAAGGACGAGCACCCACCAGTCATCGCATCTAAAAGGTTGGCACCTCATCAGGCCTATCGAAATAATTCGACCGATGCCCATGTGCACCAAAATTCCCGGGGTAGGAATTGATAGGAATACGATTGGCTTTATCGTTTTGCATCATCGGTATTGTATGTTCCAGGAGGGCTCATCCTTGATAGCGAACTTTGGGTATAGAAGCAGCGTAAAGGGAACACCGCCTCATCAACCCAGAAGAATTTTTCTCTCCGGTTCTAAGCGGCGTCTAGTTTATCGATATAGCATTGCGGCCGCCTGCGGCAGCTTAGCGAAACCCACCCGTTTGACCACGTCGTATGGTAAAAGCAGCGGAAGAGATAGATAGTGGGGTTAATCGCCAGCAAACGACAATTAACCTCGAAGTTGGTTATTTTTTTGCACCTATACAGTGGAGTTGGGATATGTGTAGGCGATAGTAATTTAATACGTCACACAAGAATAAAGAGATGGGCACACGTTGATTAAATTGAAAAACGTGTGTATACCCACTTTCCTTGAAATGCTATCTGCGGCGGAACTACCGGGATGCAGCGGCGGGATATAATAATCGATGTGAATTCACGAGTTCATCTGGTTGTATCGAGATGAGAAGTCACTTAAGCCAAGAACCATGATGAGGTTATGAATGCGCCGCTATTGTTACCTTTAGAGGTTTCTAGGTATCTTGGTTGATAGTTAAGTTTTTTAACAATGGGGAAATGATTTTTCTTGTGATAATCACGGTAAAAGTGAAGCGAAGTTTATATAGGGTTTTATATCCACGCGATGATCGACACGTGGACCCCACTACCTCTAAATGTGTGGATAGGATATGTTGACATGACACACCTCTACCCACTTTTTCACATTTTACGAGGCATATATTTGACTTCATTAGACTGGATACACCGTATCTTCTCTTAGGCGGGAAACCTTTGAAGCTTCTGCATCTCGAGGATATATTTGCCTTGATTATTAGTCTAGCATCCGGGTTTCATCCTGCATACTAGACGGGGGGATATGATGACGTATAGTCCGACTAATGAACTGTTAGGACCGTTTAACATAAGATTTATGTGGTTTGGGAGGTCGGGGTTGGTGATTGAAGATGAAGAGATTCATCTCTTCTAGTGAGAAAGTAGAGAGGGAGGAGAAAACAAAGACTTTTATTAAGAAAACACACACTACACCTTTAGCCAAATGCTTCACCTCCCCCCTCATGGAGAGTCATGAGGGGTATTTATAGGCTTAACTTGCTACAACTTTGCCACTTAAACGATACCAGTCCCTATGGGCAAAGTATACTACGCATCTAGTCCAATTCACGTAAGTGGCGTTATCTTTATAAAAGAGCGAGGCTAACAATCTCCCTCCAAGATATCATCACACGTGAATGGTTAAAATGAGACCTATAAATACAAAACAAAGTAAATTACGATAGTAACGAACAATGTTGACTTTGTTGAAGCCTTGAGTCTCTGTAAGTCTAGATCTTGAGGCAAACTTGAAGTTCTCCCTTCCGACGATCTCGGCATTTGATCGTTGGCGTGGCGGCACAAGTTCTTGTAGCTCAGAACTTCAAGCGTAAGTCTAGTTAGGTTATTACTCCCTCTAACTAGTGAGCCTTTTTCTTTTTTCGCTCCCTCACGAACCGAAACTACTCTCTTCCAACAGCAAGGAGAAAGTAGACTCTTGAGCGTACAATGGTTGTCGATCTGGAACATAGTAACAACATAACTCACTTAGTATTGCATCCAAGTTGGTAAAAGCCCGATGTACACAACTACTTCTCTTTCTTCGGTCTTAAGCACAAATCCCTTCGTAATCCAATCACGGAAGATGAAATACCAACTTCTCCCTCACGATGGTTGCGAGCTATCGAATCATCATAATGTTCGTGCATACCGTATTACCTTTTTCTTGATGCAATATTAACATCATAGTTTGATCAAAATTTCCATGAGAATATGTCGCAAAAATACTCTCAATACACTTTTCTCTCAAACCAACACAGCGAACCTCCTTTGAATTCACCGGCTAATAGTAATGATATGGAGAAAACCCGATACAACTGACTTGAAAAGAAGTAAACATCCCAACTTTGTGACTTACGCTTGTTCTAAATTTTTGAACAATCCACATGCCGTGTGACACCGAGCACTACAACAACTCCTTAAAGTGATGGTTACACCTTGGTAGCACTACAACGTAACTCCTTACATCAGTTATAACCAGATTGTCCATTCAATCACTTAAAGTGACAATAATACCCCAACAAGTTATCTTGAGACATGCATCCAACCAACCAATGTCTCAAAGATAAAGAAGATCACCCGTGAAACGTCACCAATTCGCATCAATGCCACAAAAACCCCATAGTCATTTTTCACATCTTCGCTCAAGCCGTGAATTTGTATCCTCCGTGAAAATATACCATACCAAGAATTACCACACTTGTTTACTAATAATATCCAAAAATTTGTGTACCCACAAAAGTTAGGATATCATTACATTTTAGTTCAAGACTTCAAGTATCATCACAGTTGGGTCCATGTTTTGAAATTCAATCCATAACAAGGTAATAGCCAATCCCTCGTTTGTCCAATAACGAGTAAAGCACAAGGCCCAACATCCCTTTTGAAGAAGTCTAAGCCCATGATCCATGTATAACTTCCAACCCGATCCATATGTTATATCCGGTTATATAATAACTTTGACACACAATTTACCTAAACCTAAACACACATGGATAAGATGTGCTACCACATCTTACGCTCCAAATACACTTATCACAAATATCCTCCCAAGTCTAAATCAGACTTAGATCACATCTCCAAACCAAGACAAAATTGAAACAAATAAACTCAATCATAACCTTCCACTACCTATATCTTCTTTGTTCTGCTCAAACCGTATGAAGAAATTAATTCAATTGCTTCAAGATCCATTCATGGGTCTCAGGTAAGGTTTTGATATGTTTTCGTTTTGATATTGGTCATAGAACGAACCAAAGAGTGAGAGTAACATACTTGTTATTCCTCGTTCTTTATATTCGAAAAAAATGTTAACCATTACAAAGATTGATTATACTTTTCGATTTTATTAGATATATGGAGTTGAGGTAGGATAGTATGGGATTAGATAAAGTTGAAACTGATTTGAGTCGAATCCATGGGTGATGATGGTGTTGAAGCTGAGTCGTGGGTATTTGGTATAAGGTTTGTGGTCGAGTCAATCTTTTCTTTACTTTACGCATAAGGTTTTCTTTTCTTTGTTTACGCGTAACCTTTTCATTTACCTTATGCGTAAACGGGTCTAGGTCTATAACCTTACGCGTAGCATGAGCTTATCGCGTAACACATGGTTGGTTAGGTAAACCATATCTTCTGGCAAGGCTTATCGTAAAGACATCTGCGTAAAATTTCTTACGCATAACTTCATTATCTTATAAACTACTCTATAGATGCTCTTATGCGTAGAAAAAGGGTTTTGACCTTTGACTTTTTCGGTATTTCCGACCATGTTATTCGTTAAGTCTTCATAAAAACCGAGAAAAGCATATATCTGCTTCAATTTGACTGTTTGACCATATGAATCGACTTAGACCACAAAAATTTCACGGTTTTGGTACCAAAAGCCACATAAAGAAGAACACAACACTTTTGGATGGGACAAAGCGATTGAGACTTGTTGGACTAGGACTTTTGACCAAAATAAAAAGGATACCAAACTTTGTTAAAAAACTTTTTCCTCAATATTCGGAAAAAAAAATTTCCGACCAGAAATATCACAAAAAACAATCAAAAAACATGTATAAAACCAACATAAATCAACACAAGATAACCATGGCTCTATACCACTTGTTAGGGCCGTTTAACATAAGATTTATGTGGTTCGGGAGGTCGGGGTTGGTGATTGAAGATGAAGAGATTCATCTCTTCTAGTGAGAGAAAGTAGAGAGAGGGAGGAGAAAACAAAGACTTTTATTAAGAAAACACACACTACACCTTTAGCCAATAGCCACCTCACCCCTCATGGAGAGTCATGAGGGGTATTTATAGGCTCAACATGCTACAACTTTTCCACTTAGCGATACTAGTCCCTATGGGCAAAGTATACTCGCATCTAGTCCAATTCACGTAAGTGGCGTTTTCTTTATAAAAGCGAGGCTAACATGAATGCTACTAGCAATCAAGCCAGTCTTGAATGGGCTAACCCGGTAATGGTTTGGGCTCACGAAGGCCCAAACCCGAAGTTATTTATGGTCCTAGATATCGAATATCTCTTATTTATGAGATATGCATTACTTAACCGACTTAGGCGGGATACGCCAAAGGTTGGGGAACACGAAACCAACAAGGATTTCGTGTGTATATAAGGAACACCTTGGCCCTCATTAAAGGTACGATCTTAAAACCTAATTCTCCACTAAACCCTAAAACTGATTACTTACTCTCACGCCGGAGGATAATGGGGAGACAATCCCGATAAGCCTAACGGTGTTTTACATTTTACTTAGTCGCAGGTCTCAAGCATCAAGGTCTAATTGATCGAGGCAGTCCAAACAAGAGCGTAACTTTTGTATCAACAATGGGTTTACATCAAGTGGTTATATTGATGAAAACATTGACCCAAGACTTGATAATAGTCAATGGTATTGCATGGTTGCGGGAAAAGATGCTCTTGAAGGCTATGCTCCGGTAGCCAGAATGCCTCAAGTTTGTAATTGTGCAAATATTAGCTCTCACTGATTAAGATGACAACCGACCTTAAGACAACATATTGAAATATTTGTTTGAACCTTTAGTAATCGATCGAACTGATGATGATGAATTCGTCATCACAAATTTAGACAAAAAGCCAAAACCTTCCAGGATTTAGTGAAAGATTATTAACAATCTAGAAGTGATTGGAGTATACCAATTAGGATTTGTTCAAAAAAACAAAAAGTATACCAATTAGGAACAAAAGTTCTCATTTTAGACATCATCTTTGCAAATTAGTTTCATAGCGCAATCTTTAACCACAAATAGCAATTACACGGAAAAGTTCGTTTACCTTTTTACGTCTTGGTACCTATTCCCAAAGAGAGAAAACAATATGGTTTCAAGCGAACCACGACACTATAAACCTGCTAGATAAAAATATTGCGAGAACTAATCTATAGCAGTCATTTACTTGATCAAAGTAAAGCGATGCTTAATCTTGCTTGTCAGCCTATAAATTTGGATTCGACTTTCCGCATACATTACTCTGATCACCATTTCATTCTAGATGTGCAGATCGATAAGGAACGAGCTGGTGTGCTTGTAGGCTCTGTAGCCGAAGGTAGTATGGTATTTTATGATGGTATGGAGGCTTTAATCGAGAGAGGTTATGCTAGAATCTCACCATTTCTAATACCTTTTACGACAACAAGTATGAGCTCCGCGTTACTTGCTATCGATCTTGGATTTTCTGGACCGAACTATGCCATTTCTGCGGCGTGCAACATCCAATACTTGCTTCTTAGCTGCTGCAAATCATATCTGTGATGGAAATGCTGATTTGATGATTCTTGGTGGAGTTGATGATTGCATTAATCCCATTACAATGGGAGGTTTGCTTTGCTTGTAGAGCATTGTCTCGAAGAAATGATGATCCCCATCTGCTTAGGGCCTTGGGACAAAGATAGAGATGGCTTTGTTATGGGTGAAGGTACTTTGGTGTCTTTGGTAACTTCTATCACCAATATGTTTTGTCACATTGGACATACATTTTTTTAGTAAATCTCATCTGTGAGAATATATCTGGTATTCATTTGTAGGTGATGGAGAGTCTAGAACATGCAATGAAAAGGGATGCACCGATACTTGCCGAATACTTAGGAGGTGTTGTAAATTGTGATGCTTATCACTTAACTAATCCATGATCCGATGGGCTCAGCCTATTTTCTTGCATTCAGAGTGGTCTTGTGGATGCTAAAATATCAATAGAGGAAGTACTTTTCTAATTTATCCTTTATTTTATGTTTATTCATGTTCAATTTAATTATAATATATATATATATATATATATATATATATATATATATTAAATTATGCTATGCAACTAAATGTTGTTGCAAGGTAAATTACATCAATGCACATGCAACTTCTACACGATTGGAGATCGGATGAGATAAATGCTCTAAATAAGGTACTCAAGCGTAAAAGGGGCAAAATGAACACCACTAAAGTAAGCTCCATCATTATCGGCCATCTATATTATCTCGACCACATCTTAATATTAACATTATCTTATTGATTTGATTATGTTTCAGTGTATGATAGGGCATTGTATGGGTCTTCTTTGGAGGGTTGGAAGCCATTGCTACTATAAAAAGCTAGGATGGTTACATCCCACCATTAATCAAATTGTATGTCTTCCCTACATTCATGCTCTATTCTACTTCCTAGTTGATCATCTTCTATACACTCACATTTTTGTACGACAACCTTATGTAGATTTCGACTGTTTCAAATCAGCGAGAAACATGAAATCAATGTCGGTGGAGTCGTTTTTACCATTTCTCCCTCTTTGACTACCCATATATAATTTGTTAACTTCAGTTGCTCTAACTCTTTTTGTTTGCGATACATTTCTAATTCATTTGGTATTGGTGGCCAAAATTCTATTCGCATCTTCTCAGGCATTCAAACCTTGATATGAACCTTAACAATGTGTGAGGACCTTATACATATAGCAATATGTTGGCGGGTAGTGCCGGAAACGAGGGGTTAAGACAATCAGTAGCTTAGCTGCAATACCACTAAGTGGTTACCGGATATCACTTGGAATCGTGTAATCACTTTCAAAGTAAACTATTAAACCACCCCAATGCTGGGGTTCACGAATATCTACTTGGGATAAGACCAAATGTAGTTATAGAATTAGACACAATTCAATAACCCCTACGCTTATAAGTGTTTATGCTTTCATTTTGTTTCTCGATATCGATGTGATTCTCGATTGTATTTCATTTGATGAAACCCATCTCTATTTATAGTAGAGAAAACTCACTCCTAGTCAATGGACATTATGGATGATTAACGGCCAATTAATCACTCATAATAAGCCTCCATTAGCTTAGGAATAGTGGTTACATGACCAATTAAACGTGGTCATAAAGCGGTCATATGACCAATTGAATGAGTCAAACATTTACAAATTAATCCTTTACCCAACACTACCGGTAGGAACCATTACACTAGCGGCGGGAACCATACACTACCAGGTAGGAACCATTACACTACTTGGCAGGAACCATAACACTACCAGCGGGAACCATTAGTTACTACATTATCGATGGTAACCAATACTACCATACAAACCACTATTGAGTCGAGTGTGAGGGACCTCATGGGTGTACTCCATACCTCCTTACCCAAAACCAGGTGTGAAATAATCCCACAAGTGCACTAAATTTTCCAACATCCTCCCCATCTTAGTTCACTTCCTTTTCAAGGAAAAAAAAACAAACATCAAACAAAACATGTGCATAAACGAAAATATCCTGAGGATTGAATTTCCATCTTAGTACATTACCCGTTCAAATATTCGAGAATCGAGGGTGTTCAAAATTGAACCCTTCAACTCATTTGAATACACGAAGATAAAATACACATAAGTTTTCAAACACAAGCGCACTCACGACTATACAAGCCATTGTTCATATACAAATTCATAAATGTTGTAAAAGCTAAAAGTCCAAAGCTCCACAGGCGACAAAACTTCAACATTTACATAGGTGGTTCCTCTTTATTCATGCTCACCTTAAGCACTTTTTCAAAGACAAATAACCATTAAGTAAGGACTTCATCCTCCTTTCAGTTATGAGCACAACCTTGGGATGTAAAATAAAACATGTGCTCGGTCCACAGATGATTCGACTTTCCACGTGAACTTCGGCTCCCAAGTTTCCTTAGGAGGGAGTTGGGTGTCCTGATGATGACTAAGTTGGACTTAAACCCATCCACTTTAGCGGACTTTATAGCCAAGTCTCTGTGAACCCTTCATCAAGTGATCGACTAAGTTTTGTTGAGATCTAACAAACTCTATAGATACCACCCCATTCATGATAAGCTCACGAATCATGCTATGTGCAACACCTAAGTGTCTAGACTTCCCATT
>OU343223.1:259814728-259884742 GCA_910596185.1 Chrysanthemum makinoi
CTTACCACTACCAACTTAAAAGGCATTAGGAGTTTTCTTGGCATGCGAGGATTTTATAGGCGATTTATTAAAGATTTTTCAAAAATTGCCAAACCTATGACCCAACTCCTTAGGAAAGATGCTAAATTTGATTTTGACAATGATTGCAAAAGATTTGATATTCATGACTCTTGCCCTGTTATTATTACTCTTGATTGGGGGCGATTTGAACTCATGTCGCGATGCTAGTGATTATGCCGTGGAGTGTGTTTTAGGGCCAGAGGGTGGATAAAAAATTTAAACCCATTTATTGCGCTAGTAAAACCTTAAATGAGGCACAAGAGCATTACACTACCAAAAGAACTGGCATGTAGTTTATACCTTTGATAAATTGGATCTTATTTAGTAATGTCAAAAGCATTTACAGGACCATTACTTTGAAGTACTTATTTAATAAACAGGGATGCCAAACTAAGATTGATAAGATGGGTCTTTTGCTTTGCAAGAATTTAAAATTGAAATCAAGGATAAGAAAGGGCGAGAAAACTTAGCGGTGATCACCTCTCACGATTAGAAAATACGAGCTTGAAGAACTTGACAAAAAATAGGGACTCCTTCCCGGCGAACATCTCATGGCATTAAAATTAAAGATTCGGTTTCGAACCATGGTACGCAGATTTAGCTAATTACCTCGCGGCGAGTGATACCAAAAACCTACGATCAAAATAAAAGTTCTTCTCGGATCTTAAGTATTATACGGGATGATCCGTTCCTTTTAAATCATGCCGATGGTATTATTCGAGATGCGTATTTGGAAATGAGCAAAACAAATTCGGAATACTGTCACAAGGACTGCAGGAGGACACTACAATACTGCTCGGAAGGTTTATGAGGCGGATTCTTTTGGCCTAGCATTTTCAAAGGCGCCGCAAAACATGTTAGGGATTGTGGCTTGTCAAAGGCGGGGACATTTCTTCTCGAAATCGAGCGGGTTTGTGAGGTTTTGATGTTTAGGACGATTTTACCTCCTCCAGAAAGTTATATCCTTGTACACGTTACGTTTCGAATTAAGGGTGAAGCGAAACTTCTGGCAGCGCTAGAAGTGTCATTCGTTTTTGAAAAGGTTATTCTCAGGGATCGAAGACCATCATTAGTGATGGTGGGGCACTTTTGTAATGCTATGGAGAAAGTTCTCAATGAGTATGGGATACTCCACGAATGCCTACACCTTATCACCCACAACCAATGGGCAAACGAAAACACCAACGGGGCACTCAAGCGAATTTTAGAGAAATCGAGCGTGCAGAAAAGATTGGTCCGACAAACTCACGAAGAAGTATGGGCATTGAACGCTTTCAAAACTCCTATTGGAAGCACCCCTTTTAAGATTGTTTACTGGAAAGCATGTCATCTTCCGTGGAATTGGAACATAAAGCATATATATTGGGCTCTCTGCTAACTTGGAGGCGATCAATCAACCGATTTTCCCAAATAAACCATTTAGGCTGAATACGAGATGAAGCATATGATCATGCCAAAGCATATAAAGACAGGACCAAAAGATGTACGATGAATTAAGGATAAAAGATTTGAAATAGGACAAGAGGTTCTCGTATTTAACTTAAGACTCAAATTATTCCCTGGAAAAATGAGATCTCGTTGGTTAGCCCTACACTGGTAAGTAAGGTATTCCTTGGGACTATTGAGGTTCATAACAAGTATATTTCAAGGTTAATGGACACCATGCGAAAATTTATTATGTTAGGCTTTAGGAATGAATTCTTCTACTTTTGTCTAGAAGTCTAACTCTAAATAAAGAAAAGTGCTCTTTGGAACCTTTGAATTATCCCTTTCTTTTGTTTTATTTTCTTTTCTGTTGGGTTTTGTGTTTTCTAACTATTTTGCAGGAAACGAGGAAGTAATTATTGCTGATTTCTTGTCTGAGAACGATTCTGGCGTAACTCATCTTGGTGATTAAACCAACCTTGTAGCGTGAAATTCTTGGCGCGTACCAATTACAGTAATACCATCTCGATGGTTCGCCGTAACTACTCGCTTGCTGACTCATTCAGGGTTTGGGATGCGTGGCGAACTTGGCACGTAACCTTCCTGCCTTTAATTCTTTTTTTAAAACACAATAACCTTGTATTAGTATTTTAAATGAACTTTGTGGAATGTGTTCCTTAAACCCTCACGAGACTTCACTCTTAGGGACACCAAGTGATTTAAAAGGCTTGTTGCATATGCTAAATGCAACCGTGATTCCTATGAAAGTGAGTTAGGTTTGTTTTTCATTTTTATTTTTTTATTTTTAGAATTATGCTTGTCGGTATTGTGATTTCAGAAATTGAAGTTTGTTCATGATGCTTATCTGAAGGCACGTCTCTTGTTGTTGGGCCTTCCTTCTTTATGGAGCGATTTGGGGAAGTTCTCGCTCTAGTTCTACCTTTCTCTTCACCTTTATTTAATGCCTTGTACAAAAGGGACTTTGTACAATTCAAGTGGGGGGACGGGAGTAGAATTATCTCTTGAACTTTATTTCTAGTTTATTTTGAAAAATTATGCCATTTTAAAAATTTTGACATGTTTTCTTAACCTAACTAGATTAGACCTTAGCCGAGCACATACAATATTATATGGTGAGATTAGCCTTATCGTTTCCACCCCAAATCCACCAAATTATGAGTGTGTCGGTAGCTTGTAAACTTTAGAAGGCCTTTGCTTTATTTGAGACCATAGGCGAGGTATGTTGAGTTAGCTCGATGTATTTGGACTTTTCAGTGTTAGAAGGCAATATTATAGGATTATCACCCAAACAGCCTACCATTGTGAGTCTATCGATTTGTCACCTCGACTTTTCGACCCCCATGTGAAACCCTTTTGTTGCGTGCAAGTTACCTCTACGATACCATTCCTTTCATTTTGTTCACCCAATGTTGATACACCTATACACCTTAGCCTACCCTGTAGTCTTTATTTATGATTGGGAAGTAATCATTTGCCTAAGTTCAAGTTCAGTGGAAATGTTCGAATCACGCTTTCATCGACTCAGAAGATCATTGAAGACTCCCCATTGTTGTCATGGGGGATATTATGTTATGTTATGTTATGTTGAAAAAAAAAGTGATTTGGAAAAAAAAAAGTTGATATGATTATTGTAAAGTTCGATGTTATAAGCACTGTAGTATTAGCTTTATTGATTTAGTATCGGCCACCTCGTCACATTTGAAGATTAGAGTTTATGCCAACAGTTGGAGAAAAGGTAGTGTGCCCATCACGGCGTCCTCTAATGACACATCTACCTTGCATTTCATGATCCAGTTTCTTGACTTCTAAGCTTGAACTTTGGGCGGACGGTAAGTGGTGATGACTTGGTTATAGATTTAGACTACACCTTGTTTTTATTTTACACCAATTGTCTTATCCTACCCTTTTAATCATGAAGCGTGTCTAAGTAATGCAGCGAGCAATCTTTGGTGTCTTGGCCATAGATTTGGTCATGTATCATTGATTTTGTCCACTTTGTCGTGACATGTTAGTAATGATGAGTCACCCCTTAACCTTTGTCGTGTCTACCCATATTGCCTTGAGGAATTGTTTAGCCCTTAACTCTAGTGGTGGAGATTTGTGTAACCGCCAAGCTTATGATAGAATACATGCTATGACTGTGCGATTGAGTGATCACCCTGAAATTGACACTTAGAATAGTTGAGAGATTTGGTGTTTGTTCCCTTTACGTGAGGGTGTTGTTTTATTCTAGCATAAGGGATTTGTAAACTCATATTTTTCGGGTTATGGGAGATATCTTTTTAGGAATCTATCTAATAAGGTCTACATGAGGGCAAGTAGAGTTCAAGTGGGGGATATTTGATAACATAAAATAGTCCTGAATATTAAGTGTCAATTTCCCCGATAATGCTCGTTATTTATATCATTTATATGGATTTACGCTTGTTTTCCATTGTTTTCCACTTTAAATTATGAGCATTGGAGCTAAAGAGGCGGAAGGACTTATCTAAAGATTTAACACAAGTATTTGTTTTGAAGAAGTTACTGGCGTAACTCATCTCTCACATTCGCACGTAACTATTATTCGAATGCCAACTTATCGGAAGGTTACGGTAACTCTTCCCAAAGGTTTACATTAGGTCAAATGAGGTTCATCGCCACGATACTTACGCCGAACTCAATGTGATCACTCACGACGTGAATCGAAGTTTATTGAAGATACGGCGTAACTACCTTCATTAGGTTACGCTATAACCAGTAGATCTAGCGATTTTACGAAGAAATAGAAGGTTACTTACAGAATTTCATATATTGATTTACCGTGAATTGATCCGCCTATAAAACACCTAATGCATTCCAAAGATTTCTAATCATCCCATTCCACACACAACACTCGAGAACGGGAAAAAGCTCAAAGGTCTGTATGGAGGATACTTTCGTTTCCAAAAGAGTCACCACCACGTTGCATTAGCGCTTTTATATTTCTTTTTTACTTTCAATTCATGTATTTTGTATTGAATATTGAATTGATTTGCATGATTAATATTGAAGGCTAAGCACCTTTTGTGCTAGCCTAGTTTTGATTCCTTAATTGTTTTGTTTTATGCATCTCTTTACTTCCATTAAATTATATTGGCAGGCCACCCTGGTCTCTGGTAGTTTTGAATGGCGTAGAGGCCAATTGCCTAGGAGATATGACCAACCTAATCTTGTAGGTGAGCTTGGACTGAGATGGAAGGTAAGATATGACCAACTCCAGCGACCCTTTCTACTTGTGCGATTGGAATTCAACCGATCACCTATCGCTTGATGAACTTAAGAATCTCGGTGTAAAGTGTCTAAGTTTCTAACGGCGGGCACTCACTATTATGAATCTGCAGCATGTAGCAAGACTTAATGACTGGCTTGGGACCGTGAACAACAGGGACTTATGACGGTGCTGATTTCCCCGTGGTGGCATCTTTGTCGATAGGTGATGAGTGTGTAAATACTCATCATTTTTGGTCAACTGAACGCAAAACATTTAAAAATGCTCAAAAATGCATCAAAATACTGAAAATATCCCAAAATTGTATTTTATATGTTTTAGATGCAAAATGTTTAAAATCAATGAAAACGAGCTAAGTTTGCATAATTGGCGATTCACCCTCAACTTTCAAATCTTGACAAAATTAGTCCCTGAGCATTTGTTTTGAAATAAAAGTCAACCCAAGTCCTTTCAAAATCAAAATTTATCAAAAATGATCCTTGGGTAAAAAGTTTGGAGAATTTACAAGTTTGGTCCTTCAAGTTTCAAAATTGGCAAAAATAGTCCTTGGAAGTTTAAAATGGAAAATTATCTTTTATGGTCCTTGTACTAATGAAACTTGGCAAGATTGACTCTTGGAACAACTTTGAAAATAATTGAATTGGTCCCTCAAGTTTGGTGAATTGCAATTTTGGTCCTTGTGTTATTTATAAACAAACCAAACCTTTGGACCATGACCCTTGACCCTTGCTTGAACCCCCTTCCTAATAATAATTCTCGGTCAAACAGTCAACCCCCACATCCTTTTCCCTTTAAAACACTTCACCTTCACCAACTGTCTGCAACTCTCACCCCATCACCATGCTTCCAAACTCATATACCACCCTTATCACCCACCTCACCTAACAAAACAAGAAACAATTAATGTTTCTCCTTGCACTCAAAACCCCGCCATATAATACCCTGGCCAAAAACGAATCCACGGCTAATATCAACCCAATAATCCAATGGTCCGAAAAAGAGGGGAAATGCTCGTGAGGCAAGTGGGAAGACATTTTATTGATAAATAGAAGGAAGAGAAGGAGGAGAGAGTAGTAGTTTTTAGTTTACATTTTTCATATATGTCGTTTTTAATGTTTATGTCTTAATTAAGTTCTAAGTTGTAATTTTAATCTTCCTTATATTGAACTCAAGCTATTGTATCAGTTGTATTTCATTTCAAGTTCTAATTTAAAGTTTGATTAAAGTTTCTTACTTTTAAATTTTCTTCTTTTTTATTCATTAATTGTCCTAAATCCGAGCTTCAATAAGCTTTATTATAACTAAGTGAGCTTACTAAAGTCATATAGCTTTTAGTAAGCTCAATAATCGTTCAAGCAAATTCTTTACTTGGTCAACAAAAGTCAAACTGGAGCTTCATTTGGAAATGGTTATAACATTGGGTCGTAGAGCTTGGATTGGTTGGATTAGCTTAGGTTAGTGTAGTTATGGTTCTCGATTGAGCTTCAAAATAAGTTGGATCAGCCGTAAGCTTCTCATTCATTTTATGTCATTATTGAGCTCAAATCTGCATATCATTGTTCTTAGTGAGTTAGTGTTAATTGTTACTTTAAAGCATTGCAGTTAGACTTAATTTAGTTAGTTATAGTGAGATTAGGAAGCTATTCACACTAGCTAAATAGATTGTTAGTTAAAATTTGCATTTTAGCATCTTAACTATGTTTGGATCGGGTGGGTGAATTGAGCTTGAGGCTTGGTTTGTGCTCAAGATCATTTAACTTGGCCTCATTTAGGATCATTGGACTTAATTCGCTGGTTAGATTGCATCCTAGAACACTAATAGTCAAAATCACCTTCAATCAGTTCTAATTTATCCGTTGAATTTTTGAAGATCAAAAGCTTGATTCGAGTGGTCGATATCATTAGAGTAGCTTATTTTAGTTTCACTTTAGCTTAATACATCATTCTCAGTTCAAAAATTGGATTCAAATCTCATTTTAGTCAACATTTCATTTCTGTCCTCAAAAGTCAAAATTTGCTCAAGTCCGCTTTTCCAAAACTTTATGGATTTATCATTTGTCCATCTTTGGTCAAGAGCTTTTGGTATTTTGGATTTAACAAGTTGAGCTGGTCTAGTTTCTAAAAATGATTTTTGAGAAATTTTTTCCAAATCTCTTTAAGCTTCAAATCAGCTTCTCAACTATGTACCATTTGCTCGCTCACACTAGTCATAACTGAAAGTGTGTAAACAGCTTAAGCTCTAGAAAGCTCATGATAGCTTCTCTAGGGCTGAAACTTGGTTTATAAACTCTTTGATTGGTCATTTAGAGTCTCTCATTTCCAGTTTTCCCAAAAGCTCTCTTGCTAAGTTTGTGCATCACCGCAAATATGAGGTGGTGGTCGCTTGGCCAATAATCACTTTTAAGCTTCAAAGCATAAACCGAGCTTGTTTGTTAGGATTAGTTGGAATTAGTTAGAATTAGCTTATTTTAGTAAAGATTAGCTTCAGTAACACTTTGGTGGTTTATAGCACTCATTAGCTTAATCTTAGTAGCTTATTTGTCAGCTTTGCACTATAGCTTGTTAATCCTTCACAGCTATAGTTTTATAATTTTCATAAATTTAGAATAATATTTTAGACTTTTCCTGAATTTTTCATATTTTTCCATTATATGTTTGCTATTTTTCTTATTTTAAATCGCTTTTAAGACTTTTTAAACAGCTTTTAATACAAATAAATCAGAAAAGCTTCAAAAAAATAAGTTTTCAATTTTCATAGATTAAGATAAATATAAAAAGAAAAAATATTTTTCCAAAATTTTCCTAGTTTAAATAGTAATTTTTAGCAATTTAATTAGTTTTAAATAGTTTTAAATCATAGAAATTAGAATAGAAATCATAAAAATACAAAATTAGTTTTGAAAATTCTCTTTAGTTATTTTAGCTTTTTGAAAAATAGTTTCAAAATTTTCCTCTTTAATTTCATAATTTTTAGTATTTTAATTTAGTTTTAAAGTTTAAAATTAGTTTTTAATTCAAATTTATAAAATAAAAATCAAGAAAATCAAATTTTAAAAAATAGTGATAGAGTTTATTTAATATAATTTATCTTTTTAATTTTCTTTCTCATATTTTTCCTTTGTCATCTAGTATTATCATTAACCCATTTCCTGTTCAATATCACCCGATCACTACGCTTTAGCTTTCAATCGCACGTACCGTTGGGACTTAACGACCTGGGGAAACACTAAACTCTCCTGGACTTAATTGCTTTGGTTTTAGACTGCTTGACTTTTATTACGGTTGACCATTCACAAGTGGTGACTTGTGTAATAAAAAGATAGACCGTTTGGGAGCCAATCAATAGGTTAGGGCGAATGACCAAATGTTGCCCCTCTCAATTTGACCACACTTGAAGTAATTGGAAGTAAGTAGATGTAGACATAACTAGCTAGGAGGATTAACTAGGTTAGCACCACTCTCCCTATTGATTTCTTTACCATTTATCTCTTTTATTTACTTTATTCTCGCATTAGTAGTTCAATTTATTAAATCCCTATCGAAACCATTATTATTCTGTGACACTAGACTTAGTAATAATCTAACACACACAGCTCTTGGGACGACCTCGGCTTTACCGTTTACTATACTACACACGCATCGTAGGTAATTGCCTGTTAGTGCACTAGGTAGACCATAGGTATAGCGAGAACACTATAAATATTAAGACATGGTCAAGAAACCTCGCATCATGATGCACGGACATGAAAACAAGGTATGTAAATTGAAGAAATCATTGTGTATGGTCGAAACAAGCACCAAAACAATGGCACAAAAAGTTTGATAATGTGGTATTGTCTAATGGTTTTCTTTAAACCAAGTGAAAAGTGTGTGTATAGCAAATTTGATGCTTCCGTAAAGGAGTAATAATTTGCTTATATGTGGATGACATGTTGATCTTGGTCTGACCAAGATCAAGTGGATAAGACAAAGGAATTCTTGTCATCTAATTTTGATATGAAAGATCTGGGGAGGCGAGGTGATTCTTGGTATTAGAATCAAACGAGGAAACAATGGTATCTCTATTTCTCAATCACATTATATTGAGAAGATAATCGACAAAGTTTAACTTTGATAATTGTTCTCCGTTTATACTCTAGTAGATCCTCCGTGGAAGTTTCGACCTAATAAAGGAACTCCGTTGTCTCGGCTAAATTACTCTAGAGCTATTGGATGTCTTATGTATGCCATGATTAGCACTAGACCGGTTATAGCTTTTTGCCGAAAGCTTAGTAGGTACACCAACAATCCTAGTGCTCTATATTGGCAAGCTTCGGGTCGAGTATTTCAGTAATTGAAAGGAACCATGGATTATGGTTTGACTTATAGTGGTTATCCTTCTGTTTTAGAAGGTTATTCCGGCTTGGATTAATAACATGGAGGATCACTCATCTACGAGTGATTGGGTATTCCTTCTTGGAGGAGGTGCTATTTCTTGGGCTTCAAAGAAACAGACTTGTATTACAAACTCAACTATGGAGTCTAAATTTGTTGCTTTAGTCACAGCTAGTAATGAAGCCTGAGTGGTGAGCAATTTGGTTTATGAAATTCCTTTGTGGCCTAAACCGATATCTACCATTTCTATCAGATGTGATAGTGTTGCTACCTTGGCTAGGGCTTATAGTCAAGTGTATAATGGCAAGTCTAGACACTTAGGTGTTAGACATAGCATGATTCGTGTGCTTATCATGAATGGTGTGATATCTGTGGAGTTTGTAAGAACTCAATTGAATTTAGCCGACCATTTAACCAAAGGGTTAGCAAGAGATCTCAAACGCTAGCGGCTATTGGGATGGGTTTAAAGTCCACCTAATTAAATCCTTGTATCAAGATACCCAATTCCTATCTAACGTAATGTTAAATGCTGAATTCAATGTGGAAAGCTTGATATCTTTGGATTGGAACACATAATTACATCCTCCCACGGTATGTGTTCAGAAATGCAAGATAAAGGAGGTTGAAATTATATTTCTTAATGGTTTTTGACAAATTGCATGTGCGTGCCGTGAGTAAAGAACCACCTATATAAGCTTGAAGTTTAGCCGCCAAGAAGCTTAGGACTTGGCTTTGATATGCTTATTGAAGGATAGGACAAAAGCTAGTAAAACATAGTGTCAAGTAGAACATGTGAATGTGTAAACCTGTTGTGTATTATCTTCATGTATTCACTATGAATAGGAGTTCAATCCTTAGTGACACTCTTATATTCGAATATTTGGAATGCTAATGTACTAATGTGAATTTCAATCGTCTCGACATTTCATTTTTGCATCAGTTTGTTGTTTGTTATGAGTTTGTTTTAAGTTAATCAAGATTACACTTAAATGGGGGAGGATTGTTGGTAATTTGGCATCACCGATATTATTTAAGTGTAATGGATTGACTTAGGTGACCAATGTGTAATTGTAATAAATTTTCAACAAGTCGGGGGTTTTGCGGAGTGCACACTTGTATAACGTTATTATGATTATCGTTCAGGCGGCCCGAATGACGGTCCGGCCACTCGTAGCAGGGGTCCAGGCGGCCCACGCAAGGTCCAAGTGCTATGTTAAAATGCATTAGAAAATAAAATTTCCGTAGTTGGTCCCATATTTTAATGTTTGCTTTGTAGTAATCTGCTATGGCGCATACATGCATGTGTTTTGGTCATATATTCTCATTACAGTTACGTTTCATAACATACAAAAACAGATTCACGATTCTAAATATGAGTTTTATCTTATTAAAGATTTCGGTAGAATCACCGAAATACTTCAATCTGAAAGTGTTTACACGACTCTCAGATCCAAATTTCCTAACATGTTATGCATATTACTTTAAAAATTAGCATGATTATGTATACAGAGGATTACAAGAGTTGCCAAGATTGTTCATGTATGAATGCATATGCTAATTTAAAAACATTGTTAATATCAGAGCTAAGAACATAACTGAAGCCTATATCTAGATTGGCAAATAAATGGCTTTGCTTGTTCGTTTCCCTTTTTTTGTGGCAACTTGGTGTTCTTTTTCTATATTATGGTGTTTTAGCCTTTTAGGTAATGTTGGGAGCTCACTTTTTAGATTATGTATTTTAGATAATGTTTTCTTTGTAAATGTTTAAGAATTATGCACTACAGTAGAAAAGTTTCTAATATTTTGTTATAGAACATAAGTGCAAAAGAATGAAAAGAAATGAAAGAAACTTTAATTTGAACTTCTATTTATAGGCTTACAAAATACTTAGTACATAGACTTACTTTTCCTCAATGTATCCTTAATAGTTAAGTTTCTAAATAGCTATGAATACAAAATATCTAAGGGTAACACCCCAAAGTTTGAACTTTTAATCACCATCGAGTAGGGTTCAAGTAAATGAAGGTCTTTGTAGAACATATTTGAAGATGACTTCCGATTTTTAACGAAAGACTATTTCTCGCACTTAGGATATTTTATGTTCAAATCATTGTCATAGACCATTGGGCCCAATTGACCAACAAAAACGTCCCAAATAAGTGAGAACCAAATTGTTCGCACACTTGTGTAAGTTGTGTCAATAAAAGGAACACGCCGAATACATTGACAAGAGCCTTTCAAACTATGTTTGACTTAATAGTTACAAATGAAAATATGCAAAATATAAAACGAAGTTGTTCACACACTTATGAGTGACATGTCCTGATAAATTTTAGAGCATATGGCTGAGATAACTAAAATCAACATATTAACATGGCATGGGGTTCAAATCCAAGAGATAATCATAACATCTTTTGTATGTGTAATTCTTCTTTTTAATTTGTAATTAAATAAACCAAATCTTGTAAATGCCCATTCATCTAAACAGTTTATGTGCAATGTTGATCTCGTTTATAGAGCTAAACGTTGTGATCCTAAAATTTTAAAATCTCGGTCAAAATTTAAGCCCAAAGGTTAACTATTGAAAAGGACCTAATTTGGAAGTGACAATTCTGTTGGAAATTCATTTCAATTGAGGGTTTAAGTGTAATAGGTTTGGAGGTATAGAGTGTACACCAATCATCGCACCTCCATGACAATCGATAGTGGTAGAGTGTGATTCATGTCATGGAAGTTTATGGAGTATAATCTTGAGTGAGTGTAACTTTGAACAGATTCGCTTTAGCTCTTCAAAGGAGCAAACTCACGAACTGAACAACTCCTTTAGGGAGCATGTTCCTCAATGAGTAAATATGCTGGGACTGAATTCAAGCTTACTTGTAACGGCTTTGACATATTCAATGCCAGTTATAACTGCAACTTAATGACCATGTTTAAGGGTCATGTAATCACTATCTATACTACATTATAAATCATTTGGGACTTCCCTTAAAAGGAAGTCTTAAAATTTTAAGACAAAAAACATTACTATAAAAGGAAAAGAAGAAAATTAATGTAAAATATGAAAATTTAAGTCTCATTTAAACCATATGTAACCGCCCTCCAATAATGATACATTTTAATGAAATTGTTTATAACACAACAAGAAAATCGGCCTTTAGTGACCAAAAGAGTTTGGTCACTAACAAAGGCAAAGGTCACAAATCTGTTTGGTGACCAAATTGTAGTCACTAAAGTCCGTCACAAATTCAATTAGAGACTAAACTTTACGCCGCACTAATGCGTGACTAGACAAGTGGTCACCATTTAACCCTGTTAGTGATGAAAAAATTGTCACAGTGGTGACGAAAAGTGGTCATTGTTTTTCGCTATTGGTGACCAAAAATCGTCACAGATCGAAAGTGTTAGAGACCAAATAGGTGGTCACTAAAATGAGCATATAACCAAAAAATATATGTACCAATTTTCAATATACAAATGAACTAAAATCTAAATACTGGCAACGCAAAAACCGTACCAATTTTCAATATACAAATGAACTAAAATCTGATATTCAGAGCAACGAAACTTAACATATTAACTTCACACAAAAGCCAAATGCGTGGTCGAAATTCAACACAAACACAACCCATAACCTATCATGTTGGAGGCAGTGAAGCTAACCAAAATATTAAAATCTATTTGGTTTATAATGAGACCCATAAATCAATCAATGAAAATCTGAGCCCTAAAACTCGACTTCTTTGCTTTTTTCAAACGAAGGCCAGTAAACTTTACTGGTAGGTTGATCCTTCTACAATCCTCTCTAGATTCTCGTAGTTCATGCGAAAACAATGTTAGTAGTAAACCCAAAGTACGCCTTATAGATTATATCGGATGCTTTGACTTTTGGTCCAAAAAGGTCAAACGACCGAAAACTATTACTAAATGGTCAATAGGAGATTTTAGTGTTAGTGTCCTAATGAGGATCTTTAGTAAACAATTATGGTTATGACTTTCAGATTTTACATGGTCAAAATAGACATGTTTTTATAAACAGCTTAACTGAAGTAAAAACTTATGAAGGTACAAATAAAATTACTTAAACTATCCACAAGTTACATCATATTGTCTCAAAATTGATCTAATGAACCTTATTCAAAGTTTGCACCAAATTCGGATCGATTTTGATTGAAAATTGACGTGTGAGATCAAGTTTACAAGAAGATTAATGTCCAAAAATAGTTGATCAACAAATGAAATTTACCTTAACGTATTTATGACTTCATCGATTTTGTTTATTAGCATGTCCATCGAATCAACCTCAGAGGATCAAAATATTATTGTGTTGATGATTTGGTGGTCTTGGATGATGGAAATACATGATAGCCATTTTAGAGAGAGAAAGTAGAGAGATGGGTGTTCTTGGTAGAGACTTGATGTACAAAAATATGAAAGGTTAGATTGAAAGCACCACCCCTTCCATGGATGGAAGGGGTATTTATAGTTACACATACACCGACCTCCGACGCGCCTATGGATCAGGTATACAGTGGGTAAAGACCCGTCCTTCCTCCACGGTATTACACAAAACTAAACTACGCTACAAACTAACTAATTAACTACTAAATAACATAAATAACTACAAGTCTACGAGCTAACATATGCTAGACCATAATTGGGGTGACCGACTCTTTAACATGGAATTTCCAATTCCTAACAATCTCCCCCTAAGGGAGGTCACCCCATGAAATACATTTTGAATCCTAGCATTCTTTCTTTGTCTTTGTTCTTGAGCTCGTAGACTTCAATTCTTCAAATTCCGCATTCTTTGTGCTTGTGTAGCGATTCTTCAAAGTCCGCATAATTTTGTACTTTTAGTGGAGGCCTTTAACTGATCCACATCTTTGATGATCTTTGAGATTTCATTGAGATCATCAGCCACAGTAAATCTCTGAATCACCCTTTATTGTGTTGCCATCATGTGATGTTGTGACTTTCGGACCGACATGCTCCACACTTTCGATCATGACATCTTTTCATCGAGTAGCGGAAGCTTTAATGGTTCAAGATATTTGTAGCAGCCAGAAGCATAGTATAAAAATATCCGAGCGTGTTCGTAGATATGCACAAGTTATGATTTCTTCAATTAAGTGTGGATGCTGTGAGCATGCGGCTTTGGAATGACTCCTCAATTCCGATTACCGCAAACGTCCAAATGTACCGCAAACAACGGTTAGCAATAAAACACACGAAAGTGTCTTTGATCACTTAAATTGAAAAGGCACGCCTACCTATCGACGAAAGATAAGCACTGTGATAAGGTAGAATTCGAAGAATCTCCTTGAGGGTTTTCGCGAAATGCTCTAGTCGTTTCAAACCGAATGTTTCAAAGAAAACAACACGGAGTGAGTGAACCAGCGAATTGAGATTCACTTATTGATGAAAAATTGATTTGAAAAACAATCACGCATTGCTTAGAAGAAAGAGTTTTGCAATACGACGAAGGTTTTATGAGAAAGATCAATTTTCAATCAAAAATACCTTTTGTATTTGAAAAGAGTACACATTCGATGTGCTAGAGAAAAGAAGAAATTTGCACATCGAACGGTTTTTCCAAAAGTATTTTTTCAATCAGAGATACTTTTTGAATTTGAAAACATTAATACACATTCAATGTGCTAGAGAAAAGAAGATTTGCACATCGAACGGTTTTTCCAAAAGCATTCGTCAATTCATTTCCTGGACCAAGGTTGATTCAAAAATGAATCGTCCCATCGTTTCTATCCACTTGTCACAAGCTTGATCTTTTGGAAAGATCTCACATGTCACCCACCAAGAGCTTGTTTGATGTTGGCTGTAGAAGGCTTTCCATCTTCATCGTGAATATATTTAATATATCACTCGGATGTTCCGGCAATACCACAAGGATAATGCGTAGGACTCTCAATATATACTTACTTTCCACATTGTGTGAAAGAGCAAGTCTTCATTAATTTTGTGTCCTAATGAGATATTGTGGTGATCTCTTGGCTCTAGACTCAATAGTGCACATTTGGTTCCTATGCCGGAGACTAGGGAGAGGGTCTCCTTCTTCAATATCAACGATCTCTAGAGAAAGTTGATAGATTATGTAGGTTCCCGTGAGAATGAAACAAGCCCTTTTAAGAGGAACTTGAGTAGCTTGGGAAGTTTAGTGCAATGCGTCATTGGGTCCATGACGTCTTGTCTTCAATACCGGTGTTACCTTGGTAACCAAGAGTATATGTATTGAACCCGACACGCCTCTAAGGTTGAATTATTGGAGGGCTATTTCTTTTCACCCTTTTTCACATTTAATTATTTTTCATTCTTCAACCCCTTCAGTGCTTACCGAGACTTCATTACTAGAACCTTGTTGGGTTTATTCCAGTACTGGTTCTGTCTCAGTCCGCACTCTTCCCATTTCTCATTTTTCATCATACCTAAGGACTTCTACACTATCTAGTGGATTGTCCCTGGGTAGATCCTTCCGGTTCTGGCGGATCGTGGGAACGAATACCTAACCTAACCATCCTTATATCACCATGCATAAATTAAATTGGTCGGTCTTTTGGTATTGTTCTTTCCTTCATAAAACCAATTGAAAAATCATTTGGAAAAATCAATCAAGGTACTTGTGATATAAAATCAAAACATTTTGTACCTTAATTGTTTTGATCATTTTAGAAATGCTCCCCCTCAACATGTGCATATGATATTGAAATTGTTTGGCACATGGAGGCAAGAGTTCTTTGAAATAATTTCTTTGAAATAATTTCTTGATCACAATTTCCTTAGAAAAAGCCATTTGAATTTCTTTGGTAAATTCTCCCCCTCAATATGTGCATAGGATATTTGAAATCATTTTATCGCATAGAGGAAAGAGGTCATTTGAAGTACATTCACGATCACAAAAGCCATAAAGAAACCATTTGCTCCCCCTCAATATGTGCTTCGAGATTCGAAAGAGTTTAGCACATATTAGAGAGAACTTGCACTTTGAATCAAAACGATCATCATTTATCAGATTTCATTATTAAATCACAAATTCTCCCCCGATCAAAAATATCAAACCCTTTGAGATTTTGGATCCCAAGTTATTTAATAAGGTTAAAAAAACATGGGAGAAAATGTGGCCAGGTTTAAATACTCATCTTGTTTTTGGATAAATCCTCCTCCTCAACATGTGCATTGTGTATTTGAAATCGTTTGGCACATGGCGGCAGGAGTGCCTATAAAGGACTAAAACAGATTTGAGATTTAAATCACGATCTCTCTCCCGATCAAAAATTTCAAACCAATTGAGATTTTGGATCCCGATTGATTTAAATCATTTGGAATTTTAGGGAAAGACGCACAAGATTTAATTTTGAAAAAAATGACAGATGAGGACCAATAACAGACATTAAAGATTGTTAGTGTCGCTTATGATAGTTTTAGGAGATCTTTAAGTAAAATAAAACAATTTCACAATCAAACAAGAACAGAAAAAATTTCATTTTGAAAGATCTTGATTCTTAAAGAAAAATCATACCATGACATAACATTAAATCTTTAGATCACCACTTTTTTGTACAATCCGGACTTTTATGAAGAAATATTGTTTGAAAATATTTTATTTTAAATCACTCTCCCCAATCGATGACCAAGTAGTGATGATTGAGTGACTTAGGTTTTGATAGAATGAAGTCCGGTGATTTTCAAAAATTAGTCCAATTTATTTTCAAAACCAATATTTTCCATTTTCAAAACAATTTAATCAAATTTTTTCAAAATTTTTTAAAAATGGTATCATCACAATTATCCTGCACAAAGATACGTTAGGTGGTTGAGAAGCTTATGTTGTTGCTGTAGGGCTTGGAAGAAAAACCGTTTGCGATGCGTGAGACTTCTACGTTGCATTTTAATGCCAACCGAGGTCAAATTAAGCTCCGTTTCTTCATTTGCTGATGAAGAAAACCATCTGCTGATGTAGTGAGACCTCTTACGTTGCATTTTTCCATGCCAACTCTCCATAGAAGTCCAATTAAGCTACGTTTCTTCATTAGTCAACCCAAGATATAGTTACCCTTTCCATTCGGCATCCAATCATCTTCATTTGTGGGATCTGGATCGGGAACATTCTTATGTACCAATATACCTGCATACGTTAGTGAACACACATACAGATATATGGTGGTCGACATCACCCAAACAGCAATCGGCTAATAACAGTCAATTCAACATATCAATCAGATCATGTAAAGGCATGGGAATAATGTGTTCATCAAACTCTAATCATCTAATCCTGACAATCATATCCTAGGCACCTCGTCCTTCAACATAGGTTAACATCATTTTTAATTAAGCATATAGGATAATTAAGAAAGCCCGTTAGATGATGTAAATTTGAAAAACATTCTCCCCCTCAATCAATGACTCATTTTATGAAAAGTTTAAAAGCGCTGAAGTCATTGATTGAGTTTTCAAATTTTTACGAAAACTCTGATTCTGAAAGATTTTAAGCAACTCATTTTCCACCATTTAGAAAACAACAAATATTTTTCTGAAGAAATTTTAGAAGGAAAAACATTTGTGTAGGAACAACAATCTTTTTGACGACATGCTTTCCTTGTTTTGATTTTAGGATAAGTGCACGAAATATTTGAAAATTGGTTTAGCGCAACACTTTCCTTTCTTGAAGAACGGGTTGCTATCTGAAATAATAGCAAGCCATTATTTGAACTCCGGGTTACAGTCTGAAATAACTGTAAGCCATTTTTTGAAGCGCGGGTTACAGTCTGAAATAACTGTAAGCCATTTGAATTGTGACATGTTTAGAAAAGAATATTTACACCTCCTGCTCGAACTTCATCTATGGTCCCGTGCCATTATTGAATGACATTTCTAATACCGTAGATGTTATCGATACCAGAAGACATGTCTAGAGAAAACATATTTTTGGTATTTTTGAAATTTTCTGATTTTTATGGATTTTTGATGATTTTATATTTTTCAATTTTGTTTTCTTTGGTTTTATTTTTTGTATTTTGCTTTTTAAAAAATATTTACAAAGATAGTTTAGATGATATAGTTAAAGAAGATGATGATACGAGTACCGAGATAAGGATATCGAGCAGCCCCGTTGTAGAAGATAGAACTCATCATCTCTTAAACATTCACCACCAAAGCTTCCAAGGCTCTTGAATCGAAGAGAGAAATTGAGCCACTTGAAAGTGAGACTTTGGTAGCTTCCCCCCCAAACCGTAAATCTTCTTATTGAGCAGATTCTAAGCTTTCTTTCAAGCTTGCCTTAGCCAGATGCACAAATACGCACACCACATCATCGATCTTGCTGCTCCAAATAAGAAGGATCATTGTAAGTGTCCGTTTGGGGTTATATCATCAAGAAGAACAGCAACGTATCATCCCACTCATAAATAATCTTCTCAAATTTCATAACCACTGAAGTCTGAAGCGATCCATTCCAAAAGGTTTCAAGAGACAACTTCCCCAAGTTGAATAGATGCTGGTCTCTTAGACTAGAGCTCACGACCCTAATACACATACCGAAGACGAGAAACTTATAGAATCAAGTAGGATTAAGTCCAATAGCCATCGAATAACCCCGATGTATACTTTTCTCTCCCCCTGAAGAAAGTGTATGAAACTCAAGAACCCGAAGTACCCGAATGCCCAAGGAGAGAATAACTGATAACATTGAAGAAACAGGCCGAATCACTGATTATCTCTGCGGATGACAATCTCTACGGATGTCCACTCTAGAATAAGTGATTATATCTCTGAATCACTGATTAAGCCCTCAAGTGAAGCAGCTGAGCATCCCCAGTGTACACAATCTCTCTCCCCTGATGATTGTGATAACATCAAAATCATCACACACTTGTGTACCTCTTTTATCTTCAGAAACTTTCTATTACATCACTTCCCCCACGTAGTTGGAATAATAACACTAAAAGCCTTGATGAGTAAAACCTTGAGATTCTCTGCGGTCATGACATTTGTCTTCTCGGGATATCTTCAATCACTTAGAAGAGTTAAGTTCATCAAGTTTACTCGCCATGAGTCAAACCTTGAATTTCTCTGCGATAATAACATTTGTCTTCCCGGGATATCTTCAATCACTTAGAAGAATTAAGTTCATCAAGTTTACTCGCTTTGTGTTTAGATGAGTGTCTCCTTCCCCCTTCTACTTGGTTTTGATACTTGAGATTAGCAACATATTGTAAGCACGTATACTAGAAATCTTGTTGAGAAGATCATAATTAGCTCAGATGTATCTGTGAGAATCAACTTGCTGAAGAAACAGAATAAGCAAGTCTAATTGGGGATTAAATCTGGCTTTTCACTCTCCCCCAATTAGTGCTCTCCCCTAAACCGACAATCTTTTAATAAATGCCCAGAATAAGAAGAAGTCTTTAGATAATCAAATGCAACTCGTCTTTAGTCTTCTACCATGCAGCAGAAAATGTAGACCCGACTATAGACTCGACCTTCTTCGAGATTGTCCAGTTGGGGATCAGAAAGTTAACATCTTCAACTCACCAAATGCATTCCCGTTAACTTACAAATAGCAAATCCCCTTAAATCAAATCCATCCCAATCAAACAAGAATAGGAAGATGTTCATCAAGGGAATCAGCCCCGCAACTGGAAGCAATTTTTCATTAATCAACTCAGCCCGTGTGAAGATGTCAACCAACCGCTCTTAGAAGAAAACTTCATGTGAAGATGACCTGATAAGAAGAAGATCGGTTCTTACATGAGTTTGGAGCCGTTTGACCATTTTATTCTCAGATAAAACTCAACATGCAGAGTTATCATACTTCTTCTCCCCCTCAAGAATTGCATATGGAGTTGCCATTCTTGATTGAATAAGTGAAAATCTTCAACAAATGTAGTCTATTCACACTTCTCCCCCGCAAAATTAGCACATGATATCGCCATCGCCAATATAGTTGAGCAAGTGGAATAAAAAAACAATCAATGAGTTCGGTTCACTTGATGACTGAAGCGCATGGAAAAAGCATGAAGCATGTTGATGAGAATGCTCATAATTGAGAAGATTTCTCTTCTTCAGAAGATAAAGCGCACTGAAACGTACACTTTTCTTTTCTTTAGAGTACGAGGCATGAAATGTTGTGTTCATACGTCATAATCACTCTCTTTTCATCATCTCTTGGCAAAACATGTAATCACCCCATTATCATTCAGTAGGCTCTTTGTTGTGACAACTGATGGAGAAAACCCAATATGATGAATTTGACCAAGTAAAACAACCCAAACTCGTGACTTAAACTTGCACATATGTAACAAAGATGCGGTGCGAGAATTCATCCTCCAATGAATCTCTAAGTACTCTATACTCTTCAACCAACCAACCATCAAGTATAAGACGTACATCACCTCTTGAAAATCCACAATTGAATGTGACATTGAGCACTACAACGTAACTCCTTAAAGTGATAGTTATCTTGTGGTGGTAAGAGCCCAATTCCCCCAAGTGGTAAAAGAAAAGGTAAAAGACACCCAATAATAACTAGATTTCCAAGTCTTCGTTTTTTATAATAAGCTCGAACAAGGATCTTGAAGAATCTTCATCCAACCATCCCCGATACCTTCAGATACTAAGTACACTTGCCCGTGATATTTCACTTCAACCTCAAATAAATAATAGTGAATTAACCCCGTTGTCACATCTTGTTAAAAGCTCAAATCTAGCCTCCTTTGACCTTAAAAGTGAACTTTGATAATGGTTTCATCCCGACCATGGTTAAAAGCACATAACCCCGTAAAACCATGTAATAACCAAACTGCCATGATGAATATCCAAACGCGCATCCAATTCATGAAGTACATCCTTTTATCCCTTCTTCGAAGAAGAAACCATAGCACAAGCATCAGAAGAGATCCCGAAATACACTTTCCTTTCTCCAGGATGGTTCCATCGTTACGGGATTTTACAATTCTATGGTTTAAACCAAGAAATAGTTTCGTTCGCGGGATTTTACAAAACCAAGAATAAACCGTAAGATAGATCCAGAAATGCACTTTACTATAACTAGGATGTTTCCATTGTCACGGGATTTTACAAGTCTATGATTTAAACCGAGAAATAGATTCTTTCGCGGGATTTTACAAAATCAAGACTAAACCGTAAATAACGTCAGCTGGAATGTGTTATGACAACTTGGGTTTCGGTGAATATCTGTTTTAGGGGAACATGCAGCGGTTCATCAAATATTCATTTTCCAACATCAACACATTGGTAAACACATCTTCCACATATTCTGACGGCTGTTGCTGTGACCACTTGGTGAAGTAAGCCCGATATACCAAACTTGATCATGAAGTAGAATTCCCCAGATTTGTTACTTAAGCTTGTACTAATCCTCATGAAAAAGAAATGGTGTACCCAATGTACAAAACCTCTTGACATTCTCAACTGAGTGAGACACCGAAGTGATAGTTACGTTGTGGGTTAAGAGAGAAAGAATCACAACCGTAATTAAATAGCCAAGTCTTTATCACCCTCTATAAACGCCCAAACAAGTCATCTTCGTGGAAGGGTAGAAAGAAAGAAGATGAAATAAGTAAACGTGCCTGAAAACCTTTACTTCATAACCAAATAAGAAATACCGTCCAATCAACCCCGTAATCAACTTTGTTGAACCATCAATTCAAGCCGAGACATAATATACTCCATGAAAATGTTTTAACCAAAGTATCAGACCTTATAACAAAACAAATCTCATCATCATTCCCAATCTCATCATCGAATCTTATCTTGTCCAAATCACATAAACCTCGTACCATTAAAACACATATTTGTCAAATCTCATATGCACGATCCAATTTTGCTAAGCCCATCAGTCCATCATCCAAGTCATCATATATCTTCGGCCCAATCCATCACGAATAACACTCGGTCCAAAGGTAATTCCAAACATTAATCCAAGTTCATCTCTCAAAGCGAAGCAATAATACATCCGATCCAAATCATATTTACAACTCATTTTCCAAATGCCATCAAAATGTTTAACAAAAATTCGGATAACAATTTGACAGTGCATATAAGCGCATGTGAATTTCTGCCCAGGCATTTTGATTCCCAATTCAGAGAACAAACGATGCATGTGACTAAACGATAAGTGTAGCTTATTATTGAAATTCATATATAGTTTATTCATATATCATTTCACTAACCACACGTTAAATGAATAACATGACAGCCCAAATTAAAAGGTTAATACCGATCCAATCATTAAGTGTTACAGGCCCATTTGAATAATTGAAGGACTCGGCCCACCACAGTTTGACCTAATATCACGGGTATTAAAAGAGCACACAAAGATTATCACAACCCTAATATCACATCTCACAATCAAACGCAGCCACACAAAAGTCTCTCAAACCCTAAAAATAGTCTTTCAATCAGAATCATTTGTCTCCCATTCTCGCTCATCATGAACAAAAAGGCAGAAAACTTAATCCTAACCACCTAACCAAATCTTATCTCCATCTTATAACCATATGCCACTCCACATACTTGCATTTCAAGAACGAATCTGAGGACAATCAATCATAGGGCTCGCCACAGGGATGACTCAAGCACGACATCACTGCCACAGGGTTGGTTTCAATTATGTGATGGCCTCGACTTCACAAATCAGTAATGGTTTCGGGTAGGTTTATACATGACTTGTTGTCTTTATGCTAGACGAATCAAAGAAAGAAACTAACTCAAATGTTAGGTTTCTTTACTTTTGTGTTCGGATAATCATTATCTATTAACGAATCAAAGAAATGATTTAATAATATTGTTGATATCATTTCTTTACATTCGAATAAAACCGTATTGATCAATGATGACGAGTTTTTTGATTCGTGATATAGACTTTATAGTCATGATGTTTCATTTGAGAACCACGAATTAAAAAAATCTGAGATCTTTTTGTGTTCATTTATGCTAGGGTTGAGTCATGGTAGGATGTATCCGTGATGATAAAGTCATTTATTTGGATATTTGTAAAAGGATAACTTGAGATCAGTGATGGATTGCTATGTGGTTGTCGAGATCTGAAAGATGATCATAAATTTATCATTAACCCATAACGAATCTGAGATCTTGAATTAATTACCCTTTAATCACTGAGTCTTGTTGATGTAGTTGAGATTAGGATGATTAGAGTTTGATGTAGGGACGAATCTTGTGTTACATGTTTCAATTCGAAATAAGTGTCTTGGACTGATGATGGCTTATAGCTGAGGTCGAGTTGTTGTTTTGGAATATGTTATTGTGGTCGTGAGTCAATATCTTTAACATCATCTTCATCTTCCTTTCTGTCAAGTTGTATCAGTCAAGGGTCATTACGACAAGTCGCTAGTCCAAGTCTCTAGCCCAAGTCGCTAGCCCAAGTCTCTAGCCCAAGTCTCTAGCCCAAGTCGCTAGCACAAGTTGCTAGCACAAGTCGCTAGCACAAGTTGCTAGCACAAGTTGCTACGACTTGTAAAGACAAGTCGCTACCCATATTCAATGGATCTGGATGGAAAAATGTCAAGTCGCTAGCAAGATTTTAGACATTTTCCGATGAGTTTTCTGACCATAAAAAACCGTTCAGCATCAACTTTACCCAGAAAGACAGTGTAAAATATACATTATATGACCCTGTTTGACCCCGAAAAATGACCAGATTCATAGTTTCATACAACCCATTTGAAGATAAAGTGTTTAGACAAAAACAGTTTAACTTTTTGTAACAAAAACAGTTTCATAAAACCCAAAATAATGATAAAGTTTCATAAAACCCATATGTAACACAAAGAAAACAGTTCCATGACCAACAACAAAGGATGCATAAATTTGTGATAGAACCAGTTTAACCACAATACCCGGAGAAAAAAAAACGATTTCCGACCACAAAATAGTACAAAATACGCAGTTTAACCCAGAATTCAAACCCCAATAACTCATAAAAAAACACAATAACCATTGTACGAAACCACACAAATCAACACAACACAATAACCTGGCTCTGAAACCAATTGTAGGATCGAAATATTATTGTGTTGATGATTCGGGTGGTCTTGGATGATGGAAATACATGGTAGCCATTAGAGAGAGAAAGTAGAGAGATGGGTGTTTTCTTGGTAGAGACTTGATGTACAAAAATATGAAAGGTTAGATTGAAAGCACCACGCCTTCAATGGATGGAAAGGGGTATTTATAGTTACACAATACACGACCTCTTGACGGCCTGTGGATCAGGTATACAGTGGGTAAAGACCCGTCCTTCCTCCACGGTATTACACAAAACTAAACTACGCTACAAACTAACTAATTAACTACTAAATAACATAAATAACTACAAGTCTACGAGCTAACATATGCTAGACCATAATTGGGGTGACCGACTCTTTAACATGGAATTCATTGCCTGCATATTGATGCGCCAAAAGAATGAGGATCTAAAATTAGTTATGGTAGAAAATAGGACATCTGGCGTGAATAACATAAAAGAAACAAAAGTGTATCGCAAAACTTGGAATTAGGATTTCAAGATAAACTTTGTCATAGATCATACAGAGTCTAGTGAAAATAAGATCCAATTTGGAATAGCGTAGTGATATGTTTGCGCTCGGTGATGGTGACTGATATGATCGGTGATGATGGCGTGCAATGGTAGTGATGGTAACGGAACGAAGATGGTGATGGAGATGCGGTGATGAAGATGGTGAGATATTTGTGAATGACGGGTTAAAAAAGAAAATTTTGATAATATATGTGTTACTACTATTTATTCAATATACATGTTTGATATTTATTCTAGTTTTTTTTTTTTTTTTACATATCAGTAGAATATAATATGTGACGGGTAAAAAATAACGTGGTTTTTAGAAACAGGTTAACCAGTTATTCCCCTCGGGTTTTAAGTTACCCAGGTAGATCGGGTTTAGTTTTTTTCATCTTTTTTATAGAAAACCGGGGTGACCCGGTGGTCGAACCGCTTGAAAAAAAAAATTTTTTTTAAACAAAACCGGGTTGAGTCGGCGGTCGAACCGGTAACCCAATGACTTGACCAGGTCGATTTAAAAACCCAGTTTTTGTAACATTTGTTTCAAATAATATGTGTTTAGAGGAGAATACATACAAGAAAGTTAAATATTTGCAATTTTGCAAATTTCTCTATAATACAAGTTTTTTATCCGTAATGTTTGATAGTGTTTACGATTTTTGGATTAATATACGAATATGCAAGTTTTAATAAGTACATATCTAAATGCCCTTATTCTTAACCATTTTATAGAATTAGCAATATGTGAACTAGTGACCAAAATTTCGTCACTAATACTTAATGACGAAATTTCTCGTCACTATTCATGAAATTTAGTGACTAACTAGTGATGATTTATAAGTTTTGATCACTGACTTTTTACCGATGACCAAAAATAATGACGAAAAATTATATCGTCGCTATTTTCATCTAAATAGTGACCAAAACAATTTCTCGTCACTGAATTCTCGTCACTAAAGCTACTTTTTTCTTGTAGTGTAAGAAAAGTTCACTAACTTATAACCATTAATGCTAAAATTTGAAAAATAAAAGTGTTAACCATTTACACTATTAATAATTTAGACGTTCTACTTTTGAAAAACACATCTCTGCTACTTTATAGTATTTGGGACATGCTAAATAAATCAGTTTAAAATGAAAAACATTTGCTCGCTACAAAATTAGTTATCGGGTACCTACCGCCGCATTACGCGGGTACCCTTCTAGTTTCCTATAATGGAGGAACTTTATGATGTAATTAATGGGTCAGTTAATTATCAACATTCCATTTATTGGGCTTTGAATTCTTACTATAAATTGGAATTCGAACACATACTTGCATGGAAAATATATACAGAAAACCTAAACACTTAGAAGTGAAAGGGTTCTTGCTTTGTGCCAAAAAAAAGAAAAAACACTTGGTCTTATCCCAAGGAGATATTCGTGTAACCCGGGCATCACGGTCGAATGGTTTCCTTTGGAAAATGATTACACGATTTTAAGTGGTATGTGGTACATTGATATTGATTATCTATACCTAACTGGGAAAACCCACCAACAGTCCCAGCCAGCTTATGTACTATATAGGCGTGTTCAAAATTTGAACAAAACTTAATTGCTCAATTGGGCAATTTGGATTGGAATATTTGGTACAGATTATACACTCACTTGGCTAATAAATGGTTAGCACTCATTCAAAGAACTCTAAATAGTCTTATTGGAACGAGTGATATAAATAGATGGAAACACAAGGAATCGCTGAATTATAATGTTTCGAGCATCTCGGAGTCACTGTAGACAGCATACGAATTAACCAAGAGATTTTCAAACTTATTAATGCAAAATAGGAAGTATATTTCTGACTTTTTCTGCTGCTGAGTATGTCTTTCGGATGTCAATGTTTATGTTTCCCATCTGATTTTTTCCTGTTTGATTGTAATAAGAGAACCAATTAGATAGGAAGTTGGAAATATACCATACTTCTATCGTCACATTTTGAGAGTAATGTTTAAGATATAGCTTCAATACTTTTTGATAAAAATGTTGAGTAGATACCATGGTATATGTCCACACTATGCATGTCCCTGACTTATTTATTGCCATCTAAACATGGTTCATTAATTAATTAGGCCCTCCACCAAGAACCAATCTTGACCCATAAAGTTTTTATCAGAACTAGAAACATACCCAATATTGACCTGTACATTCTTTGCATAATAGATACGGAGTACATATTACTTAATCGTTAGAGATGATGCACACGACAGATATTTAACAAGGATAGTGACAAATCAAACTTATTTCTTAGAGTAAATTATGCTAAGACTAATAATTGACGATTTTAACACATATTTTACTAGGGGTCTCAGAGTATGCATACATATTCTTATACAAATATCATCTAAATACTACATTAATTGTTGATGAGAAAATACAAAAGAAAATTGTGCATATATATGATCATTTCTGTGAGGTACACTAGTCATTTTATCAGTTCCCTAGTTTCGGAATAATGGAAGGTCAAGCTCATCTCCAGTTCAGATCTCCTTTGGTGTCTGCAGTTAATTCTTTCCATAATATGTTATCACCCATAACTGTGAGATCACAATCACGCATCATCACCACATGCAGACAATAAATATTTGCTTCCCACTCCAGTGCTACTGCTCCAAAACAGGAGAAAGCTACAAAAAAGCAAGTAGTTATTACTGGTATGGGTCTCGTGTCTGTGTTTGGGAATGATGTAGATGTATATTATGAAAGACTCTTAGCTGGAGAGAGTGGAATCAGTTTCATAGATCGATTTGATGCTTCAAAACTCACTACTCAATTTGCAGGTCAGATTCATGGGTGATGACGTATAGTCCGACTAATGAACGCTACTAGCAATCAAGCCCAGTGCGAATGGGCTAACCCGGTAACGGTTTGGGCTCACGAAGGCCCAAACCCGAAGTTATTTATAGTCCTAGATATCGGATATCTCTTATTTATGAGATATGCATTACTTGACCGACTTAGGCGGGATACGCCGAAGGTTGGGGAACACGAAACCAACAAGGATTTCGTGTGTATATAAAGGGCACCTTGGCCCTCATTAAAGGTACGATATTAAAACCTAATTCTCCACTAAACCCTAAAACTGATTACTTACTCTCACGCCGGAGGATAATCGTGGGAGACAATCCCACGATAAGCCTAACGGTGTTTTCTGTTTACTTAGTGCGCAGGTCTCAAGCATCAAGGTCTAATTGATACGAGAGCCAGAGTCCAAACAAGGAACGCCCAACTTTTGTATCAACAAGTGGCGCCATCCGTGGGACCAATCACTAAGAACTAGAATGACAAAGCACGGAAACCTAAGCCAGCGATCGCATAGTACGACTTACAATGGAAAAAGTAGCAAAGTGGATCAGCCTCTAAGCAGGCTTCTGGAACAACCAGTGTGACCAGAAACCAAGGGTCAAGCTCATATCTGGTCTTCATGACAGTCGAACCACTCACGAGGACAACCCATGCCACTACAACAACCGCCAGCGCAGAAGAATCACTGTGCACCCTTTTTACCACTCCCCACCAATCGGTGCCAGAAAAGGACCTCACAAAACGCCGGCGCTCTACAAACAAGGGTCCAGATGTGGAAACAGACACCCGCGCTAGAAGAAGTCGCTGAACTAGCCAAGTGACTTCGTGTCCCAAAACTACTGAAACCTTGGCTGCCTCATGCAAGAGAAGCGAAAAAGAGGTCAAGTCGAGCCTGCAACACCAACTAAACTCCGACACGAGTACGAGACATCCCCATCGCGTCATCAAGGAGAGCGCGAAGGATAGCGAGCGCCGCCTGTTTACCGGGATCGGGAGGAGAGTTGAGAACGATGAAGCAGCTTGACTGCAGTATCCGGAAGAACACGAAGAGGCGGACGGCGGCATACCAATGAACACGCTAGGCTTGGTAGCCGCGAGGGTCCATGACAGAACTTGGACGGCGCACTCCCAAGTGAAAGCTCTTCAAGCTCGGATTCTAAGGACAGTCGGGCTAAGCACCGAAGGGAGGCTCGTCCTCTCGGGTTCCTCGGACAACGAAGAGCAAACAGGACAGAAGTCCAGGGGAAGATATCGCGACCGTGAGGAGGAATATATATCTCTTCCCTGGCGCGCCAAAAGGTGGATGCGTTCACTCGGCGCATCAGCGATTTCTCAGAAGATAAGAGAAGGCGCATGCCCGCCAATGTGAAAACCTACGATGGAACAGGTGATCCGGACGATCACCTAAAAATTTTCGAATCAGCTGCTACCATCGAAAATTGGTCACAACCTGTGTGGTGCCACATGTTCAATTCCACATTAGTGGGAAATGCTGGTTCAGAAGCTTCCACGCAGAAGCATTGATGGCTTTGAAGAGTTGCGGAAGGCGTTTCACCTGAACTTCACTCAAAGGAAGAAGTCGCCAAAACCTGTCGAACTTGCCAGGGTAAAACAGCGCCAGGGGGAATCTACAAGCGCTTATGTTGAGTGCTACAAAGATGAGTGCATACATGTCAAGGCATGACCCGAAATACTAAAGATCTCAGGGTTCATGAACGGGATCAATAACCCAGAACTCATCAAAAGGCTGAATGACAAGGTCCCCCAAACCTTTGATGAACTTATGAAACGGATAAGGTCCTTTATCCAAGGAGAAGCTGCCGCGGCGGACAGCAAGAAAGGCTACTCAAACTATAGGTCACAAGAACAGCCTAGGAGACAATCCATTGACCAGAGTAGCAACCGCAACAAGAACTACCGCGGCCAGGGGAGCGGACGAGATAATGACAAATATACCCCGCTAACCAAGACTCCAAAGGAGATATTCGCGACGGAAGGCGCGAACTTCCCAAGGCCCCCACCAATGCGCACCCCAGAAGAGCGGCGCGTGGGGAACGGATACTGTGACTATCATGGACAGAAGGGCCACACCACCAATGAGTGTGTCCAATTGCGCCAACTAATTGATAAGCTAGTAAAAGAAGGCAGATTGGACCAATTAGTTAAGAACATCAAGGAAGGGAAAGATAAGCAAAAGACTGGGAACAAGAAGGAAGCACCCAAAGATAAGGCTGATACCATCTACATGATACAATCATGGCAACGAATGACTAGGCAGAAGATCAGCCAAAAGTTTTCCCGTGGAAGCGAAATCTCTTTCCCCACCTTGGCTGTGGACAACGCAGTGGTAGAACCGCTCACCATTGAAATTAACGCAGGCGGTCACGATATCCACCGCATGTATGTTGATGGGGGAGCATCCGCAGACATAATGTATGAACATTGTTTCAAGCGATTGCGACCTGAGATACGAAGTCAGTTAAGCCCAGTCATGACGTCGTTTACTGGTTTTACAGGAGAAAAGATATGGCCCATGGGGCAAATACGCCTACTAGTCAATGTTGGTAATAAGGAACACTCCACAATAGCCTGGATGAATTTTATGGTGATCAAATCCCCTTCGCCATACAATGGCATTATTGGAAGACCAGGGATATCGGCCTTGCGCGCAGTACCGTCTACAGCACATGGGATGCTCAAGTTCCCGGTGGAGGGAGGCATTGTTACTCTCTACAATACCACCGTACCACCTAGAGAATGTAACACGATTACATGTGAGAAGGCGCACATTTCATAACAGCGCGCAACTAAAGTATCAAACCTGAGGGTCGCAATTCATCCTGATTACCCAGAGCAAGAAGTATCTATCGGGGGATCGCTGTCTGATAACGGCAGGACAGCCATGTGCGCACTCTTGCAAAAGAATCTGGATATCTATGCATGGGAACCAAAGCACATGACCGGTGTACCACGCTCGATTACAGAACACAAGTTGAGAATCCGACAAGGATACTCCCCAGTACGACGAAGAAGCGGCCAGGGCTCCAGAGCGCGCACAAGCAATTCGGCGAGAAGCACATAAACTTGTGGATGCAGGTATCATGCGAGAAGTCTATTACCATGACTGGCTTTCCAACCCAGTGATGGTCAAGAAGAGCGAAGATAGTTGGCGAATGTGCGTGGACTTCACGGATCTCAACAAAGCATGTCCACAAGACTGCTATCCACTACCAGAGATAGACTGGAAGATAGAATCTTTGTGCGGATACCCACTTAAATGCTTCTTGGACGCATACAAAGGATACCACTAAATCCAGATGGCTAAAGAAGATGAGGAAAAAACGGCTTTCCATACAAGCCAAGGTGTCTATTGTTATACTAAGATGCCCTTTGGCTTAAAGAACGCAGGCGCCACCTACCAGCGATTGGTAGATAACGCATTTGAAAAACAGGTGGGCCGCAACCTAGAGGTTTACGTTGACGACCTTGTCATAAAAATCCATACTGAGGACGAATTGGTGCGCGATATTGAAGAGACATTTAAGACACTACGAGAGATCAATATGAAGTTAAATCCTAAGAAATGCACCTTTGGTGCTACAGAAGGCATGTTCCTGGGATATTTGATAGAGCCCGATGGCATTAAACCGTGTCCAGAAAAAATGAAGGCTGTTATCCAACTTCCTTCACCGCGCACGTTGAAGGAAGTCCAGTCTCTGAATGGAAAACTAGCCGGTTTGAACAGATTCCTGTCCAAATCAGCAGATAAGTCACTCCCCCTCTTCAAAACACTCAAGAAGTGTACAAAAAAGGGAGATTTTCGCTGGACTACAGAAGCAGAAGAAGCTTTTATACAGCTTAAACAACACCTAGCAGCGCTCCCCACGCTAGTCGCGCCCCGCCCAGGGGAAGAGTTAATTATGTACTTATCTGCAACCCATGGAGCAGTCAGCGCGGTGCTACTGACAGACAGGAATTCAGTACAAACACCGGTATATTTTGTGAGCAAAGCACTCAAGAAAACGGAGGTTAACTATAGCGCAATGGAGAAGCTGGTCTTGGCGCTAGTATTCGCCGCCAAACGGCTGCGCAGATACTTCCAGGCGCACCCCATAGCGGTGATCACAGACCAACCTATCAAGCAAATCATCTCCAAACCCGACGCATCGGGACGACTACAGAAGTGGAGCGTGTTGCTAGGTGAGCATAACATCTCCTACAGACCACGCACTGCAGTTAAGGGGCAGATACTAGCAGACTTCATCATCGAAAAACCGGACACTGATGATGCACCTTCATAAAGCAAGGTGGAACTACAAGAACCATGGATCCTATTCACGGATGGATCTTCATGCGTGGATGGGTCAGGCGCAGGCCTTATCCTCACGAGTCCAGAAGGAATGGAATTCACTTACGCACTGCGTTTTGAATTCATAGCCACAAACAACGAGGCATAGTATGAAGCCCTGATTGCTGGACTACGCATTGCAGCTCGAATGGGCATACGCAACCTAGAAGCAAATGTGGATTCCCGTTTGGTAGCCAACCATGTGTTGGGCAAGTATGTGGCTAAAGAGGAAAACATGATTCAATACCTCGACAAGACCAAGTCCCTAATCCAGGGCTTTGACAGGTTTACCATCAAACCAGTTCCTAGAAGGGAAAATAGAAAGGCGGATGCACTAAGCAAGATTGCATCCACAAGCTTTGCGCACCTATCAAAACAAGTATTGGTGGAAACTCTGAAGAGCAAGTTCATCTCGGAGATGGAGATATCCACAGTGATAGAGGAACAAGGTCCTACATGGATGACTCCAATCGTCGAGTTTATAAGCAAGGGCGTATTGCTCCAAGAGCAGAAGGACACCTGACGAGTACGGCGCACATCACAGAGGTTTGAACTTCGGGACGGTATACTATATCGGCGTTCATTTCTACAACCATGGCTTCGATGTGTCGGACCTCTTCAAGCAGATTACGTACTCCGAGAGATCCACGCTGGTTCATGTAGTATGCACTCAGGACCACGGTCCGTTGTGGCGCGTGCTTTACGGTCAGGATACTACTGGCCTACAATGCACCGTGACGCGCGGGACTTAATAAGAAAGTGTGGCGACTGCCAAGTTCACAGACCCATTCCACGCCAACCACAACAGGAGCTAACACCTATTACGTCACCATGGCCATTCTATAAATGGGGTATCGACATTGCCGGCCCCTTCCCTGTTGCAGCAGGGGGATTGAAATTCCTTATAGTGGCTATAGACTATTTCACTAAGTGGATTGAAGCAAAGGCGGTCGCGACAATCACAGGAAATCAGGTAAAACGGTTTGTTTGGGAAAATATCGTATGCCGTTTTGGATTACCTGGGAAATCATCTCGGACAACGGAAAACAATTCTGTGACAACCCTTTCAAGGAATGGTGCGAAAAACTAAGTATTGCACAGCACTTCGCGTCGGTTAAACACCCACAAACCAATTGTTTAGTCGAGCGTGCAAATCGAAGTCTGGGTGAAGGAATTAAAGCACACTTAGATAAACACAAATGGAGGTGGGTGGAGGAGTTATCGCATGTCTTGTGGGCGCACCGCACGACAATCAAAATTAGCACGGGAGACACTCCCTTTTCTCTTGTCTATGGGACAGAAGCCGTCATACCAGCCGAAATTGGGATGCCAACTATTCGCACTACCGAAGTTAATGTTACAACCAATGACGATGAACGGCGTATTGACTTGGACCTGTTGGAAGAAAGGCGCGAGCGCGCAGCCATATGTGAGGCGAGAGCTAAGTCAAAGATAAAGGGATACTACGATGCTAAAGTTCGAAGCATCTCATTCAGAACTGGCGATTTTGTATATCGCGCCAATGATGCGAGCCATGCAGAGGATACAGGAAAACTTGGACCGAAGTGGGAAGGACCTTATGAGGTCACTGAAGCACTAGGAAAGGGCGCGTACAAGCTACGTGACATGGATGGTTGTGAGCTACCACGCACATGGAACATCTGTAATCTCAAACGATGTTATCTCTAGAAACGGCTATGGCCCAGCGCACGGACACCCCCGCACTTTAGTATAGTACCCAATAAATATCCGTGTATTTACATTCTGTTTTACTTAGGCAAATATCTTTTTTCTTTTTACAAAAACTTGCAAGTATTAATAAAACGTCGCGGTTTCTAGCTAACTCCGTGACACATTTCAATTTGTTATTTACATCTTATTTATGTCTCAACATTGTTGTTATATTATCTTTTGCCTACATGGCGTGCATGCACTTACTAAACCCACGATGGTAAAAAGGATGAGTAAACATACTAAATAACTCGTTGAGTAAGAAGGTTGCAAACCCATCAACATTAGATCATGCATCCTTGTTAAACACCTTATTTTCAAGATGTTGGAATAAGTTCAATGCGCATTCCACGATGGATGCGCAACAATGCATACTGTGCGCGTTTAACAAACTAGGAATCGAGACTCTTGACTCCTTAATATGATATTTACAGTACGCTGCATATCACACCATACACGATTATGACACAAGTATTTAGAAATTATGTTTCAAGATCATGACTTTCATGCATGATTATGGACTTCATATATTCTTCGCGCTTATACAACCGCTTGATTCCTAGACAACAAGAACATTTTTCATGCAAAGACGGATAACTAAGTACAAAAATTATAAGTCGCAACCACATTCAGATCAACACACCTTCAACAAAAGGAAAATTTTATTATGAACCACGAGTTCTTACAAAAAGGATATTTACAAAGAAGCTATGACCTACATACTACTACAACGCATAAGATGTGAGATCTCAACACGGATTGCAGCGTCCCCAGCCTCTTTCAGTTTCTTCAATAGGTCAGAATCCTGGCGCGATACCGTTGCAACACTAACAGGTACCCCGTCGGATCTAGGGAGATGCGCTGCGCCAAGACCACACAAAATGGACTTCCCCTTCACGCCCTTCTTCTTTGCAAGCCTTATAGCATGGGCTTCTAAGGATTCCTTCAAAGGAATTTCCTTCTAAAGTGCAAAAGGGTTTAGGATGTCGCGGGGGCGAGCAAAGATAGGCACTTGCAGCTGAGACTCATCAGGCTTCAAAAAATAATCAGGCTGCGCTTCTGCATCATCAGCACGGTGGCGGGCCAAGGTTAATCCCTCCATAATCACACCTATGGGATAATCTTGGTCGCGCTCCAACTGAGCAATCTGAGGAAGCTCCAATATTTTCATCTTTTTCATCGCAGCAACAAGATCCTCATAGGCATGCTCATTGTACCCAGGCACCTGTGCGGCAGGCACTTTCAAAAGGCCACCCTCATGAAGCTCCTCTATGGCCTCCGCCTTACCACGCGCCAACGGGCACTGCACAACACTCCCGAAGGTGTCTGTTACCTCTCGGGACTCCAAAGTGTTGAGCGCAGCAAGGCGCAAACCATGGCTGATGAGCCACCTTCGCTCAGCAATGGTGGAAACAAGCTGAGGATACAGCTCTTCATCGTACTCAATGCTGAGCTTGCGAAGTTTCATCTCCTGCTCCTTCAGCATTCCATCCACAGCTGCACGAAACTCTCCCAACCGAGAGAAGTGTTCATTCTTCCCCTCCTCCAAATACTTAAGCGCCCAGACGCAAGAGGCCTTGTAATCCTCCAATGCGGCACGCTCCTGGCCCACTTGGATCAGCAATGACATCTTTTCTCCAGCAAGTTTCTGAGAATAAGAGCTCGCCGCCTCTACCTCAGCCTGAGCACTGGCCAAACGTGCCTCCAGCAACGCAATCTGTTTGTCCTTATGCGTGCTCTGGATACTCTCCCCAGCATATCTTGACTTTAGCTGCGCGACCAATGTAGCCTGGTGCGTAGCAGCCAAACCAAGCTCCTCAACAAGTTGGTCCATTGGCACATCCCCTGATGCCAATGGATCGGTGCCTTTGTCCTCTGGCGCAGGAGGGTCAGTGCGAATAGGACTCGCCTTGGGTGGCGACTCCACAGAATGCCCAGCAGTACTCCCAGCAGTTTCAACACTGCACGCAAACAAAGAAATTTTATGATTATTTTATACAACAAATAAGGACGCACTAAGTGTTTCGGAGACAATACTTACTTTGGAGGAGTAGTATCAGTTACGCGGAGGGGTGATGATCCATCTGATGATGACTCCACGTCATGAATGACATGGCATTTCCTCCTAGATGAGCCTGCGCCGTCATCACCAGGCGCCCTCTTGCGCTTGACCCCTTGGTCTGCTTCCTCTGGCTCTTCCTGGAAAACTTCCACGCTCTCCACTACATTTGCGCTTGAAAGCTCTGCCACAAGCGAATCTACCCTGGGGCTGGGCACGCAGCGCAGATGGATTGCCTCAAGCGCAACGGAAGAATCACCCCCCCCCCCCGGTTCCTCCATTTGCATCTCCATGGTGCGCCCCGAAGTAGCTTCCAGAATAGGGACTTCCCCCTTTCTCAAAGGGCGCACCCCCACGGTAACCTGGCGAGGATTCGCCAATTGCACAACGCTGAACAAATCCATCTCTACACAGCAAGAAACAAACAAAAACAAGTTATATAAAGTACAAAGGTGAAAAGAAAGGCTCACATTAATAAAGCAAAGGAGTACGAAGGACGAGCACCCACCCTGGTCATCCGCATCTAAAAAGGTTGGCACCTCATCAGGCCTATCGAAATAATTACGACTGATGCCCATGTGCACCAAAAATTCCCCGGGGTAGGAATTGATAGGAATACGATTGGCGTTTATCGTTTTCGCATCATCAGCGCTGTATGTTCCAAGGAGGGGGCGCTCATCCTTCGGTAGCGAACTTTGGGTATAGAAGGCGAAACGCCAAGGGAACACCGCCTCATCAACCCAGAAGAAATTTTCTCTCCAGTTCCTAAGCGCGTCTAGTTTATCAGTATAGCATTGCAGCCGCCCTGCGCGCTTAGCAAACGAAACCCACCCGTTTGACCACGTCGTATGGTAAAACGCGCGGAAGAGATAGATAGTGGGATTAATCGCCAACAAACGGCAATTAACCTCGAAGTTGGTTATTTTTGCTGCACCTATACAGTGGAGTTGGGATATGTGTAGGCGATAGTAATTTAATACGTCACACAAGAATAAAGAGATGGGCACACGTTGATTCGCAAATTCGAAAAAACGTGTGTATACCCCCACTTTCCCTTCAGGGAAATCTGCTATCGATGCCTGCGCAGCCGGAACTACCGGATGCAGCGCGAGCGGGATATAATAATCCGATGTGAATTCACAGAGTTCATCTTCGGTTATATCAGATGAGAAGTCACTTAAGCCAAGAACCATGATGAGGTTATGAATGCGCACGCGCTGTTACCTTTAGAGGTTTCTAGGTATCTTGGTTGATAGTTCGAGTTTTTTAACAATGGCAGAAATGATTTTTACTGTGATAATCACAGTAAAAGTGAGGCGGAAGTTTATATAGGGTTTTACATCCACGCGATGATCGACACGTGGACCCCACTACCTCTAAATGTGTGGATAGGATATGTTGACATGACACACCTCTACCCACTTTTTCACATTTTACGAGGCATATATTTGACTTCATTAGACTGGATACACCGTATCTTCTCTTAGGCGGGAAACCTTTGAAGCTTCTCCGCTACGCCTCGAGGGATATATTTGCAACAGTTATTAGTCTAGCATCCGCGGGTTTCATCCTGCACATACTAGACTGGGGGGATATGATGACGTATAGTCCGACTAATGAACTGTTAGGACCGTTTAACATAAGATTTATGTGGTTTGGGAGGTCGGGGTTGGTGATTGAAGATGAAGAGATTCATCTCTTCTAGTGAGAGAAAGTAGAGAGAGGGAGGAGAAAACAAAGACTTTTATTAAGAAAACACACACTACACCTTTAGCCAAATGCTTCACCTCCCCCCTCATGGAGAGTCATGAGGGGTATTTATAGGCTTAACTTGCTACAACTTTGCCACTTAAACGATACCAGTCCCTATGGGCAAAGTATACTACGCATCTAGTCCAATTCACGTAAGTGACGTTATCTTTATAAAAAAGCGAGGCTAACAATCTCCCTCCAAGATATCATCACACGTGAATGGTTAAAATGAGACCTATAAATACAAAACAAAGTAAATTACGATAGTAACGAACAATGTTGACTTTGTTGAAGCGCAGAGTCTCTGTAGTCTAGATACTGAGGCAAACTTGAAGTTCTCCCTTCCGACGATCTCGGCATTTGATCGTTGGCGCTGACGGCACAAGTTCTTGTAGCTCTGAACTTCAACTGTAACGGTCTAGTTAGGTTATTACTCCCTCCTAACTAGTGAGCCTTTTTTCTTTTTCTGCTCCCTCCTGAACCGACAACTCTCTTCCAACACGCAGCGGAGAAAGTAGACTCTTGAACGTACAATGGTTGTCGTTCTGGGAACATAGTAACAACATAACTCACTTAGTATTGCATCCAAGTTGGTAAAAAGCCCTGATGTACACACACTACTTCTCTTTCTTCGGTCTTAAGCACAAATCCCTTCGTAATCCAATCACGGAAGATGAAATACCAACTTCTCCCTCCTGATGGTTGCGAGCTATCAGAATCATCATAATGTTGCGTACATACCGTATTACCTTTTTCTTGATGCAATATTAACATCATAGTTTGATCAAAATTTCCGTGAGAATATGTCGCAAAAATACTCTCAATACACTTTTCTCTCAAACCAACCTGAAAACGAACCTCCTTTGAATTCACCGGCTAATAGTAATGACCACATATGGAGAAAACCCGATACAACTGACTTGAAAAGGAAGTAAACATCCCAACTTTGTGACTTACTGCTTGTTCTAAATTTTTTGAACAATCCACATCGCCGTGTGACACCGAGCACTACAACGTAACTCCTTAAAGTGATGGTTACACACTGTGAGCACTACAACGTAACTCCTTACATCAGTTATAACCAGATTGTCCATTCAATCACTTAAAGTGACAATAATACCCCAACAAGTTATCTTGAGACATGCATCCAACCAACCAATGTCTCAAAGATAAAGAAGATCACCCGTGAAACGTCACTTCAATTCCGCATCAATAATGCCGTACAAAAACCCCGTAGTCATTTTTCTTCAGATCTTCGCTTAAGCCGTGAATAATTTATCCTCCGTGAAAATATACCATACCAAAAATACCACTCTTGTATACTAATAATATCCAAAAAATTTGTGTACCCACAAAAAGTTCGGATATCATTACATTTTAGTTCAAGACTTCAAGTATCATCACAGTTGGGTCCATGTTTTGAAATTCAATCCATAACAAGGTAATAGCCAATCCCTCGTTTGTCCAATAACGAGTAAAGCACAAGGCCCAACATCCCTTTTGAAGAAGTCTAAGCCCATGATCCATGTATAACTTCCAACCCGATCCAGCATGTTATATCCGGTTATATAATAACTTTGACACACATTTTACCTAAACCTAAACACACATGGATAAGATGTACGCCTACCACATCTTCTGCTCCAAATACACTTATCACAAATATCCTCCCAAGTCTACATCAGACTTAGATCACATCTCCAAACCAAGACAAAATCGAAACAAATAAACTCAATCATAACCTTCCACTACCTATATCTTCTTTGTTCTGCTCAAACCGTAAGAAGAAATTAATTCAATTGCTTCAAGATCCATTCATGGGTCTCAGGTAAGGTTTTGATATGTTTTCGTTTTGATATTGGTCATAGAACGAACCAAAGAGTGAGAGTAACATACTTGTTATTCCTCGTTCTTTATATTCGAAAAAAATGTTAACCATTACAAAGATTGATTATACTTTTTGATTTTATTAGATATATGGAGTTGAGGTAGGATAGTATGGGATTAGATAAAGTTGAAACTGATTTGAGTCGAATCCATGGACTGATGATGGCTGTTGAAACTGAAGTCGTGGGTATTTGGTATAAGGTTTGTGGTCGAGTCAATCTTTTCTTTACTTTACGCATAAGGTTTTCTTTTCTTTGTTTACGCGTAACCTTTTCATTTACCTTATGCGTAAAAACTGGTCTAGGTCTATAACCTTACGCGTAGCATGAGCTTATGCGTAACACATGGTTGGTTAGGCGTAAACCATATCTTACGCGTAAGCCAAGGCTTATGCGTAAAGATATACGCGTAAAATTTCTTACGCATAACTTCACAGTTATGCGTAACCACTCTGTAGATGCTCCTTATGCGTAGAAAAAGAGGGTTTTGACCGTTTGACTTTTTCCGGCGAGTATTTCCGACCATGTTATTCCGTTAAGTCTTCATAAAAAACCCAGAAAAGCATATAATACCGCTTCAATTTGACCTGTTTGACCATATGAATCTGACTTAGACCACAAAAATTTCACAGTTTTGGTACCAAAAGCCACATAAAGAAGAACACAACCTGTTTGGATGGGACAAAGCAGATTGAGACTTGTTGGACTAGGACTTTTGACCAAAATAAAAGGATACCAAACTTTGTTAAAGAACTGTTTTTCCTCAATATTCGGAAAAAAAAAATTCCGACCCACAGAAATATCACAAAAAATAGTCAAAAAACATGTATAAAACCAACATAAATCAACACAAGATAACCATGGCTCTATACCACTTGTTAGGGCCGTTTAACATAAGATTTATGTGGTTCGGGAGGTCGGGGTTGGTGATTGAAGATGAAGAGATTCATCTCTTCTAGTGAGAGAAAGTAGAGAGAGGGAGGAGAAAACAAAGACTTTTATTAAGAAAACACACACTACACCTTTAGCCAAATGCTTCACCTCACCCCTCATGGAGAGTCATGAGGGGTATTTATAGGCTCAACTTGCTACAACTTTGCCACTTAAACGATACTAGTCCCTATGGGCAAAGTATACTACGCATCTAGTCCAATTCACGTAAGTGACGTTTTCTTTATAAAAAAGCGAGGCTAACATGAATGCTACTAGGAATCAAGCCCAGTGCGAATGGGCTAACCCGGTAACGGTTTGGGCTCACGAAGGCCCAAACCCGAAGTTATTTATGGTCCTAGATATCGAATATCTCTTATTTATGAGATATGCATTACTTAACCGACTTAGGCGGGATACGCCGAAGGTTGGGGAACACGAAACCAACAAGGATTTCGTGTGTATATAAAGGACACCTTGGCCCTCATTAAAGGTACGATCTTAAAACCTAATTCTCCACTAAACCCTAAAACTGATTACTTACTCTCACGCCGGAGGATAATCGTGGGAGACAATCCCACGATAAGCCTAACGGTGTTTTCTGTTTACTTAGTGCGCAGGTCTCAAGCATCAAGGTCTAATTGATACGAGAGCCGGAGTCCAAACAAGGAACGCCCAACTTTTGTATCAACAATGGGTTTACATCAAGTGGTTATATTGATGAAAACATTGACCCAAGACTTGATAATAGTCAATGGTATTGCATGGTTGCGGGAAAAGATGATCTTGAAGACGCTGCTCTCGGTAGCCACGAATGCCTCAAGTTTGTAATTGTGCAAATATTAGCTCTCACTGATTAAGATGACAACCGACCTTAAGACAACATATTGAAATATTTGTTTGAACCTTTAGTAATCGATCGAACTGATGATGATGAATTCGTCATCACAAATTTAAACAAAAAGCCAAAACCTTCCAGGATTTAGTGAAAGATTATTAACAATCTAGAAGTGATTGGAGTATACCAATTAGGATTTGTTCAAAAAAAACAAAAAAAGTATACCAATTAGGAACAAAAGTTCTCATTTTAGACATCATCTTTGCAAATTAGTTTCATAGCGCAATCTTTAACGACAAATAGCAATTACCTGGAAAAGTTCGTTACCTTTTTTCTGTCTTGGTACCTATTCCCAAAGAGAGAGAAAACAATATGGTTTCAAGCCGAACCACTAACACTATAAACACTGCTAGATAAAAATATTGCGAGAACTAATCTATAACAGTCATTTACTTGATCAAGGGACACAAAAAGTAAAGCAGTAACGCAATCTTGCTTGTCACGCCTATAAAATTGGATTCGACTTTCCGCATACATTACTCTGATCACCATTTCATTCTAGATGTGCAGATCGATAAGGAACGAGCTGGTGTGCTTGTAGGCTCTGTAGCCGGAGGTAGTATGGTATTTTATGATGGTATGGAGGCTTTAATCGAGAGAGGTTATGCTAGAATCTCACCATTTCTAATACCTTTTACGACAACAAGTATGAGCTCCGCGTTACTTGCTATCGATCTTGGATTTTCTGGACCGAACTATGCCATTTCTGCAGCCTGTGCAACATCCAATACTTGCTTCTTAGCTGCTGCAAATCATATCTGTGATGGAAATGCTGATTTGATGATTGCTGGTGGAGTTGATGATTGCATTAATCCCATTACAATGGGAGGTTTTGCTGCTTGTAGAGCATTGTCTCGAAGAAATGATGATCCCCATACTGCTTGCAGGCCTTGGGACAAAGATAGAGATGGCTTTGTTATGGGTGAAGGTACTGGTGTGCTGGTAACTTCTATCACCAATATGTTTTGTCACATTGGACATACATTTTTTTAGTAAATCTCATCTGTGAGAATATATCTGGTATTCATTTATAGGTGATGGAGAGTCTAGAACATGCAATGAAAAGGGATGCACCGATACTTGCCGAATACTTAGGAGGTGTTGTAAATTGTGATGCTTATCACTTAACTAATCCATGATCCGATGGGCTCAGCCTATTTTCTTGCATTCAGAGTGGTCTTGTGGATGCTAAAATATCAATAGAGGAAGTACTTTTCTAATTTATCCTTTATTTTATGTTTATTCATGTTCAATTTAATTATAATATATATATATATATATATATATCTATATATATATATATAATTATGCTATGCAACTAAATGTTGTTGCAAGGTAAATTACATCAATGCACATGCAACTTCTACACTGATTGGAGATCTGGATGAGATAAATGCTCTAAATAAGGTACTCAAGAACGCCAAAGGGAGCAAAATGAACACCACTAAAGTAAGCTCCATCATTATCGGCCATCTATATTATCTCGACCACATCTTAATATTAACATTATCTTATTGATTTGATTATGTTTCAGTGTATGATAGGGCATTGTATGGGTGCTGCTGGAGGGTTGGAAGCCATTGCTACTATAAAAGCTATTCAAACAGGATGGTTACATCCCACCATTAATCAAATTGTATGTCTTCCCTACATTCATGCTCTATTCTACTTCCTAGTTGATCATCTTCTATACACTCACATTTTTTTATGCGACAACCTTATGTAGATTTCGACTCTGTTTCAAATCGAAAGCAGAAACATGAAATCAATGTCGGTGAGTACGTTTTTTTTACCATTTCTCCCTCTTTGACTACCCATATATAATTTGTTAACTTCAGTTGCTCTAACTCTTTTTGTTTGCAGCCATTTCTAATTCATTTGGTATTGGTGGCCAAAATTCTATTGCAGTCTTCTCAGCATTCAAACCTTGATATGAACCTTAACAATGTGTGAGGACCTTATACATATAGCAATATGTTGGCGGGTAGTGCCCAGAACAGGGTTAAGACAATCAGTAGCAACTGCAATACCACTAAGTGGTTACCGGATATCACTTGGAATCGTGTAATCACTTTCCAAAGTAAACTATTCGACCCTAATGCCTGGGTGTCACGAATATCTACTTGGGATAAGACCAAATGTAGTTATAGAATTAGACACAATTCAATAACCCCTACGCTTATAAGTGTTTATGCTTTCATTTTGTTTCTCCTGATATCAGTGTGATTCTCAGTGTATTTCATTTGATGAAATCCATCTCTATTTACAGTAGAGAAAACTCACTCCTAGTCAATGGACATTATGGATGATTAACGGCCAATTAATCACTCATAATAAGCCTCTATTATCTTAGGAATAGTGGTTACATGACCAATTAAACGTGGTCATAAAGCAGTCATAACAGCCAATTGAATGAGTCAAAGCTGTTACAAATTAATCACTGCAACACTACCAGTAGGAACCATTACACTAGCAGCAGGAACCATACACTACCAGCAGGAACCATTACACTAGCAGCAGGAACCATAACACTACCAGCAGGAACCATTAGTTACTACATTATCAGTAGTAACCAATACTACCAGTACAAACCACTATTGAGTCAGGGTGTTCAGGGACCTCATGGGTGTACACTCCATACCTCCTTACCCAAAACCAGGTGTGAACTAATCCCACAAGTGCACTAAATTTTCCAACAATCCTCCCCAATCTTAGTTCACTTCCTTTTCAAGAAAAACAAACATCAAACAAAACATGTGCATAAACGAAAATATCCTGAGGATTGAATTTCCATCTTAGTACATTACACGTTCAAATATTCGAGAATCAGGGTGTTCTAAGAATTGAACCCTTCAACTCATTTGAATACCTGAAGATAAAATACACATAAGTTTTCAAACACTTAACTGCTCCTGACACTATACAAGCCATGTGTTCATATACAAATTCATAAATGTTGTAAAAGCTAAAAGTCCAAAAGCTCCCTGAAGCGACAAAACTTCAACATTTACATAGGTGGTTCCTCTTTATTCATGCTCCTGCCAAGCACTTTTTCAAAGACAAATAACCATTAAGAAGTAAGGACTTCATCCTCCTTTCAGCAGGTTCTGAGCACAACCTTGGGATGTAAAATAAAACATGTGCTCCAGTCCACTGAATGTTCAGCTTTCCACATTGAACTCAGCTCCCAAGTTTCCTTAGGAGGGAGTTGGGTGTCCTAGCATTCAGTGACTAAGTTGGACTTAAACCCATCCCTTTAGCAGACTTTATAACCAAGTCTCTAGCCAAACCCTTCATCAAGTGATCAGCTAAGTTTTGTTGAGATCTAACAAACTCTATAGATACCACCCCATTCATGATAAGCTCACGAATCATGCTATGTCTGACACCTAAGTGTCTAGACTTCCCATTGTACATCTGGCTATAAGCCTTTGCCAATGTAGCTGCACTATCACAACGGATAGAAATAGGTGCTATAGGTTTAGGCCACAATGGAATCTCAAGAAGCAAGTTTTTCAACCATTCAGCTTCTTTACCAGCAGCTGCTAAGGCCACAAATTCAGATTCCATTGTTAAACTGGTGATTCAAGTTTGCTTCTTGGATGCCAAAGAAATTGCACCTCCTCCAAGTAGGAATACCCAGCCACTGGTAGACGAATTGTCTTCAGTGTTACTGATCCAACTTGCATCAGTGTATCCTTCCAACACTGATGGGTAACCAGTATATGAGAGACTATAATCCATAGTTCTCTTCAAATAATTTAGTACCCTCTGAACTGCTTGCCAGTGATGAGCACTAGGATTACTAGTATACCTGCTCAATTTTCCCACTGCAAAACCAATATCAGGTCTTGTACAAGTCACGGCATACATCAGGCAGCCAATTACCCTAGAATACTTAAGTTGAGATACAGCTTTGCCATTATTAGGCATCAACTTCTCACAAGTATCCATAGGTGTACTCACGGGAGTACAATCAAAGTAATTGAATTTCGTCAACACCTTCTCAATATAATGAGACTGAGAGATAGAAATTCTTTTACTTTCATGTTTAATCCTTATACCAAGGATAACATCAGCCTCCCCCATGTCCTTCATGGAGAACCTTGATGACAAAAATTCCTTTGTCAGGTCAACCTGATTTTGGTCAGTGCCAAAGATCAACATGTCATCAACATATAGACAAATGATGACTCCTTTACCAGATTCATCAAATTTTCTATATACACATTTGTCAGACTGGTTAAGAACATAACCACTAGACAAAACCACTTCATCAAATTTTTGATACCATTGCTTAGGTGCCTGCTTTAGTCCATAAAGAGACTTAATCAGTTTACACACCTTGTTTTCATTGCCAGGCATGATGAAGCCCTGAGGTTGGTTCATATAAACCTCCTCATCCAATTCACCATTCAAGAAAGCTGTTTTCACATCCATCTGATGAATAATCAGATTGTGAATAGATGCCAAAGCAATCAGCAATCTAATGGTACTGATACGAGCCATAGGGGCATAAGTATCAAAATAGTCAATTCATGACTTTTGTTTAAAGCCTTGAATGACTAGTCTAGCCTTGAACTTTTCAATAGTTCCATCTACCTTCATTTTCCTTTTGAAAATCCATTTGCAACCCATAGGTTTGCAACCAGGAGGTAGATCAACCAACACCCAAGTGTTGTTGCCCATGATGGAATCCATCTCATCATTGATTGCTTCTTTCCAGAAAGCAATATCATGGGACTTCATTGCTTCTTCAAATGTCTTGGGATCATCCTCAACAATGAAGCAATAGGATTATTGGTCTGAGACCTCATCCCTTGTTCCTTCAACTAGGTATAGTTGAAACTCAGGTCCAAATGACTTTGGAGTCCTGACCCTTTTGCTCTTTCTAAGCATAGGTTCAGGTTGTTGAACCACAACCTCATCAGGGACCTCTGATAGTTCTTCATCAGGGATCTCTGATACACCAGTGTCATGAGTTCCATTAGGAATCCTCTGACTTGGTCTAGGAACTGATGAGAATCTATTCACATCAAAGTTTGCATTCCTTGATTCAATTATGAAGTTAATTGAAACATATTCATTAGGTTCAATAACATAGAACCTAAAAGCATTGGAATGCTCAACATATCCAACAAAGATGCAATCAATGCCTCTTTCACCCAAAGTTTTCAGCTTTGGATCAGGGAGTCTTACAACAGCCTTACAACCCCAAACCCTAAGATAGTTCAGGTTAGGTTTCCTTTTAGTCCAGAGTTCATAAGGGGTAACCTTGTTTCTTTTGTTGGAAACCCTATTTAATAAATAGCAAGATGTTAACATAGCTTCACCCCAGAACCCTTGACTCAGTCCTGAATAGGACAACACAGAATTAACCATCTCCTTCAGCACCCTATTTTTCCTTTCAGAAATACCATTTTGCTGAGTAGTATAGGGAGCAGTCGTTTCATGGATAATACCAACAGACTAAAAATACTGAGTATCCATGTACTCACCTCCCCTATCAGTCCTTAATCTTTCGATCAAAGACCCAAGTTGTAATTCAACTTCAGTTTTAAACACTTTGAATTTATCTAATGCTTCATCCTTAGTATGTAAAAGATAGACATAACAAAACCTAGAAGCATCATCAATAAATGTCACAAGTACTTCTTATTCCCCAAAGAGGGAGTGGCATGCAAGTCACACATGTCACTGTGTATTAGCTCCAAGTTCTTCCTGATATCAGGCACATGAATAACATTAAACAAAGTTACAATCTTTCCAGAACTAAACCTAAGGTCTACACAACCACGACCATGCACCAAGGCTGTTGACTCATTTCCCATGTGAAGAATAGAACCATCATTCAGTGACTCATAAGTCTTGAACCAGCTTCTATCTTTGCACACATGAACTGTTGCACCAGAGTCAACCCACCACACAACATCATCATCCTGCACATAATAAGATTTAGATACATATGTAACATAATAAATCTGAAAAGACTTATTAAACATATTCTGACCTTTCAGTGAGTTGGCTGAACCACCACTCCCTGAACCATTAGTGCCTGATCCATTGGCTTTACCACCAACTTTAACACCCTTGCAATCCCTTTTAATGTGACCAGTTTTGCCACATTTCCAACAAGTAGGTGTTTCCTTCTTGTTAGAATATGCCCTTGTGTTGTCATGATATTTGCGTTTGCCTTTGTTGTCATTGTACCTGGTGGAGTTGTTATGCTCCACCATATTGAAAACAGATGCACCAGCAGCATTGCTACTCTTTGGCTTGTCATTATCCTGCACCTTGAGAGATTCCTCAATGCGCAGATGACTGCCCAACTCACCCAGAGTTAATTCATCCTTCTTATGTTTCAAGGTATGCTTGAAGTCTTTCCAAGAAGGAGGGAGTTTGTCAATGACACAAGAGACTGAAATAGCCTCATCCATGTGCATATTGTGTTGTGTAAACCTTCCAAGTATTCCAAGAAGTTCATTGTATTGTTCCATAACTGGTCTTGAATCAGTCATTTTGTAATTTGTGAAATTACTAACAAGGAACTTCTTACTTGATGCATCCTCAGCCATATATTTGGCAACCAAGGAATCCCACAGTTCTTTGGAAGATTCAATGTTCTGATAAATGTCAAATAGAGAATCAGACATACCATTGAGAATTAGACCTCTGCAAATGTAGTCATCATTCTCCCATTTGCTCCTCCTCCTGATCCGCTCCACAGTAGCGTCATCCCCATCATCAGGAATAGGAGTGGTTAGCACATACACCACACTCATGCTTGACAGCAAGAAGTGCATCTTCTTCTGCCACCTCCTAAAGTCCACCCCTTCAAACTTATCAAGCTTGGCAAAGTTTGAAGCCATGTGTTTCATTGCAGCAGCAGCCATTGATTATCACAAATAGTTTACTTTGATTGTTGGCGGGTAGCGCCCAGAAAAGGGTTAAGACAATCAGTAGCAACTGCAATACCAATAGGTGGTTACCGGATATCACTTGGAATCGTGTAATCACTTTCCAAAGTAAACTATTCGACCCTAATGCCTGGGTATCACGAATATCTACTTGGGATAAGACCAAATGTAGTTATAGAATTAGGTACAATTCAATAACCCCTACGCTTATAAGTGTTTATGCTTTCAGTTTGTTTCTCCTGATATCAGTGTGATTCTTTTAGTGTATTTCATTTGATGAAATCCATCTTTATTTATAGTAGAGAAAACTTACTCCTAGTCAATGGACATTATGGATGATTAATGGCCAATTAATCACTCATAATAAGCCTCCATTAGCTTAGGAATAGTGGTTACATGACCAATTAAACGTGGTCATAAAGCAGTCATAACAGCCAATTGAATGAGTCAAAGCTGTTACAAATTAATCACTGCAACACTACCAGTAGGAACCATTACACTAGCAGCAGGAACCATACACTACCAGCAGGAACCATCAGCAAGAACCATTACACTAGCAGCAGGAACCATAACACTACCAGCGGGAACCATTAGTTACTACATTATCAGTAGTAACCAATACTACCAGTACAAACCACTATTGAGTCAGGGTGTTCAGGGACCTCATGGGTGTACACTCCGTACCTCCTTACCCAAAACCAGGTGTGAACTAATCCTACAAGTGCACTAAATTTTACAACAAAATATGCATTTATATGTATTACATTTGGTCTATTTTCTATTATACACAGGAGGCCAAGTGGGAATACAACACACCTCAAGTGTCGAGCAAAACCAACTTTGATTTCCATAATAAACATGTCTAATGATAAGTTATTTACCAAATTTGTGTAGTACAAATTTAAAAACTCCCACATGAGTTTGCATCGTTTATATGGGAAGAGATCTGATGAGAAGAAAATTTGAAATGAGAAGAATGAGAAGTAATTAGAGCCACATATATATTTCAAATGAGGAGGGGAAATTTAAAAGGAGATGCATCTATGTTTGTAGGTGCATCTGAAATATGCGGTTGTGGTTTCTTCTCAACCTTCTAATTTTAATTTTATTTCCCATTTGATCCTTACTCTCGTTTATATATCATTTTAGGGTAAAAGATAAATATGCTTAATGTACTTCCCGCGAGATCTCATTATGCTTTGCCTACTCTCAATATTGTCATTATGCTTAACGTAGTTTACGATCAACATATCACTATACATACCCGGTCCACCCCTTTCACGTGAAAAGACTCAAATATCCTTGTCTTCTTCCCTATCCATTCCTGCCATTTTCACTTGCCAACACTTCACCATTTTCGACAACCAAAACCACCACCACCACTTTTTGCCGACCACCACTTATCACCACCACACCACGTTTGCAAACCCACGTACGTTGTTTAGCTACTGACGAACGAAATTCACGTAGTTAAACCCGCATTCTAATACAGTAAAACATATCATCACAATCTACTAGACCCAATATTTTGTTACATAATCCACCAGCAGATGATCATTCATTCGCATCTAAATTAAAATAAACTCAGTTACTTGATTACTGAAGAAGCTATAAGTTGTTGGTGTGTATTCGCCCAGGACATGGTAAGACAATCAGTAGCAACTGCAAATACCACTAGGTGGTTACCGGATATCACTTGGAATCGTGTGATCACTTTCCAAAGTAAACTAATCGACCCTATTGCCTGGGTTACACGAATATCTACTTGGGATAAGACCAAATGTTGATTATAGAATTAGGCACAATTCAATAATCCTTGCACATATAAGTGTTTATGCTTTCAGTTTGTTTCTCCTGATAATGTATGTTTTTAGTGTGTCTTCAAGCTGAAGATGACAACCTCTATTTATAGTAGAGAACACTCAATCACTAATCAATGGATATTCTGTGTGATTAACAGCCAATTAATCACCCATAATAAACCTCCATAATCATAGAAATAGTGGTTACATGACCAATTAAACGTGGTCATAAAGCAGTCATAACAGCCAATTGAAAGAGTCAAAGCTGTTACAAAATAATTACTGCAACACTACCAGTAGGAACCATTACACTAGCAGCAGGAACCATACACTACCAGCAGGAACCATCAGCAGGAACCATTACACTAGCAGCAGGAATCATAACACTACAAGTAGGAACCATAAGTTACTACACTATCAGTAGTAACCAATATACTAGCAGTACAAACCACTATTGAGTCGAGTCAGGGTGTTCAGGGACCTCATGGGTGTCCGTACCTCCTAACCCAAAATCAGGTGTGAACTAATCCCACAAGTGCACTAAATTTTCCAACAATCCTCCCCAAATTTAGTTCACTTCCTTTTCATGAGAAAACAAACATCAAACAAAACATGTGCATAAACGAAAATATCCTGAGGATTGAATTTCCATCTTAGTACATTACACGTTCAAATATTCGAGAATCATGTGTTCTAAGAATTGAACCCTTCAACCCATTTGAATACCTGAAAATAAAATACACACAAGTTTTCAAACACTTAACAGCTCCTGACACTATACAAGTCATGTGTCCATATCCAAATTCATAAATGTTGTAAAAGCTAAAAGTCCAAAAAGCAGGAACCATACACTACCAGCAGGAACCATCAGCAGGAACCATTACACTAGCAGCAGGAACCATAACACTACCAGTAGGAACCATCAGTTACTACACTATCAGTAGTAACCAATATACTAGCAGTACAAACCACTATTGAGTCGAGTCAGGGTGTTCAGGGACCTCATGGGTGTACACTCCGTACCTCCTAACCCAAAATCAGGTGTGAACTAATCCCACAAGTGCACTAAATTTTCCAACATAAGTGATCATTTATCATCCTTGCTATTCAAAAGTTATGTCATGTCTTGGCACTATGATTTGGCCTGCTCCCAATTTCACAAACGAAGATTCACGAACAAAGATACACAAAAGAATGAACGAAATTCACGAATGAACTCTGTCAAACGCTATGTGCATTTAGCAGAAAGCATGCGAATGAATTCTAGTGGGAACGAACGAACGAATGCAACTGAACGAACAAACACATAGAAGGCGAACAAATGCGAACAAACGAACAAAGCACATAACATTTAGAACAAAAACTATTAGAATCTCGAAATATGTATATGAAGAAGATGATTATGTGTAAAATGACCAAATTACCCTTAACATATAATTTCTAATGTGTATAATGACAATATTAGAAGTACACTAAGCATAATGAGTTCTAGTTGAAAGTACATTAAGCATATTTAGCTTTTACCCTATCATTTTATGTGCAATACTTTTTGAAATTAGCATGATTATGTATTACCGTATATCAGGATTTACAAAATATTGATCAGTGTTGCCAATTAGAACATTCGTTAACAAATATGAGAATACAAAATACATCCTACATCAAGAGCACAGTTGTGAATCACAGGATAATGTATTGCGTATGGACCATATGGGAAACCTTCCATATAAAGTGATTTTTCTTAGCAAGCTGGTCATATTACAAAACATAGATAAACACTGGCGATTGGCATTTCACTGACTAAAGGATATTGTCAATAAAAGTTCGGTGCTAGTGTGGCAGTGTGCTACTAGCAGGGAATACAATAGGAAGCTAGCAGCAAGGCATTTCCGAAGCTCAGTGTATAATCTAAACATGAATAAGTATCAAGGCCATTCATTCCCAAATTTGATAACAAGAAAAAACAAATAACCATTACGAATTAGAGAAATCTCGTGAAGAAAATACTAATATAATGGGATGGTAACTGGTAAGAAGCGTAATGACATCTCACTAAAGCATAGATGTGATTACATTTTGTTTCATTATTTGATAGTGACTATACGACATAACATGCATGTAAATGCCAAAGGTGCATTCACGAACAATTTTTTTTAATTATTTATCTATTGTTTAACGGCGAATTTTATTAACCAAAAAAAATAAAATAAAATAAAAGACTAGCAAGTATTAACCGAGATTATTTACTATTAGGCTTGCTTTGGGCCTAGCCCATATAGATCGATTGTAGCAGACGGCAATATCGTGTATATATACTTTACGTTTTACGGAGTATGTTAATAAGATTTATGGGCAATTAACCTATTCTAATATGGTATCATCCTTTCCAAAAAAACCCAAACCCAAAGTTCATTTTTTTTATAAAAAAATTTCTCTACAGTGTCGAAGCTTTTTGGCTTCCTCTCTGCCATTATTTTTTCCTTTTAATTGCATCTTGCTTGCTTTTGCATAACACTCATCATAGCATCATGACGGGATCTAATACTCCACCTAAGCAACTAATCGATAAAGCTTATTCGAATGCTAGCATCAAGGCTTGTATCACCACATCCCTTGATCTAGACAAAGTAAAACTATAATTCTTAGAGTGCATTATTCAAACGTTTTTGCAAAACGTATGATGTACTTCACCATCTTGAAGCACCTTCAAACTCCTCGAGTACATCGACAGTTGACCCTTTACATGATTCTAACGACCAGATTTATCTTAGCCGTTCACCAGGTATGTCTTTATACGTATGATCTTCGGGGATCACATTTTCTTGCTTTGAAGCCCATTATTGGCTATGTTCGTGGTACTCTTGATCATGGTCTTCAGCTCCATGCCTCGTCTATGACTCAGCTTGTTGCTTATACTGATGTTGACTGGGCGGGTTGTCCGGTTACTCGTCGGTCTACCTCTGGATATTGCGTGTTTCTTGGTGATAATATTTTATCTTAGTCAGCTAAACGACATGTTACTTTGTCTCTTTCTAGTGTTGAAGCTGACTATCGTGGAGTAGCGAATGTGGTTTCAGAAACAGCTATCCACAATTTGTTACGGGAATCGCATGTTCCCTTGTTTGATGCTACTCATTTTTATTGTGATAATGTAAGTGCAGTCTATTTGTCTACTAATCTTGTTCAGCACCAGCTTATAACATACAGAGATTGATATTCACTTTGTCTGTGACTATGTTGCTTCGGGTCAAGTTCGTGTTCTTCGTGTTTCGTCAAGGTCTCAATATGCGGATATTTTTACCAAATGGTTGCCTACTGCGCTATTTCTTGAGTTTCGCTCCAGTTTGAACGTTCGAAGACCTCTTCGCTCAAATTGTGGGGGGTGTATTAACTGAGATTACTTACTATTAAGCTTGCTTTGGGCCTAGCCTATATAGATCAATTGTAGCACACGACAATATTCTGCATATATACTTTACGTTTTATGTTAATGAAATTTATGGGGAATTAACCTATTCTAATAGCAAGTAGCTAATGGATTCTATACAAACAATTATAGGCTAACTAATGGATTCTATACAAACAATTATAGGATCATTAATCCAATCATTTCAGTTAATAGACAATTTTTTGCATTTACCACCAATCCAATTGTAAGATATTTGTTGAATCTCCTTGAAAAACTTGGATGCTAAATTGAGACTTAACCATGAACAGCTTGCAATTCGACGATTCCACATCATCCAAACATATAAGAACAAGACGGCTTCAAAACTGTTAGACAATGATAAACCCCATAGATTATAATTATTATTCATGCACATTATATAGAGATTACATGAGTAAACCCTAATGGACCTTAAGCCCACAGACCAGGCTTGGGCCGATAACCTCTAGTACTCCCCCGCAGTTCGAGCGGCGAAATCGCGAAAGCTCGAACTGGAGTAGTAAACTAAGAAAGCAAAATAAAACAATAACCAAAATAAAACGGGATAACCCAAAGTATCCTTTTTTTTTTTTTTTTTTTTTTTTAACGGATAACCAAAGTATCCGAAGGATAAACCAAAGTATCCCAAACAGTCGTCTTAGGAATAAGAACCCTAGATTCGACACCAACAAAAGTTAATAATGACCATTATACATAATTTGACTTTATTAATGACCATTATATATAATTCCCCGTGAATATAACTTTATTAATGACCATTATCGATATGGCGAACGAGTCAATGAATCGATCCGCCGAGCCGTTTCAAAGCTACGGCGAGAAGCGACGGTTAACGGACGAACACGAAAGTGAAAGCGAATCGTCTAAGAAGGCTAGAGGAAGCAGCGACAGCAAAGTTCGGTTTGCGTCTAATGTGAAAAAGGTAGCGGAGATACTGCTTGTGTTAGCTACAATGGTGGAGATGAGAGGTGGAAGGAAGGCGACATCGATTGAGGTCGAGATGATGATCGACGCGCGAAGGAAGCTGGTTGAGATATGTGAGGAGTTTGGGCCGATAACCTCTAATAATCTTTACTGAAGAGGCTTGAACATAGATTTTTTCACTTGATTTAAATTCCAAATAAAATCAATATAATAATGTTTAACAATGAACACCCATGACAATGCTAAGATAAACAAAATCCTCACCATTGAAAAACATAACTCCAAAATTGTATATGACCAGTTGCATAAGGAACATGTGGTTAACTAGTTGTCCTTGAATCATTTCATTAACTTCTCTTCGAGCCTTTTGGTTGCCATTTCTCACATCTTCAATCTAAAAAAGCTTGAAAGAAGCACAAGCAACGTGAGATGGTTCATGGTGTCCACATGTGCTTGAGACGAATTTAGTAGCGATTCATCATCAAAAAAGGTATAGTATTTATTAAAAAATTTAGAGAAATAACTTTCACAATACTCTGACATATAGCATATTAGCATCTACAATGCTATTTTTTTAAAGGTAACTATTATACATACGTTCCCACAAATTAAACAACTATTAAAGCATCTACAATGATTTATCTATTACTGCACAAAATGTGTGAATTGGCGGGAATAACCTGACCTCGGTGCCTTTTGGCATCAACCATTGTTCACCCCACAAGGAATAGCTCCAGCAACTCTCCTACCGAGTGGAGCACCAACTGAGTGTTCAAGAGCCAAGACTCAAAATCTTGACATTTTATCCCCAAAATTTCTCCAGTGAACCCATGAGTTTTTCGGAAGTGGATACCAACTAAGGCAAAGCGCTTTCGTATCTATTACCATTGTATTCTTTATACCGTCAAATAGCACCACTTACCAATAACCACCATCGCTCCAATAAAACCTTATATCCGCTTGTCGATAATGTGGTTTGCAACTTGCAAGATAACTTTGTCATCTACGCGCTGCATCTTCAATCCCAACTGCTAGCCAATACTCCAAAAAAAAAGTTGCACATCTTAAACGCTACCGAAAAATCTTATAATTAACCTGGAAAAGTTGTTCATCAATAAGTACTTTTTTCTCTTATAAAAAAGCTATATATAATTTACACAAAGTCACCTGCTTTCTAACAAGGAGCTAGACAGGCAAGGAAATTACGAATAACATGAGTTCCTGAAGTCGAAACGTAACATCCCTTCATAGGACAAGAAAGCCATAAACACCAATTAGGAGAAAGTTTGCTACACCTACTGTTCAACCAACACAAAAGAAGATGTTGACTTTCGATTAAGAGAAGTACTATCTGTCGTTGTTGCTATAATAATCTTTAAAAAAAAACACCAAAGACGAAACACCACGCTGGGAAACCATTAAATGACACCGGTCCCGCATATGTAATGTATCACTAGCAAAAGAATTAAAATCCTGGTGGAAAATTAGTGATCCCATGATATGTTCTTATAGTTTGAGCAGGTCCCTGGCCTAATGATCATTGCAATTTAAACATAGGTGATTTAGGCCCCCACGAACACCCAATCTTGACCCATAATTGAAACAAACAATTAACTTAATCACTAGAAATGATCTGTACGATCGATGTACGCTTAATGTGTACAATAAACCTTCAATTACTTCTAAAGTTCCTTTAAAATTTACACAGAACAAAATATGGGGGCCATGAACCCATGGCCATCCTCTTCCCTCAGTGAAGGTCTGCCAATGCATATATATGAGATCATTCTATAAATTAGTAGTCATTTTTTTTATCGACCAGATCATTAGTTTTATGAAAATGGAAGCTCAAGGTCATCTCGAGTTAAGACTTCCAAACGTCATCACCAGACGCATAATTGTCAAATCACCATCACGCGTTATTACCAGACGTCATCAGCAAATATTTGCTTCCCACCCCACCACCAGTGCTCCAAATAGGGAGAAAGATGCAAAAAAGCGAGTATATATAGCGTAGTTATTACTGGAATGGGTCTTGTATCTGTGTTTGGAAATGAAGTTGATATATTTTACGAAAGACTATTAGCTGGAGAGAGCGGAATCAGTCCCATAGATCAATTTGATGCTTCAAAACTTACTACTCAATTCGCTGGTCAGATTCGTGGATTTGATTCAAATGGGTATATTGATGCCAAAACTGACCAAAGACTGGATGATTTTCTACGGTATTGCATAGTTGCTGGGAAAAAAGCTTTTGAAGATGCTGCCCTTGGTGGCACCCAAAGCACCAAGGTCCGTAATATTTTGTTGTTTGTCATGCCTCTAAATATTTCTGTAGATGCTTGGTCAAATTTTTTGTTTAATGAGTAAACTCTTGATATCGCACTTTGCTGCAGATTCTTGTTTTGTTTATCTAAATGAATATAAAATAAAATAAACCAAAATGCGTTTGCTAAATCTGGATTTTACAATTGTTAAAAATTAACCATAATAAAGATATAATATAAGCATGAAAATGCATTACCAGTGAGTTAGAATTGTCCTTCAAATAAATTAAAAAAAATATATAAAAATCAAATAATCAATTACTTCATGGTTAATTATATGTTATTCATTGGACGATACTTTATTGCAACCTTTTTATCACTTTATGAATATACCGAAGTGATTCTCAGCACACCATAATATAGTATGGTATGTATGTCATGTTAAGATGTGCAGATCGATAAGGAGCGAGCTGGTGTGCTTGTTGGCTCTTCACAGGGAGGTAGTATGGTATTTTCGGATGGCGTGGAGTCTTTAATCATGCGAGGTTATAGTAAAATCTCGCCATTCTGTATACCTTTTTCGATAACAAGTATGGCATCTGCCTTACTTGCTATGGATCTTGGCTTTAGGGGACCAAACTACTCTATTTCTGCATCTTGTGCAACATCCAATTCTGGCTTATTAGCTGCTGCAAATCATATCCGTGATGGAAAGGCTGATTTGATGATTGCTGGTGGATCTGAAGCTTGTATTACTCCCCTTGTAATTGTTAGTCTATTAATATTAGATTAGTATTAGTATTGGCCCATTGTATATTCGGCCCATTATGTAGCTTATATAATCTTGATGTACCTCTCATTATTATTCATTCAAGATACACAAACTTACATGGTATCAACCCTATTAATATTAGATTAGTATTAGTAGACTAACAGTAATGGGAGTTTATGCTGCTTCTAGAGCATTGTCTGAAAGAAATGATGATCCTGAGACTGCTTCAAGGCCATGGGACAAAGATAGAGATGGTTTCATTATGGGCGAAGGTGCTGGTGTTTTGGTATGTCTTATTACTGTAGTTTTGTTCCGATACATTTTTGTAACTGATCTTCTATGTGAAATTCAAATATATATATTTTTTTTTGGTGTGTGTGAAGGTGATGGAGAGTTTAGAACATGCAATGAAAAGGGATGCACCAATACTAGGGGAATACTTGGGAGGTGCTACAAATTCTGATGCTTATCATATAATTAATCCACGATCTAACGGGCTTGGCCTATCGTTATGCATCCAAAACAGCCTTGTGGATGCTGGTGTGTCTGTAGAGGAAGTACTTTTCCTATCTTATCATTTATTTTTTGCTCAAGTATGTTAATGTGTATTACGACATCATTTTTTAGATTAACTTATGCAACTAGATCTTGTTGAAAGGTAAATTACATCAATGCACACGCAGCATCTACACTGATTGGGGATCGAGCTGAGGTAAATGCTCTCAAGAAGGTGTTCAAGAAAACTGAAGCGATCAAAATGAACGCCACCAAGGTGAAATCCACCATGATCTTAAATAGTCCACAATTATCTCCTCAAACAATCAAATATTGACATTATCTTCTTAATTTATTGTGTATCAGTCTATCATAGGGCATTGTATGGGTGCAGCTGGAGGTCTGGAAGCCATTGCTACAATAAAAGCGATTCAAACAGGATGGTTGCACCCCACTATTAATCAGATTGTAAGTCAACATATCTCCATTTGTGTTCTTTTTTACTTCCCCACTGATCATCTTCTACAAACTCACCTTTTTGCTATGCAACTGCAGGACCCGGAACCTTATTTAGATTTCAACACTGTTGCAAATCAAAAGCAACAACATGAAATCAATGTTGGTGAGTTTGTTACCAACTCGATCTCCCCGCATTTGGTACCCATAATGTGATGAGTTACTTACTGTAACTTCTCTTGTTCGCAGCCATTTCAAATTTATTTGGTATTGGTGGTCAGAATTCTGTTGTAGCCTTCTCAGCATTCATACCGTGATGTAAACATTTAGAATCTGTCCTTTAATTTATCCTTTAAGCAACTTCATTTATGTTACAAGTGTTGGGATATTATAAACATGTTAACCATTTAATACTACGAGTACGCAGCGAAATATGGATCTAGTTAATGTAATCAAGTTAACACGTAATTAATAAACAATAGAATATAAAAGTAAACAAGAAAAACTAACCCTCGTAGTCACCCGCAAGTTATCAAACAAAGAAACTAAGTGATCAACACGATCACCTCTACGAGTGCTCACACAAACACTTTAACACGAATACGTCCGAATAAGCTAGTCGTGTCACGTTTAACCAAAACCACCCTTGTAATAACTTGAACCCTCTCGAACCAAACTAAAACTAGCAACTCTTTGAATGTCCGAGATCAAACAAAAAAACCCTAGAACCAAAAACCTTTTTGTCCGATATCTGCCAAGCACCCGAGAACCAAAATCTCCTTTGTCCGATATCGGATAAAGGAGTGTTGGTGGGTTTTCTTTCCTGCCCGAAGTTACAGCAACTAAACACAACTTTTTTGGATTCCATTCAACTTGGAATGTACCAGAAAACAAACACAAAGAACCCTAAAACTGAATTGGATCGAGTAGATGCAATTTAGGGTTTCGAATAAACAAACCCTAATCGGTTTTAGAATTCCGATCGGGTCTTGAATCGTGATGATGATGGATCGATTATCTTGTTGTTGTGAATTGGAGTATTAAGCCATTATTTTTGAGCTGGGGTGTAGGGTATAACCCTAGTACACTTGGGCTTCAAACTTGAGCCACAAGCCAACTCACCTTCCTTATTTGAACACAACTCCTCCTAGCCCATGTTCAATCCAAACGACCCACTATGGAACCGGCCATTGGGTTTGGATCATGGAGTAATCGGATCTTGCATTAACGGTTCGAATACGGGTCAAGTTTAAGTTAAACGTATAAACGTACTCTCGTGTTTAACATGTGTGCCCCCAATAGGCTCACACACCTCTAGTCAATTTATGCTAATCAACTCCCATAATCCAACAGCTCCCAGTTGAGAGTTGGAGTAGCAGATAGCACAAATACCAATGACAGCAATGTCTAGCAACGCTCTCACTCGCTATTTAACTAAAGGTGTCTGAGATATAGTTTCTTAAATCTTTCTCAGTAGCATGGTCATTTATGTCTTGCTTAATCATCCTTTGTTATAGATACCGCTAAACCATGGATATGGATCCTAATTCATTCCATATAGATTAACCATTTAGAATCTCGTTATAGAATTTAATTCAGATATACCAAATGTAATCAAGAATCATCTTGCATTACCCTTTGGGTTTGGCCAAACAATTATCTGATTAAATCTGGAGAGGCGCCATGGTATCTTTCTGCACATATCAAGTGGAGTAACAAATCCTTTGTTGACTACAAGTGTTGTAGATGATGCTACACATCACTCCGAAATATAGCTTTTAGAACTACCTTATTCAGGATAGCGTTTGGCTTATACTTACAAAAGTGATATCCACACATAACAGAACTTGCTTGTATCTCAAGACTAAGAACGACTTAACAAACCATTTTCAATATTTTACTTATGACAAGGATCCAAAAGTAAATATTTGAAATTTGGGGTATCCAATATGCATCCATTGTGAATACACATGAGTTTGGCGGGAGCAATCCACATTCTCGTTAGAATATAACCAACACTCACATTTGCCTTACATAAAAATATTCCCATATTGTTAACCGGAAATGGACATATTTAGAATGATAAATCATTTCATGGATTAAACATGCCAATATGGAATAACATATTATATGAATGAAATAAAAAATACCTCGTATCTTTATTTATCAGAAAGTAATAACTGTCTTACAATTCCAAATTATCCAAATACTAATTACACACAGATTTACATGAGACTATTAGCTGGTATCAAACCAATACCCCTAGTCAATTTAGAATGCTTAAGATACGCTAAAGCTTTCGTAAATGGATCAGCTAGGTTGTCATCTGTGTGAAATTTTGATATCTTCTCGTCACCCATCTCAATGGTCTCTCGAAGATAATGAACTTTCGCGCGGTAATGTCTAGCACCCTTGGTGATTCCACTTTCATTAGCTATAGTAATGGCTCCAGTATTATCACAATACATATTTATGGGTTCTTCAATTGTGGGAACAATGCCAAGCCTAGAAGTGAATTTGCGAAACCATACAGCCTCTTTAGATGCATCATAAGCAGCTATATACTCAGCTTCTGTAGATGAAGTTGCAGAAATACTCTGCTTTGTGCTTTTCCAGTCAACAGCACCTCCATTTAAAACGAATACATATCCAGTCTGAGATTTTAAGCCATCAACATCTGTCAGATATCCAGCATCAGTGTAGCAAGAAACCCAGAGCTCTCGTTTTGCATCCCCTCTGTAAACCAGAAACATATCCTTAGTATTGCGCAAATACTTAAGAATATTCTTAACAGCAGCCCAGTGAAGTTCACCTGGATTCTGTTGAAATCGTCTTGTCATGTTCTGAGCAAACGCAACATCTGGACGAGTACATCTTACAGCATACATAGATCTTATAGCCGAAGCATAAGGAACTTTTTGCATGCGTTCTTTATCAGCAGGTGTCTCAACACCTTGTGACCTACTCAACTTAGGCTCTTCTTGCATTGGGATAGCTCCACGTTTGGAATTCTCCATGTAAAATCTTTTCAAGATTTTCTCAATGTAAGCACTTTGACATAACTCCCACTAGCTTTCTGATATACACATGGCTCATCTTGATTTTGAGAGAAACCGAATTTCTTAATCTCATCATCAAAACGTTTATTCCATTGCCTAGATGCTTGCTTAAGTCCATAAATGGAATGCTTGAGCTTGCATACTCAGTTAGGATATTTAGGATCAACAAAACCCCCAAGTTGCTCCATATAGACCTCTTCGTAAATATGTCCATTAAGGAAGGCAGTTTTGACATCCATTTTCCAAATCTCATAATCATAGAACGCATCTATGGCTATGAGAATCCTTATAGATCTAATGTTTGAAACAAGAGAAAAGGTCTCTTCATAATCAATCCCATAGGTTTGAGTGAAGCCCTTTGCTACGAGACGAGCTTTAAAGGTGTATATTTTACCATCCATGTCAGTTTTCTTCTTGAAAAGCCACTTGCTACCAACTGTTTTACAGTTAGGAGGAAGCTCAACTAAAACCCAGACGTCATTGTCTTTCATGGATTGCATTTCCACATTCATCGCATCAAGCCATTTCTTGGATTCAGGATCCAGCAATGCAGCTTTATAGTTATTGGGTTCACCAAGATCCCCTAACTCATGTTCCTCAGCATCGATGTATAAGCACATTCGCTCAGGAGCACGGTGTGTCCTTGCGGACTTACGAATTGGAATAATATCTGTAACACCCCAACCCGACAAGGGCAAAGATATTCCAATACGGTTTCATATCAGAACTTTAAATAATATACAAAAGCGGAAGTCTTTACAAAATAATCAAAAGAAAACATAAATAACTTAATAATAAAAATAAATCTAAGATCTCTATAGTCAAAACTTGCTCTCAGTTATACTCTCAACCCAGATCAGCCATCCCATAAGCTCATCTTGAATGCCTAATACCTGCCGCAGGAAAAGAAAATGCGGCTGAGCTTACAAAGCCCAGTGAACAGATATAACAAAACGAAAACTAAACAAAAACAGAAATACGAAATGAAATAAAGAAACGAATAACGAAGTCACAGCGGAATGAAGATAATGAATCATTGAGGATTCTGCGGAAACACAGACACACAGAAATCCAGAAGAACAAACAACAAATAAGAACAAACACATAGCATATTGATGACACAAACTGAAGCACATCATGATCAACAGGCAATTAATGAATCAGGCAATTTAAGTACATATAAGTCAAACGAAATACCGAAAGCTAGCAGAAACAACTACTAGAAGTAAACATGTCCTTTACACAAGTCAATTAATCTACATTTAACACACTTATCCAATATCGTAGCAGCGGAACAATAGCAGTCAAACGTGGCAGTCACACATACAAATAGAAAACACAGTAGGAAAACTATAACTAAATAAGCAAAAGACATAGCATAGCAATTAGCAAGTTATCAAGTCAGATATCATAAGTTAAACCATTTCCCATATCAAACTTTAGTATAGACAGAATTTAAACATGGCAGATCAAACATAAGCAGATACGAACACCAACGGATAATCAAAGTTCACGAATTATCTGAACAATTATACATAATGAACTTACAGAACAATCAAATATACACTAGCATAATCATCATACAGATCAACAAGGTCACATAATGGTAAACTAACATATAATCAGATGACAACATGCGAATCACATTTAAGCGTATTAATCATATACTAGCATGGCAAACGGTAGTCACATAAACATGTCAAAGCATAAAACACATTCAATAAACATATAATAATTCAGTATGTAAACGGAAACATTGACAAATACGGAATCATAAACGGAATATCTAACACAGAAATAACAGATACAGATTTAGTTATCTTCCACGAGCCCAAAACATATCATATCAGAAGTAAATTTCTTATTCGGAGGGGTGACCTCGGAATACCTTATATAATATGAGGGGAGACCTCAATAACAAATGGAGTAGCTAGCTCCCGGAATTTGTGAAGACGCGTATTGCACACGACATCATTCACCGACAAATCATATCGATAACAGATCAGATCTAGGATGCATCCATACGCCCAAATGCAGATAGTGGCCATACTATAAATAAACAGATAACAGAAAGGGACGTGGCGAACATCACTGCCCTAGAGTCATGGCAGCGGTGCATCACTGACACGGACATGGAACCCCCATGACTAGTGAAATATTGGCTCGGGTGTCAAACTAACTTAGGTCAAACAGATTGTCATAATTGACACAGATCATAATTCATCATAAAGGTCAAACAGATTTACAAATCAGAGTTTTCATATCATAAGTTCAAATCAGATGTTTCATGGTTCAATAAACAGAGATTTCAGATAAGCAACGGATCAAACAAATCAGAAAGGGTTCATATCAAATGTTCAGAAATCAAAGGTTCATATCACAGTCACATATCATACGCTCATAATCAGAGGTTCATAATCGAGAGGTTCATAATCGAAGTTCATAATCGAAATTCATACTCAAACATAGCAAGGTTCAACAAACGAAGTTCGCAAACAGAGATTCACATAAACAGAAGGGAATCATAGCAATGGCATAGGGAATCCTAATAAGCATAAGGAAATGACAAGAAAAGGAGATCATGAGAAAACCTTTACTAAAAAGGTCAGAATATCTGTACCTTAACGCAAATGAGGGAAAAGCAAATGAATGAACGAACACGAAGATACGATGCCACGTCTTCTTCAATGAATCTACACGGATTACGATTCGTATAATACTTATTAGCTCCTTTTATAAGCTTCTTATGCCTTTGTAAGTGTGTTACTTATTGATATCATGTTTTATCTTTCATTTTCTTAAACTCATATTCGGACCAGACTTTAACGATTTTTATAAAATACTTACTTAGCTCAAATGAAATCAAGCAAAATCCCAGGGGTCCCCATATGAGTTAAAAGACTCTCCAAAAATTGGTGGTTTCTATTTCCATGCTAAATGGCCTATGGAAAATCATAAGTCCAGACCTGTCCAGAACTCACCCAGATTTACACACACCAAAAGTATAGCCCCAACAAACACACTCACCCTACTCAACACATCAAACCAAAAGCTACAGGTGTCACAACATATATAAATATCATATCCACCAAAGGAAAAGTTCCAGAACCTCATAGATTAAATACTAAAAATCATTTACTACCTCATAAATTTCAACTCAGCAATTCAGATTCAGACACCCTAACTCCAAAAATATAAAAATCATACTTCCACGTTTGCAAATGATACAAGACTTATTTTTCCAGAAAGCTATTTCAAAGTACTACAATTTTGACTCAAGAATCACTCAAAAACATGCAGGTATCATCAGATAACACCTAGATGAATCCAACCTAAATTTCAGACCCGTTTTCTCAGCTTTGACACTTGATCTTGTAAAATTCAAAAATACAAACCACTTGAAAAACTTAACTAAGACATAAAATAAACTTTTCCAACAAAAACCCAGATTATTTTACTTATAAAATTCGATCTATGACACGCACAAGTTCGACATATGATGCTGTCCAGTTTTAAGGTTTATTAAAACCAATATAAGCACATGTTTAACCTACCCAAACGCACCCATGACCCATGTAAGCCACACAACCTATTTTAACCTCATAATAACATGTTTATAAATCCATAATTCAGTCCTATAAAACAATACACACCCGCTACACTAGTTAGCGATCCAACACGCACACAACTCTTCACATAAAATCATAAACACCCATGATTATAACGACTTAGGGTTTCTACCTTTGTGATTACATATTAATGGCTATCATAACTGATTTTTAGGCTTGATTTATTCATGTGGCTCGATTCATAACTCCCATATATTACGTTTGCATGTAAATATAAGTGAGACGAATGGAAACGTTGTTATACCTTTGCGAGCTCGGATCAACGCACCAACACCAAGGATGTAGCAGCGATCGGAAAAAGAAAAGAGAAGGAAAACAAAACCCTTGTGCCGAGACCTTGAAAACTAGGGTTTCAATTTTTGAGGTTGGTGTGTGTATATATACATGTACCGATCGGTCCAAATGGGTGGGCTTTTGGTGTGTGGATCGGCTTGCAAAAAGAAAAAGAACAAGGCCCGACTTGGCCAAAAGGGGGGGGGGTCGGATCACAAACCAAAACGGATCCCATAGCTCATGTGTATACTCGGCTTGCAACGAAACAAACGAGGCCCATGTTTATGTGGATATTCGGCTTAAAAGGAAACGGCCCAAAATAACTTATATGTGTGACTTTTAATTTTTTTCCATCGTACCAATGTCGATTACTTAATATGCTCGTTAGGTTTTAAACATTCATAATTTAGATCTTTTAATTTCTTTAAATGAACGTTAATATATTTTACGTATTTTATAAATCTTGATTTTAAAGGTTAATTTAGTCTTTAGTATTCGTTTTGAATTTTAGGGTTTTACAATATCACTTTGAGGTTCATCAATTTCTTAATCATCCTCATCATGATGTAAGCTAGTGTCTACAGAAGGATTTGCACCTTTATCTTGAATAATTTCAAGATCCTCTAGACTCCCACTTGCTTCTTGATCCAAGAGATTACTCTCAAAGAACTCAGCATTTCGAGTAACAATAACTTTTTTCTCTGATGGAATGTAGAAATAATATCCACTGTTTCCTTTGGGTTCAAGTTTGTTAGGTTTAGTAAGTGTATCACACTTAACAAGTGCCTCACAACCCCAGACTTTTAAGTAAGTCAGCTTAGGGGCTTGCCCATGCCATACTTTGTATGATGTCTTATCAACCTTCTTAGTTGGAACCATATTGAGAATGCGTGCAGCAAACTCAAGGGCATAATCCCAAAAGGACTTTGGAAGAGTAGTTTGACTCATCATAGAGTGAACCATGTCTAGTAGTGTTCGGTTTCTCCTCTCAGACACACAATTATGTTGTGGAGTGTAAGAAGGAGTGCGATGGGCAATAATCCCATGCTCCTTAAGATGATCCAAAAACTCTTGACTCATATATTCACCCCCACGATCAGAACGTAGTGACTTAATGGTCTTCCCGAGTTGGTTTTATACTTCCTTTTGAAACACCTTAAATGTTTGAAACACTTCATGTTTATGTTTCAATAAGTAAACATAACCATACCGACTATAGTCATCAGTAAAAGTGACGAAGTAACTTGCTCCTTATCTTGACACAATTCTAAATGAGCCACATACATCCGTGTGTATTAGTCCAAGTAGATCCTTAGCCCTTTCCACTTGATGTGAATATGGTTTCCTTGCCATCTTACCAGACATGCATGAAACACACTTTTCAAAAGACTTAATGTCAGTTGAGTTGAGAAGTCCATCATGTTGCAACTTCTCCATGCGTTTCTTGCTAATGTGTCCAAGACGACAGTGCCACAAGAGAGTAGAGTCCAAGGCAGACTTGGCTCTTTTATTGCTAAGAGCAAACATAGAACTACTATTTGTATTAGAACAAGACATATCAATTTCATAAATACCATCCCGTGGGATAGCAGTAAAATAAACAACGTTATTTCTAGAAACTGAAATTGCATTATTTGATTCAAAATGATTAACAAAACCATCGTCATACAAACAAGAAAATGAAATAATTCCTCTAGTAATAGAGGGAGCATAATGACAATTGTTCAAAACAACTATTAATCCACTAGGGAGACATAAATGAAAAACACCAATAGCTTCAACTCATGCGCGTTCACCATTGCCCACGTACAGACTTAAAGCTCCTGGCTTCAGCTTCCTACTTCCCCTGAGACCCTGAGTAGTATTACAGATGTGAGTACCATAACCCGCGCCATATACCCAATATGTAATAGGAAAAGAATAGAGTTCTATAGTGAAAATACCTGAAGAGCTAGCTGCAAGAGACTGCTTCTTCTTTGTCACATATTGGATTTCACATACACATCATAACACAAACACAAGTAGGCGTATAGATGATTTTTTAGAGAGAGAAAGTTATAGGTTTGGGAACTTTAGTGAGAGAAAGAAAAATCTTATTATGAGCTCCAACTCTCTACCTTGGGAGGTAGAGAGTATTTATAGTCTTTACACAAAACGCCACCTAACGGGCTGTGGATCAGGCATACAGTGGGTAAAGACCCGTCCGTCCTCCACGGTATTACTTAACTAAATACTACATGACATTAAATAACTACGAGTACGAGCTTTCTAACGATTATAAATACTTGAGGTGACCGACACTTTAATACCTGGATTTTCTAAATCCTAACAATCTCCCCCTAAGGGAGGTCACCTCAAATTACATAGAATACAAACAGATATTACATTGAGATTGTTCTTGGATTCTTGTTCATGTTCTTTGTTCTGTAGCTCGTAGTCTTTGATTCATCATTTTTGCATGTTTGGATAATCTGAGTGGAGGTCTTTAACTGATCCACGTGATATTGAGTTTTGAGCCAGCTTTGAGATCATCAGCAAACATAAATCTTTGACTCATCCTTTGTGGTGTTGGTATTATGTGATATTGTGACTTTTGGACCGACATGCTCACATTCTGGATCATGATATATTCTCATCAGAGTAGCAGAAGCTTTTGTTGATTCATGATATTGGCAGCAGAAAGCGTAAACATGGAGTGAAAATATCAGAGTCATTGATGCACTAATCATGATTTCTTTAGATATGAATGGTTGTGTGAGCATGCGGCTATGGATTGACCGCTTCATTCGATCACCAAACGTCGGGTGTACCTGCATAAAATAGTTAGCAATAAAGCGCACGAAAGTGTCTTTGATCACTTTCGTTGAATTGAGGTACACCTACCACGGTTCCCGTTGATCAAGATACAAGTACGCGTGAACGGTAAAATTTCAAGAATTTCCTTGACAGGTTTCTCAGCTCTAGCGTTTCAAACCGGAACGTCTTAAAGAAGACAACACGGAGTGAGTGAACCAGCAAATTGAGATTCACTAATTGATAAAAAGAGATTTGAAAAAACAATCGTGTATCGCTCAATAGAAATTGTTTTTGCAATACAACGAAGGTTTTAATGAAAATCAATTATCAATCATAAACACCTTTTATTTTGAAATATTTGTACACAATCGATGTGCTAAAGAAAAGAGTTTTTAAGCACAACGACCGGTTTTCAAAGGTATCCGTCAATCCATAACCTAAACCAGGATTGATTCAAAAGATTGAATCGCCCATTGTTTTGTTCGTTGTCACATGGTTGACCTATTGGATAGATCTCACATGCCACCTACCAGGAGCTTGTTTGATGTTGACTCCAGAAGGCTTTCCATCGTCATTGTGAATATGTATGCATATCACTCAGATGTTCTGGCAATACCACAAGGATAATGCGTAGGACTTATGAGATATAATCTCTCTTTCCACATTGTGTGAAACAGAGAGTCTTCATTGTAAGTGTCCTAATAAGATTTATTGATGATCTCGTGGCTCTAGACTCAATTGTGCATATTTGGTTCCTATGCCGGAGACTATGGAGAGGGTCTCCTTCTTTAATACCAACTATCTCTAAGAGAAAGTCGGTAGATTATGTCGGTTCCCTATGAGAATGAAACAAGTCCTTTTAAGAGGAACTTGAGTGGTTTGGAAAGTTGAAGTGCGGTCGCCACTGGGTCCATGACGTCTTGTCTTCAATACCGATGTTACCTTGGTAACCACCAAGAGTATATGAATTGAACCCGGTTTTGCCCTAAGGTTGAATTATTGGAGGGCTATTTCTTTTCACCCTTTTCTCATTTCATTTCTTTTTCATTCTTCAACCCCTTCAGTGCTTACCAAGACTTCATTACTAGAACCTTGTTGGGTTTATTCCAGTACTAGCTCAGTCTTAGTCCGCACTCTTCCCATATTCTCATTTTTCTCCTTTTTCCATCATACCTAAGGACTTCTACACTATCTAGTGGATTGTCCCTGGGTAGATCCCTCCGGTTTTGGCGGATCATGGGAACAAAATACCTAACCTTATCATCCTTATATCACCATACATAAAGTAAATTTGGTCGGTCTATTTGGTATTGTTCATCTGCCATTGGAACCAATTGAAAACCATTTGAAAATCAGTCCAGATACTTGTGATATATTATCAAAGTATTTTGTATCTGAATTGTTTTTGATATTTTTTAGAAATAGAGCTCCCCCTCAACATGTGCATCATGTATTTGAGATGGTTTTAGCACATGGAGGCAAGAGGGCTTGAAAATCTCAGATTTAAGAATGAAAGCTTCATTTCTTTGATCAACCATTTCTAAAAGTTATCTACATCACTTTCCCGATTTAAATTAGCATTTTTCATACTTTGATAAAGATATTTATATGGGAAAGGATGTGGTTTTCAAAAGTTTCTCCCCCTCAATATGTGCATAGATATTTGAAAAGTTTGTGCACATATTAGGAAAAGTCTGCACATTGAATTAAATTGACCACGTTTCAAGTCTTTGTGGTTTAAGATAGATGCTCCCCCTCAACATGTGCATGAAAAATTTGAAATCGTTTGGCACATGTGGGAAGGAGAGCTTGTACATCCTTATAAAACCATTTACCGAATTATCAGTTTAAATCTAATTTAAATCACAAATTCTTCCCCGATCACAATTATCAAAACATGAGATTTGTGATCTCTGTGGATTTAAATTGATTTTGAAAGCTTTTAAGGAGAATTGTGACTTGATTATGAAAACGTTTTAACTGACAAGGATCGAATTTTGAGACTTTAAACTCCATTGATTAGAACA